>CM050168.1:189037329-189637329 GCA_027410445.1 Discoglossus pictus | reverse complement strand
CTCGCTTAGCGATTTCATTAGTGTCTAAAGTGTTTTATTTTTATTTAAATGAAGGTGTAACTTGCTTTTTTGAGGTCCTGGATGGTTCCTCTTGCTGTAGGTAAGCTTTTTATGTGTGTGTTGTGTGTATTTATTGTGTTTTAAATGTTTGTATGTCGGCGTGTTGCGTCCGATGTTTGCGAGGTCGTAATGTCTGGTAACGTGTCTCGTATGGTGTTTGCGTGTTTAGCCTCGTTTTCGTTTTGTTCGGCGGCCATTTTTTCTGTCGCTTAGCAAATTTTTTAGTGTCTAAACTCTTTTATTTTGAGTGAAATTAAGGTGTAAGTTGCATTTTTGAGGTCCTGGAGGCTCCCTGTTGCTGTAAGCTTTTTATGTATGTGCTGTGTGTATGTATTGTGTTTTGAATTTTGTAATGTTCGCGAGTTGCGTCCGAGTGTTGCGAGTCCGTAATGTGTGTTAACGTGTGTCGTATGTTGTTTGCGTTGCTCGTAAAATTTAGCGAGTGTCGTAATTGGTGTGTTGTGTTGTTTGCGTTGCGACGTGAAGTTTGCGAGGGTCGCAGTTGCTGGCATGGAGCACCTTCGGCGCTCCATGCCAGCAACTGAGGCCCTCGCTCAGTGCCCTCGCTTTGCGAGGGCCTTGGCTCGCTGTGCGAGCCCGCAGGCGTTAGCAACAACTCGCATGCTCACAACTATATATGTGACTAGATTGCTGGATTGTAAACCTGATCTTCAGCCTTGAGGTTGATATTTGCAAGCTGGAGTCAATAGAATACATCTAAACATTTAAAGATATATAAAAAAAAACAAAAAAAAAACAAAAAAAACACCTGCAGCCAAATTATGAATTGAGGCTTCTAATAGAATAGGGCCCATGGTCTGCTAGTCAGCCAATCATATCAATCAGAGGAAACATCTCAGGATGCTTTTCCCATGATGTCACTGTCACACCCATAACTGGCTAATCAAATTATGTAAACTGTTATGGGAGGAGACAACAGGGAAACATGAGGCAGTATAAGACAACTGAAAAATCAGTTAATAGGCCTTTCCAAGCATTTTATTCCACTATAAGCAACAACTTATTTTTTAATATTATCTTTAGAACATTGAAGAAAAAAAAAGCTTTCCACTGACCCTTTAAAAAAAAAAGACACATTATATAGAAAAAGCATATCAAAGCAAACTGTACTTAATAAACCATGTGCATATATTACATTTCAATTTCAACAGTCTCATTTGTAAATAATTGTCCCATTTTAGATATTATATTTAGATCTCTGTGATGAAAAAAAAAGCCCTTTCAGGTTCATTTTAATGTTAGAATGCATACACTTGGCATTGCCATCTGGATCTCTACTGTATATTCAGACAGTCATTTTGTTCCAGGAACATCACCTCTGGTTTGTGATTTCATGTGCCCAATTTAAATACAGGTGCTTGTGGTAATTCCTGTCGTCCCCCCCTCACACTGGAGAACTGATGCTAGAGATACTCAATTTATCGGCTTGAGGCAGTGCATGATTACTGCGCATATGGAATTTTGGCACTCACGACAATGGGTTCATAATGTGCGCTCCATAGTGACTGCTGGAGGAATTCAATCTGCATGAAGCCCTTGTGTTAGAACCAAGACTGCAAGATCAGGCTTAGCTATAGGGTGAAGCTCACTAATGAGACCCAGCAGGACTTCACACATACAAGAAAATAAAATAACCTTGAGCCTGTTCTGGTCAAAGGGTTTCAGAATATTAAGCTAAACTTGCTACCACTTTTCAACTACAGAGACAATTTAATCTGAGAAATCAACCAAAAAATTTAAATGTGCCAAATACAGCTTAAATGAAAATTGCAGGCAGTAAAGAGTACATTATTAGTTGAATAGCATTTTTTAAGAAAACTTACACTGCGGTTTGTATTTTTTTTACAGGCAGACTGACATACTTTCTGATTGTGCCTTCAAGCCTTACTTCTTACCTTTATTTCCAAGACTAGTCTTATCAAATTACTCCCAGGGCTTGCCCATGCTCAGTTAGCAACCTGAAATGCTGGTGCGCATATGTGCTCCCAGATCCACCAAGTTGTTTTAGTTACCCATATTGGATAAGTTGGAATTGATACATTTCCAACTAATACATTATGTTACAAACATTCACACAAATAATATTATTAATAAAATGCTTATATATATATATATATATATATATATATATATATATATATATATATATATTATATTCACCAGTGATACAAAATAATACATCAAAACAGCATTGCCTTTACTGAGACAGTTCCCAAACTACCTGCTCTCATCCAGCTAAACCTAGGTGAAGCAAAAACAAAACATAAAAATAAATGTTCCACTCTTCTTCAAAACAAGCTTAAGCTGCAAGCTTTTGTATCTCTGTTTGTGCCTTTCTTTAGCTTCAGACACCAGCAATGGACACTTTTCTCTCTATGTCCCTTTTCCCAAATCTTACAAGCTGTACACACTTATGTGGCTTTTCTCAGATTCAGTAAGCACCTCTCTTTTTCTCTCTTTCCAGCTCCAAAAACAGCATTCACTCCTGTGTGTCTGTCTTGTGCTTCATGCAAACTGTGCACACAGAGCTCTATTCAATTAAAAGCTGCAAGTGACTCAGACCTGTGATTTTGGCTGCCGTGTTTGTTTTATCTAAATATTTAGATGTATCCTGTTGACTCAAGCCCGCAATTTACTTCTTACAGCCTCTACACGTAAACCTCAATGACTTTTAAGAAGGATTTTAGGGGGCGTGATCATATGATATTGCAATATTTAAGCCCATACCAGCCAATAGTAACTTAGACCGTCATCATGACGTCAATAAAACATGGAAGTTAGACGTAACCTGCAATCCGAACATCTGCTTTTAAAGTACAGTAATGTGTGTTTAATTGCCTCTACAGCTCTAATAAGTGTTTGAAAAAGCCCTTGTGAGTACTATTTAGTACTTGTAATATCTTTGGCAGAAACTTAGTACTTTCAAGAGTTGTGGGTCAGACTTAATTGTGTGTGTGGGGGGGGGGGGGATTGTGAGTAGCGAATTGATTATGTGGCAATTTAAAGAGTGGTTTTAAGTATGTATAAATGTTTTATGATCTAGGCAATAGAATAGGATCCATAGTTTTTCACAGCCTCTGACAGGCTGCAGGCCTCAGACACAGCCACTGTGACTGCTACTGCAGTCTAAAATGGCCAAAGCCAATTCCTAATTCCAGTCTTTTAACAGATCTGACCAGGTGGATTTAATCAAACTGAAAGAGATAACTTGAGCAGACCTCCTGGGGAATAGGAGCTATATAAAGTCTGTGGCTCATACAAAACCATTGTATTGCTCTGCACAATATATATTCTCAAACACACACACCATATTATAGGAGGAGTTAAGAGCCTTGCTCTTGTGAGAGCTTACGATATAACAGGTCCTTGCGGGTGATGGAGCCATGATGCGGGAACTGTTAAGTTGATAGTTTTTACAGAATACAGAGAAATTCATTTAAGCTCCAGGGAGAAGTATAAGTCAGGTGTTTTATTTAAGCAGATACATTTTGGAGATGTTCATGCGGTGGATATGGAATAGTTGAAATGTTTTAATGGTAAAACAGAAGTATTTATTAATTTATGAAGGGTTAGCATGTTGCAGCACTAATTATTTCAGTTGCTATACAGTAAAATAGCTTGGTTCTGTATGGATGAGTATTTGTTCTTCCCCATTTTTGAAAGAAGCAAGCTAGTTGTGTGACGACATAGATCATCATACAACCAAATAAATTACATGTTTACTGTTGTATTAGATTTTTTCACCTTGTGTACTAAATACAAAATGAGATCTCAATAACAATTAATTATTTTTGTTTAAAGCAAATAAAGAGGAAAACCACCAGCGAGGGATTGAAAAATAATGCATTCAAGGTCGCCTTGGCAGTGAACACGTTCATTACTCCAGACAGAAATTAGAGCAATTGGCAGAGTCCCCACCTGGATTCGATCTTGTGGCAGATTTCAATGCTTGGCACAAGTACACCAGTCTCATGCTACAGCAGCTACAGCTATGTGTTCTAGAGATAGATCAGTCAGAAATACTTCTCCTAGTTTTTAATGAGGTTTCTCCTGATTGATTGGTTGTTGTTAAGTCCCTTTCTACCAATCAATCATACCTCATCCGACTATTTATTGCTGCTCCATCTCCTCTCAGTGCCTGCTGTAGGTCCCTCCGAAAGCACTGGTTGTCCTGCTCTGTTTGGCTACAGCTCCTGCTCTATTCCTGTTCCCTACTGGACTGATCTTTTGCTGCAGACACAGATTGTTAGTAACCTTGTAGAATTTCTGCGGCCTCTGATATTTGACTTGTATAACCATTCTTGGATTGTACCCTTGGATTTGTTACTTTGGACTTGCCATCCTCTGGTACTCTGCCCTGAAGGGTTGCACCCAGATAGCAATGCTGAGGTTATTCTCTCGACCAGAAAGAGGTTACTTTTCATGTCTAGAATATCAATTAGGGGAATACTTGGAGACCTGTGATAATAAGGAAATAAATACTTCTATAAACACTGCTACAATGTTGCAAGACCAAAGCAGAGCAGTTAAGATGGTGACTTCCACCTTCTATTGCATTCAAATATGGGATCAGCGAATCCAGCTCTGTACACTGGAATTCAGTAACCAGTGGGTTGCTAATAATGGTGGCGAGACACATCCCTATTTGTGAGAAAGTAGGAGGGTTGAGGATATCCTGCACAAATATTATGAAGGCCTGTTTATATTTTAAAAGTAAGATTTTTGTTATTCCTATGATTTTCCGGTGTACTATTTTTTTAATGTATAAGACATGATTTTGAAAGTATGACAGATGTAACTATACTTTTTAGCCCTGCAGAAATTGCTGTTTATTGGGTCCTTTTAATTATTTTTACTTTGTGTAATCATATTATTCTCTCAATGCAGCTTGAATATTCTTTATTATCGGATATGGCAACAAAACAAAGAACTCCTATGGGGAGTCATTATATTATTCAAATCTTTAAAGTAATGGTTGAGATGTTCATGAATTTTTAACAATGATCTTGATTTTCCTGTTTCTGCCACAAGAATAATTTAGCGAGTTAAAGAGCCATAGAAGACATACTTTTTTTTTTAATAATATGACAGCAGGTAAACTGCATAATATTTTTAAAAACACAAACAGATTAGCAGCCTTATTAAATTGCGATTCTGTTAATTGAATAGGGCTCTATATAAGCACAGAGCATATTTTGTTTACAGAAGTTTTTAGTTAGTGAAGACCTTGCTTTTGGATTTCAATTGGCTGAATCACAATTTAATAAGGCTGTAGGCTCTTAAAGTCCCTGATCAAATTAGTATTTTAAAAACTCCCTAAGCATCTTCGTGCCATGAAGAATGTTCTGGTTGTGATGGAGAGATTTGGCTTGGATCACTGATAATGATTGTGTTCAGCATGCTTGCAATGCACGTGGAAAGATCATAATCCACACTAGTTTGATTAGTGACTCAACGAGACATGCAATCTTGCAAGTTATAATGGGTAGACCAATAAACTGTTCCTGTATTGTCTGCTACATATTTTAAAAATAAGTTGTTTTATGGATCTAATTTTAAATGAAATATGTATACAAGTAATCCATATGTACTTACTAATAAGATTCTAAACAATTATACTTTCAGTGTATAGATGGTTTTGTATTTACACGTCAATATACACACTGAATATTTTCTAATTGCAAAAAATTGAACTGTTCCACAC
The DNA here is from genome assembly GCA_027410445.1 of Discoglossus pictus. Classification (NCBI taxonomy): domain Eukaryota; kingdom Metazoa; phylum Chordata; class Amphibia; order Anura; family Alytidae; genus Discoglossus; species Discoglossus pictus. The sequence goes on along the minus strand of CM050168.1, from coordinate 189,631,544 downwards.
ATGCAGTGCCAGATACAGTGCAACCCAAAGGGTCTCTTTCTATATTGAAATATGAAGCAAAGAAGAAGGCGCAAACTATGGGTTGGCTTAAATAGCATGGAAAGAAAGGATTCAACAGGGGGAGTGCAGAAGGGATGCTTAAAAACTGAGATCCATTAAATGACAATTGTAGAGCCCATATCACAGGGATTCAATTATTTATTAACAGACCACTGTACTATAAAAATAATGGCTGTTAAAATGAAATACCTGTATAGGTATACTTGATTTATGTTAAAAGTTTGTAATGCTAGCAGTTATACTTTAAAAGGTACACAGAAGTTTCCTTGGATTCAAATGTTTCATAAAACAGTTACTGATTAGTAGAAAAATATGTATTATATTGAAAAGTTGAATGCACTTGCATATTTCTATGCTGGGTATGGCTATCTGGAATTGCACACCCCTAGGAAGCTTACATTAAGATAGTGATCCAGTCCTGCCTGCTGTCCCGAGACTCTCACCAGATCTCCAACCAGCCAAGCGTTGTGCTGCGGGTCTCCGGTGTGTGATGTCACGCGCCACCTATCAATTACCCCGCTGCCCACCATGAAAGCTTGAATCGCCCACTAGTGGGTGGTAGGGACCAGGCTGACCACCACTGCTCTAGATGGACATAAAAACTATAACACTAGTTGGACCTTATAATTCTCCTCCCCCTGTCTTCTATATCTGAATTATTGATAACACAATTTTATATATGTCATTTTATATATGTACTTGGCTATAATCCCTCTCCATCTCTGTAAGCTATTCTTGTTTTTGGAAGTTATTATATTTCTATTTGACCCAGGATATATGTGCTTCTTAAATATTTCCATGCCTGCTTAGTGAATATGTTGAGATACCAATAAATGAATCCAAAATAATAATGTTAACTCAAATGGCAAGTAATGGCAAATGACTTGCTTCTAAATGTGAAATGACAAGTAACTGTGCTCAAGTGAAGAGACTTCCCAAGCATACGGTATTGAATGCTTCAAGCCAAATACTATTCTGCAGTTTTCAATTATTCCCAAGGTTGCACTCATTCAGTGGAGAGAGAAGTTGATAACAAAATAAAAAATGTATTTACACAAATTGTTTTTCTACCCAGCTTCTCAAGGTTTATTTGTGGTACGCATGAGAACTTGAGAAACCAAAGCTCTATGCTTCCATTTGTAAATGCTTGGAGGAGCAATGGAATTTAAAGGGCCATTGTGATCTTCAATCTTTCCTCCCACCTCAAGCAGCAACCAAAATGGTAGACTCCACAGAAGTATATTTGCATTTTTAAGAATACTGTAGTTCTTAAAGAGTATATTTTTAAATATAGAACTGCAGTGGTCCTTTAACATTTTTGCTTTGGATGATAAGTGATCCTGACGTGGCCCCCCCAAAAAACATTAAAAAAAAGGATAGGAAAATTAAAACCCATTATGTTATGACCAGTTTTCCTTATAAACTTAAAAAATATTAAATCTATAAGAAATTGGGAGGTTTAAGAAGCTGAGCGTGTGGTATTCTGGTGGTATCTTTGAACAGTGAAGTGAAGTGTAAATCATATATGACAATTGCATTGTGAAGGATAAAATGAATTAAGTCACTTAAAACGGTCAAGACCAAGGTAGTTAAGGACAAGCTTTTCCATCTCCAGAACTATGGTCTCCAAGTCATTTGTTCTGTTTACAACAGGGATGCCATTGTAAGGTTGACCGTCAATAAAGTGCGGATATAAGCACTGATATCAACCTCATGTATGCAGGTAAATGGATCACGCGGCTCAGGACCAACTAGTCTGTCATACTCCTTCCAGTTCGGCCATGTAGACCAAGGTCTACCCCATTCCCAATAAAGTGTGTCCTTTTGGTTTATTTATAAGGCATATAGCTGTGATTCTTCCATAAGGGATAATCAATTATACATATAGTATGATACTGCTTGAGAGTATACTGTAATCTCCTACTTCCATACAGCAGAGAGTTGAGGAAATCAACCCACAGAAGAGATCTAAAAAGGAAGGATTCCCCAGTCGTGGCCAGTCCAGATTGTCCAGTATATTGACAAAAAAATTAATAATAATAAATATATATATATATATAAATATATATATATATATATAAACAAAGCCAAAAGAGTCCATTTAATGGCATCAAAAATGAAAATGCTCTGTATTTCATGTTAACTTATTTACAGATCTCGCATTTTCCAAACATCCACTCCACCGCTTTGCACTGTAACAAGTAAATGTATTTCTTGATCAGACAATTGTAAGCAAGCTTGAAATGCTATAAGGCAGTTTTCTGTGCGTAAGCCTGTCAGGTGCTTCTGAATCTGATAATGAGAAAGGCCTAGTTTTGTACAATTTGCATTGTGATTGTTGTTCCTCCTACAGTTTCACATGTCTCTCTTCATTGCTGAAGATATGCATTAACCCTTCTGGTGTCAGATACATTTTACTAGCTGTTTCTCTCCACAGTAAATGATTACTGAGCTATTCAGCAGTGCGGGTGTGGAACCGCTCTGCTAATGTGTTGCTCAATGTGTTTTTTTTGCAGCTTGGTCAGTAGCGGAGGGGGTCTAACTCAGCTGGTAATACTAATTAGAACATTAAAGCATCTAATTCATATTCACCAGTAACTCTGTTGCATATTAATGCAACTCAAACAAATCTTAAATCAGAGATAGTTCACTTTACAAAAAAATGGCTAATAAAACAGACAAAAGATTGAGGTGAAAGGGGAGTATGAGATAGGATGGGAAAGAACCTACATAATTTAAAATTATTTTAAATTAAAGAACACTCGTAGAGCTGATTAAAGTAAAGTGCTAACACCTTTACACATATATTTGAACTTCTGTATATGTACTCTATCATATAAGATCAGCTTGTGTTTAACGTGAAACTTCCTCTTTAATTGCTAGATAGGCAGACATCTATACCACAATTTTGCAGAATGTAAGTGACATTTTTGCACACACTGCCACTAAACTTGTTCCATAATGACGTATTTGAAGGGAGGTCTGGGGATCCCTGGTGGTCCAGTAGTTAGGATTTGGTGCTTTCACCACTGCACGCCGGGTTTGATTCCAGTCAGAGAACCCAGAGTTCACACCACCCTGAAGCCATGCAGAGTTGGGCCTGGTAAGTACTTGGACGGGAGAATACCAGGAGCTGTATGCTCTTGTCCACTGGAGAAGGGACTGGCACTAGCTTGGTGTGTTGCAGTCCATGAGGTCACAGAGGGTCGGACACAACTGAGTGATGCAAACAACACACTGATGCAGACTGTCAGTCTGGGAAAGGAGAGAAGAGCCCCAGCCTAAAATAGCTATTAAACCAGCTGTTTTCATTGTAAGTTTTTTTTCCCCCCAACCCTTGCCTTTGCCCAGCTCTATAACAGCCCCTTGTGTCTAAAGTTGTTTATGTTGAGCTTTACTACTTAAAAATCATGACAGTTCACAGTTTCATCCTTGCTCAGAATAAGGAACTATTTACAATTATGCCCAGCCAATGAGGATATGTACAGAGGTATGTGGTACGCTGCTAACCATAGATGTGGAGAAAGCACCAAGAATAAAATAAATGTGATAGTGGCAATACTTGCTTAAAACCATGCATGATTGTATTGCAGGATAATACATAAACTAAAATACCACTGTAGATCCATAGCAAAGGGACAAAATTAGCAGTTGTATCACATATATAGTTCTCAGCAATACGGGTCATTACTAATGCCTAGGCACTCATCCCAATGACTTTCGGGACCGCATTTGCGGAGGTGGAGGCTCCCACGTCGGCTGCAATGAGATGAGGCTCATCGCAGGCCGCAAATGCGGACCCTTGTGAAGCGAGGGGCCGCTTTTGCGGAAGTGCAGGCTCTACGACGCCTCACAAGCGGTTACAAACAGACTTACACAAAAAATACCATAAAAATACGGACTTAAAATACCAGCCGCGGGACTTAGAAAAAAATAATTATGAACACGCAAAAATGCGAACTTAACGGCAGAGAAAAACATAAAAAAAAACACAAAATACACACAAAAAAAACCCATTATACACAGCAAGGGGAGACAGCCAGTACGTCTGGGAGTCAGGTGGCACGCAAATTTAATTCCAATTTAGAGTTTAGACACTCGAAAATACCCTAAGCGAGAGAAAAAATGGCCGCCGAAAAAAACAAAAATGAGGCTACACGATCCCTAAACCCGCAAAAATAAGCCAAGCACATACGACTTTTACAAAAACCTGTACGAGGTCAAAAAGACACTATTAGCAAGGACTCTAAATCATCCACACCCGCGTACCACATAAACAATCTCTGCCATTTTACAACACTAACTTACAGAATGCGGAAGTACACAGCTACACCAATGGCTTCCCCTCGCGCACGCAGCCTATTTACACTACACACTGCACACATTGCTGACACTTAAACAGTGTAACCAACAGCGCAAATCTACATTGGATGCTGCAGGAACATCAAACCAGATTGTTAGCTCTTCAGCACATTGCTTGTTGTATATATTAATTACAAATAGGTACAGTATATTAATTTATGAGTTCATTAATTAATTATCAGAAAAAAAAATATACAGAAAAAAAAACACACCACAGTATCGCAATAAACAATAAACGACAAAAACCTTCACCGTGCGCCTCACAAGGAGCGCCAATGGTGCTCATAGGACACAAAGTACACCAGGAAAGAGGCTTGCAATAAGAGCAAAAGGGAGATCAGTGCGGACGTTACAAGAAGCGCAAAAGCGCCTCTGATAACAAAAAATACACCAACCGAGAGGCTCACAATGAGCGCCGAAGGATCTCAGACGACCAAAACACTTACCTGTCTGTGGCAAACAGCATTACCTGTCTTACAATTTTATTGCCCCGTCATTTTTGACGGGCAAGTCACTAGTAAGCTATAAGCATTAACACATTTTTAAATAAAATCACAATTTTGAATACGGTTTCATCTTCTCCTGTTTCAACATTTCCTGACAGCATAAAACCTGATATATGTGCTTACATTTCAGTGGAGAAATGTGTGTGATAGGAGATAGAGAAAAACTGGATTTGTTAAGTAATTGGATATTTTAGAATTAGACACCTATCCCTCTCCTCAGCTCATGCCCAGAAGCAGGCAGATTGTAGCTATAACTGCAAGCTTTGCACCTGCATAATTGTAAATAGAAGCCAATACACATAATAATAAACAATGTATCATGGATGCCTCTAAGGACCAGTAACCTCATCAACATTATTCTTTTTCCTATTTAAAAACTACCCTTATGACATTTTTACTCTTTCTGTCAGACATCAAGGTTTCAAAAATATATATTTTTAAGGTCCTAAAATGAACATAGTCAGACTACTCCCATTTGATTAAAAAACCAACTCTTGCCATGTCTTAAACTTGTTCTTTTAAGTGCAAATCAGAAATGTTGTGAATATGAATTCCTTTTACCAAGCCCAGGAGGGAGAAAAAAAAGATACTAATAAATATTTCTGTTTAATAAGTAAAGTATGCCGAGCCAAAATAGGAGACCCATCCTAAACAATGTCTCACTCCACAAAGCTGCCTTTGAATCCATCAACAAACATTGCAAACCAGGCAAGCTCCAGACAGCAAAGGTACAGAGGAACTGCGGCACGGTGTGCCCAAAGGAAGTCTGGCTGAATGAAGTATGTATTTTATTTGCCATATGCACGGTGTGTATACTGGGTGAAGTATAGCATAACACAAAAGTATAATAATACACCTCCCATAATTTTACCCTTTATTTAAAATATCATAGATCATACTGATTTAAATTAACAGACGGCTGATACATTGGAACTGGTTCTTCTTTAAAAAAGTGTTATAAAAAATATATATTTATAAGAAACATACTTTTAAAATGTGTGTTAGTGGGCTGGGCCAACAACTGCTGAATCTATTTATCAAAATGTACTGTTTTAGTTCTGTGTGTATATAAATACAATACTCCAATTGCCAAACAAATGTCACTGCAGTGGACTCCCTCGTTTTTATCTGTCTAGTTTTGTCATATTGTTTTATTGTTAGACACACTTTTTTATACCTTTTTGCAAAAGTAATATGTAGGGTCACCCAAGACGGGCAGGTCATAGCAAAGAGGTCAGACAAATCACGGTCCACTGGAAAAGGAACTGGCCAACCACTCCAATATCTTTGGCAAGAAAACCATATGGATATGCACAACCAGAAACACAGACAAATGTACCTGGTGTGCTGCATCTATAAGGTCACCGCGAGTCAGACACGACTGAAGGATTGAACAAAGTCTGATCTGAATGTACTTTCACTGACACTATTTGGAATCCCTGTTTCTTTCATATATTCTATCAATAAGCACTCCTGAAAAAACTATTAAAGGTATATGAAAGTTTCCATTTTTTAAACTACCTAAGTGTTTGTTTGCATATCTAAAGCTCTGTTTTCACTTACTCACACCTTCCAAACAGTCCCTGCAAAGGTCTGCCCCACAGCACATGCATACAACATATCTATTGGTGAGATATGTACTAGCCCCTTACCTACTGTTTCTCAACAGCATTTTCTGAACTAAACTGAAAAAATAAAATTAACAATAATAATTAATAAAAAAAATCTGCATATTATCTGCAGTTTATAGAGAATATGATTTTAGGCCTACTAGTGGGGCAAATGACTGTTATATTGGTCTCAATAATAGCAGCCATAACCCCATTAGGACCCGGGTATGTTGGTCCATAACGATAATATTCAGACACCCCATTAGCTTTCCAAGGGACGCTATTAACCAAATAGGACTGCAAACTGGCAGTATATTGTAATATTTCTCTACAGTAAATAATGTCGGAGATATTCATCATTAATTGTGTGTATCTTTCATGTTAAATTGAGGCTCAGAGGCGGAGAGGATCTGACTGCATGATAATCTTAAGGGGCATTGTTTTGCTACTACAGAGACACACAAACAGATTGTAATGCTAATTTATCAGATCAAAGCAACTAATTAATATTTGGCAGAAACCAATTTGCAAAAAAATGCAGAAGCATCAATTCAGATTATCTCAGAAATGATTCACTTTAGAAACAAAATCTAGTACAATGTCTAACTAGATTTTCATGCTCTTTAATAATAACTTAAAAAACAACTTAAGCTGAGGCGAACATTTAGCAAAGATATACTTTTGGTTGAACCTAAGAGTGTTATGCTACCGTTCTTGTTTTTTTACATGGATCTCCAATTAGTGAGTTTATTTGAGAAGCTTCTTATCCAGTAGTTTGTGTGATAAAGGAGTTGTTGTTACTAGACATTTAAAGGACCACTGTACAATGAAAAAAAAACATTGAGTCTATCTAAGAGCATAATTAAGAAGGGGAAAAGTCATACAGTTAGTGTTTAATTAGAAACAACTAAATGTTGATGCCTCTGCTGGGTCCTGGGGGAATCCATGATACATTGGTGGAAGTTATGTTTGTGAGATGGTGCTTACATTTCTGGGGAGACATGCTCGAAAATAATATTACTTACGCCAACTAGTTTGCTGTTCTCAAGGACCACTATGGCAAGCTCTGCTTAAATACTTTTTCAAATTAAAATGGAGATCAATTATTTATATTCTTCTAATATGCAAATGTTCTTGCAAGAAGTCATGATTTGAAGATGGAAGGTGGAAGATTTAGGGGTAATGCGAGAAAATACTACAGTATAGAAGAAATGATAGATAAGTGGAACATCCTTACAGTTTAAGTGGTAGTGTCAAAACACAGTTAAGGAATTAAGCATGCTTGGGATAAGCACAATGCAACGATGAGGCTCAATTAAGTCAATCTTTCTGATATAAATGAGCAGACTAGATGGGACTTTTCTGTTGGTATCTGCCATCAAATCTATGTTTCTTTGTTTATATCATTTTCTGTTGCATAAAGTTATATTTAAAGTGTCTAGGCAATTTTTTAATGTTCAACATGTCTATTTGTAAAGCTAATCTGTAACACCTTTTAACCGTCAAGTCAAATACAGTAACGATAGTAAAATCAAAGCCATATTTGCCAAAACTAAACAATTTTAAGTAGAGAGTACAAATAAAGTCTTTTAAAGTTTTTAAAAATCATTCAAAAATAAAATATGATAGGGAAATCTGTTTTTTCCCCCATTTGAAACATTAACTAACCAAGGGCCTCATTAAATTCCAGCCTCGTAAATAAGAGGCTTCTACTTAAGCCCTACGTACTGCAAAGTTTCTCTAACTTACAATGCTATTAAATTACCCCTGCTGCGAGCAACGTATGAGCTACGCAGCAGGCCCGTACGTATCTACACTGCGTAAATGTACATGAGGAGTGACAGCCTGCGAGATGATATCGCAGGCTCCCACTCCTCATCAAGTGCTGCGGGGGTCCTAAAAGGGACCTCCGCGGCAGTCCCCCACATAAGCCCTGCCGTGGGGGGTACTCCAAACCCCCCCCTAGGCACCTAAAATGAACCCCCCCTCAATGCGGGGGTCCCTGTCGGGACCCCCGAAGTGTCCTCACATGAACACCTTGCTGCAGGGGTCCATAGGAACCCCCGCAGCCCCCACACATTAACCCCTTGCAGCGGGGGTCCCCGATCGGCACCGATCAGGCCCCCGCTGCATTTAAAACTTTTAAATTCCCCGCCGCGGCTCCTTAAAGGGACCGCGGCACACTATTACCCAATCCCGGCCGCGGCACTTAAAATTAACCCCCCTCTATGCTGGGGGTCCCCATCGGGACCCCCGAAGTGTCCCCACATAAACCCATTGCAGGGGGGGTCCCCGATCTGCATAGATCAGGCCCTCCGCTGCATTTAAAACTTTTAAATTCCCCGCCGCGGCTCCTTAAAGGGACCGCGGCACACTATTACCCAATCCCGGCCGCGGCACTTAAAATTAACCCCCCTCTATGCTGGGGGTCCCCATCGGGACCCCCGAAGTGTCCCCATATAAAACCCCTGCTGCGGGGGGCCCCGATCGGCACCGATCGTGACCCTGCTGCAATTCAATTTTAAATTTCCCGCCTCGCGGGTCCTCAAAGGACCGTAAAGGTCCTGAAAGGACTCGCACTAAAAATATTAACCCCAGGCAACTATAATTACCCCATTAACTCATGATGGTCAATCCAGACCACCATAAGGCCTAAATTAACCCATTAACTCATGGTGGTCAATACAGACCACCATAAGGCTCTAATTAACCCATTAACTCATGGTGGTCAATACAGACCACCATAAGGCTCTAATTAACCCATTAACTCATGGTGGTCAATACAGACCACCATAAGGCCTAAATTAACCCATTAACTCATGGTGGTCAATACAGACCACCATAAGGCTCTAATTAACCCATTAACTCATGGTGGTCAATGCAGACCACCATAAGGCCTAAATTAACCCATTAACTCATGGTGGTCAATACAGACCACCATAAGGCCTAAATTAACCCATTAACTCATGATGGTCAATACAGACCACCATAAGGCTCTATTTAACCCCATCAGTCCCATAAGGGTATATTATTACCATTATGGGCCTGTTACAACCCAACATTAACCACATAAGTGCCATGATGGTCCTCAAGGACCATCATGACACTAACTACAAACACTACACTATAACCCCCAATAAACCATTTAATCTAAACTAACCCCCCTCTACACTAATCTATTAACACTTACACTACCTACCTACACTACCTACCCCCTAATAAACCTCCCCAACACTCTAATTACAAAAAACAATAAACCTACAGCACAGAAAACAAAAAACCTACAGTACAGAAAAAATAAAAATTACAACCCCACCCCCCACTACAGAAAACAAAAAAATACATTACAACCCCACCCCCCACTACAGAAAATAAAAAAATTACACACCTGAAAAGGAAAGACAGATAAACACAATACAATACATACATATAATACATTACATACATTACATACAATACATGACATTACATACATTAAATATAATATATTAAATATAATATATTACATATAATACATTACATACATTACATACAATACATGACATTACATACATTAAATATAATATATTAAATATAATATATTACATATAATATATTACATATAATACATTACATACATTACATACAATACATGACATTACATACATTACATATAATGTATTACATATAATATATTACATATAATATATTACATATAATATATTACATATAGTCCTAATCAAATACCCCCTATCTATCTAACATACAATCTATTTAATTTAAAATAAATCCTAACTATATCAAATACATCCCCCTATCTATCTAATATACAAAAAATCCTAACTACATACACAGACCCTAATTCTAAGCTAAAATCAATGAATTAAGACCACTTACCTTTAAGATGTTGCTTCAGATCACTAACCTATGGGTCAAACAAAAAATAAAAATTAGTACAAAACATTAACATCAAATAAATAAACATTCTATACATTCTAAATATTCAACTCACCTTTACAGCATGTCCAGTCACTGTTTAGTTCTTCCGGCGCGGCCCTGTTAAAAAAAAAAACACAATACATGAATACATGAATACAATATATAAACAATAAATAAAATACACAAATAAACATCTAAATATACATTTAACTTACCTCCCCGCGATGTCCCCGGCCTTCTCTCCTTCAGCCCCGGCTGGGCCGCGGAACCATCCGCGCTCTAAAAAAAAAAAAAAAAAAAAAAACTAACGGAGGTCTGCACTGGCAGACCTCCCCGACGCTACTGAACCTCCCGGAGTCGTTTCCGGGAGGGAATTGGCATTGTCGGCTTGTGATTGGCTGAAAAAGCTGTCAGCCAATCAAAAGTCGTCAATGTAGGAGCCAATCAGGATGCGCAGATGTCTTCTACCAATCACTCCGTGGGGGTGTATCCCATAGTGATTGGCTGAAGGCATCTGAGCGTTGTGATTGGTTCCCAGAAAGATAGACAAGTGTTTAAGCCAATCAGGGTGGGATATTGGGGTGTATCCCATCCTGATTGGCTCACACATTGACGACTTTTGATTGGCTGAAATTGATAGACAGCTTTTTCAGCCAATCACAAGCCGCCAATGCCAATTTCCTCCCGGAAACGACTCCGGGAGGTTCAGTAGCGTCGGGGAGGTCTGCCAGTGCAGACCTCCGTTAGTTTTTTTTCTTTTTTTTTTTTAGAGCGCGAATGGTTCCGCGGCCCAGCCGGGGCTGAAGGAGAGAAGGCCGGGGCCATCGCGGGTAGGTAAGTGAAATGTATATTTAGATGTTTATTTGTGTATTTTATTTATTGTTTATATATTGTATTCATGTATTCATGTATTGTGTTTTTTTTTTAACAGGGCCGCGCCGGAAGAGCTAAACAGTGACTGGACATGCTGTAAAGGTGAGTTGAATATTTAGAATGTATAGAATGTTTATTTATTTGATGTTAATGTTTTGTACTAATTTTTATTTTTTGTTTGACCCATAGGTTAGTGATCTGAAGCAACATCTTAAAGGTAAGTGGTCTTAATTTATTGATTTTAGCTTAGAATTAGGGTCTGTGTATGTAGTTAGGACTGTAATTATTTTATTTTACTTTAGAATAATGGTCTGTGTATGTAGTTAGGATTTTTTGTATATTAGATAGATAGGGGGATGTATTTGATATAGTTAGGATTTATTTTAAATTAAATAGATTGTATGTTAGATAGATAGGGGGTATTTGATTAGGACTATATGTAATATATTATATGTAATATATTATATGTAATATATTATATTTAATATATTATATGTAATGTATGTAATGTCATGTATTGTATGTAATGTATGTAATGTATTATATGTAATATATTATATGTAATATATTATATTTAATATATTATATGTAATGTCATGTATTGTATGTAATGTATGTAATGTATTATATGTATGTATTGTATTGTGTTTATCTGTCTTTCCTTTTCAGGTGTGTAATTTTTTTATTTTCTGTAGTGGGGGGTGGGGTTGTAATGTATTTTTTTGTTTTCTGTAGTGGGGGGTGGGGTTGTAATTGTTTTTTGTTTTCTGTACTGTAGGTTTTTTTGTTTTTTGTACTGTAGGTTTTTTGTTTTCTTTGCTGTAGGTTTTTTATTTTTTGTAATTAGAGTAGTGGGAAGGTTTATTAGGGGGTAGGTAGTGTAGGTAGGTAGTGTAAGTGTTAATAGATTAGTGTAGAGGGGGGTTAGTTTAGATTAAATGGTTTATTGGGGGTTATAGTGTAGTGTTTGTAGTTAGTGTCATGATGGTCCTTGAGGACCATCATGGCACTTATGTGGTTAATGTTGGGTTGTAACAGGCCCATAATGGTAATAATATACCCTTATGGGACTGATGGGGTTAAATAGAGCCTTATGGTGGTCTGGATTGACCACCATGAGTTAATGGGTTAAATAGAGCCTTATGGTGGTCTGGATTGACCATCATGAGTTAATGGGTTAATTTAGGCCTTATGGTGGTCTGTATAGACCACCATGAGTTAATGGGTTAATTAGAGCCTTATGGTGGTCTGGATTGACCATCATGAGTTAATGGGTTAATTTAGGCCTTATGGTGGTCTGTATTGACCACCATGAGTTAATGGGTTAAATAGAGCCTTATGGTGGTCTGTATTGACCATCATGAGTTAATGGGTTAATTAGAGCCTTATGGTGGTCTGGATTGACCACCATGAGTTAATGGGTTAATTAGAGCCTTATGGTGGTCTGGATTGACCACCATGAGTTAATGGGGTAATTATAGTTGCCTGGGGTTAATATTTTTAGTGCGAGTCCTTTCAGGACCTTTACGGTCCTTTGAGGACCCGCGAGGCGGGAAATTTAAAATTGAATTGCAGCAGGGTCACGATCGGTGCCGATCGGGGCCCCCCGCTGCAGGGGGTTTATGTGGGGACACTTCGGGGGTCCCGATGGGGACCCCCAGCATAGAGGGGGGTTAATTTTAAGTGCCGCGGCCGGGATTGGGTAATAGTGTGCCGCGGTCCCTTTAAGGAGCCGCGGCGGGGAATTTAAAAGTTTTAAATGCAGCGGGGGGCCTGATCTATGCAGATCGGGGCCCCCCCCTGCAATGGGTTTATGTGAGGACACTTCGGGGGTCCCGATGGGGACCCCCAGCATAGAGGGGGGTTAATTTTAAGTGCCGCGGCCGGGATTGGGTAATAGTGTGCCGCGGTCCCTTTAAGGAGCCGCGGCGGGGAATTTAAAAGTTTTAAATGCAGCGGGGGGCCTGATCTATGCAGATCGGGGCCCCCCCCTGCAATGGGTTTATGTGGGGACACTTCGGGGGTCCCGATGGGGACCCCCAGCATAGAGGGGGGTTAATTTTAAGTGCCGTGGCCGGGATTGGCTAATAGTGTGCCGCGGTCCCTTTAAGGAGCCGCGGCGGGGAATTTAAAAGTTTTAAATGCAGCGGGGGGCCTGATCTATGCAGATCGGGGACCCCCGCTGCAAGGGGTTAATGTGGGGGTGCTGCAGGGGTCCCGATAGAGACCCCTGCAGCATGGGGATGTGTATAGGGTGCAGGGGGGAGCCTCACACTGCTGTCTCGGGCTGTTCCGAGGCAGCACGTAGAGGCTTTCGGATCCCTTGCGTGGACTTTTTGTCCACGTAGGGATTCTTACGATATGCGAGACTCGTGCATAGATTTAAGGCTACGTAGCTCTCTCGGAGCCTATTCTCGGCCATTTTCTCGCAGTCATATCGTAAAGCAGGCTGCGAGAGATTCGGTTCTCGCAAACAGCAGGAAAACTGCCTTTTGCGAGCACCGAGAGAACTACGAGGGAGAATTTAATAGGGCCCCAAGTTTGGAGCCTTCACTATAATTTAATCATACAACTTCAACACAAGCCATGTGTCTGGTAATATAATCTAAACTCAGGGGAATATTTCTACCTAGGCCCACCCGGCCTAGGCCTTGGGCAGCACACTGCCTGAAGACACAGTGCAGTACATTGAAATATGTTTTTATATGCTCAGAAACGTCAATATACTGAAATACTGATACTTTCTGACATTTTATATAAAAAGGGAAAAGGAGTAGCTAAAAGTGGAGCATGGGTGAGGGGGCGCAAAAATCTGAATGGACTAAGGCTGCATTAACCTTATATATGCCCAACATATAGGTCATCCAACACCAATAACCAAAACAGTTGATTAGTGAATTTGTTGAATGCAGCAAACACAAATTAAATACCACATGCCATTTGTACATACCGGTAATACATTTTTGAAAACGGTTATGGACTCCACTTTTTATTGTTTATCTGTGTGCTTTTAGGGGTAATCAATTTGCAGCAGATTAACCAGTACAGCAGATTATGACAGTATAGTGGGCAGAGACACAAAAATGGATTACCCCCTAAAGATGAGCAAATAAACAATACATTTACATGAAGACTGAAAATACCTTCCATTACAGTGTCCCTTGAAAGTAATTATGTGCAACGGTACCTCCCTCTTTATGTGAAAGCAACACTGGACTGCGATTCCTAATATTAACTAAACAAGACAAGTTTTTGCACACCAAAAAAAAAACAAAAAAAAACTTTGGCTAGAACGTCCGGAAGCTAAAAATTACATTTTTACTGTGAAATTACAAAATGATGGAAGTGTTATTTTCACCTTCACATACAAAAGCCCCTGAAAAATGAAATATAATGCATTGTGAAACAGAGTAACATAAAGAACCAACATAATGAGTTCTGAATGAGAATGTATCCAATTTTCTTTTGAATCACTCAAAATTGGTGTTCGGCGTAATGTGTTTTTAGAATATAACAGGTTTTAGAGCATCTACTGCGTGTCATAGTCCAGAAAGGTTGGAAAGACCCCAAATTGAGATGACTTTTTTAATTAAAAAGGAAAAAAGTCTTTAAAGGGACACTGTAATCTGATATTTTTATTATGCGGTTTTAAAGGACTAATTTGTATAACAGGCAAAAACCTTTTAGTAAGGTAAGAAGATAAAAAAAAAACAACCTTTAAATTATTATCATTTTGTGCAACTGTAATCTGTTCTTGTCAAATGTTTTTTTTGTCTTTTATTATATTTTTTCTTGCCAAGTAAGTGGGAACCTCAAAGGCTGAGGTAAGCTTACTGACACTCACTGAATTGTTACTTTCACCTCTGGCCCATAGACCAACAGTTCCCTAAACTCTCCTCAAGACCCACCGGACAGGCCATGATTTCGGTTTAACACTGTGTGAACACAAGAGGAGCAATTATGATTCAACAAAATCTAATTGCCTGAACAGTGTTAAACCAAAATCATGGCTTGTTTGGAAAGTCTCAAGGAGAACAGTTAATCAAATTGTATTGTCTTAATGCTCTTAAATAATTACAAGGTAGGTGTTTTGTGGGATTGCCCCATAATACAACACATATGGATTACTACAACCAACCTAGCCTCTACTATTCTCAATATAACTATAAATCCTTCTATAGAACTATGCCTACTGGGTATACCATCACCAAATGTAAATAAACATCACTATAAATGGCTACATTTCTTAGTGTTAGCTGCCAAAAATCAAGTTGCCAAATGATGGAAGACACCATTATTAGATAGCAAAGAAATAATTCAGAAAATAAAAATACATAATGACACTCTTCCGAAATTCACAAAGATATGGGATTGTTGGATTAACTCCACTCATTTCATTTCAATTAATTAAATTAATGAAAACCCGAATTACATATGCCAAAGCCGCAAGAGGAGAAATAACCTTAGGCCGCAGAGCTGATTCTCGAACCCGAATCTTCTGGGACAAAATTATAACATCATAGTTTAAAAAGCAAAACTAATGGTACATATAGTTTATTTTATATGATTTTAAAATATTATAATTTATTATTTATATAAATGCAATAAATAAAATAACACTTGTTTATCCTAGTTGCATTCTAGTTACAAGGTCTAAATACAATATAGAAAGTATAAAGAAAAGAAAGACCTTCGTAACCAACAATACATTATAATTAGAAAAGGGAAAAAGATGTTAAAGGAATCACAATGTTGTTTATGCTTTAGACTAGGCCAAATAAATGAATGTTTCACTCAGTAGATTGTACTGTTTTGACCTGCAAGTCATACATAATACTTAACTGAAACATTATTGACATTGATGATAATAAAGACGATTGAAAAAAAAAAAAAAAAGGTAGGAGATTTATAGGTAGTGAACACAACAACTACTTTACACAAAAAGGTGTAGGCAAGAGGAACAAGCTTCCAGACAAGGTAACACACTATAGGAATTCAAGTTTACCTGGGTTAAGCTTAAAGGGACATGGAACACTATTCTTTCTTCATGCTTTAAAAGAGTATTTCTAAACATTTGAAAATGTGATTTGTTGCATGAAAAACAATCAAGTAAAAACATTGTTCCAACTTGCTCAAAAACAAACAGGAAGTGTACAGAGCATACTGAATTATGTATGTCTCATTTACAGATAAATTACTGCTGGCTGAAAGAGGCAAGTCCTCTGAAAAAATGAAATTGAATTAGTTTAGTGTGCTATGAGACCATAATTTCAAAAGAGAAAACTCAATTGCACGAAGAAGTAATCTCTTTCAGATGCAACAAAAGATATTTCCATTTAAGACCATACTGAGGATGTACTAAGTCAGGAAAAATAGGAGGGCACTTGGTTCCCTTTCTGTTGTACAGATCTATAGTTCTGTGAATCCAAGAAGAAGAAAAATGACAAAAGTCGAATTCTCCAACAAAAGCCGAACAACCACCACTCTGGTAAAACAGCCGCTAACGCACCTAAAGCTCAGAGGCAGTTATTTAGCCAGATATTACATTAGTGCACATTGTGAAAATCATTTAACATTAATAAGTGCTGAAAGTGGGCATGTTCTGTTAATTAAATGATGCAAATCCTCAAACAATCCATGTTAATTCCAGGTTGTGAGGCAACAAAACACGAAAAATGTAAAGCGGTTGTGAATACTTTTGCAAGGCACATGTGTGTCTATCACATATATAGTTGTCAGTGTTGGTGACATTTGCGATGTCGGTAACGCAGTTGCGACCTCTCAACGCAAGGTCGCAACTGCGAGCTTCGCAAAGCGAGGCGAGCCATGTACGGCGCAGGACTAAGGCTGAATGAGCTCATCTTCGAAGCCTCGTGAAGCGAGCCGTTTACGGTGCAGGACTTAGGCTGGATGAGCGCCAAACACGCTCATCTGCGAAGCCTCGCAATGTGAGGCAAACCGTGTATGGTGCAGGACTAAGGCTGAATTAGCTCATCTGTGGATCCTCGTGAAGCGAGCCGTGTATGGTGCAGGACTTAGGCTGGATTAGCGCCAAAGGCGCTCATCTGCAAAGCCTCGCAAAGCGAGGCGAGCCATGTAGGGCCCAGGACTCAGGCTGCATGAGTGCCAAAGGCTCTCATTGTAGGCAGCGGCGCAGTAACGGTCGCAACTGCGAGCCAAGCGCGTAAGTCCACAAACCCTAAAAACAAAAAAAATGTTTTACCAATATAATAACACTCTCATAGAGCGTACAAGGGGAGAGTCAGGAAGCCAGGGAGTGAGGTTGCAAGCGATTTTGAGCCATATTTGGGGGTTTTCGTCAATCCAAATTCGGCTAAGCGAGGACAAAAATGGCGGCCTAAAAACGTAAATATTTCTGAAACTGGATGTAAACGAGGCTGAGCAAAACCAGGCATGCGGGACTTAGAAACAGTACAGTAGGCAGGTGGAAAGGCTCGCAATGAGCACCTCGAGTGGGAGAGGCTTGCAATGAGCACCAAAGGCACTCATTGCGAACCCAACGATGAGCGTCAAAGGCCGAAGGTGATCAGTGCAATGCAGGAAAGTTGAAGTACATGGGGGAGAGGCTCGCAATGAGCACAGAAGGCGCTCATTCTGAGCCACACGATGAGCGCCAAAGGAGCTCAGAGGAGCAAAAGCCTCACATCGTGTGGCAAACTGCATTACCAGCCTTACTATTTTAATCCCATCACAGGCACACAGAACTTTGAAAATAAAACAAATGGCCTTCAGCTCATAACACGCAAACATTCAGCAGACCACAGAGGAGAAAGACACAGGGACGGGACAGTGGGGAGATGGTGGAAAGAGACACATGGCATCCCCAAGCACAAAACTTGCAGGTTAAAGAAACCTGCAATGAGCGGCTCATACAGTAGGAGGGAGGAAAGGCTCGTAATGAGTGACTCATAATGAGCACCACGAGCGGGAGAGCCTTGCAATGAGCGCCAAAGCCACTCATTGCCAGCACCGCGATGAGCACCGAAGGTGCTCAGCGTGAGGCTCGCGATGAGCCTCAAAGGTGATCAGTGCAAAGCAGAAAAATTGAAGTACACGGGGTTGAGGCTCGCAATGAGCACCAAAGGTGCTCAGAGGAGCAAATGCCTCACATTGTGCGGCAAACAGCATTGCCAACCTTACTATTTTAATCACGTCATTTTTTTGACAGGCAAGTAGCTAGTATATATATATAAAAGTGTGTATATATACTCCAGATTGTCCGGCACCTAACAAACCGCCATTAAATTCGGGGACTCCTGATTAACCTGAAACTACATGTATCTGTCAATAGGGAGTCCCCGTAGGTGTCGGATAACGTGGCGTTTACTGTATACAGTGGATATAAAAAGTCTACACACCCCTGTTAAAATGTCAAGTTTCTGGGCTGTAAAAAAAATGAGACAAAGATAAATCATTTCAGAACTTTTTTCACCTTTAATGTGACCTATAAACTGTACAACTCAATTGAAAAACAAACTGAAATCTTTTAGGTGGTGAGAAGAAAAAAAAAAAGAAAAATAATGTGGTTGCATAAGTCTGCAAAACCTCTTATAACTGGGGATGTAGCTGTGTTCAGAATTAAGCAATCACATTCCAAATCGTGTTAAATAGGAGTCAGCATACACCTGCCATCATTTAAAGTGCCTCTGACTAACCCCAAATAAAGTTCAGCTGCTCTAGTTGGTCTTTCCTGAAATTTTCTTAGTTGCATCCCACAGCAAAAGCCATGGTCCACAGAGAGCTTCCAAAGCATCAGAGGAATCTCATTGTTAAAAGGTATCAGTCAGGAGAAGGGTACAAAAGAATTTCCAAGGCATTAGATATACCATGGAACACAGTGAAGACAGTCATCATCAAGTGGAGAAAATATGGCACAACAGTGACATTACCAAGAACTGGAGCTCCCTCCAAAATTGATGAAAAGATGAGAAGAAAACTGGTCTGGGAGGCTACCAAGAGGCCTACAGCAACATTAAAGGAGCTGCAGGAATATCTGGCAAGTACTGGCTGTGTGGTACATGTGACAACAATCTCCCGTATTCTTCATATGTCTGGGCTGTGGGGTAGAGTGGCAAGACGGAAGCCTTTTCTTATGAAGAAAAACATCCAAGCCAGGCTACATTTTGCTAAAACACATCTGAAGTCTCCCAAAAGCATGTGGGAAAAGGTGTTATGGTCTGATGAAACCAAGGTTGAACTTTTTGGCCATAATTCCAAAAGATATGTTTGGTGCAAAAACAACACTGCACATCACCAAAAGAACACCATACCCACAGTGAAGCATGGTGGTGGCAGCATCATGCTTTGGGGCTGTTTTCTTCAGCTGCAACTGGGGCCTTAGTTAAGATAGAGGGAATTATGAACAGTTCCAAATACCAGTCAATATTGGCACAAAACCTTGAGGCTTCTGCTAGAAAGCTGAACATGAAGAGGAACTTCATCTTTCAGCATGACAACAACCCAAAGCATACATACAAATCAACAAAGGAATGGCTTCACCAGAAGAAGATTAAAGTTTTGGAATGGCCCAGCCAGAGCCCAGACCTGAATCCGATTGAAAATGGGGCTGAGGGGGCCACAGAAACCGGATGAGGGACATAGTGCCACAAGGGGCCTGGGGGAGGGGGGGCACAGCGGCTGGCAGGGGGCCAAATGTAGACAAGGGGGGCCATAGAGGGCTGCGGGTGCCACAGGA
Source organism: Discoglossus pictus (assembly GCA_027410445.1). Classification (NCBI taxonomy): domain Eukaryota; kingdom Metazoa; phylum Chordata; class Amphibia; order Anura; family Alytidae; genus Discoglossus; species Discoglossus pictus. The sequence goes on along the minus strand of CM050168.1, from coordinate 189,611,499 downwards.
GAACTGCTGAAGGACCAACGGGACAGCGGGAGGGCCAAGGGGGGCCGCAAGAAGGCAGCGAGAGGGTTACGAAGGCCCCTCAAAGCTCGGCCTCTGTCATCCTCTTGGTATTCATGGCAGAGATACTGGAGTGGGTTGCCAATTCCTTCTCCAGTGGGCCACAGCATACAGCTCCTGGTATTCCTAGGTGGTCTCCAATCCAAGTACTGACCAGGCCCAACCCTGCTCAGCTTCAGAGTGGTGTGACCTCTTGGTTCCCTCACTGGAATTGAACCCAGATTGCAGTGGTGAACCTAGGGAACCCATACTTTAATATATCTGTGTATTTATTTACTTTTATGTACTGGTTTATTAATAAGTATTTTTAAGCTCTATTTGCACTGCTTAGAATCAAACAAATAGTCACTGTATGGTATGTTTCACTGCAGTGTAGTGTCCTAGCCTGTGAAGGACCACTTCTCAGCAGCATGTTGCAGCATGTTTTCTAAGACACTGATAGGCTAGGACACTATGCTGCACATCCAGCATTACACAGTCTGTGTCTGCATACACTGTAGTGGAACTTGCTATACAGGGATTTTTTTTGATTGTAGGCAGTAAAAACAGATCTTTTTTTTGCTTCTTTGTAAAATAAAGTAAATAAAAGTAAATAGATACACAGGTATATTATATACCTTGCAAAATCTAGAAATCTGCCATATCACTTTAAAAGGACATGGAACAATGTTTTTGTTCATGCAATTAAAAGGAACCTGTTTTAAATGTTATCAAGTAAAACCTGTTTAATCCTCATTGAAACTAATTATCAAAAGTGTGAATTCCATGAAAAAATATCAAGTAAAACCTGTCTAATCCTCATTGAAACTATATATATATATATATATATATATATATATATATATAAATACACACACACATATACATACATACACACACACCTCCGCCACCACCACCAACAAATTAGAGGCGCTAAATTTGAGAACAAACAATACATAAGTAGGCTTGTTCCATAGAACTGGTTACCTACTCAGAACAACCTCTTTTAGTTCACGTGTGCCCTTCACAAGGAGAAGTATCCTGTAGTATATTAGTCTGGTTTCACCCAATAGTGATCCAGCCCCGAAATACGAGAGAATTCTACTCTGAACAGGAGAAACAGCAAACCCCAGATGTATGTTTCAGCCTTTCTTGGGCCTCGTCAGTGAGGCGTAGCTGTACCCTCTAAGGCACAGTGAGCAAGGGGTCCACGTCTGGTTCCGCCTATCACCCTTAGGGTAAGAAAGACCCTTAAGGATCATTTGCATACACAACAACAAATTTGAGGCACTCACCTGAAAGTAGGTTTGTTCTATAGGTCTGATAACCCACTCAGACAGCAGCCTCTTATCTCACTTGTGCCCTTCACAGGGAGAAATATCCTGTAGTATATCACAGTGTTTCCTTGGCAACATGACACGCAGGCTGTGACACACACACTCACAGAGACACTCACACACACAAATTTACACTCACAGACACACACTCACTTACACTTACTCACACACACTCACGCATACATACTCACAGACACATACACACTCACAGACACATACACACGCACAGACACATACACACATACACACGCACAGACACATACACACATACACACGCACAGACACAGACACACGCACAGACACAGACACACGCACAGACACAGACACACGCACAGACACATACACACGCACAGACACATACACACGCAGACACATACACACGCACAGACACACATTTTACAGACAGACACACACTCAGTCAGACACACACGTTCACAGACTTACACTCATAAACACACAATCACTCACAGACACTCACTCACAAACACGCACTCACTCACATACACACAATCATACATAGACACTAACTCACAGACACACACAGACTTACACTCACAAACACACACTCACTCACTCACAGACACACATTCACAGACTTACACTCACTCACTCAGACACACACTCCCTTTTTCCACGCAGGGCAGCTGCCACTTATGGGCAGCGTTCTTGCTCGCTGCGTTAGTGTCACAGTCTGCCTCTTCAAGAGGGCAGGTGGCGTTGTTCCACGCTGTGCCACCCCCTGGCAACACTACACGCGGGCCGCTGCGCCCTGCCTACCCCCCATTCCTATACCACTGGTTCTAGAATGTGTTTTTGTGCATTATTTGATAGGCTGATTACACTGATAGGCTAGGACACTATGCTGCACATCCAGCATTACACAGTCTGTGTCTGCATACACTGTAGTGGAACTTGCTATACAGGGATTGTTTTTTTGATTGTAGGCAGTAAAAACAGATCTTTTTTTTGCTTCTTAGTAAAATAAAGTAAATAAAAGTATTAACTTTGCAAAATCTAGAAATCTGCCATATCACTTTAAAGGGACATGGAACTATTTTTTTTGTTCATGCATTTAAAAGGAGCCTGTTTTAAACCTTATCAAAGGTGTGAATTCCATGAAAAAATATCAAGTAAAACCTGTTTAATCCTCATTGAAACTAATTATATATATATATATATATATATATATATATATATATATATATACTGGGAAAAATTAGCGACTCGAGTATAAATGCCGAGGGTGGGAAATGTGCTGCCCCCTGTGTCCCTCTTGTGCCCTCTGTGTCCCCCTCTTGTGTGCCCTTTTCTGGTGTCCCCCCTCTCTCCCCTGTGTCTCTTCCCCCCTCTCCCTTCCCTGTGTCTCTTCCCTCCCCTCCCTTCCCTGTGTCTCTTCCCCCCTCTGCCTTCCCTGTGTCTCTTCCCCCCTCTCCCTTCCCTGTGTCTCTTCCCCCCTCTCCCTTCCCTGTGTCTCTTCCCCCCCTGCCTTATCACCCTCCTCAACCCCCCTCCTCATTCTCAACCTCCCTCCTCAAACCCCCTACTCATTCTCAACCCCCCTCCTCAACCTCAACCTCCCTCCTCATCCTCAACCTCCCTCCTCATCCTCAACCTCCCTCCTCATCATCCTCAACCTCCCTCCTCATCATCCTCAACCTCCCTCCTCATCCTCAACCTCCCTCCTCATCCTCAACCTCCCTCCTCAACCACCCTTCTCATTCTAAACCCCCTCCTCAACCTCAACCCCCCTCCTCATCCTCAACCTCCCTTCTCATCCTCAACCTCCCTCCTCATTCTAAACCACCTCCTCAACCTCTCTCCTCAGCCCCCCTCCTCAACCCCCCATCCTAAACCCCCCTCCTCAACCTCAACCCCCCTCCTCAACCCCCCCATCCTCATCCTAAACCCCCCTCCTCAACCTCAACCCCCCTCCTCACTTTACCCCTCTAAATACCTCCCCCTCTCCCTTTCCCCTCACTTACCTTCATCTGCAGCTTCTCCTCCGGCCTCTGCTCCTTCCTGCGTCGGCACCCGGTATATGCTAATGATGTGACGTCACATGTGCGCCACGTCATTAGCATATACCGGGGTGCCGACGCAGGAAGGAGCGGAGGCCGGAGGAGAAGCTGCAGATGAAGGTAAGTGAGGGGAGAGGGGGAGGTATTTAGAGGGGTAAAGTGAGGAGGGGGTTTGGAATTAGGAGGGGGGATTAGAATGCGGAGGGGAAGTTGTGGATGAGGAGGGGTGAGGGAAAGAGACACAGGAGGGTTAGAGAGACACGGGGGGAGAGTGACTCGAGTATAAGCCGAGGGGCCCTTTTTAGCCTTAAAAAAGGGCTGAAAAACTCGGCTTATACTCGAGTATATACGGTATACATATATACATACACACACACACCTCCGCCACCACCAATAACAAATTAGAGGCGCTAAATCTGAGAACAAACAATACCTAAGTAGGCTTGTTCTATAGAACTGGTTACCTACTCAGAACAACCTCTTTTAGCTCACTTGTGCCCTTCACAAGGAGAAGTATCCTGTAGTATATTAGTCTGGTTTCACCCAATAGAGTGATCCAGCCCCGAAATACAAGAGAATTCTACTCTGAACAGGAGAAACAGCAAACCCCAGATGTATGTTTCAGCCTCTCTTGGACCTCGTCAGTGAGGCGTAGCTGTACCATCTAAGGCACAGTGAGCAAGGGATCCACGTCTGATTCCGCTTATCACCCTTAGGGTAAGAAAGACCCCTAAGGATCATTTGCATACACAACAACAAATTTGAGGTGTTCACCTAAAAGTAGGTTTGTTCTATAGGTCTGATAACCCACTTAGAGAGCAGCCTCTTATCTCACTTGTGCCCTTCACAGGGAGAAATATCCTGTAGTATATCACAGTGTTTTATCCCTGGCAACATGACATGCGGGCTGTGACACACACACTCACAGAGACACTCACAAACACAAATTTACACTCACAGACACACACACACTTACTGACACACAGTCACAGACACATACACACTCACACACATTCACAGACAGACACACTCACAGACACACACTCACTCACAGACTTACACTCACAAACACACAATCACACAGAGACATTCACTCAAAGATACACAATCACACAGAGACACTCACTCACAGACACACACTCACTCACGGACTTACACTCACAAACACACAATCACTCACAGACAAACAATCACTCACAGACACACATTCACTCAGACACACATTCACAGACTTACACTCACAAACACACACTCACTCACAGACTTACTCACACAGACCAACACTCACTCAGACACACACTCACTTTTTCCGCGCAGGGCAGCTGCCACATATGGGCAGCATTCTTGCTCGCTGCGTTAGTGTCACAGTCTCTCTCTCCAAGAGGGCCGGTGGCGTTGTTCCACCCACTGGCAACACAACACGCAGGCCGCTGCACCCTGCCTATCCCCCGTTCCTACACCACTGGTTCAATAATGTGTTTTTGTGCATTATTGGTTTCTCAAGTCAAGTAGCGTTTCGTATTATGTGGGTGGAGCGCCCGCCTAAATCAGGCTGGAGAGAACACTGGGTATAATATTACCTGAGCATTGTCTGATTTTCAGTGCTTCTGTATTGTTAATAGAAATTTCCATATTAAATTGTCACTGTCGTCTAAAAATGTCTAGAACACAATTAAAATTACAAATTCTTTTAATGAGAAATAATGTATATTTGTGTATATTTAATATAATTTTTCTACACTAATGTCCTGATATATTATAGGAACAACAACAGACCATGCTTTTGTCTTCCCATTGATTTAATGTAAATCAGGTAAGAAAATACAATAGACAAGTGTATCCATTAGTTCTTGTTTACACCTCCTATTAACTCATTTGTAAGATAAAGGGGGATCAAACCTAATTTGTTGTTTTGGTGTTAATTTTCATCAATTAAAGGGAAATGGAAGAGTTCTGGATTTCACTGGGAATATTATATACCCATGTATCTTTTTTTGCTTTTGTGTTCTTTATTTTATTAAGAAGTGCTTCAAACCAGTTTTTTTCTACCTAAAATCATACAGTTTTTTACCTGTTTGGGTCTGCCTTCCGTAGCACATGCAGCTCATCAATACACAGAGTGTGAGTGCAGTGTTTCAAATTATCCTGTCAGAGACCGCTCTCAAGTAACATGTTGAACTGATTGGTTACTATGAGACAGTCTTCATAAGCTGCATAGAAACCAGGATAGAAACCAGTTAGAAAATACCTGTAAGATTTTAGTCAGAAAAAGGGCTTTTAAGCACTTCTTAATAAAATAAAGTACAAAAAGGTAATACATACATACAAAAGGTATGTTACAATCTTAGTGACATTTAAAAACCTTCCATGTCCCCCTTTAAGTGCACACTGAAGTATCGTATAGTATGTGCTTTTGAATAACGTGCAACATTTTTAGAAAGTAAAAGTACTTAACTATATTATGTTCCTAGTGAAATTCAGAAACCTTCATGTCTCTTTAACATAATATATTCTCAATGGGTGGGAAAAAAAAAAGCATATTTTATGTATATGACATGCATTAAATAAAGTTTTGGGCAAACCTGGCCCTTTAACTCTTGTCATATGCTTTTATGTAGTTTCACATGCCACTCACCTTTCCCACTGTAGTGTTCAGGAGGTAAATCATAGGGCACAGGAAAGGCACCCCAGGAATCTTCATTTTTGGAGTAGATATTCACCTTCACATTAAATGTATTAGAACTCAAGCCCTGTATAAATAGATAAACTCAATCAGTAATTGGAATAAAAAATATTGAAGACACAAGTGGAATTGGACGTAAACACTGGTTGCTTGGAACTTTGCTTGTGTGTGGTGGGGGTGTTATGTGTGTGTTGGGAGACTTGTAAATTCTTTAGAGCTTTTAGTATTTGAAAGCATAACCCTTCCCCTGGATAGGGGACAGAAACAGGCAGTGGAACAAATATAAATCATGAATGTTTCCAAAGACTAGTAGAAGCTGCAATCTTTATCTTCTTCTCATTAAATGACATATTCCCCGCCTGATTATGCTCTTAGTCAGATTCAGATGTTTGAGACAAACACACAAATTGCCAAAGCAATACTATGTAGAACATTTTAAATAAGGATTAATCAACTGATATGGTTAATGAAAAAAATGCTGTCTTTCAACATTTCTACTGCAATGCTAAGAATATCTAGTCAACTCAAACCTCTATCCCATGTGTCAGGACACTGTGTAAAATGTTTGATTTTGGCAGTTTTAATAGATTATATTGATTCTAATATATTTATAGAGCATAGCGAATGAATTGCCATTTGCCAGACTGTAATAAGCTTCAGCCACAAATCTATATAAATAAAAGTAAAAATTACACAGGGACTTGGCACAAAAATTATGGACAAGAGTTAGACCAGGGGTCTTCAACCTTTTAATACCCACCGCACCCTTTTGATGGTAAAATGTCCTTACCACCTACCGGTCCTGCAGTAACTCAATTTACCCAATCTAATTTCTGGTTACATAAATCATATGACCCTAGCTATGTATCACCCTGTACTTACTAGATAGTGATCCGGTCCTGACTGCTGTCCCTAGCTATGTATCGCCCTGTACTTACTAGATAGTGATCCGGTCCTGACTGCTGTCCCTAGCTATGTATCGCCCTGTACTTACTAGATAGTGATCCGGTCCTGACTGTTGTCCCTAGCTATGTATCGCCCTGTACTTACTAGATAGTGATCCGGTCCTGACTGCTGTCCCTAGCTATGTATCGCCCTGTACTTACTAGATAGTGATCAGGTCCTGACTGCTGTCCCTAGCTATGTATCGCCCTGTACTTACTAGATAGTGATCCGGTCCTGACTGCTGTCCCTAGGAAGGAATTTAACTTTTTTTCTCCCGTATGGGGCAATTAGCAGTGTTTTGGTTGTTTTTATTTCTCTTTGCCTTCCTCTGAATCAATTAACAATTAAGCCACATATTACAAAGATCAGAGAAGATTCAATGTAACTGAATTTGCAGCTCTGATCATGCACTACATTCCTCTTTTGCTGGTGAGTCACTGTTGGAGGCTTCTATGTAAGTTATTGGGGTGTATGGTAATACACAGTGTTCCTCCAGGCTCTGTGAACACACATTTCCATCATTTGTTTACAATCCACCCAGAGTGACTCAGCAGCAAAGGGGGAATGTAGGGCTTAATCAGAGCTGCACATGGAGTCACGTGGAAATTAAATGTTTTAGAAATGGAGTAAGTTTAACTTTTTTACTAATATGCTCAATATTATTTAGTATACTGCCTAGTGTTATGAGTGGAGTAAAGCAAATATTGTGAAGTTCATATCAGATGCTGTAATATACAGTAGATTTAGCAGTCATTAATCTCAGTTATGGTATGATCTGAGCACAGACTGACATTTCTTGGAAGTAAGTTTAAATTGATTTTACAAAATTGTTATGGCAAAATATAAATTAGAAAGGGCATGGAAGGTTTCTGGATATGCACTTTGTTTTAAGGAGAGCTTAAAAGCATTGTTTTTACAGCCTAAAATCATATAAACAGTTGCTGTACAGATCAGCCATCTGCAGCATATGCAGACACAGATTCTGTTGTGCTGAATGTGTAGTTTACTGGCCTATTAGGGACCATGCCTCAGAAAACATCCTGCTAGATATGCAGTTTAGTATACTACACTGCATATCCACCACTGTGTTTGAGTCTGTGTTTGAATATAGTGAATAGGGCAATTGTAAGGTTTTAGACAGTAAAAAGGCACTTCTTAATAAAACATAAGTAGATTAATGTAAACAAAAAGTTAATTTCCTGAACAACATAGATAAAACCTTATAGAGCTGTTATTATATGATAGTCTTACAAGTTGATCTTTGAGATGCCACAGGAATGCCTATTAAGAAAGACTCCTTGGTTACACTGTATACAGCATATGAGTTGAAGAAATGTAATGAATTCCCAAAGACGTCATGGACAATGTAAAAATCAATGTCTGTAACTAGATTTTGCAGACCAGCTCACCAAGCTTTCAACCAGACGGAGAGGGTTGTGGTAGTTTTGCCTTTAGGGACTTAGCAGCTATGGAGTATTTGGAATATATATTTCAGAACACAGTTTCACATATTCCTATTGAAGAACATAGCTGTGAATACATTTCCCTATGCACAATAAGGATCCGAACATGGCTACGGCCATATGAATGTTAAGTAGCACAAGTTACTTTGTGTAGGCCTTCTAAGAGTGTGCTACACCATGGCAGAACTGGGAAAAGGGCAGTGAAATACGTAAATCATAGTATTTTAATAAACAGATAATATTCTACTTTGATAAAAAGTTTCAAGTGCAGAATTTAAGGAAAGCAATACAGTAATGCTTACAATTGAGGAAATCTCAAGAGTTGAAACTTGTAGGGGGGGTGGGGTGGAAAAGCTTTATCCACCATATACATTAATTTAATTACTGTTAGTTTTATAATATTACAGAAGGTAAAAGTCACTAGTCACTTTAACAATTAGACTCCCTATAACCAGTGGGGGAGCTAGTGAAAGAAGTGCCCGGGTGCAAAAACAAATTTTAAAAAATGTCTGTAACCCCAGCCACTGGCCCCTCTTAAACCACCAAAATTTCCCTTTAAACCTACAGTTGCTGCAGGAATCCCATTGGACCACCCCTAAAACCCCTTAATTCCCATTTAAGCCTGCAGTTACTGAAGTAACCTATCAAAATCCACTGGGATTCTCACTGCTTATCAATACCCTGGTTATCCCACAGGCAGTACACCTGTCAAGCCGTAACGCAGACATCCTAAGGTGAACTCAGGAAGGACAGAAACCTCCCATGGAGCAGAATGGCAAAAGCTTGCTTGATCCTTATTTTCAGTATAAATACAGACCATAAAAGGGGGGCCTCTTGATCCTCCTGACTTTTTGGGTTTTAAACAGGAGGTGTCAGAAAATTTGCCACTTAGATAACTGGCTTGTGTCGGCCAAATGTTGGCTCTTCCTATCACTGTGAAGCAGAGTTAACCAAGCCTGATTGTTCACTCACTAAAAGAATGTGAGATGGGTTTAGACTGTCATGAGACAATTTAGTTTTACCCTACTGATGTGTTGTCACAATAGTCACCTTAAGATCCCGGAACCCCTACTAGGCCCATCATGACCCAAATGAGGTAATTAATAAGTGATCCATATGCACCCCTATATAGGTGATCCATATGCACCCCTATAGTATACTAAAATATGACTATGGGGGTTCTTAAAGACCCCCACGGTATAAAGCTGTAACTCCTGTGCAGTGGAGGTACATAAGGACCCCCATTGTGTCACTAAAATAATCCCTTATATTATAGGAGCCCATAAGAACCTACATGGAATCACTAGATGACACCCATGGTATACCTAAGAGTACCACAAGGTCCATATTGGTCCACCATAGACCTAATACTAAATTCCAAAAAAAAAAAATGAATTAAACCGGTGTGTGTGTGGGGGCAGAATATACAATATCTATCCCTTTGATAACATAAAACGACGATTACCGACAAACTGATCCTCATTCTTCAGCCCTGGATATGCAGGCACTTGCATGTTGATAGAAGAATCTGTCCTCTTCTTGATTGAAGCCATGGGTCCTCCCTTTGTCCTCTGGAAATGGGCCTTTGCTTAAAAAACACTGCCCCATAAATATATATATTTTTTACTCAGCCAAATAATGTTTTTTTGATTCCACCCACGACATTTATACAAATTTTTCCGGATTGTCTAAAATACAAGTCAATTACCTGCATTTTTATCAAAAATAGCTCCACAGGAACAGTCTGGAAAATGCTGGAGATGTTGTATAGATTTAGGTACCCAGACACACACGTGGTGGTTTTGGTCTACATGTACAACTCAGATTTCTAAGACGGTTAATTACAATAAATTGGAAGAAAAAACACTCTTTCAGCTTGGAAGAAGATAAAGAAAATTGTTAGTTGAAAAATTTGTTATAAATAACAAAACAAAGCTTAAATAGATTTTGTGGGATAAATAACATTTACTATAGGGGTCTTTACACTTCTCCAATTTCACCTCCAAAGTTTTAATGTTGCTCTTTGTTGTATGAATGTTTTTATTTTATAGGATAATGTATGTATATTACTGTATTTATATATATATATATATATATATATATATATATATATATATATATATATGTCACGACCGGCCAATTTGGGAAACCACGCTCACCCCAAATCTCTCTCTCTCCACGGTCGCAACTTTTTGTTCAGATCTCAACACCAGCAGACACTTCAGATGACAGCATCATTACTGCAGAGACATGCACCTCAGACCCCTATTCTTAGGATCTAAGAATCATACCCATGTACCTTGGATTAGTACAAGCAGACTCTGACACCACCTGTGTTTAGTGTGTCCAAAGTCAGACTGGCCACTTCTTTATTGTTACAAAGATATATAAAAAAAAAACAGAAAGATGACACAAAACACCAAAGACTGCCCCCAGTTCTAGCCCATCCTCCTAGGCAAATAGCTTGCTATTCCCCCTCACCCACATGATTTCCTGATGTAGAGAGGCATCTAACTTTCTTCTAATTACACCTTTTGTTTCTCCTCTTACAGAGCCATAAAACTAGTTACCCCTTTCATGAATAAAGCCAGAGCCTTCACACGTGGCCGATCGCAGGGCCATATAAATTCCACTATCGTATTTCTAACACAGATACAGTTTTGCAATGTTAGTCAATTACAGCACCACATGCACTTATTACATCCATGATATAAATGTTAAGCAAATTGTTAGTACCTTCTAACCACACATATAATAACAGATAAACCCCAAATAGTCCAGTGGGCCCTTCTGTTCATAACAGCTAGTTTCCCCCATCCTAGTGTGGCCTAGGAATTCGTCCTGACGGACAAATTTCTAGCCACACTGATCTCACTTGTGCAAGTGATGGTGATTGTAATAGCCTCACAGTCCACATTTCTTCCAATTCCAATGGGCACACAATTTTGGGCATAGCCTCCATGGCTCAATTGCCAACCGCCTTCCTTGGGCCATGGCACATGCCCCCTTCCTCCCCATCCATTGGGGAAAACAATTTAATTGGGCAGCTGCATCTAAAACAGTCCTTGGGCCTATTAGTTCACCCAGTCCAAAGGGTCCCAGGGTGGTACAAAGTCCAGGTGACAGCTCCCAAGGTGACATGGCTCGCCCCCCTCCCAAAAACCAGGGCCAGTGCCCTCCTCTTCCCAATGTCTGAGGGGAAACATTTTCCTTGGGAGTCCCATAAACTAACACCTCTAGGGAGGAACATACCAGTCTGATACTGAACCCAGCATCCATGATGGTGGTCTGGAATGGAGGCTCCACTTTCACCTGCACCGCAGTCTGGGCATGGTAACCCCTCTCACCTGCAGCAATGGTCTGGGCATGGGACTCCATTTTTCCATCTCCTTGGACCACAGTTGGTGCGTTGTATTCCATCTCGCCTCCCTTGGGATCTTTGGTCACTGTGTTCCCTGGCAGGACCTCACAGCTCTCATCCAGACATCCCCTTGGGCCATCAGTTTTACAGACATTCTCTGTCTTCTCAATTGCCTTGTTATTAGCAATTGTGCCCCAGCCATTTGGGTCTGGCTGGCCCCCTTGGTCTGACACAGTCCCAAGGTTGTTCTCGGTGTTCGCCCCTGTACCCATGGCTGGTTCCTGGACTGTAGTTATCCATGGGAACCCCATGTTAGGTTCACAATCCATCTCTGGTTCTTTCCAGAACTCTCCCAGGCCCTCCATCTGGCCTGCTATTCCTGTCTGAGACTCAGACTCCACCGGTTTTGAGATGTACCCATAATGTATGGTACCCTCCTCATCTGTCCCAGTTGTAGCAAAAATTAACTGGGCCTTGTCCATTTGTATCTCCACATTGGTATTGTCCTGGTCAGAGTCCACAATATCCTCTCCCCAGACCTCTGGTAACCAATCATTTTCCTCCCTGTCCACCTGACAGGGTTCCTCCCAACTGGATGGCCAAAACCCCTCCATGGATGCCTCATCCAGCAATTCAACATACTCAGCCTCCAGCTGCAGCTCTTGCTGAATCAGGGGTTCCAGCAAATTAGCCTCCGGGGACCATGGTTCTAATCCCAGACCATGACAGCGTTTAAGAAATAAGTTATTTTTCCTCCTTACAGTCCCCATGCCACATTCAGGATCACCAAAGACGATCTCCCAGAGCCCATCTATTAGCTCCAATTGAACATAGAGATCCTCTTCAAGGGCACCAACAGGCCCTATCCTGGCATGATACTGTTTCTCTAAGGCAATCTCTTTCCATACCAGTTTCTTCAGCCAGCATGACAGCTCATGGTCCTGCCACAATCCCAGGAACGCCATCCATTGCTTTAGAAGGGCCATTCCTCTGCAGTCCTTTGCCTCTGTCACCTGGCTCTCTTTCTCTACTGGGGATAAGCATTTCCCCTCCACAGGAGCTGAGACAGGGCCATTGCTTACCCTTCTCCTGTTCCCCTGTACCTCCTGTGTGATTTGTATCCGGAGTTCCCTCTGCTGATCCTTAGTAAAACCTGCAGGCATTACCTCCATCCATCTTTGATACCGTCTGGACACTTCCTCCTCCTCTGCTGCAGACATCTCTTCATAAGCTGCCATCCTTCTGTGTTTTATACAGAGATCCCCACCGCTGCCAGCCAAATGTCACGACCGGCCAATTTGGGAAACCACGCTCACCCCAAATCTCTCTCTCTCCACGGTCGCAACTTTTTGTTCAGATCTCAACACCAGCAGACACTTCAGATGACAGCATCATTACTGCAGAGACATGCACCTCAGACCCCTATTCTTAGGATCTAAGAATCATACCCATGTACCTTGGATTAGTACAAGCAGACTCTGACACCACCTGTGTTTAGTGTGTCCAAAGTCAGACTGGCCACTTCTTTATTGTTACAAAGATATATAAAAAAAAAACAGAAAGATGACACAAAACACCAAAGACTGCCCCCAGTTCTAGCCCATCCTCCTAGGCAAATAGCTTGCTATTCCCCCTCACCCACATGATTTCCTGATGTAGAGAGGCATCTAACTTTCTTCTAATTACACCTTTTGTTTCTCCTCTTACAGAGCCATAAAACTAGTTACCCCTTTCATGAATAAAGCCAGAGCCTTCACACGTGGCCGATCGCAGGGCCATATAAATTCCACTATCGTATTTCTAACACAGATACAGTTTTGCAATGTTAGTCAATTACAGCACCACATGCACTTATTACATCCATGATATAAATGTTAAGCAAATTGTTAGTACCTTCTAACCACACATATAATAACAGATAAACCCCAAATAGTCCAGTGGGCCCTTCTGTTCATAACAATATATATATATATATGTTATGTTTGTAAATTAACATTTTAAGTAAAAAATAAAAATAATCATATTACAGTATTGTGTATTTTGAATAGTTCCCATCCTCAACCAATCAGAATGCATATTAATTGGTTAAGGAGATGAACGTCTAGAGAGTCAGCTCTAGAGAATGTATGCCTTTATGGCACATTGAGCAGATTGAGTGCGTATATATCTCTAAAACATAGTGTAGGATGGTGATAACCTAATAAAGCCTTTTTTTCCATAATAAAACATGCCCGTCTTTGGCCATTTGAAATATTTTGAGGAATGTACTGGTCTACCATGCAGAATATCATCACTGAAGAAGTTCTATACACTTCTATTTTCTAATGAAATGTTAGCAGCAAATGACTGCTCCTACTGCACTTGTTAAAATCATTATATGTACTGGCTGAAATGTAACAATGCTATCTCTGTCTAACCAGGGCAATTACTGCCGTCAGTGTAGAGGATGAGAAATCCCACGCACCTTTAGTTCATACAGTCATTTACCATTTTCCTAATAAAAAATGCAGTTTGCAGTTTGTTTCTTACATTCCAATATCAAAGGATAAAGTGATTAAGAACTCTACAGGAAATGCTCGAAAATCTGGGCACTGGTTATAGAAAATAAATCACAAATATCACAAAGTACATAATGCCACAGGGGCTTGGTCTATATTTTTAAGTATTAGAGGAAATGAGACTGTAGAAAGACACTCATTTTTTTTCTTTACCAGAATGTTCAATACCACTTTATACAATATATGCAGACTTGTAAAAAATATTTATTTGGCCAATTTGGGCTAATATTTTTTTAATCAAAACTGTGCGTTTTGCTTATTTTCACCACTGTAAAATAAGATATTTCTCACAAGGCTGTGTGTAAATTGTTTATTTACTAAAAGCACCAAGCTAAATACCGTTTTAAAGTAAATATGCAATTACATCATAGAGAGTTTTTCAGGCACTCGGACTAAGCTGATGAAAAGATAAACATGATACATTGAACAAACGGTCAGATAGTTACTTATTTGAAATCTCTGTACAAACTGTATTTGTACTGAAAGGATGTCGTCCTCATCACTAATTAGAGCTATGGAGAAAATCCGGTACTGGATGTAGCTGATACAATAAAAAATATTTCAGGAAGAGGTCCCGACTTTGTTCCAACAGAAGAATGTACAGGAATTAATCGAACATATTTAAACTTTGTATGGAAATAATATTATTATACTTTTTAAAACCAATTTCAAATCTCTTAAATTTATGAAAACAATGGAGTACACTTCAAGAGAATACAATCTGCTCATCACATAGAATAGTTGTGGTAATTGCGAGTTATCGTCACGCAATGTTAAAAGATATAGGCTTGCCCATGCACAATTAGCGCCAAAGTCGCTTATTCCGGGCCTCGCGATGAGCGCCAAAAGAGCTCTTTGAGAGACCCGCGATGAGCTACAAAGGTCGTAGGCCTTTGTCGCTCATCGTGAGGCCCGCAAGACTTTAATGTCCGACATTTTTTTCAAGCCTGTAACTCAGAAGCTGTTTGGAGGCCCCCAAAAGACGCTAATTGATTACAAAATTAACTGACAACCTCACACACAGCACAGGGGAGAGACAGGCAGCCTGTAAGTGAGTTTGAAAGCTAATTTGTTATTCAATTGGCGTTTTTTAGAGGTCTTAAAATGGCTAAATGAGAAAAAAAATGGCGGCAGTAAAATTTTAATTGTTTTTCAAGGCCGCAAATGGTCAATTTCCCAAGCCCGCAAATGGTTTCACACCTGTAAATGGAAGGGGAGGGAGCGGGGGGAGAGGGTGGAAAGACACACAGAGAAGGGAGTGGTGGGGAAAGAGAAACAGGGGAGGTAGATAAGGGGGAAAAGAAAACCAGGACAGGGAGAGGGTGCAAAGAGACACGGGAGGTAGCGGGGGAAAGAGACAATGGGGTGGGAGTGGGAGGAAAGAGACACGCGGCTCGCAAAGTTACAGGCTTACGCGTCGCTCATCGCAAGGTCCGTAAAGTAGAGGGGGGGGGGAAGCTTTGCATTCTGTGGCAAACAGCATTGCCAGCCTTCAAATTTTATTGCCATCATTTTTGACGGGCAAGTCGCTAGTTTAAAATATGTATTCTAAAGGCAGCCTAAGACCCGGATCTATTAGGGTCAATGTATAATAATTATATAAAGTGTGTGTGAGAGTTTGTGTGTGTGTCGTTCAGTGGTGTCCGACTCGCCATTACCTGATGGACCGTAACACACCATGCTGATCCACTTGATAATCATGGCATGAATACTGGAGTGGGTTGCCACAGCACACATCTCCTGGTATTCCTAACCATTGGACCACCAGGAACCCATATATATTTGGCAAGAATGTAAAAATAATTTGTTTATCTAGGGCAGTCTAAGGCTCTGGAGCCTGATGTGGCCCAGAGATCACATGTCTAAAAAGGGTGTAATTTCTTATCCAGTAATCTGGAAGGGACACCCTTATTAAATCTACACCTAGCGTGACATGACAAAACAATGGAAGTCTAAAAGCCTAAAACCAATACAACTGCTGTTCCTTTTGATCAGATGATTGGCATTTATAAGCTGGACTTCCTTATGTATATATTCAAAGGATATACTACTCAATAGTTCTTCTTTGTGCAATGTACAAATGGGCTAAATGAGACTTCTTAACTGAACGAGGCAAAACTAAAGTGTTAGCTCTGTTCATTCACAGCAGAAAACATCTGAAGTGGCTCCTTAGAGAGTGATCAACTTGGAGTGAGAGCAGGGTGCATTAATACTAAACAAGAGGTGGGTTTCCAACAATAATTAGGGAGAACATATAATGATTTGCATGTTTGTGACCATCAGGGCAAGTGCCCCCTTCCCCTCAGTTGTCAGCCATTTAAATGTGGTGTCGTATTATGTTGTAAAAACAAGAGGGGAGGTTGAGCAAATGACCACAACATTGTAGTCTAATAAAATGTCATTGAGCATCTCAAAATCTGATAAATTTTGTTACACCGGCACTCATTGCCAGCCTTTTTCAAAGTCTTGTGGGCCTCGCAATGAGCGCCTTTGGTCCTCTTCACGAGGCCATGCAATGAGCGCCTTGGCGCTCTTTGCTGCCCCCGTCATTTCAAAGTCTTGCAGGCCTCACGATAAGCACCTTTTTCAAAGCCTTTGGCGCTCATTGCAGCCCCCATCATTTAAAAGTTGTGCGGGCCATGCCTTTGCCTACGACAAAGGCTGTCATTGCGGATGCGCAAGCCTGTATTCTTTAACATTGCGTGTCCACATCTATTATATATGATTACACTGCATTATTATTACCACATATGAGCCATTATAGTATTGTAGTTATTATTCATCAGGAATCCGAGTTACATACAAATCCAACCTAGAGATGCTTGCAGGAACAGATATTACACTATTATACCGCCTCAGTACAAAAAATGCAGTCCTTCGCATGTACAGAGTTGGGTTATAGTTTTTGTTGAAATGTTTTATTATTCTGGTTCCTGTCCCAAGAGATTATTATTCACTGCCAATGAGGTAAATGCAGACGAGATTTGATTGCCGATTGCTGGAACCAGACACCCCTTTATCCTGTATCATCACATTGTATTTAAAGCCAATTTGATAAGAACTGTGGCTTCAAATCATTGCCAGTTTGAAAGAAAATATAAAATATGTAAGCTGTTATATACTGTTTTCCTTGTTGGAGACCCCAATAGGAAGGGTAATATATTTATGTATATGTATATATATATATATATATATATATATATATATATATATATATATATATATATATATATATAATATACAGAAACTGCAAACTCTGTCCTGCACTTTCTGAGTTGCATGAGATTAATTGCACAAATTCACTGGGCTATATTTGACTCTGGCTAGGAGGCTAATAGATCACCAACTCAAAGATCTGCTAAACCTACTGTGTATTATGGGAGGCTTTACATGCATTTTTCTTTTTTTAATTTACACCTCCTATGCAGTCAAGGATTAGGTTCTGGGAGACCGATTTCCTGAACCTGATAGAAACAAGTCAGGATGACGTAAAGAGCACACAGAGAGACACAGCTCAAGCTTGGGACACCGAAGGAACAGGAAATGTGATAATAAATATCTCTATGGAAGAACTAATTTACAATTGTTCAATCACAGCTGGAATTACCTTAGCCTCCACAGTCCATTTATGGCATGGTGGACAGATGCAGAACTCTTGCAATACTTAAAGGCACTCTGGATACTAATTAATCAAAATTCAGTGGAAAAGCTAAAGCATTTTCATTTGAAGGTTTATTTCACTGTTTAATAACTGCCAGAGTTGTAAAGGCATCAGTGTTAGCTTTTACAGCAGTCTATTGAACTTGTTAACTGGAGTCCAGCTACACCTCTCAATATATTTAACTTACAGAAACAAGTGCTCAGGTCCTGAAAGGTCCATATATTACAAGCTCACTTTAAATGCTTATATATGCTTTCCATTGCAATAATACATTTCACATTTAGTTCTGAATGGGGTTATAATGTCTGAAGAACCCTAAACAATAAGCTGCCATTTCTTGGTTACAAAAAATACTACATGTTTGAGTGTGAGCCTTCCAGAACCTCCTCTACACAGTAATTAGATAGGATTGTTTTTAAGCATAACTGGATTGTAAAAGACATAAAACAGTGAAATATGCATAAATTAGAAAAATTCGAAATGTTTTCCCATTTCCATTTTAGTGATCTGTTTATTGATAAAAGCAATATTTACAGAAAATCCATGTCTTTTTTTCTTTGACACACAACACTGTAAGACGTGTACAAATAAAATGTACTTTAAGGGACATGGATGGTTCCCTGTTTTTAATAGTAAAATAAACTACCTAAGTGTTTATTCACATATTTAAATTTCACTCTATTAACCGGTGCTTAAAAGCTTTTTTACACATCGAAATCTTCCATAAAATCCATGTAAAGGTCTGCCCCACGCAGCTCATGCACACAGTTGCTATAGTACTGGATGTACTGACCTGTCAAAGACTGTCTCAGCAGCATGTGGCTGAAATGCTGCTGTGACACAATCGTTCATTGGCTAGTACATCAAGTACTTTAGAAACATTTTATTTATGAGCTACAGAGGAGGATCTTTGCAGGGTCTGTTTGGATTGTTTCAACGTGTATGGACATGGAAATTAACATTTTTCTATCACAGATTTAATGGAGCAATTTTAAAAATTACAAATGTTGATTGAGAAAATGGATTGTATGTAAAATATCAGTTTTTATTGTTTTTACATTAAGAAAATAAAAATAAAAAAACAAAAAACAATGTTGATTCCTGAAAAAAAAGTATTAAGCAGAACTTGTGTACATTTAATAGGAGATTTCTATGTGTGTACAAAGGGAACGAAAGACTCGAGAACAGAAAAAAACATCCACAGTGGTCTTTTAATTGCCTGACAAACTGCTGGCATTGATTGGTCAAGATTTGACCACTTTATGTATAGGTAGGTGCTGTTGCAATTTAGAGGCACTAATATTAAAGTATTAAGCAGAACTTGTGTACATTTAATAGGAGATTTCTATGTGTGTACAAAGGGAACGAAAGACTCGAGAACAGAAAAAAATATCCACAGTGGTCTTTTAATTGCCTGACAAACTGCTGGCATTGATTGGTCAAGATTTGACCACTTTATGTATAGGTAGGTGCTGTTGCAATTTAGAGGCACTAATATTAAAGCGAACCCCGGGACACTTGGACTTTTGGGCCTGGCCACTGGTCCCTAATGGACAATCACCACAAAGCCAGTTGAATCAAAAGGTTAGTACAATGGCCATAAGGACCTTGCAAAAGACTTGCCCAGACATTCTGGCTCCAGGATTCACAGTATCTTATTAAGCCCTGATGTGCCCAGATCCTGTCCGAAGGTAGCTGATAGCTGGGGAACCTAGCTGGGGAAATAGACAGGCTGGCACTGGGTTCTTGCAGCCAGTCCTAGCTCACGTGGTGGTAATTCAAAGTGGCAGAAGATGCAAATCTTGTATTTGTCTAAGGAAGTGGCCCACTGTCGATTGGGACAGAACCTGTATAAAATTATGTACCAAAAGTATTAAAGCTAAGGCGTATTATTTTTTTTAATCAGAGATTAATTTCTGCAACTTGTCCTGGCACGCGGTAACTAGGCCTGAAAATCTGCAACCTTGCCTAGAATACAGTTAAGCTGCCTTGTGTGTGGGGATACAGAACCTATACAACCTGCGGGTAGGATTGGTCTCTTCGGTCTTTTGAAGCCTAATGAAGAGTGAGCTGTGACAACTGGTTGCAGAGGTGGGATCCCCGAGTCATGATACCAGGATGGCACATAATGAGCACATATCTGCCACTGATATTCATAAGCAGATCAAGTCAAGGAGTATTCGGATGCCATGGCACAAGACTTGTCCAGTGATGAACCAGGAGCTCCGACTGGAGGATGAGCTCAGCCAGTCAGGACAAGGACCTGCGGGTAAGATTTGGTCTCTTTGGCCTTTTCAAGCCCAACAAAGAGTGGTTGTAAAGGGGCACTTTAGACTTTTTTTTATATTACCTTTAATAAGTCACTTGTGGTGACCCCAGAGTTATTACTGCTTACACAGCCAAACATTGAAGGGAGCTTTCCCTTTAAGGGACAATGACTACCATGTACACAGTCCTATGCAGTATGCTTTACCAAGTTCAATAGGTTTTATTTATATAAGTTTTGCAGAAAGAGGCTAGGTTGGATTGTGTTCTTTTATTTAAATTATAGTTAAATAGCAGATGCTGTTCACATAGCTACCGCTAGGGATTCATTTTGTGCTTGTTGGATATTGAAGCAGGAGCTGAGGAGTCATTTTGTGCATACTGGATTGAAAACGCTGGATGTTTATGTCACAACCTATATATTGAATGGGGTATCATAAGTACAAACCTCTCCCCAAAGGTGTGACTGGTTCGTTTTACCTCTGTACAGCTGGAAGAACTTTCAGTCATTAGGTTAGACTGAGAAGTGTCTGTGGTCTTGTGTAGCATAAGGATCTTTCTAAGTTCTGAAAATAACTTACTCCAGCAAACAGAATTCCCAGGATCAATAACGAAATTCACACTTTAATTATGTGAACCAGTATAACATCTTTATTTCTGAAACCATCAGACATATTTATACCACATTCTTAGCAACAACAGACCAATTAATTTAAATGTGCATCCATGGTTACACCCAATCACCTCTTAGCTCACGTTATCACCCCTGCCTGCCAGTCTAAGACAACCACCTATTGTTATCCCTTGGCATCGCTGTATTCTTGGTTGGGGCAATTACATACAATAGGCATATAAACACCAGGCTGAGGCTCTACCTACCATGCAGGAGAAAGGGGAGTGGGCTGACCCAGAAGAATTAAAGTGTCAAAAGCAGGTAGAGCCTTATCTAGATAGGCCTAGAACCAGAATGAAGACAGGGGAGTCACTGCTTAGTACTGATAGGTACCAGTGGGAAAGGGGCCATCATAACTGAGGCTGAGAAAAATACTTTTAGTCCATCAAGCTCACCCTTTTTAGATCTCCTCTGTCTGTTGTAATATGTGGATTAATTGTTAATTAATTGTAAATTGCTTCAGAGGAAAAAATCCCATTTGGCAATTTGGCAATTGTCTCAAAAGGGGAAAACATAATTCCTTCCTGACCTCAGATACTGGCAACTTTATTGATCCCTGGATCAATACACCTACTCTAAATATCCAGGATAACCCTGAATGCCATTTTTATTCAGTAATATATCCAATCCCTTTTTAAAGTTATCAAATTGATTAGGTTCCCTGGTCGTCCAGTGAATAGGATTGGACACCGCTGCAACCTGGGTTTGATTCCAGTCATGGAACCAAGAGGTCACACCACCCTGAACCAAGCAGGGTTGGGCCTAGTCAATAGTTGGATGGGAGAACACTTAGGAATACCAGGAGCTGTATGCTGTGGACCACTGGAGAAGAACTGGCAAGTATCTCTGCCATGAAACCCAAGTGGATCAGTATGGTGTGTTATGGTCCATAAGGTCATAGAGTCTCGTACACGTCTGAACAACGCAAACACACAAACACAAGGTAACATAAGATAATCAAATCCCATCTTATATGCCTTTTTCTATAAAGAAAAATATGTTTAATTTGGTTAGTCTTTCTTCGTAACTTAGCCCCTTCATTCCCCTTATTCGTTTTGTTGCCATTCTCTGTATTTTTGACAGCTCTAAAATGTTTTTATGAAGTGGTGCCCAAAATTGTACTGTATATTCCAAATGAGGGCATACTATGGCTTTGTATAGTGGCAGAATTATATTTGCTTTCTTTGCTTCTACACCCTTCTTAATGCATGCTAATATTTTATTTGCCTTTGCAGCTGCTGCTTGGCAATGAA
This sequence comes from Discoglossus pictus, assembly GCA_027410445.1. Classification (NCBI taxonomy): domain Eukaryota; kingdom Metazoa; phylum Chordata; class Amphibia; order Anura; family Alytidae; genus Discoglossus; species Discoglossus pictus. The sequence goes on along the minus strand of CM050168.1, from coordinate 189,589,246 downwards.
CACTGTTACCTAGGTGGTTGTCCACTAGCACTCCCAAATCCCTTTCAATATCTGATACCCCTAGATTTGCTCCATTAAGATTATAAATTGCTTGGCTATTTTTCCTTCCCAGATGCAAAACTTTACATTTATTCGTAATAAATCTCATCTGCCATTTAATTGCCCATTTCTCTAATTTGTGCAAATATCTTTGGAGGGAAAGTACATCACTTTCTTATTTAATTACCTTACACAACTTTGTGTCATCAGCAAAAATGGAGACGATACATTCCAGTTCTACTTCTAAGTCATTAATAAATATGTTCAACAGGGGAGGACCTAATACTGAACCCTGAGGAACCCCACTTGTCACGTTAGACCAATCTGAGTATGTTCCATTTACAACAAGCCTTTGCTTCCTGTCTTTTAGCCAGCTCTCAATCCATGAGCGGATATGTACTGCAATTCCTGTATCCCTTAGTTTGCACAATAGTCTACTAGCACCCGGGAGACTGCAAACAGTTTTGAATCTGGGTGACAAATCATCCTGTCTGACTTTAGAATAATAGAGTCCCCGATAACCAAAACATGTCTGTTGCTCTGCCTATTCTGCCCCCCTGTAAACCAGCTATATCCCTGGACAGAGAGGTAACATGCTTACACCTTTCACAGAGGTATGGGCCCTGGATCAGGTGTTCCAGTAGTGCATACATGTGGCAGGATGTACACTAAGTGAGGTTGTCACTGGACTGACTCATTAATTCTAATTACAAAAACACAGTGAAAACACAAATCAATATATTTGTATATAACTTGTTTTTCGATAACATAATAAATACAAAAATAAAAAAGTTAAATAGTTTTTTTCTCCTCTCTTCCCTGTTTTTACAGCTAGCACATGATATTCCCCAAGCTGGGCTCATGGGGAGACACCACACCAGTCAGCACCTGACCTTGTCTTTTCATTGGCTAAGATTGTCCAGGGAAGTCACTAATTACTCCAATAACTGTAACACCTGTCAGTACACTGGCAATAGAGGAGGGGTATCCAAGGTGTCTCTATAGCCCCTACCAGAATATAGGAGTAAATTTACACAGTAGTACTGAGAAGCAGTGTACTATTATCCTATAGAACTATGCCACCAGATATACAGAATCTGTAGCTTTGTCATAAATAACATAGGCGGTAGCTGATGTCCTGGTATCTATCTTCTGTAAAGTAGGTTTCCCTAGCAAGATCCTGTCAGATAGGACACTCAATTTATGTCATATCTGACTAACCAGTTATGGCAACACTGTTGGGTTAAAATATGTGCTCCTCTCAATCTCTGTGAGTGGTTCAGTGGGACCTTAAATAATGTGATTAAGGCCCTTGTAGAATAAGAGGAGGATTGGAAGAAGTTGTTACTCCACCTCCTCTTAGCCTACATAGAAGTAGCCCAGAAGTCAGTAGCGTACTCCTCTTTTGAGGCCCTATTTCAACGACAAGTAAAAGGTCTTGAATCGGCTCAGAGAGTGCTAGGATGATAGTAAGACCTGAAAAAGAGTCTTGCTGCCAGGACAACAAGTTTTAATGTTAGTTCCCAAACCCCAAAATAAAATGCAAGCTCATTCTATAATCTGGAAGTTAACACCACTTACATTGTTGAAGTGGATGAGTATTGACACATACGGCAAGACATGCACATAAATATACTTAATCTATATCAGATAAGGGAGATTCCTGTGGTGGATATATGTCTACTGGAGATGACACCGTGGAAGGAGTGTTGAGCAATTTGTTATTATCACAGCTCTAGTAACCCTCCTAAGGCTGCAGCAATTCACCAGGACTAAGTTGATGCTTTATTAGATAAATATCCTAGGCGGTTTTCTCATAATAAACCACACCAAAAGGAACTAGAAATGCTGGACTAGAAATGCTTGTTCAAATTCTTAATTAGAACATATGTATAAATACCTAAATAGGTATATATTGCAAGAGTAGATAGAAAGAAGGTAAATATATCTTTATATAAAAAATATTAACATATATACACATATATATATAAAACATAAATATCTATATATATATAAAATAATAACAAGAAGAACCTCTCCTGGACATGTAAGAATATATACCATTGAGGATAAAGTGATTAATAATGTGAATAAACCCCTATGCTGTTAGCAGAGTTTGGATTAGGGCCTGCTATTGCCCTTCTAGACAATAGGTGACAACCCTTAGTATTATTAGATCACCAACTAGAAAAAGAGTGTTTGGCTGTAGTCTGCACACTGAAAAAACTGCAGCCATACTGTCCCTGGGTTTGGCTGTTGACAATCAACGATTTAAAGCCTACTTGGACAGACATAATTGTATCATAAACACTAGTGCAAGGACTTAGGTTTTATAATAGCCTTCTATATTCCTAAGAACCTTCACATAAGGTCTCAGGGACAGGCATTGGTCCTGGAATTGGCTGTTGACAACCAATGATTTAAAGCCTACTTGGACAGACATAATTGTATCATAAATAATAGTGCAAGGACTAAGGTTTTAGATTAGCTCAAATAGCAGGCAGACTATATGGGCAGAGAGCTTCTTAACTGCTGCTGTATTATTTGTCTCTTTTCAACACGACATATAAAAGAATAAGGCTTTTCGGTAAAGTGATAGTTTCCGTTGAGCATGGAGAATCGTTAGCACTGGAGGAAATTGTACACCCACTGCTCTGAACTCTGGCTGCCTCCTTGATTTTACGATCATTCCGAATCCTGCTCACATCACATTCAAATAATCCATTTCTATGACAGAAGACCTACCACACAGGTGGGAGTGTGTGCAGAACAGAAATGAAACATGGGATAACTTGTTATTTAGAAGCAACAGAAAAGCCAGCTTTATAATTTTCCAAGTATGAGCTAGAAAGCTATGATTTTCCTACATAAAGCCTGCAAACAAGATGTGTTTATTATGTTAACCTACTCAGAAACTGTAAATTTACCCATTGAGCTTAGTTAAAATACAGAAGTGGCATAAATGGCTCTTGGAATTTAAAGAGCTAAAAATAGAGAGCTCTGTATGGTAGCCAATAGATTTTTTATAAGTCGTTTTTTTTTTTTTTTTAAATATAATTTTTGGTTAGAGAGCATAATTAGCAGTTAATGTCATAGAGCTAGTTTTAATTTTATATATATATATATATATATATATATATATATATATATATATATATACTAGCGACTTGCCCATCAAAAATGACGGGGCAATAACATTTGAAGCCATGGGACTGCTGTTTGACACACAATGTAAACCTTTTTGTACTGTGAGGACCTTGTAGCCTTGTTTAAAAAAAGTTCGGCTGCGATTTTCATGTGGTGAAAGTCGTTGAAATCGCATTTGAATCGACGAGTTCTCGTCTCGCAGCGATTAGTTATCCTACAACAAAATAACATAAACAGTGCTAAAACAAAAGCTTCTTTTGAAGAGCTGACTAAACTCTTTGCTGCAATTCCCTCACTGCCCAAAATAACATCCAAACAAATTATAGGCCTTGTAACTTGCCTGATTTGGAGTCTCTCTTGTCTCAGTGGATTCCCAGAGCGGTCTCTGGAGCCCTCTGTCCAGCTCAGACTGACCTCCCTTTGCTGGGTGCTCAGCAGACTTTTAAAGGCGGAACCCAGCCGGGCTTGATGAGACTGTTGTATTAACCCTGCCATTCCACAGTGAACACAGGGCTCTGCTGAGTCTGTCCCCCACTTACACTCCATGTATGACTGTTACATATCCCCCTCCCAAGCTCGACACTATGGGGTGGAGCAGCCTACGCCGTGAGGCAGTGTAAATGGGATAAGGCATCTGCATTGCCATGGTGGCTGCCAGCTCTCTGAAGAACACAGGAGTTTAGGGGTTGGAGGGACAGGAACCATCTCGTCACCAAACTGTTTTTCTCCTCGTTCTGGTGCATCCCCTGCAAAGGTGCATGGTCCAATACCAAGGTGAGCCTTCTTCCCAATAGGTAATAACGGAGGGATTCAGTGGCCCATTTTATGGCCAGACATTCCTACTCCACAAGGGAATATTTCTGTTCCCGTGGCATCAACTTGCAGCTGAGAAAAAGGACGAGATGTTCCTCACTATTCACCTCCTGCGACAATATGGCCCCCAGTCCTACCCCTGAAGCATCGGTTTGTAGGATAAATTCTCTCTCGAAATCTCTCGGCTATCAACACCAGACATTGACACAGCGTAGTCTTTAGGTCTTCGAAAGCTTCCTCAGTAGCCTTATTCCACTTGACAACGTCAGGTGCCTTGTTCGTAGTAAGCGCTGTCAGTGGGGTGGCTCTCGTGGCGAATGGGGAATAACATGGGATTACTCCTGTAATAGCCCACAATTCCCAGAAAGGCCCTCACTTGCTTCTTTCTCAGTGGACGAGGCCAGTTCTAGATTGCTTCCACTTTGTTGAGCTGCAGCTTGACCATCCCTCGTCCAACAGTGTAACCCAGATATTTGGCTTCACGAAGTCCAATGGCAAATTTCCCAGGGTTCACTGTAAGGTTTGCCTGCCTTAGGGTCTCCAATACAGATTCTACCTTTGAAAGATGTGTCTCCCGATCACTGATATAGATTACTATATCATCTAAATACGTAGCAGCATATTCTGAATATTCACGTAAAAACCTCTCCAGTTGGCTGGAGCTCCATGTAGTCTAAATGGTAGCATCTTTTGTAGTGGAAAAGCCCATCTAGGTTCAAAAAGGCAGTTTTGTCTTTTGCTGCCGATGTTAAGGGAATTTGCCAATAACCCTTTGTCAAGTCCACAGTTGTTAAAAATCGTGCTTTCCCGAGCCGCTCTATTAATTCTTCCACCCTAGCTATGGGATATGCGTCAAACTCTGATAAAGAATTTAATATTTTTAGTTGCTGTGCGTATTGGTATCGCTTCTGGATATCTTGTGGCATAGTCCAGTATTACCAGTATGAACTGGTGTCCTCTAGCTAATTTTTCTAGAGGGCCAACAGTGTCCATTGCAATCCTCTCAAAAGTCTCTTCTATTATGGGCAATGGTATCAATGGAGCCAGTAGGTCAGGTTGAGGGGCAGTTATCTAGCATTCTGGGCAGGATGTACAATACTGGGCTACCTCAGCATGTACACCAGGCCAGAAAAATAGTTTCAGGATTCTTTCCCAGTGTTTTATCTTTCCCAAGGTATCCCCTGAGAAGCTTACAATGAGCAGGGTCAAGGACTTTCCTTCTATGTGCTCTAGGGACTAGTAGTTTCTCCAGTGTCTCTATCACTGAGGGAACAATTCTGTACAACAGGTAATTTAGTGAAATGAAATATGTCTTTGTCTCCTTTACCTGTTCACTTCCCATAGTTCCTTACGTACACTTTGTAAAATTGGGTCAGAAGCCTAGTCACGTGCAAAATTGTTATTTTCATTGAAGCACTGCTGCAGAGTCAGCTCTTCCTCTTCAGGTTCTTCTGTTTTGCCACCCACCCCACTTCATCATTATGAGCTGTAGGACTCTTCTGTCTGCCCTCGCTTTTCCTCATCCCGGCTAAAGCTTCTTCAAAAGCTTTCCCCCATAATTCTGTGCCCATCCATTTTGCTTTCTGCCTGTCACGCTTTGTCTTTTGGCCTCTTCCAGGCCTGGAGAATAAGCCATTGTCTAAGCATGATAGATGTGGCCATGCAGATTCTATAGTAGTTTGGACACTCTCCACTTGTTTTTTTTTCTTTCCCATTGGTGAGTGGGAAGAAGGTCTTCGAAGTGGAGAACATCTTTGCCTAGCAGTACCGGATAGGTATTGCTATTTTGTATCCTACAACAAAACCGATTCAGGGATGAATCCAATCGCCAGTATCTGGGGTCATGAAGGAATTTTATATTTTTTCCCCTTTGAGACAATTGGCAACATTTCACTGTTTGTTGTTTTTTTCGGTTTGCCTTCCTCTGGATCAATTAATCAAGTAACAATTAATCAGCATATTGCAGATCAGAAACAGACCACCCTAAATTACTATGTAGCTATGTAAAATAATATAAACAGAGCAAAAACATAAACCTAGCTTCTTTTGAAGCGCTGACCAAACGCTTTGCTGCAGTTCCTGAGTCTGTCCCCCACTTATGACTCTATATATACTGTATTGGTCCGAATATAAGCCGCACCCGCATATAAGCCGCACCCGTAAAGTTCAAGGGGAAAAAATTGAAAAAAGGTAGTACTCAAATATAAGCTGCACTCGTAAAATTGGAGAGAAAAAGACTCTTAAAGTGATCAGCCATTGCAAGAAACTGGCTTTCTAATTAGCACTGTAGTTTTTTTTGCAGGTTACAGGATTTACAGGATGTTAGAATCACTAAAACCGTAAATCGCTATTCAATACCGCAGTCTAAAGCACGAAAATCAGCACCCTTAACTCGCAATCGCGCAAATCGGCAGTAATTTTGCGTTCGCGAATAGAAGCCGCACATGTAACAAGCAAAGTTCGCAAATAACAAATGATTTTTTTACGGTCGCGAATATAAGCCGCACCCGTAACTCGCAAGCTCAAAAATCAGAAAAAAGGTGCGGCTTATATTCGGACCAATACGGTATATATATATATATATAGATATATATATATATATATAAACACATATATATATATAAATATATATATATATATATATATATATATATATATATAAATATATACATTTATATATATATATATATATATATATATATATATATATATATATATATATATATATATATATATATATAAATATAAATCCAGTCAACATAAGGTAACTGTAAATCACCCTTATCCTTACCTTATGTTGATTGGATCTACTGGTTTCTCCCAGGAGGTCTTATAATATCTACCATTTAATTAGAGTTTAAAGGCTTAGCATTGTGTATATCCTTTCTCCTGCATGTTAGTGTGGTATCTGGGTGGACTAGAGGCTCTGGCCCTTGCATTGCTAGTCTCCATCCCCATTGTGCTGTGTTCTTTTTTACCTATGGCGTTCAGCATCTAAAAATATACTTTTTGATTTTTGATTAATATTATTAAAAGTTATATTTTATCCCCATATGGTTCATATGAGCAATTAGATATTGACAACCTATATGATATTTTATATTTTAGTCAGTGATGATTCTAATAATATGAACTTGCATGAGATGTTTGATAAATTCTAGGGTCATTCCATGAGCTGACATATAAAGGATTATCTCTCTCTTAATCCATTTCATCCATCCATTGTATTTGTGGGTATCAATCGCTTCATATGTAGATTATATACTCTAAGTATCAGAAGAAGTAGCCTTTATTTTTCTTCTCTTCTTGTATATCTGTACAGCAACACCGCTACTCGGTATTAGATTATCATACATTACCTTATAGATGACTTGTTTCTATTTCCACATTGTATATATATATATATATATATATATATATATATATATACAACATAAAGTCAGAGGTGCTCATCAGAGAACGAATTAACCTTAATAGGTTAGTTCTATAGCCATGATAAGCTACTCTGAGAGCAACCTCTTTTAGCTCACTTGTGCCCTTCACAGGGAGAAATATCCTGTAGTATATCAGTCTGGTCCCACTCAGAAGAGTGACCCAGCCCCGAAATACCAGGCAATGCTACCCTGAACAGGAGAAACAGCAAACCCCATACGCGTTTCGGCCTTTATGGGCCTCGTCAGTGAGGTGCAGCTGAACTCCCTAAGGCACAGTGAGCAAGGACTTACCTGTTTTTGTTTATGCAAATTACCCTTGGGGTTTAGTCTCCCTAAGGGTAATAGGGGACTCCAGATTCGCCCACTCTTCTTTGCAAAAACACTCCAAATCTGTCAGATTGCGAGGGCATCTCCTGTGCACAGCGCTCTTCCGATCACCCCACAGATTTTCAATCGGATTCAGGTCTGGGCTCTGGCAGGGCCATTCCAAAACTTTAATCTTCTTCTGGTGAAGCCATTCCTTTGTTGATTTGGATGTATGCTTTGGGTCATTGTCATGCTGAAAGATGAAGTTCCTCTTCATATTCAGCTTTCTAGCAGAAGCCTTAAGGTTTTGTGCCAATATTGACTGGTATTTGGAACTGTTCATAATTCCCTCTATCTTAACTAAGGCCCCAGTTCCAGCTGAAGAAAAACAGCCCCAAAGCATGATGCTGCCGCCACCATGCTTCACTGTGGGTATGGTGTTCTTTTGGTGATGTTTAGTGTTGTTTTTGTGCTAAACATATCTTTTGGAGTTATGGCCAAAAAGTTCAAGCTTGGTTTCATCAGACCATAACACCTTTTCCCACATGCTTTTGGGAGACTTCAGATGTGTTTTTGCAAAATGTAGCCTGGCTTGGATGTTTTTCTTCATAAGAAAAGGCTTTCGTCTTGCCACTCTACCTCATATAGCCCAGACATATGAAGAATACAGGAGATTGTTGTCACATGTACCACACAGCCAGTACTTGCCAGATATTCCTGCAGCTCCTTTAATGTTGCTGTAGGCCTCTTGGTAGCCTCCCAGACCAGTTTTCTTCTTGTCTTTTCATCAATTTTGGAGGGAGCTCCAGTTCTTGGTAATGTCACTGTTGTGCCATATTTTCTCCACTTGATGATGACTGTCTTCACTGTGTTCCATGGTATATCTAATGCCTTGGAAATTCTTTTGTACCCTTCTCCTGACTGATACCTTTTAACAATGAGATCCCTCTGATGCTTTGGAAGCTCTCTGTGGACAATGGCTTTTGCTGTGGGATGCGACTAAGAACATTTCAGGAAAGACCAACTAGAGCAGCTGAACTTTATTTGGGGTTAATCAGAGGCACTTTAAATGATGGCAGGTGTTTGCTGACTTCTATTTAACACGATTTGGAATGTGACTGCTTAATTCTGAACACAGCTACATCCCCAGTTATAAGAGGGTGTGCAGACTTATGCAACCACATTATTTTTCTTTATGTTTTTTCTTCCCTCCACCTAAAAGATTTTTGTTTGTTTTTCAATTGAGTTGTACAGTTTATAGCTCACATTAAAGGTGGAAAAGGTTCTGAAATGATTTATCTTTGTCTCATTTTTTTACAGCACAGAAACCTGACATTTTTACAGGGGTGTGTAGACTTTTTATATCCACTGTATATATACATATATATACATACACACACACACACAGATATACAAACCATATATACTCGAGTATAAGCCGACTTTTCAGCACATTTTTTTTACTGAAAAAGCCCCTCTCGGCTTATACTCGAGTCAAAAAAAAATCCTCCTCCTTCCCCCCGTTATCCTCCTCCTTCCCTCCCCTATCATCATCTTGTTTTCCCCATAACCTCTTCCTTACTTACTATGATGATAAGGGGGGGGGGGGGTAGGAGGGAGGCACATATACAAACTGTTGTAATTCCCACACCGTTCACCTGATTTGGATGTAAATACCCTCAAATTAAATCTGAAAGTCTGCAGTTAAAGCACATCTTGTTCGTTTAATTTTAAATCCATTGTGGTGGTGTATAGAGCCAAAAAGATTAGAATTGTGTCGATGTCCCAATATTTATGGACCTGACTGTATATATTTATATATTTTTTGATATCCGTGAAAGTTGCGTACAGTAGAAGGACATACTTATTTCTGTAGGATAGGGATTGCAATTATCGAGCATGTGCAGTTGAAGCAGGCAGATGTCAAATTCCAATCATTTAACAAAAACCCTCTTCGACCATGCCTCCTTCCACTTTTCAGCAGATTAGTACATGCTCTAAGGCTTCAAACCATCAGGCAGTGGCCAAGTAAGACAAGATGGAAACTTGCTATATACAATTATTTTCTACTTTTATATACATGGCGTACATAGAAGCTATTATTGTTAGCTTGTTACAACAATATAGTACTTCTTTACCGGGACTCTATTATAATACAAATAAAAGTACCACTTTAGTGGTTATATTAGCAATCAAATTAAAGGTCTCTGTGTAATCAGTATCTGAAGATACAGCATTTCCGTGTGGCTTTTACAATTTACACTTGAACTTTAGCATTGCAGATTCATGCAGGTCTGCATATCTCCATTAACAATTAGGTGCCTAAATGGTTGGAGAGGTGTGCAAATGAATCTTTAAATTCCACCTTACCTGCCACGATTAAGGAAGGAAAACCTAGACCAGTCTAATAGAACATTTAAGGCAGACTCTTGGTCAGATCCTCTCCCACCCTATGGAAATCTATTTATCTATCACTTGTTCAGTATATTACAATTTTACTACATACAATACATGTAAGTATATCAAATGTTACTTATTACCAAACAGCGCATGCTTAGAAAGTAATTAAAAGAAAGTGGTTGGCGCAAATGTGCAGTGTCTCAGCTCCCTTTAATAAAACACCCAGAAAGTCAGAACTTTACGAACTAGATATAAAAAGGAAATTACAAAAAAATAGGAAGCATGCACAAAAAAAAAAATCACCCATTAGGTAAGATACTATTCTATATTATAATAGAAATCATATAAAAATAATGTACATGAATCAGAAGAGCTGGGTTTATTTATATAATTGTTTATAATGGTGTTTCATTCTTGTTGCGCTGCTAGTTTTTTTGTAATGTAATGATTACAAACCACCCTTAATAAATACATTATTTTCATCTTTCAACATATGTCTGGTCAACAAACTAAACAAAGATATTAAACAGATTTAGTTGCAAATAAACAGAAACTTACAAAAGCAGAGGGCAGAAATAACACTCCCAGCTCATAAGACCGGATAAACAACTGGGTGCCATTTTTCTCCAGCGATCCCCAGGCAGCTTTTGAAAGATTAGCACTGGTGGGGAGAGAGATTATGATAAGACAAAGTATCATGTATACAGATAATACAATCATAGATATAAATCATGTCTTCTTTTTCTTAGAAACATAGGATGAAAACGATCACACCGACATGGAAGTCACATTTTATTATATTGTGATCTTCTTTACATTAAATTGAGTCAACTGTTACCACAAAGTCTACATAAACATAGTTATTACAGTGACGCAAAGAAGGTCATAGTTATCTCAGAAATAAAAAGTACCTAAACGTGTATAGATTAACAACCGGCTATTATTAAGAATTTGAATGGAAGGGTTGAATAACTGAGCTTGAAAAGTGATTAGCTGTCTGTGACAATGGAAGTTAATAAACCATAAGAGCAAACCCTATACAGTGGAACATTAGCCCTAAATTCATCAAATGCAATATGTAGGCAAAAAATGCTCCCACAGAAACAGGAAAATTGGATAAGTTTGTTGCTAATCAAGTGCTAGTGAATCATCGGGATAGGGACAAAAAAAAGACATTGAACACAGAACTGGAGTTACCAGATGATTAATGGAAGGTGGCTTCCCTTCTAAACATTAATTAATTTGCTCCTCTTCAGCCTCTACTATCATCGCTCTCAGTAAAGGTAAAGTTCTGGGTAAATGTTTATTTATTTATGTGACAAATTCGGGGCTGGGAGCAGATTACTCCAATTTTAGTTAATGATATGTAAAAAATTGATTCTATATTCATGCAATTGAGTATCCGTCCATCCCTCAGGAACGGATTAAAGACGAATATCGAGGTTCCACTGTATATTGGTATGGATCATTATATTTGAACACATAACTGTCTCTGATTGATATTATTTATCCATCTGGACTGGACATTAGTTTGTGGTTTTAGCAAAACCCAGTGCGAGAGATTGATAATCATGTGAGATAACCTCATTAGGAGACTGGGAGAACTTTTTCATATAATGTATGCCTAACATATCCAATTTTCTAGCTGAATTATCTAACACTTCTACTCATTCTTTTTAATGATTTAATTTCTGCAATATCTAGGACCTTTGCTTAAAGGGGCATGGAACAATTATTTTGCGTGCATTTAAAACAGCATTATTTAAACATTACCAAATTTATCTTCGCATGAGAAAATATTAACTACAGACCTGCTTAAATGTCATTGAAAGTAACAGAAGTGCACAGAAAATATGCATATTTTTAGATTTCCTTGGCAAAGAAGTATGACTCCTACATCTATATTACTGCACATTGGCTAACAGGGGCAAGTCTTTATATCAGTTAAATATTTGAATCACCTTTTTATGCTTTGAGAGGATCGTTTGAACAAAGAAAACACTCAATGGCACATTATCAAATACACTCTTTCAGATGCAACAGACACATTTCCCTTTAAGACAGAACATGAAAAATATACACAAGTATTGATAAAACTGAATAATTAAAAAGCACCTAAACAGTATAATTTAATTATGGTAGCTACATTTTCTACTGCGAGTAGTACAAATACGTTATTAGAGAAAAATCTTAAATTTTCAATCAGAAAATCATTTAAACATTAGAGTTTCCATAAAAGTTTTATTTTTTTAAATCGTATAACTAGACAGACCTATGATCCACCATCCTTCAGTGTTTACAAATATGATTGTGTTTACTGAGCGAACCACAGCTTTCACCTGTGTATTAGTTATCCAGTGTTAAAGGGTCACTAAAATCACAATAAGTGTGCTTCATGTTGTGAATCATAAGATGTATTGTATGTTAAAATGATCTACATTTTTTTAATTGCACTAATAACAATTAAAAAAAAAATCTTAAGTTTTAAATCTTTGTTTTCATATAGTCCACTCTACCCAATGGCTGTTGGGTGAGTAATCAGCACAGTGCTGAATCCAGTGCAGAGTGGCTGACGCTCTATGGGGAAAGGCAGTGATTGATAGCACAGTATCCCACATGAACTTAGGTTACTGACTAATTAAAACTTAGCTTTCCAGTTTTAGGTGAGTAGCAGTACTGCATGCCTGCACAGATAGATGGTTTAAGGGTTAAATTGTTTATTGGGATTACTGCACAGAGAAATAACCCCTTACCCCTGGGATTGGTCCGCATAGCTCAAACTCCAGAGAGGCAATAGCATAAAAACCTGAATTTTCTGCCAGTAAGAAAAAAATATTCCATTACAATGCCTGTTCCCTTCAAAATGGAAATATAAGCAGTCTGACAAAAACCTACCATTGACTTGAAAGGGTGTCAAACCCCTGCAACCCGATTGGTTTCTGTAATGAAGCAGACGACTTTCACACATATTTGATTTCTCAGTGAAAAATGCATGTATTCTAAAAAATTCAAAATGTATTTCAACATGCTTTTAGAAGACTTTTACAGTTATGTGGTTCAAATTGTGCTGAATGAAATGGCCTTTTAAGTGACTTTTACAAAAAAAAAAAACTCAAACTGAATGTGCAGTCCGATTCCTGTACGTTTTTTTTTTTGCTCTTATAAAAAAAATACTATTACCACCACCTTTAAACTGGATCTCTGCCCATCTTTTTTAGACTTTAGTAGAATGTGGAGTACAAGTACTACAACTGCACATTTGCTGCACAGCTTTAGAAGCAAAGTGTATAGAAATTAACTAAACCCTGTCACAGTATGACAAATACAGGAGGGGCTTCAGCTTAAAGATGGTAATTCCAGTCTCAGCTTTCTCATAAGAGGGTCACCTTTTTATAATCCCAATAAATTGAAAAGACTAATTAAAATAAAAACTTCTAACTAAAGATATTTTCATGCGTAATGAATGCTTTTATTTTACATCAATATGTCTTTCCTACTATATAAACAATAATACATATTTTAACAAAAAAAAACATATTTTAGAACTGAACATTAATGTGATTAACGATTTTCTATTTGTGTACAGCATGGCTGCTGTAGCCAGATTTCTTAGTGGCACAGTGACGGTCACATGTGTGCCCGATGAAGCTTGAAGTGGGTAATTCAAGTGCCACTGCACCACTTATAGGATAGTGCAGCTGGAGTACAGAATCAGCCTTTTTTTATGAATTGAGAAAGCGATTATTAAGAAAAATGCATATACTTTTTTATGCTATTTTACGGAAATTTAAATGAATAATGACTTCTGAAATATGCACAGCTTTTGTTATTTGTAGTTGCATGCGATCCTTTAAAAGCAAGGAATGATGAATCATAACAGTAGCCCTTTGAATCCAGGGAAGGGGATTATTATTATAAACTGGGTATAGATTTAAAAAAGAAGATACGTATGCTGCCAGGCTCCTATGACTTTTTGTAGAGATCAGGGATATTTGTTTCCAGACATTTTCTCTTGGATCCGGTATAAACCAATAATTAATAGTGCAGATTTTCTTCTGCTCTGTTGTGACTTTAATGTTTTAAAATGCATTCCACAGAAACCCCACTGTGACAAACCAGGCATTAAAATTACATTTGGTACAGAAAAAGAAAGATCAGCTGTATGGCATGTACACAGAAGACCCAATCGCTCATTTGAAAAACAGTCCAGGAGATGTAATCCGCAGAGCAAATTTCATGCCTTACAAGGGAGGCTTTGATCGTAGAGTTGAATTAAACAGTCACGTGTGAGGAGCTCATACATATTACTAGAACAAATCATGTTTAACAATAAACCACCCCAAGACAGAATTTCCACATGCTTTCAATATTAGAAATTTACTTTTTATCCTTTTTGAAAAGGTGTTAAACAAAAAAAAAAAATCAGGTCTTCCAGGTTTTGGGGTAAATACTTCATTTGGCAATGGATTATTGTATATGCTACTTATTAAAGGGGCCATTTGAGGAACCCAACAAGAATTTCCAAATAAGAGGAACTAATTATTTAAATTATGCATTGTTCATGAATACAATATCTCTATCTTGCTCTCATTTGTGTTTACATTTGAATGTCTAAAAATAAGTTAAAAACAGTGTGGGGCTTGTTCCTAGCTTGTGTAGTAGATTTTACTGCAACAATCATTTAATTTATGGTGGGTAAAAGAGGAACAGAAGTCCTCAACCTTACAGTAGTACAATAAATAAATAGTACATTTGTGTTCACATTTGAATGTCTAAAACAAGTTAAAAAAACTTGTTTCCTGCTCAGAATTCTGAGAAATACAGTTATTACACTTCATTCTGGGAACCTGTGCAGGGACATGCAAATGTGCCCACAAAGGCACATCCTACAAATGCTGCTAATGAGTCCAGAGCTACATTAAACATACAAATATAGATTCTACAGCACTTACGAAAGGGTCCTTTAGATCTGTCCATTTTTATCTATCTTAAGCACTTTTTTTAAATTAAATCTCAGGATAGCCTTACACTTATTTTTGTATGCTCCTATCCATCAGGTTAATCCAGCTCAAAAAATTTAGGCAATTCCGCTCTACAGAAGAAAAACCGTGGCCATGTTTTTGTCATTTGTTGACAGAAAGAAGTTATACTGAGATACTACTATATCACTATTTGCGTATAATACAAACGAGTAATAACAGATATCAGGCTAAGTGAGAAAAATCCTATATATCAAGTTGAAGTGTTGACATTGTGCATTTTCATGGCACATACTTGATGTGTGCAAAACAGCCCTTTGGTTTTGTCTCCCTGAGTTTTGTAACTTAGTTTTTCAAGAGTATCAGTAAAGTGAATTCTCACATTTAAGTAATTTTAAAAGCACACCTAAATAGATTAGAAAAACAAAACAAATAAAAATAAATAATAATTTTGGATATGGTAATACAACACAGTGTCAGGAATCAGCCTGCTAGCACCTCTGAGGGGAATGCTTTTGGGAGTGTTATTGTGACATGGGGGAGGTAACCAGTTTCGCTAAACTTACCAATCAATCTGGAACAGTTTCTGCTAAAAAACTAATTACATGCAGTAACTCCATTGTCCTAGATCTTAACTATTCCTGCTATCAGGTGTACTGTTATACATTAAAGTACCACGTATGAAAGTTTTTTTTTTAAGGCATACTGCCTGTGTTGGCGATATTCTAAAGATTGAGAATTTAGCATATTATTAAGCATTATACTTCCTTATCTGTGAAATATTTTATCTCTATTCCACGTGACTCCATTTGCAGCTCTGACCAAGCACTACCTGTCCACCATTGTAGCTGTGTCACTTTAGAATGATTCCATGTAAACTATGGGGTGTTGTGAGTGTTTGTACACAAAGCTGCCTCTGGGCTCACTCACAATGGCTGGAAGAACAGTGCACGCTAACATATCCCCCATTATTTACATGGAATACTCCTAGAAGGGCTCGGTAGCAAAGGAGGAATGCAGTGCTTGATCAGGGCCGCAAATTATGTCACATGGAATAAATATAAAATGTTTTAAAAAATAAGTTAAAGGAAGGCCGTAGCTTGGGAAAAGTTTATATGTTTGTGAAGCTTGTAACAATCTGACAACAATGGACATAAAGCATTTTTAGTTTAAATCATAATTTTAGTAGACATTGTTTGCGCTTGAAAGATGCCATGTTTGAGTCTACCATGCTTTCAACAGGCTTGGACACTGAGTGGGTGTGTTTTCCTCATTTTTAATAGCCATTTGAGAGTGGAAGGAGGAGGGAGGGAAATTTGTAGATTTAGACGGAGATCAGCTTCCAGCACAAGACAAGTTCCGCTCGCTTCCATAGGCTCAGCAAAGAATGCTTGCTAGTATACATTGAAGACTTACTTGCCTGGCCTTTAACCTCCTCTTAGTGCATTGAAAACTATTTTTTACTGTTACAGCAGTTTCCATGCATCTGTAGAGTCTGCTAAAATTAACATTTTTCAAAGAAAATGCTTTTATGCCAATGACTTACAAAGCGGCTATTTTTATTAGTTCTTTACATAATTCACAACCATGTTTAAATCTACAGTGGCCCTTTAAGCAGACTTCTATCAGTCACTACAAATTGAATGTTAATTATTAATGTACGGTATTTTCCGACAGTAAACTAACGTGGCCATTTTGAGTTGACCGTCGGCCTTACTGATCCACCCACAAACTAAATCATATATTTTGTTAATGAGATCACTACCATTAAATACTGGAAAGCCTCTGAGGATTGGTCCATCCTCTTCAGTGCAGTTGCTGGCTCAAAAAGAGGCCTGGCATGCTCATTATGCAATTGTCTGCAAGAAGACAGCGAACCCACTGCCTAAAGAACTTGTCAGTAAGTAATGACATTGATCTCTTGTTAACAAAATATATGAATCTGTTTGTGGGTGGAATCCAAAGACTGACAGCTCAAAAATGCAAACTTCAATGTTTGTTTACTGTAGGAAAAAACATTTTTTAAATAAGAGTCAAATGTTAAAGGTCTTATTTTTACCTGAAATTTTAAATTACGTCATATCTGGAACCACAGACCAGAGATTTACATGCCAGCATGCTTGGGATAAAGGACAGGTGCATCAGTTCGGATAGGACAATCCACATGCCCCAGCCCTTGATTAAAGAACCATGTAGATCAGCACAATTTAAACAACACCTCTGTGAAGATCTCCTAAAAGGATGTTGACATTTTTTTTTTTAAATTTGTGCATTTTTCACTAAGAAATTAAATAAAATAAAATCTGTGTTTACATGTGTAACAAACTGCTCCATGCCTGTTAAATTACTGCACCAATGAGGCTGCAGGGGTATGTCCCCCATTCAAGTTAATGATAAGGTTTTTATCAAATTGCTTATATTTCCAGTTGGAAGGGAACAAAACTTGTAAACTGTTAATTTTTTTCTTACCTGCATAAAATTCATGTTTCTACACACTCTGGAATTTGTGATATGCAGACCAGCTCAGAGAGTGGGGGATTATTCCTCCAGGCAGTAATCCCAAAACGCAAAAATGTAACCCTTACTGTATATAACTGTGCAGGCATGCAATACTGGTACTCACCTAAAATAGGGAAGCTATTGGTTAACTGGTCAGTGCAGTGTAACTTTGTAGAAACTCAGACACTCTGCACTGGACTCAGCTCTCTGCTAATTACTCATGCAGCAGCCAGTGGGTAGGACTGACTGTATCAAATCATAACAGGTAGAAAAGAGAAAAAGTACACCTTTAATTCCAATGATAATATTGACCCAAAGAGATTCCAAAATAATTGTAAGGCATGAAAATACTATTAACCAGATACCTTAACTGCATAAAAAGTAACTTTTATTTATATATAAAAAATATTTGATATATTTTGCACTGCCGATGATAATTATTGTTGTTGTTATTTTAATAATTGGAGATATGTTGAACATTCCTAACAACCAAATACAATATTAGTGCCCGAGGCTTTAACTCTCTGGCTCTCCCCTTTTTTCAGGACAGACTGTATGTAAACAAGGATTTAAAACTTAAGTTTTTTTTTTGGTTGTCAGTATAATTTAAAAAAAAGATCATTTTAACATACAATATTGTGTTCTTTCACGCCATGAAAAGCACATGCAGGGATGTCAGTGGCCCTTTAATTAACCTGAACACAAACACAGAAATCCTTATTAACTTGCCTGTTAATGTCCAGTGAAGAAACTTTATGAAGCCTACTAATAAATTACCAAATTACTAAAGCACCCCTGAAAACAAGATTATTTTATTGAATGTAGATGAATAGGGAACACTTGCACAAAATCAACAAAAAAAAATATCAAAAATAATTCCTGCAGTTTCAAAGCTGGAGCATTTACTGATTTTTGTCAAGAAATTGGATTGTACAGGGATATGAATGGGTGGGGAATTCTGCCAGCCTTGCTACACTCAACATGAAAAGTACACACTGGATCACAACATGAAGATTTTATTCTATTGAAAGAAATGCTAAAAGAAGCCTTGTATAAGCTGCATGTGGCACATTGACGTGTGCTTGTCAATTATATGAGGCAGCAAGAGATTGAGAAAAGACAAACAAATATATAGGAGAAAAAGACTCCCATTGTTCAAAATAAATATCAGTAGCAAACCAGGTAAAAAAATGTCCAGGGCAAATAGAGAGCTGTAACATTTTGAACGCTCTGCAAACACTGGTGATTTTGTTGGCTCGCTCACTGTACCAGAAAATGTACATGTAAGAGTAACGATTCTTTGACATATATGTTGAGCGTACACAATGCAGCATTGCTATGATGAGGGATGATGACTGAATACTAAAATAATTCTTGAATGCACAATTTGTAAGGTATGAAACAGATCGAAGTTGCTATAGCTGCAAAAACAGAACAATTATGGATTATGGCTTGTTGAGTTTTGGCAAGATATCTTCTGGTTGCTCAATGAGAAAGTCAAGTATGTGCACCGAGAGAGATGGATGATGAGGAAACCTACTCTTTAAGTGCTGGATTTAGAAATGGGACATTAAAACATAAAACATCATATACTGCCTGATGTTTACAATAATGGAGACACTGGCTTATTGAGAAAAAAAATGACATTAACGGGACAGTTTTGGGTACCATGTAAAGGGCTATGATCAGCAAGTCCACCATATTAGTTCAAGAAACGTGTGTTTATAAAGTCAAGAATAAACCCACCCATAAATGAAATAGTTTTAAAATGAATAGTACCTGTTTGAGTTACTGAGTCTGTCTCCACCTCCCACTCAGCACATGACTTACAATGTTTATCTGGAAGCCATAAGGTAGGAGTTCCTTTGATTGATAAGTTTGTTAACTAAGCACACTGATGTTACTAATTACAATGCATGGAGCATTTTCATACATGCCCATATCACAGGGTTAAATAGGAGAGAACCCCTGTATAATTAAACTACCAGCCTGCCTAATGGTTCCAAACAAACTATGCGAGTGATGTAAACTCATTGACTGAATGGTGGTCTATATACTGACAACACTTTATCTGGCACTTACACTGATTCTTTAAGAACACAACAATAACAAATAACATAACTGGTGGCATAGTCAAGAAGCCTACATCTTGGGGGAAGCATAAACTGGAATCTACATTTGTAAAATATGCCATAAAGTATCATGGAATGGCACATTCAGAAAGTGTATATACTGTAGATGAGTGTTTCTCAGCAGAAGGATCCCTAATCTGTATCTGCTGGTCCTTAGGGATAAAGAGAGCCTAACACTTTATAACTGTGACATGGTAGTGGTATGTTTAGACATTATTGAGGAACTTTTCTCAAGCTGAAATGTACTCTATTCAGATCAATGCTAAACTAAATGAACAATTAGTGTGCAACATGTGTTATTTCCCTGGTCGGTACCGATATCAACAGAGTGACAATATTATTATTGTTTTTTTGTAACGCCTCAACATATACCATAGCGCTAATACGAAGTACAGTAAACTATTAATCAGTATTGTTTTTAATGGATTCTTCATAGTACGCTAGAACCAAAATCATTTGAATATTTTACACCTTGGTAGCAATATTCACTAAACCTGTGATACACCAATGTTATTTAATATGCTTTTCCCCTCTGCCATGCAGCTTCTGTGTGCATAAAACTTAAAGTCACAGCTGATGAAGCAGAGATTTAGGAGCTGATTGGATGGCAGAATATTAAATGCATACAAATAGATTGGGCAGATAGGCTGGGCTGTGTTGCTGAGAAAAGTGTATGTTTTCTAAATATTCCATTCAATTTTGTTTTAATAGCAGCAAACATTTTCCCTTTATTCCTAAAAGATTCAGAGACATGGGTGGAATTAGAGAAACCATGGATACGATGTGTATTCAGTTCTGCTGAAAGACTGCTGCTTTACATAGCCATTTGACAACAGAACTATATAGATGAGTAAGCCAAGAAGGATAACCTTCCCCCTGAAGCTACAGACTGCATCCAAGAATGAGTCCCCCATGACACAGAGTGAGTGAAGTATATTATATTCCCCAAACTACAGTGATCATTAAAGCTAATGTTTTGATAGATTTATCCAAAGTACTTTGATCTGGTCCATAGTTTGTTAAAAGCCAGATTGACTACTGGATTGAATCAGCAAGACTCAGGGAATACTGAATATGACTCTGTAGGCCACTATTTAAAAAATGGCTCTCAACAGACTGAAGATAGAAACTCTGTCTATTTTTTGTACATACTGAGACGCTAATGTGGACAATCTGATTTACAATCAAATTTTGCTTATTGCTTCTTCAACACCTCTATTTCTGATGAATCATTCAGTATCCACAGGCGAATGCATCAAAGACAAATTCTCATTCATAAAAAAGTGCTGAGACCTTGACCATGAAGAGACAAAACAGTAAAATGACTGATCACAATTATATGCAATTCTGATCTGACTGCTGGAAACCTTCACTTTCAGTGCAATAAAGGAATTAGATCAATGGCTCCATTAGACAAAGAATTCCAAGGCACACATATGTTTTCAGCTACTATTACACCAATACACACAGTGATTTTTACATTTCCTCACACGCATATCAACTTCCATCTCTAGGCACATCGGTCAGCCACTGTCCCTCTGAGCTCCATCAAGTTCATGATCATTGCTTCAATGACCTCATCTATCCATCTCAGCCTCTGTTGGGCTTGCCAATTAGGGAGAAGGTTCCAATAGTTAAGCAGGGGCTTGTAACTGAGAGGGAGTTTTGTACTCTGCCTGTTTTTGGATATCCTGTTCGTAATTGAGGCTGTGGATGATTGACCTTGAACATAGAAATAGCATGGCCTTGAAGAAAGTGTGGATGCAGATGTGGAAAAAGGCTAATTGGGGGTAATTTAGGTCGATAGTGACTATTAAGGCCAAGTAGGCTGGATGTGGAAAATGCAACGTGCTTTATATTTATCATATGTAAATTTATATGTTATTTTTTACAGCTTGCTTCCATTTTTTTTTTACTTTGCTGCTTCTTGCAGTGTATGTCTCAACAGGGTGTGTCATTGCAAAGTAATTAATTTTCCATTAGTAAGACAATGAATTATTTTTTTAATCTTAAAACATTTTACCTATTTTCAAACGCAGTTTTTCAAAAAAGCATATTTTAAATAAAGTCTGCACAGACACTTTAAAGGGACACTGCAGTCCAAAATGTTCTAAAAGATCACGTTAAACATTGCAAAAATATTTTTGTATGAGAAATAATTGTTATATAGGGTAGACAATATATACTAATTATAGGCAGTGTGGGATCGTTTCCTCCTCTGTACTGATATGTTGCAGGAATGGCCAATGAGCCATATGGATCTGAACTGAAACATATTGTGCCTTTGTTCCAATTGGTTTTAATGTAAATTAGATAAAAACGGATTAGCAGTGTTTCCATAAGTCCTTTTCAACTTCCTCTTAACTTACCGGTAAAATAGGGGCTCATACTTTTATTTTTATCTGCCTGTCTTTTGTTTTAGTGTTATATTTCATTGGCAAACAAGTATGACTCATACATCTACTGCTCCAAGCCTCCATATTAAACATTTGAAATAGTTTTTATTTACCTTAAGAGCTTCATTGGAAACAAAAAGAGAACACAGTAGGACATGATCAAATACCTGCTTTCAGATGTACCATAGAAAAAATGCTTTCAATATCCCTTTAAATCCTGTCCTGCACTCCAAAACCAATGTTGCCTATCCCTGGTCTACATTGTGTGGCAATGAGTTGCAGTTCTTTCCCTCACTGAATTGTGTTATACCCGCTGGCAGGATGTATAAAGCAATCCAGCTTAGTCCAATGAAGCTTCCAAGATTGCTCTAATCAAAACAATCAGTGTTTAATGGACTCTGATAAGCTCAGAGACAGGACCAGCATCTTCAAATAGCTCCAGAGGCACCTCGGATTTGTGGCAAATTGAATGTACCGAGCTCTATAAGCGGGAAGTGAGAGTACAGAACATATGGTAAATCATTCAAAAATAAAAAGGTGCTCCATCTACTTCAAATATTGTAAGCAAATTGGTGCTAGAAATTAGCATAAGAAAAATGAAGATAAGTAAAGAGTTAATATGACTTCTTTATAAATATATTATTGGTTATAAAATGTAATCATTTTCTATAGTGCTATAGAGTTTCTTACAAGCTGCTGGCAGTCAGTTGGATACTAACAAATCACAAATATTCTTTGTAATTGAGGACGTAAACGCTACAGAATGAAGTTTGCTGGGAGATCTATTCCATCAGCAAGTAGCACACAGAATGTATAAAAGGAGGCAGCAAACATGCAGAGCAGTGCAGAAACCTGTACGAACCTGCCTTTTTTATCATTAAAAATGCACACTGTTAATTCTAGGTATTACAATAATCAATGACTTGGCTATTACAAGCAATCAAACTGAAAAAAAAAAAAAAACACAAAAAACACATTTACAGTGAAAACACAAATTATGCAAAATTGGACTTCCTTGTCCAGTCATAGAGATACAGCGGACAGACAGATGGACTGTGATCTGATGACAATAGAAAGATCAGACGCTCAATAGGTCCCTCCTCTAGGTAAATGTCTATTCTTTATACACTATCTCAAATTAAGCAAAATGAAATAATGTATGAGATTTTGGCTGCATGTTTGCTTAATTATGTCTGGCTCCTAAACTAGTCTGCTTAGTTTTATATAATTTAGCACAAAACTTATATTGGGTTATTTCATTGGTTACAAACCCTTCTCTGTTCACATTTCAGATAAACCAGTACAAATAGGAAGACTACTTAAAAAAACATTTACAGGGGCTATTTACATATTTTTTATTTTATATTGTTTTATCTATGTGCCTTCATTAATTGTATTCTCCTCAATACAGTTGTCATATAAAATTTACACTTTGGTACTCCAGAGTCTTCTTAAAAGTAACTAGTTTCTCACCTGGAACCCTTTCTGACTTTCAGTTATATCGAATGTAGAGTACCATGTATCACGGCTGAGACCTAAGGCAAAACACACAAGGAAGGCCTTGACAGTATAAGTGTCTCAATGATCAGACACACAGCATGTAGTGTGAAGCCCCTCCCTGTGGGTGTGACCTTAGGTCACAGCTGTGAAACATAGCATTGTACATAAGTGAGAACAGGAACTAAGACACAGGTGAGAAGTTGTTTCTCTAGGGGCTGCTTTAAAGTAAGTGAAGTGTAAATTTTGTATGACAATTACCATGAGAATAAAATTAATCAAGTCACCTAGTTAAAGAAAAAGTCCCTCAAACTGAAGCACAAATTACACAATGTTTTTGGTTTTTTGTCTAAGATGCTTCAGAAAAAATATTAATTAAATAAAACCTTTGGTGGAATAAAATGTGTATATGTACAAAATAATTTTTACACCCAATGATTATTAGTAAACAATGACTTTATACCCCCCTATCTTCTAACATTCAATAGTGAGAAGATAAGTCCAAGATAAACTTTTATCCTTATAGAAAATAAATACAGCCCCAGATTCTTTATATTTGATGTTGTACAATCTAGCTACAGTTTCAGCAAAATTAGCATAGAATTATGTCTGTAAGCTTGAATATTATTTGCCTAAAATTAAAAAAAAAAATCCTATAGTAGCAATATTACAATGACACTATAGTGGTAAAGCAATTCATGGACCTATACACATTGTATCTAACATAACAAAATGCCTTATTACCAATTATATAAAGCTATTAATATTTGTTAAGCTTCCCTCCGATTGCCTGTAGGTGGGTACAATGGTGGCTTCTCTCCCTTCTCCAAATACTGGGAACATGTCGCTGTTTAAGGTTGACGCAATAGGGATATCTGCTTTCTATCTCTATACAAGGTCATATGGTGCAATTTCCAGTTTAAAGGGACCCTATCATCCCGCCAAAAAAAACAAGTTGATTTTTAAGGTTATTCCTAAAGAGCATGAATAACTGGCTATATGAATCAATCCTGGGAATTCCATGCTGTTGTTGCTACATTTATAAGCAAATGAGCAGGTCACACAAATTAATTAGCTGATTTGATGTGCTAATTAATGTTATAAAAATGAAAAAAAGGAGAGCTCATAGAGTTGAATGGGGAAGTGTTTAAAAACATTTTTTATGACACCTTCTACTTCCAAACTTGTATGTTCCTAATTTTTTCTTATTACACATAATTTTTTTTTTTTATGTTTTAGCTTCTCTATATACCATCTGGGGGTTCTTGAGAAGCTGACTTCCTATTATAGGATCTTATCGAAGTATTCCCATATTCTTTCTTAGAATATTTTTAATTTCTTGAGAAGCCGATTTATATTGGGTTATAAAAGAAAACTTATTAGACTGGTTATTTTTACTGTGGGTTCTCTCTTATTTATCGCTTTTATTTATGTATCTTCTTTTTAGGGGAAAGGCTTTATTTGTGGCCTCTCTTAAATCTGAAGGATTATATCCTTTTAATATTTTAATTAAATCATCCGCTTGGGTAGTATAAATCTCCTTGTGGCTGCAATTTCTGCTTAATCCTATAAACTGGCCATATGGTATACTTTGCATAAACAATTTATTGTGATAACTGTCTGTCCGTCAAAAGGTGCTCCCTGCCACAGGCTATAAAAAAAAAACTATGAAGATCCGAGTGGCAGGGGCTATTACTGCCCAGAGCCCACCTGCTGTAGACTACAGGTTAACTATCAACAAGAACCATTTGGGTTCTTGGAAATATTGGCA
Source organism: Discoglossus pictus (assembly GCA_027410445.1). NCBI lineage: Eukaryota > Metazoa > Chordata > Amphibia > Anura > Alytidae > Discoglossus > Discoglossus pictus. The sequence goes on along the minus strand of CM050168.1, from coordinate 189,563,833 downwards.
CCAGCAGACCATTCAGATGACAGCATAATTTCCAAAGAGGCAGGCACTATCATACCCCTTTTCTTAGGATCTAAGAATCACACACCATGTAGCCTTGATTAGTACAAGCAGACTCCAACACCATCTTTTTTTAGTGTGCGGTTATTTTTTTCCCTCTATCTCAAACCGTTTGAATTTTATAGCACTTCAAATTTTCATTAAATCTGTGTGGTCTGTTCCTCGAGATCCTCGGTACAAGATCCCCTTGCGTACATTTTTTTTTTCTCCATAACCAATTATCAGATCTCTTTGACATTTTACACAGAGCTCAATAAAATAAGGAGGATTTCAGAAAAAAATACACCAGCACTCAAAAGTTTAGAAAACCTGAATTTTCAGCGTGTGGGCACAACGGAACCAAAATGTTTTGATGTTGAAAATTAGTGCAAAGACATTTTTGTTATTCCTTGTAATGACATTTTAAGTTTTTTGGACATTGTAGGAAAAAAATTGCTACTTGGTAGCCATTTTGTACAACTTTCCTACAATCCGTTGCTGTAATAGAAAAAATGATTGAAACAAAGTTGTTCACCTTAAAATGTAACATAATATTGGTTATTATAGTTTTTTTTCGAGAGTACATACCAGTTTTAATTTTGGAGTATTTGAATTTGAAGTTATGAAAAAAAAAAAGAAAAGAAAGAAAAAAAGAATTTACAGTCAGCAGAACATTAAATGCTGACATGTAAGGAAAGAAGACCTAGCATGAAAAATATTCAAAACAATTAAAAATTAAGTATTATATACAAATATGAGAACATCAAATTAGGTATAAATTATGAAAAAAATTACTATTAATTTCAGAAATATTAAAAATATTATATATTTTAAAATGTTTTCTCAAATTGCAGTTCAGAGAAGCCTTCCATATGCTAGTCCTGTATGGTATTATTCAGTGTGTGGATGAATCATGGATAGCTGAAGTTGGGTGATGCAATGCAGATGAGTCAGAATGCAACGGTATTGGTGGAACTACAAAACGTCTAGCTAGAAAAGAGAGTCTTTAGAGACCCCTTGACAAGCAGATTACTACTCCAAAAACATTTTAAGATTTCTGTGACAAAAAAAATTGAAAAGGTCAAATTCCATTATATTGCAATGGAAGACATAACCCTTTTCAGAGACGTGCAGACACTCCCTGGAACTTGAAATTTCCACAACTTGAAACCACTCAATTCTACAGGCACAATTGAAGCAAGAAGAATGAACATTGATAAAGAACCCTCCCTCCCTTTCAACCTGAGGAGCCTCCCCAAACTTCCTGTGAATGCTGATGATCTGTATCCTGGATTTTTTGTTGCTTGCAAGTATGATCATTTGTGGTACTTTGGAATGACATTGAGATAATTCAAGACAAGGGAGATGCTTTTGTAAAATGTCTTCAAAATTTGGACCTTCAAATGGACCTTCACCTTCATTCTGCTGGCCTAGCCGTGACGATTCTTGCGCAATATGCTTGGTATTGTACAGCCCCCACAGACAATAACTGGCAGAAGATACTTCTATCCCAACAAGTATATGACGTTTATGGAAGAAAAACTAGAAAAAAATTACAGGTGATACTGAGGCTACAGCAAAGAAACTGAGGACCATTAAACTTGTAAGGTGATCAACTGTGATAATAGCATAGTCTGTTATGGTCACTTTTTGTAATTGTTGTCCTTATTGTTATTAATGTATTTGCTGTCATAAAACTGCCTCATTGTGAATTATGCCTCAATATATTTAACATAAATTTTAAAAAGTCTCCATGCATTCATTATTTCAAGATGGCAAGCAAACATCATTCTTTTTGTTTTCTTTTGTAAGATAGACATGTCTTTGTATGCAATAATATTCTGAAAAACAAATTGGGGATCACGTAAAGTTGCATAATTGAATATAATGCATCATTTTAAATTATTTTAATCTTTTTCTTGCTAGGTCTTATTACTTTACTTGTCAGCAATCAAAGTTTCTTTTTATTGATTTCACAATAGCCAATTTTCATAATTTGAAATACCCCAAAACTAAAAAAAAGTCTGCACTTTCGAAAAAAAAAGATGAACAACTTTATTTCATTAATTTTTCTATTGCAGCTACGGATTGTAGAAAAGTTGTACAAAATGGCTACCCAGTAGCCATTTTTTTCCTACCATGTCCAAACGTAAAATTTTTATTACAAGGAATAAAAACGCCATAAATTTCATTTTTTGTCGAGAAAGAGCATGTCCTTGCAATCATTTTCAACATCAAAACATTTTGGTTCCATTGTTCCCACACGCTGAAAATTCAGGTTTCCTAAACCTAGTTTTTCCAGGTTTTTCCAGGTAGTTTTTTCTAGTTTTTACATTTATACATTTTTTAGGCATTTATAAAATCCTTTGAGTGCTGTTGTATTTTATCCTGAAATCCTCATAATTTTATTAAGCTCTGTGTAAAATTTCAAAGAGATCTGATCATTGGTTATGGAGAAAAAAAAAATGTAAGCAATGGTATCTTGTGCCGAGGATTTCAACAGGAAAAGACAACGCAGATTTAATGAAACTTTGAAGTGCTATAAATATAAAACCGTTTGAGATAGAGGCAAAACGTTTAAGGGTGTACACCAAGTTTCATCACAATCCAAGACGGGGGTGGGGGGGACCTCGTTGAATTGAACTGGAATGACCCTGTGTCAAAAATCAGACTGGCACTTTATTTTTCAAGACACATTTTCAGATAACACAAGACACCAAAGATTTCCCCCCAGTTCTAGCCCATCCTCCTGGGCGAATAACTTGCTATACACCCCACCCACATGATTTCCAGATGTATAGAGGGGTTTGGCTTTCTTGTTATCATTACACATTTTCTATCCAGGGCTATCTGTTTAGGTCACTAATAACCCAGGCCTGTTTTTGCTCTCCTCTTACAGAGCCATAAAACTAGTGCATATACGTGGTGTAGTAGTCCCAACATTAAATACTGTGGCCCACACTACACACAAAAACAATCAAGTCAGTGCCCACAATAAGTTTCAGGTCCGTTTTAATAGCCTCCGACATAAGCACCCAGTGTGCCAGCATTCCAAATAGCAGTGTTACTTGTGGGGTGCAGGGCCCCCAAAACGTTCACGACAAAAACATTTTGTACATATTTTATTATCCTTTATGAAGATTTCCAGATCTAAAAATTATATTTTTTCTTTATTTGTATGGTATGTGACTTGTGTGGTTATCATTAATGTACTCTGATGGTTATTTTGATGCACAGAAGCTATGTAGTGTGAGTTTTCTAATGTATGAATAAAGATTGTGTTTCTTTAGACATATTGGATGGACAAACTGATAAGCCAGTGATAAGTCTTAAGCCAGAACACAGATATATGGTATATACTTGAATACTCTTATTTTCTTATCTACCGTATACACTCGAGTATAAGCTGAGGCACCTATTTTACCACAAAATACTGGGTAAAATGAGTGACTCGAGTATAAGCCGAGGGTGGGAAATGTGCTGCCCCCTGTGTCCCTCTCGTGCCCTCTGTGTCCCCCTCTCTCTCTCCCGTGTCTCTTCTCCCCTCTCCCTTCCCTGTGTCTCTCCCCCCCCCCCTCTCCCTTCCCTGTGTCTCTTCCCCCCTCTTCATTCTCAGCCACCCTCCTCAACCCCACTCCTCATCTTCAACCTCCCTCCTCATCATCATGCCCCCTCATCCTCAACTACCTCCTCAACCCCCTTCCTCAACCTCAACCCTCCTCCTCAACCTCAACCCCCCTCCTCAACCTCAACCCCCTCCTCAACCTCCCTCCTCATCCTCAAACCCCCTCCTCATCCTCAACCCCATCCTCAACCTCCCACCTCATCCTCAACCTCCCACCTCATCCTCAGCCTCCCTCTTCATCCTCAGCCTCCCTCTTCATCCTCAGCCTCCCTCCTCATCCTCAGCCCTCCTCCTCAACCTCCCTCCTCATCCTCAGCCATCCTCCTCAACCTCCCTCCTCAACCTCAGCCCTCCTCCTCATCCTCCCTCCTCAACCTCAACCCCCTATCCTCATCCTCCCTCCTCAACCTCAACCCCCCTCCTCATCCTCAACCCCCTCCTCATCCTCCCTCCCCAACCTCCCTCCTCAACCTCAGCCCTCCTCCTCAACCTCCCTCCTCAACCTCAACCCCCTATCCTCATCCACCCTCCTCAACCTCAACCCCCCAACCTCATCCTCAACCCCCTCCTCATCCTCCCTCCCCAACCTCCCTCCGCATCCTCAACCCCCCTCCGCATCCTCAACCCCCCTCCGCATCCTCAACCCCCCTCCGCATCCTCAACCCCCCTCCGCATCCTCAACCCCCCTCCGCATCCTCAACCCCCCTCCGCATCCTCAACCCCCCTCCGCATCCTCAACCTCCATCCGCATCCTCAACCCCTCCATCCTCAACCCCCCCATCCTCAACCCCCCCATCCTCAACCACCATCCTCAACCCCCACCCCCGTCATTCTAAACCCCCCCTTCTCATTCTAAACCCCATCCCTCATTCTACCCCTCTAAATACCCCCCACTCTCCCTTTCCCCTCACTTACCTGCATCTGAAGCTCCTGCCCCGGCCTCCGCTCCTTCCGGGTCTTGACGTGGCGAGCATGTGACGTCACAGCATTAGCATATACCGGGTGCCGGCACCCGGTATATGCTAATGACGTGATGTCACATGCGCGCCACGTCATTAGCATATACCAGGTACCGGCACCCGGTATATGCTAATGCCGTGACTTCACAAGTGCGCCACGTCAAGACCCGGAAGGAGCGGAGGCCGGAGCAGGAGCTTCATATGCAGGTAAGTGAGGGGAAAGGGAGAGGGGGGGTATTTAGAGGGGTAGAATGAGGGGGGGTTAGAATGAGCGGGGGTTGAGTATGAGGAAGGGGCAGGGAAAGAGACACAGGGGAGTTAGAGAGAAACGGGGGGGGGGGGTAGAGAGACACGGGGGGGTAGAGACACGGGGGGGGTAGAGAGACACGGGGGGGTAGAGAGACACGGGGGGGTAGAGAGACACGGGGGGGTAGAGAGACACGGGGGGTAGAGACACACAGGGGGTAGAGAGACACGGGGGGATAGAGAGACACGGGGGGTAGAGAGACACGGGGGGGTTGAGAGACACGGGGGGGTTGAGAGACACGGGGGGGGTTGAGAGACACGGGGGGGGTTGAGAGACACGGGGGGGTTGAGAGACACGGGGGTAGAGAGACACGGGGGTAGAGAGACACGGGGGTAGAGAGACACGGGGGTAGAGAGACACGGGGGGGGTAGAGAGACAGGGGGGGTTAGAGAGACAAGGGGGGGGGAGTGACTCGAGTATAAGCCAAGGGGGCCCTTTTTAGCCTTATACTGTATACTAAAGAACTATTGAAAAACACAATCTTGTCTGGGTGACACAGTTTACAAATTAATAGCACAGTATGCCAATTAGTGTGACTGGGTGTTTGATTAATTTGGGGAGGATACATAACGGCAAGAGATAGAACACTGGGGTAGAACATTTTTTTTTCACGACAGTAATAAAAAAGTAGCATAGAAAATGCTGTATACCTTAAAGGGAGATTGAAGGATTTTTTTGTTTGTTTCATCAGTAGGAGGCCATTTGATAAAGTTAAACTGCCTTGAAAGTATAACTGTCTTTGGGGGCTTGTCCCTGTCAGCCAATGTGCAGCAATCTAGCTGTACGAATCATACGTTTCTGTCAATGAGATCTTGACCATGCATACTGTCTGCTCACACAGAGATATTTCCTGTGGCATTTTCTGTAAGTTTCCAAAAGTTTTAAACAAGTTTTACTAAATACTTTTTCTTGAAAAAAAAAAAAAAGTATATTTTTTTATGTTTTAACATGCTCTTTTAAATGCATGAGATGAACAATGGTATGCACAGACCCATTTTTGCCTTTTCTCTGCGTGTAAGTTGCTTTTCCTGCTGTAACGCTCTTGTTCTAGTTGGTTACCCCCAGTCTGAACTGCAGCATTTTTTTTCATTAAGCCAGGAACCATTTTTTTTAAGTGGTGCCCATAACAGGGAAGCACCTCTAGACAGCTGCCTATTTGGCCTAATGGGTAATCCGGCCATGGTTCCAATATAAACCTTTGAATCCTAGACAAGAGAGTCCCAAACTGTGGTCTACAAATAATCAGTGGTCTGTGAACTTCATTCAGATGCTCCACTGTACAAATGGGAATCAACATTTTAAAAGAATGAATGAAAATGCATTAAAAATGTTTACAACGAATAATACTAGATTTTGTGATAGATTTGTCTGTAATCAAGTGGTCCACCATGACTCCAGTCAACAATTTAAACACAACTGAAGTCTCACATTCACTGTGCAGTTTTGAAGAACTTGACCTGATAACATGTAAAATATTTTTTAACCAGTTTAAATAAATAATATATTTTTAATCTTTCACTATTCTATTCAATTTAGATATAATGGTGACAGACATTTTGGAAGGAACTGTGGATTAAGATAAGATCTGTATTCATCTATATTGAAGATGTCCTCACCAAAAAGCACATTTGATAATAGAAATCAATGATCCATGGGATAAACCTCCAACACAAACAATAGACAAACTAGCAGTCTAAGATGGTATCCCCCATGACACAATCAGAACATTATAATATAACATTTTCTCTACAAATGCTTTTATGTTCCAGTCTTGCATACTAACTAGTGATGATATTTTTATTACATACTTCATACGACTGAATTTATTACCAAACTACAGTTGTACTTTAAAGGGATATGTCAGTGAGCTGGATTATGAATGCATCTGATAGAGGATAATTAGTAGTGTATACAAACATTATTATTTTTTTGCATGAAAAAATCCCAAAATAAACATTTAAACAATTTCATTGAAGTCAGCAAAATGCCTTGTAATTTCTGACATCAAATTGTTTGTTTTGGCCAATCAGGTTAGCTGAATCGTTTGAATTAAGTCTGGGTTCCTGTTTGTGCAGAAAAGCAGCCTGGGATATGTAGTGTATCACTGATATATGCTATGTATTGCTGCTGACATACAGACAGGAAGCTGCAAGGAGATTGGCTGAGCAAGCAACAGTAGGTAAATAGTGGGTTTATATTGCTCCCCTGATGCTACATGCTTATTAGAGGTATCAACATAATCATTAGAGGGATTTTTGGATATTAATAAAAATAAAATGTTTCATGAGATGTGCTGCATACATATAGGCTGCATTTTGCCTATAGAATGCAGAAATGTATTAATCCATGAAACTTTCATAACCCTTTAAGTGGTCCATTGAAAACAGTTTTGGGAACCACTGCCCTAAGCAACTACACCTTTGGCTAGGCAGAATGTATTTAAAAATACTGATCTTCTCCAACTGTAGGTACATATAATAGATAATACTATGAATTAGAGTTTCCTCTTTGCAGAAGTATTCTTCATCCAAAGACAGCAAATCTACATACAATAGATTTAATTTGGTATAATTTCTGTTTTAAGGCCTGTGAATTGAACAGTATCTTGGGTGTACGTGGAATTCATTAGTTCTAGTTTCTGTGTTCAAAGGAATTCTACTAAGGTTAAGAAGTTCTTTCTTTGAAAGCTTTTAAAGCATCTGTTCAATCAGATCAAAGGCAGTGATAGAGCCAGCTACAGTATATAGCAGTAAACAAGTAAGTGATGCCATGTTAATGGGATATGTGTTTTTATGGTATATCCACAAAAGAATGAAGATGTACAGATGGAAGTCTTGATGGCCCTAACACGTCGCACATGAAGTGTCCTATAGCCATAATTCTCTGTAAGAATACTGAATTACAAGCTATCAGAGGATCTATTTCATGTTTGTACTGCACACTTCACAAACAGAATCTTCATCGACAAGGTAAATATATTTGAGGTCAAAACTCAACAAATTTCTTTGAGAGTTGTAAAGGCAATTACATAAATATATTGTAGGTTTATATATACAAAATAACTAAATTATCACCTTTCAAGATTTAGAATACATAGATAGTACAATACAAGTAAAATGGTGTATAGCTAGAGTTAAAAGACCAATTAAGTTTAAGAAAAACTGCACTTTTTTATTTTAACAAATATATAACATAACATATTACAATCATACATACATACTACCCGCTCAGCGGGAGAATCTTTAAAATGTAACTGTGTACAGAGGAGGGAAAGAAATCATTCTTTTGACCCGTAGCTATGCTCTTACTTAGTTGTTTTAAACAGATCCCAAAGATGCCAATTGGAGGATAGACCCTTTTTCATAGAGCCCTTTATGTGACCCTCCATCATCATATCTCTATTTTTTTCTAGAACACCTTACACTTCATCCTAAGATGGGATCTGTATATGTTTCCAGTATTAAACCAGAAGCCATTTTGCGATCAAAAAAATATGAGAGATTAAATATTTTCCTTGGGGAGCTAACACATTTAGATCCAAATGTAGTAAGACCACTTGAGGAACCATCTTTGATATCTGATTACAACGAGACCAAAAACGCTTCACCTTTTCACATTCCCACCATGCATAACGGTGCCTTGCTTTCCGCAACCTTTCCAACATATATCATCAGAATTTAAATCAAATCTATTGGTAGTTACCGGGACTAGGTACCACCTCTGTACCACTTTAAAGAAGTTCTATGTATGATGAACCTTTTGCAAATTGTTTAACTAATCTAAATGCCGCAACCTATATATTTTCTGTATAGGTTAATTTTAGTTCTGTTTCCCACTCTATAATGCCTCTAGATTTGGTAAAAGGGATATTATTTGAAATTATGTTACTACATTTGGAGATCATATGCGAGTCATCCCCCTTAATTATCAATTCCTCCATATCCGATATTGTTTTCATATTAGATCTTACAAAACCCCATTCATTCAGGAGTTTATCTAATACTCTATAGTTTAACCACATACAATTATTTAACCTGTATTTGTTATGAATTCCTGGTAGTTCTAATCGATTACCCCTTGAGTATAGATCTCCTATATAACGAATTCCCTTTCTCTTCCAAGCAGCTATATCTAAGTTTTTTCCTTTAACTAATAAAAATTTCTATAGGAGCTGCTAGGGATGGAGCATGTGATAATTTCACAGTTGCTCTATTTCTATATCAAAATTTCACCAAGGATTTTATACCACTTGGACATTTTTTAAATAGCAGTGAATCAAACTTAGGAAACCATAATATAGATTGAATGGGAACCTCCCCAAGAAAACATCCTCTATATTTTTCCAGTTAATTTTCTTATGCTGAAAGTTCCAGCTCACTACATGCAAGATTACAATACTATCATGTATATATTTTATTGAAGGTGTCCCTACGCCTCCCATTTCAAAGTTTCTATTGGAGATGATTTTTTGTTTAATTCTAGCTCTTTTACCCATATATCATCCAAAAAGATATGTTATTTTTGGAACTATAATCATCTTTGTTGTGGCAAAGTGATGCGTGATGAATTTTGATTTCCAATTGTACGGGTATAACTTTGCTAATAAACTTTTTAATTCCATGTTAATTCCTCTGCATATTATATCTGTTTTTAGAAAGTTGATCTTAAAATAAGAAACCCTTCCAAACCCTTGTTAAAATTTGATGTAATCTAGCACATGAGACTTCTGGGTTAGTTAATGTTAATACTATGTCATCAACAAACATCATAATTTTGTATTTTGCCTTACCTATCTGAACACCACTAATCTCCTGTGTGTCTCTGATCCTTCTTGCTAGAGGTTCTATAAATAATATAAATAACAGAGGTGATAGAGGTGATAGAGGACACCCTTGAATGTTTATGTATATTATGTATAGAAATATTTTGGTTATCTTTGTTTCATTACTACTAAGAGATGGTGCAGGAAGGGTGTGTTTTGTGGAGGGAGGGATGGGGAGGAGAGAACAAGGAGAGGTGAGGGAGATTTCTTAGATAACTATGACAGAATCCAACACCAACCACCTCCCAATGCACAAGCTTAGAAATTGTCAGTCTGCATCAATATGTAGTTCTCTCCAGAAATGTAAACGCTACTCTCACAGACAAAATCTCACCTAAGTATCATAGATGTCTCCAGTGTGCATATGTTTTGATATAAAACCTCAATAATTTATATGAATGAGTTAAAGACCATTTCATGAATGAATTGTAGATGTATATACTGTATACAAAATAAAATTGCCAGTTTTGCAGATTTAGCAAAAATATACAGTACAAGTAAAACAGTGTATAACTTATTTAACAGGCAACTGAATTCCTAGATTTAAAAGTAACTTTTTCAATGAGCTACAGTTGATAATCGGCAACAGGTTTTTAAAAATGAGGGGGGGGGAAATCCAGTCTACTATTTTTTTTTTTCTAGGTGGTCCTTTCAAGGGCTAGCAATCCTCGATGTGAAAAGTTTTGAAACATGCCAAGTTTGTTAGTTACTTTTTCAAATTTGTGGAGAACGGAAGCTGCGATTTTAAGATCATTTTTTAATCAATGTCTATAAGCTCTGTGAGCTGATTGGGTCATATATTCAACAGTAAGCTCAAGAGCCAATCAGAATGAAACTGACTTGTAAACTTTGACAGTTACATTCTCTTCTCTGCGTGCTTTAGCAGCTTTTATCACCTAACATACCTAGAAGTGCTAAAGCTTTTACACATGTATTTTAAATTCTGTAAGGGTACTTTTTCAGATAAGAGCAATGTGTGTTTAGATGAAACTTCCACTTTAAGCATTATTTTCTTGCATACTTGTTGTCAAAGAAACTTATTACATGTATTTTCTGTCCACAATATTTATAAACAGTAGCACAGCATACAAATGTGACACATTGAGAATTTGTATTTATGCTCATTCTTGAAACCAGCTTGAGATTCCACAAGAAATTATAAAATCAATATTGTAGAAAATGGAATCCATGTAATTGTGATGGTGGGTCCATAATGCACATTGCTAAGATGTTCAGTTGTGTCCGACTTTAAGTTACCCTATGGACTACAGCACGTCAGGCAGAATTGTTAAGTCTCTGGTCATGTTTATTCACAAGGTTTTCTTGGAAAAGATACTGGAGTGGGTTGCCAGTTCCTTCTCCAGTATACTGCAATTTGTATGACCTCTCCGCTATGACCTGCCCATCTTGGGTGACCCTACATGGTATAGCTCACAGCTTCACTTAAATACACAAGCCCCTTCAACATGACAAGTTAGCAATCCAGAAGGGGAATATGCACATATAGGTCACTAAATATGGGTCATATTTACTTCCATAATTAGAGCTTTAACTTATTAAAAAAACACATTATACATGTTAACGGAAGCTCTTACAAGATCACAGAGGTGCCAAATCTATAGTATGTTCTTTTAAAGAACTTGAATAAGAACAGGATAAGCACATCAGACAGAATCCCCCATGACACAATTAGAATCAATAACAAATATTTTATTTCAATTTTTCTTATACTCCTGGCTTACTTCTTATGAACTATGTAACAACCTAACAGCACTAGTGTCAGTTTGTTTCTTACTTCACAGGCATTAAATGCATATGTATGTTTGCCTTTTGTTACCTTTTTCTAATCTAGCACATGCTGCTTATATCAGATATACACAGATTTAATTTATTTTAAAAAATGGTTTCCACACCCCCAGAGTTGCTTACACAGGCAATAGAAAAACTGAATTCAAGTATGTTTTTACACCCTATACTAACCTTCAAGCCAACAACAAGCTAGTTCCTTGTGGTGGGAACAAAAGACTACACATTCTGTGATGCTTTGCTGCAGAGACTGAATCCCTAGACATTGCAACAAAACTTGTAGCTGCCTCTGGTTGGCCAAAATGAATTCTGAATTTTATGCTAATTTAGCACAGTATTACAGCGGCATTCCTTCTCAAAATCAACTGTCAGAAAACTTTTCACGCAAACATGTTTTTATACACTACTGATTCCTAGATGCATCCATAATCCATTAAACTTCTATATACCATTAACATACTAACTAGTGTTCTTTTTTTAACTGGCACCACAGATAACGGCAAACTAGCACATCCAGCTTACACACCATCAAAGAATAACAGAAGACGGCTCTTTCAGGTTTCCAAAGTACAGTATACTTCAGTGCCTGAAGAGGGGCTCTGCAATTAAATCACCCAGCCACCTAGAGCCAATGATGGTTTCTGCTCATTCAGGCTCCTTTTGTGGAGGTATACGCAGCTGGCTGGTTGCTAAGGAACAGTAACATAATTTTACATGGATGCCACTAATTCATACAGCGTATTGTCTGTGTCCAAAGCCAGAAAGAAAAGGTACACTAGCAACAGGGCAACATTCCAATCACTTTACAACACAACTGAAACCAAATATCCAAAGCTAGCTTACTAAGTACTATTGTGTATATAACAAAAATGTTTGGTTTAGACCAGCGGTCCTCAACAGCCAACCAGCGCTGGTCCCTAAGACTCTATCTGCCAGTGATAAAGAGAGAGTAACACTTTATACATATCACTAGATAAATTATAGATCATTTATTGATGAATGAATATGCAGATAAAATGCACTCTATTTAAATCAGTGCAAAACAACATTGATATTTAATGTATCATATATAGTATCACTTTAATAAAAATATTCAGGTCCCCACAAGCACTGGGAGTTAACCAGCCGGTCCCCAGTTCACAACCACTGGTTTAGACAATGATGTTTAGTACAATGTATAGATCATTTTTTTTAATGCTTTTCATAAAATACTTTTTATTTCACATTCAGATTACTAAAAGGACTACTGTAGACTGGGATAAATCTCTGGTTCAAGTAACAAACTAACAAAATGAGCATTTTAGCTAAAATTCTTAAATATAGATATTTTTGATCCATTGTAGACTTCTAGTCTGTCTTTATCCCGAAGGGAAGGGTTATCCAACTGGTGTTTGTGCTTCTATTCTCAAATCGCTATTCACAGTGAAGTCTTTCAGCAGAACTGTATACATATCTTATCCGAATCCACAATTTCTCCCATTACTTTCAGATATCTAATCCTATTAGATACAAAAGCAAATGCCTGTCACCACCAAAGTGAAAGTGAATATCAATATAATAGTAGTCGTGAGTAACGCCTGCGAGATGGGGTCTGCACAGGTGTTACTCACAACTGCTAACTGCACACTGCTGGGAAATCGTGCAACTGTGCATGAGCAATGCAGTTGTCTCTGTGAATCCCATAACTATAGTTGAGCTAAATAATTGAAGTGATCAAGCGAGGGAGGGGGATAGGGAGGGAGAGAGAGGGGGAGAGAGGAGGCAGAGAGGGAGAGAGAGAGAGGAGGCAGGGAGAGAGAGAGAGAGAGGAGGCAGAGAGGGAGAAAGAGGCAGAGAGGGAGAGAGAGAGAGAGAGGAGGCAGAGAGGAAGAGAGAGAGAGAGGAGGCAGAGAGGAAGAGAGAGAGAGAGGAGGCAGAGAGGAAGAGAGAGAGAGAGGAGGCAGAGAGGAAGAGAGAGAGAGAGGAGGCAGAGAGGAAGAGAGAGAGAGAGAGAGGAGGCAGAGAGGGAGAGAGAGATGAGGCAGAGAGAGAGAGAGAGATGAGGCAGAGAGAGAGAGAGAGATGAGGCAGAGAGAGAGAGAGGAGGCAGAGAGGGAGAAAGAGAGGAGGCGGAGAGGAAGAAAGAGAGGAGGCGGAGAGGGAGAAAGAGAGGAGGCGGAGAGGGAGAAAGAGAGGAGGCGGAGAGGGAGAAAGAGGCAGAGAGGGAGAGATAGAGGCAGAGAGGGAGAAAGAGAGGCAGAGAGGGAGAAAGAGAGGCAGAGAGGAAGGAGGAGAGAGGAGGCAGAGAGGAAGGAGGACACAGACAGAGGGAGAGAAGAAGGGAGGAAGAGGGAGAGAGAAATGACGAGACAGAGACAGACAGAGAGAGAGGGGGGGGGGGGGACTGAGGGATGGAAAGAGGAAGGGGGAGGGAAAGAGGGAGGGAAAGAGAGAGGGAGGGAGAGAGAAAGAAAGAAAGAAAGAGAGAGGGATGGGAGGTAGACAGAGAGGGATGGGGGAGAGAGAGGGATGGGGGAGAGAGAGGGATGGGGGAGAGAGAGGGATGGGGGAGAGAGAGGGATGGGGGAGAGAGAGGGATGGGGGAGAGAGAGGGAGGGAGGGGAAGAGTGATGGAGGGAGGGGAAGAGTGATGGAGGGAGGGGAAGAGTGATGGAGGGAGGGGAAGAGTGATGGAGGGAGGGGAAGAGTGATGGAGGGAGGGGAAGAGTGATGGAGGGAGGGGAAGAGTGATGGAGGGAGGGGAAGAGTGATGGAGAGAGGCGAAGAGTGATGGAGGGAGGCGAAGAGTGATGGAGGGAGGTGAAGAGTGATGGAGGGAGGTGAAGAGTGATGGAGGGAGGTGAAGAGTGATGGAGGGAGGTGAAGAGTGATGGAGGGAGGTAAAGAGAGATGGAGGGAGGTGAAGAGAGATGGAGGGAGGTGAAGAGAGATGGAGGGAGGTGAAGAGAGATGGAGGGAGGTGAAGAGAGATGGAGGGAGGTGAAGAGTGATGGAGGGAGGTGAAGAGTGATGGAGGGAGGTGAAGAGTGATGGAGGGAAGTGAAGAGTGATGGAGGGAGGTGGAGAGAGACGGAGGGAGGTGGAGAGAGACGGAGGGGGGAGAGAGACGGAGGGGGGAGAGAGACGGAGGGGGGAGAGAGACGGAGGGGGGAGAGAGACGGAGGGGGGAGGGAGACGGAGGGGGGAGAGAGACGGAGGGGGGAGAGAGACGGAGGGGGGAGAGAGACGGAGGGTGGAGAGAGAGACGGAGGGTGGAGAGAGAGACGGAGGGTGGAGAGAGAGACGGAGGGTGGAGAGAGAGACGGAGGGTGGAGAGAGAGACGGAGGGGGGAGAGAGAGACGGAGGGGGGAGAGAGAGACGGAGGGGGGAGAGAGAGACGGAGGGGGGAGAGAGACGGAGGGGGGAGAGAGACGGAGGGGGGAGAGAGACGGAGGGGTGAGAGAGACGGAGGGGTGAGAGAGACGGAGGGGTGAGAGAGACGGAGGGGTGAGAGAGACGGAGGGGGGAGAGAGACGGAGGGGGGAGAGAGACGGAGGGGGGAGAGAGACGGAGGGGGGAGAGAGAAGGAAGGGGGAGAGAGAAGGAAGGGGGAGAGAGACGGAGGGGGGAGAGAGAAGGAGGGGAAGAGAGAAGGAGGGGAAGAGAGAGAAGGATGGGGAAAGAGAAGAAGAGAGAGAGAGAGGAGAAGGAGAGAGAGAGAGGAGAAGGAGAGAGAACGAGGAGAAGGAGAGAGAACAAGGAGAAGGAGAGAGAGAGAGGAGGCAGAGAGAGAGAGAGGAGGCAGAGAGAGAGAGAGGAGGCAGAGAGAGAGAGAGGGGAGGCAGAGAGAGAGGCAAAGAGAGAGGCAGAGAGAGAGAGAGAGGAGGGAGAGAGAGAGGAGGGAGAGAGAGAGGAGGGAGAGAGAGAGGAGGGAGAGAGAGAGGAGGGAGAGAGAGAGAGGAGGGAGAGAGACAGACAGACAGAGAGGGAGAGAGGCAGAGAGAGAGAGAGGGGCAGAGAGAGAGAGAGAGAAAGAGAGAGAGAGGCAGAGAGATGGAGAGGCAGAGAGGAAGGAGGAGAGAGGAGGCAGAGAGGGAGGGAACGAGACAGAGGGAGAGAGAGAGGAGGGAGGATATTTCTCTCCCTCTCTCTCCCTATTTCTATCTCTTCCTCTCTCCCCTCCCCTCTCCCACACTCTCTCTTTCTCTCCCGCCCTCTTCCTCTTTCTGTCTCCCTCTCTTTCTCTCTCCCTCTTTCTTCCCCCTCTTGTTCCCTTTTTCTCTCCCTCCCTCTCCCCTATCCTCTTCCACTCTCCATCCCTCTTACCCCTCTCTCCTCCTCTCTTTGCCTATGTCTCTCTCTCCCCCTCTATCTCGCTCTCTCTTCCCCCCTCTTTCTCTTTCCCTCCCTCCTACTCTCCTCCCACTCCCTCGCCATATCTCTCTCTCTCCCTCTATTTTTCTATGTCTCCCTCTCTTCTCTCCCTTTCTGACTCTCTCCCTCTTCTTTTCCCCTCCCTCTTCCTTTCTTCTTCTCCTTCCTCCCTCTCTATCCTCCTCTCTCTCCCCACTCTATCTATTTCTCTCTTTCCCCATTTCTCTCTCCCCTTCTTTTTCCTTAATTCTCTCTCCCTCAAATGTATTAAATCATCCATTTTAGTCTATGTGGTTTTCATAATATATATATTAACCCCTTGAGACCCAGGATCAATATTACTCAGAAATAACATTTAAAAATAATCTTTTTTAATTGCATATTTGTGGGTTTGAGACTGTTGTGCAATTGATTCTAAAGGTTTTCCATGCATTTCGGTGCTTTTAAAGTACAGTATTGTGTGTTTAATTGCTGTTACAGCTATAATAAGAGTTTAAAAAAAGCCCTTGTGAGTCCTCATTAGTACTCATAATATTTTTCACAGAAACTTGCGGGTCAGACTTTGAGAGCTAGACCTAGGGGTCTAATATAATATCGATTTTATGTAACTTTAATTAGTTAAACTCATAATGTTCGAGCTGTGCTAAAACCAATGGAGTTCTAAGGCCAAATTTGCATCTTTGGCTGGCCCGTTGTGCTTGTGGGCCGGTAACTCGTAATCAGATTGTTAATAGCGAATAGAATATGTGGCAATAATAAGTGTGTATAAATTTATGAATTGGACAATAGAATAGGGCCCACAGTTAATAAGTCTAACGGCCTTTTCGTTATTACTCGCTTTCTCAAAGTCTAGGAGTTAAAAAAGATAAACATAATTCACTGGTAAGATAAAGCCAGATCAAACACAGTCAGTTTTTTTTCTGCCTGTCTGTTGTTTTAGGCTTAAATTCAGTTATTATAGTTTATTTTCCACAGGGAAAAACTTTCATAATGTATAAAACACTGTGGTGGCCCTTTAAAATGCTGAAGTGGCAAACAATAGACTATCATTTGATTAGCAATAGAATAGAAAAAAATATGGTATGTTTTAAGTTACAGTTCAAGTTCAGTGTTTAACACTTTAGCCAATATGCGCCTTTCCACCTCTATTAAGTGTCCATGGGGTGGGAGAGGATCAACCAGGAGGCTGTAATGAGAGAAGTCAATCTCTGTCTCACTGTAGATATGCACTACTATCAGTACAGTTTCCTGGTAAAAAAAAAAAAAACATTTACCATTGATAAAAAAAAACTGTTTATTTGAGCACTACAGCTACCCCCTAAGCTAATATTTCAATAACGTTGCAGATAATTTAAAGTTTCATTATATGTACATGTTTTTGAGGACTATTCCATTATCGATAACCTTTTAAAAATTCTGACTTGGAAAAAAATATAAATGTTACAAAATACTGCCTTGGTGCACCCTAGTATAAATATAAATAGTATTTAAAAAAAAAAACAATAATATACTAAAATATATTTTTGTTATGCAGTACTTGTAATTTACAATGTAGAGATTGTCATGTAATTTGGAAATCAAGACACTTGAGGCCATGTGGCGCCCCCGCGGAAATGGAAGCAACATTACCAACACAAATTAGTCCTGGCTTTTTGTTCCCAGTTGATGATCTCTTGCCAGCTTTTTACTAGAGCCAAATTGGCTGCCATTTATTTACATCAGGAATTAAAACTTCGGTCTTCAAGGCTTCATAGCTAGCCTGGACTCTAAGTGTTAAAATGTGACTCAAAATTTCTATTCCTATTGATGTGCTCAAGTAAAAAGATATTTAAAGGACCACTGTAGTTCAAGAAAGATGACACTTGTTTATCAAGTATGTACCAACTTAACAACATTAGCAGCTGTGCAAGCCATGAGCATAAAAACTTTTTTTTTTTTGGGGGGGGATCTGATTTTTGAAGACTTGGTTTATAAGTAAAATTTTGTATTTGGTATATCACATTCTAAGAGTTGGATCATGGGAGTTTGTTTATTCATCAATGAAGAAAGGGGAGTTGGAGAAGGGAACAGGGAGAGTACAGAAGGTTTGGGAGATATTTGCATAATAAAAACACATCTCTTTAAAGAAGCCTATCACCTTTCATCCTAACATGCACAACACTTCTCTCTCCATTCTGTACCACACACAAACATAAACCTTTAGATTGTAAGTCTGCGAGTTTCAATCCTGCAAGGTGCTTTGGTGAAAGCGCTATGGACACCGAATTCCAAGCTCAAAGACAGGGCCCTCCATTCTTTGCAATGTGTTAATTTTGAATTTGTCTTTGCCTGGAACTTAACTCATGTATAGCGCTACAGAATATGTTGGTGCATTACAAATAAACAATAATAATAATAAGGCTGAAATTGACACCACGCCCCTTGCCCTCACTGGAGATAGAAGTATTGCTTTTCTGAGGTGTAAGCACTCATCTCATGGAAACAATTTCCCAATACTTGTTGTTTTTCCCGGTTTACCTGTGTTCTTAGTCCTACTCAAAGTTTTCACACAAATATATTTTTTCATTGTACAGTGGTCCTTAAAGTTCTCTCTAACCTCAACACGAGTGGTCATAGAACAGAGGAGCAGAATTCAAAAATTCATATAGAAGAGATCTAGAAGTCCTGCTATACCATGGCAGATAGTACTGGTAAATACTGTAATCTGTAATATAAAAAGCCTTCTAATTGATGTGTAAATAATTTCATCCTAATAATTCGATAAATTATTTGTAGGCGTACATGTTATGATCTTTTTTTTTTTTTTTTTTTAATACCTTGCTGGATCTTAGACATCCAACTTCCTCCAATGTATCATGGAATCTCCTTCCTCCTTCAGAGGCATTAGATTTAATTTTTCTACTTCAAAAATAGCTTTATGACATTTATCCTGCATGGTTAAGTTCTTTGACAGCTTCACAGTTTTCAAACATATACAGTATATCTTTTCCATTCTAAAAAGGTCCTTTAATCCTCTTTGGGATAAGACCATACTCACAGAACAATCCTGGGACTAGAGTGGCGTACGTCGAGGGTAGTAGACCTCCTCAACCTGCCAGTTCATTGACACTGTGTTCATATGCAAACAAGTGACTTAGAATGTGGCTGGGCAAGTTCGGACCTGGAGGGCCACATACATGCCTGGATTTGATGATATCCTTACTGCGCACAGGTGAGACAATCACTTCTTTAGTCATCCTGATTGACTCACCTGTGCACAGAAGGATTTCTTCAAATCCAGGCTTGTTTGTGGCCCTCCAGGATTGAACTTGCCACCCCTGACTTAGACTGTAATATCTCATGGGAGTCCCAAATTACAATTACAATATGTTGTCTTGTATTATCTTATCTGCACTCTCTTAAAATAGTAACCATGTAATTATTGTAGGCCTATACTAAAGAACATGACATTTGTGACCACAGTCTAACAGAGTGGTGAGCAACCATTTTCACTTGTGCAGCCTTCATGTCTTCTTTTATTTTTAAGTTACTGTAAAAGAGAATGAAAAATGTAAAAATCCCCTTTGTAAAAGAAAGAAGTAATTTAACGGGGAGATGTACAAATATATAAGTAGGGAAATAGTTTGCAGGATTTGAAAGCGTTATCTGTTACTCATAGAAAAGGACATACTCTGCTACTCCAAAGAAGATAATGGAAGCCGTCATGGGCCATATGAAAACAGTGATCTGCACATCGCTCTCCAATTGGGCTAACATATATATATACACAAACACAACAATCAATCCCCCCTAATATGTTGAAAAGTGGTTCAATGCTCATGGCTTACATCAGGGGTCCTCAAACTACGGCCCGCGGGCCACACCCGGCCCGCCAGGGTCCTGAACCCAGCCCCACCTGCCCCTTCCCCCAGACCCCTACGTCTCTTTGTGTCTCCACAGCTGCAGTCATCTGACTAGGCAGAGCAGGGGCTGACCCAGGGAGGAGCCACCAGGGAGAGGAGCCACCCACCGGCAGCATGAAGCAAAAGTAAGGCAAGGGGGCAGTGAGGGAGAGAGACAGACATGCAGACAAGGGGGAGTAAGGTCGAGAGACAAGGGGAGTGAGGGAGCGAGAGTGACAGACAGACAAGGGGGAGTGAGGGAGAGAGAGAGAGACAAGGAGGAGTGAGGTAGAGAGACAAGGGGAGTGAGGGAGAGCGAGAGATAGACAGACAGACAAGAGGGAGTGATGTAGAGAGGCAAGGGAAGTGAGGGAGAGAGAGACAGAGAGAGAGAGAAAGACAGACAAGGGGGGGTGAGGTAGAGAGACAAGGGGAGTGGGGAATAGAAAGACACAGGAAGACATACAAGGGGGGGTGAGGTAGAGAGACAAGGGTAGTGAGGGAGAGAGAGAGATAGACAGACAAACAAGGGGGGTGAGGGAGAGACAGACGGACAGACAAGGGGCAGTGAGGTAGATAGACAAGGGCAGTGAGGGAAAGAGACATGGGGGGAGAGAGGAAGGAAAAGATAGAAAGGAGAGAGAGGAGGGAGGGAGATGGACAGAGACAGAGAGAAAGTAGAGATAGGGATGGAGAGAGAAATGGAGATAGGGAGGGGAGAGAGAGGAGAGATAAAGATGAAGAGGAGAGAGAGAGAAGAAAGAGGGAGAGCGAGAAAGAAGGGAGAGGGAGGTGTAGATATAATGAAAGGAGAGAGAGGGGGATGAGAAAGGAGAGAGAGATGAAGGAAGATAGAGCGGGAGAGAGAGGGAGAAGGAGAGGGAGAAGGGGGAGAAATGGAGAGAGACAGAAGGGAGGAGAGGAAGAAGGGAATGACAGAAGTTAAAAGGAAAGGGGGAGAAGGAGAGGGAGAAAGTGAGAAGGAAAGAGCGCAAGAAGGGAGATGGAGAAGAATTCGAAAGAGGGAGCAGGGAGAGGGAAAAGAGAAAGGGAGTAGTAGAGAGAGGGAGAAGGGAGAGAGAGAAGTAGAGAGAGGAAAAAGAGAGAAGGGAAAAGGAAAGATAGGAACAAGGGACAAGGGAGAGATAATGAAAAGAGAGGCAGAAGTAGCAAGAGGGAGAGCAAGGGTGAAGGAGAGACAGAAGAGAGGGAAAGGGGAGAGGAAGAGGGAGTAGGGAGATGATAATGAGAGAGAGGGAAGAGGGAGAAGGGTGCGAGAGAAGCAGAGAGAGAGAGGAAAAAGGGACAAAGGGAGAGAAAGAAGGGAGAGGGATAAGTAGCAAGAGGTAGAGGAAGGGAGAAGGCGAGGTAGAAGAGAGGTTATAGGGAAAAGGAAGAGGGAGAAGGGACGAAAAAAAGGGAGGGATATATATATACTGAATAGGAACTTTTTCATATTTTTTCAAACTATAGTCCGGCCCCCAACAGTGTCTGAGGGACAGTGAACTGGCCCCCTGTTTAAAAAGTTTGAGGACCCCTGGCTTACATAGTTGCTGATGCTGTTAGTTGTAACATATTTCATAAATGTTTAATTTGTTTTCAAAAACTATACTGCTCATTTAATTGGAGGATCACATATCTGAAATGGCTTCAAGGCGGCATAAATATTAAATAGATTTATGTTTATACAGTGGAGTTGTGAGTCAGTTGCAATGACTGTTTCCTTATGTACACTACATAGACAACACTGATGTCTATAGAACAAAATGTCATCACTGCCTGACCCCAAATCTACCGTGTGATGCATAGAAAAAATATGAGCATTTTTCAGAATAAGGGGAAGATTACCAATGTTTTCAAAGCTAGTAGGATGAAATAAGTCAAACACCACCAGCCCCTCAAAAAAAAAAAAAAAAAAGTGGGAGAGATGAGAACATTTAAATGACAAAGTACTGCAACTCCAACAAAGCCAACTCTTGCCAAACACAATGCATAAGAGTCACTTCAGGCAAATTGTTTTTGCTTTATGTAAATTATTTTAACTACATGAATTAATTTTATCCTTCTAAAGGTAAATGTCATATAAAATGTACATACTTGCAAGAAGTCCCCAGAGTAACAGATTCTCACATTATCTTTCATCCTGTTCTCTCTCATGTAGAATGCCATGTTTCACAGCGATAATATGCAGCTAGGAGAGGGGTTTCCCACTATCAGTGTCTCATGCTGCTCAGGTACATAGCCTGCTTGTTAGCAGCACGAGATCTAGAAATGTTACAGATGTGAAACATGGTACCCAATTTGAGATAGAATTAATAGAAATAATAAATACAGATTTTGCAGTCCTAATCAATTCATATAAAAATAAATCATAACTATACCAATTTAAAGGAACTTTGTGCTCCCAGACAGAAATTATTCACCCCCCTTGTGTTTTGTTGCCTCACAACCTGGAATTACCATGGATTGTTTGAGGATTTGCATCATTTAATTTACAGAACATGCCCACAACTTTGTTTAAAAAAAACATCTTCAAACAACAAATAGGACAAAATAACAGAAAAGGTCAATGTGCATAACTATTCACCCCCTAAAGTCAATACTTTGTAGAGCCACCTTTTGCGGCAATCACAGCTCCAAGTCGATTTGGATACGTCTCTATGAGCTTGCCACATCTTACTACTGGGATTTTTGCCCATTCCTCCTTGCAAAACTGCTCCAGCTCCTTCAAGTTGGATGGTTTGCGCTTGTGAACAGCAATCTTTAAGTATGACCACAGATTTTCTATTGGATTGAGGTCTGGGCTTTGACTAGGCCATTCTAACACTTTTACCTGTTTCCCCTTAAACCTTTCAAGTGTTGCTTTAGCAGTGTGTTTGGGATCATTGTCCTGCTGGAAGGTGAACCTCCATCCTAGCCTCAAATCACACACAGAGTGCTACAGGTTTTGCTCAAGAATATCCCTGTATTTAGCACCATCCATCTTTCCCTCAACTCTGACCAGTTTCCCAGTCCCGGCTGCAGAAAAACATCCCCACAGCATGATACTGCCACCACCATGTTTCACTATGGGGATGGTGTTCTTTGGGTGGTAATGGGTATGTAATGTAATGGGTTTGCGCCAGAAATAGCGTTTTCTGTGATGGCCGAAAAGTTCAAATTTAGTCTCAGAGCACCTTCCTCCATACATTTTGGGAGTCTCCCACATATCTTTTTGCAAACTCAAAACGTGCCATTTTATTTTTTGCTGAAAGTAATGGCTTTCTTCTGGCCACTCTGCCATAAAGCCCAACTCTATGGAGCGTACGGCTTATTGTCGTCCTATGTACAGATACTCCAGTGCCTGCTGTGGAACTCTGCAGCTCCTCCAGGGTTACCTTAGGTCTCTGTGCTGCCTCTATGATTAATTCCCTCCTTGCCCGACATTATCCCTTACTTGTTTAGAGAGTTCCTTGGTCTTCATGGCAGTGTTTGGTTTGTGGTGCCACTTGCTTAGGTGCTGCAGCCTCTGGGGCCTTTCAAAAAAAAGTGTGTATATGTAATGACAGATCATGTGACACTTAGATTGCACACAGGTGGACATCATTTCACTAATTATGTGACTTCTGAAGGTAAACTGGTTGCACCAGAGCTTTTTATGGGCTCCATAACAAAGGGGGTGAATAAATACGCACATGACAATTTTCTGTTTTCTATTTCTAAAAAATAGTTTTATGTATATATTTTTCTCATTTCACTTCACCAACTTAGATTATTGTGTTCTGATCCATCACATAAAATTCAGACTAACAAAACATTGAACTTAAGGCTGTAATGTAACAAAATAGGTAAAAAGTCAAGGGGTGAATACTTTTGCAAGGCACTGTATACAGGGTTGAATCACATCATTATGATCACTGCCTACTTTTGACGTCAGCAGCCAGTAGCCAATGAAAGACGGCACGTGACATGAGCTGGCTTGGTGGGTATATAGGGTGATATGTAAGAATTCTTCAAACATATCAACCATCGCGGGCCAATGGTGGCAGTATTTCTGAAACAGCGAAGTTTGTCAACTGCTTGCGTGCTGCTGTGTTTAAAGTGTCCCGTGACTGGACAAACGTCACCATTGCAAATAACCACGATGGAAATTGCGGAGCACTAAGTGCCATTGATGTCAGAGGTAAACATCCACTATGAAGGTGTGTAAAGACCAACCGACACGTTACAGTTTAGCAACTCACTGTCCAAATGAACCAGACTTGTGCTAAAACGACAGTACAGCCAACCCTGTTGCGTATGGGGCTCTGTAGCAAACAGCTGGTCACTGCACTCATATTGACAAGGATTCATCGTCAGAAACAGCTACAATTTGCACTACAGTACGGAAATATAAAATGAAACCTTGCGAAAACAAACACTCTGCAACCATTGTTGGAAGAACACAAGCTGGTGGCGGCTGCGTTATGGTCTGGGAAATGTTTTCTTGGCATTCTCTGGGTCCACTCATACCTCTGGAAGGCACTCTTAACTGATTGGGTTATCTATCCATCCATGCAGATCAAGTACACTCATACATGTTGAATGTCTTCTCTTGGAGCGAATGGCATCTTCCAGCACAAAAATGCAACATGTCCAGGAGTGGTTGGAGGAGCACGACGAGTACTTCCTAGGCCTCCAAGTTCGACCTCGATTGCCATGTTCACAGTATGAATCCTCCCCCACGCACTCTTCAGTAGCTGTTGGATGCACTGCAGTCTGCATGGCTCCAGATACCCTTGCCAACCTTGACTCGTTACCATGCCATCGTCCGTGCTGCACTCTGGATATTAGCTAGTGGTCATAATAATGTGACTTGACAGAGTATAAACCAAAACAAAATCGACTAACAAGATGGATGGATGGATGGATGGATGGATGGATGGATGGATGGATGGATGGATGGATGGATGGATGGATGGATAGATGGATGGATGGATGGATGGATGGATGGATGGATGGATGGATAGATAGATAGATAGATAGATAGATAGATAGATAGATAGATAGATGGATAGATAGATAGACAGACAGACAGACAGACAGACAGACAGACAGAGCTGCATAAATCTTTAGTTAAGGTTGTATCACAGGAGTAACTCAAGGCTGGAAAACCACCCCACTCTTCTTGGAAAGATTTATTTTATTTATGTGCTCTTTTTTAACAAAATCAAGATATTTATATATATTGGCTTGGCTGACTACCATGGATGGCAAAATTAAATGTAAAGTAAAATATTAATATCATATACCGAATTGTGTTTAATGAAAACAAGACCTGCAAATTATGCCTCAACAGCATAGTAGATAGATAGATAAATTATATATATAAATATAAAAAGAGCATATAAAGATTTTCTCCAAGGCATCTTCCAGTTAACACACTAAATTGCCACTGATCATTATAATTACTCTGCACCATAATTTAAGGCAGTTAAACACAAATACAAAATTTGTAAAAAAAAAAAAAAAAATTGTTGAAGTTGTTTCTATTATTTATATAGAGAGGTGTTGAAAAATGTAATGTCTTTTTAAGCTAGAGGAGAATCAAACACTCTGATTTGTAACCATTCTGTATACCTTTACCATTTCTATTCAAAACCTAAGATAATTTTTTTTTTTTAATACAAAATAGAGAATACGAGCCTGATAAACATGGTCTAGATATGTATTATCCAACATTTTTGAATTACCTTACTGGGAGGGCTGATGACATTAGTGTTGGTAAACCCACCGTACAGAACACTTTGTAATCTATCATGTCTGCAGCTTCCCATTAGTATTAACAGAATGGTTAACATAGTTACATAATTATTGAGGTTGAAAAAAAGACTTTTAGTCTATCAAGTTCAACCTTTTTAGATCTCCTCTGAGCTTGAAAGGGGAGAAAAAAATTCCTCCCTGACGCAGATACTGGCGATCGGACTCCTCCCTGGATCAATACTCCCTCTCTAATTATCCAGGATAGCCCTGAATGCCCCTTTTAATTAAAAATAATCCCTTTTTAAAGTTATCTATCGAATCCGCTGTCACCACCTACCTTGGTAGAGAATTCCACAGATTAGCCACCCATACTGTGAAGAACCCGTTTCTTTCTTTAAGGTGAAATCTTTTTACTTCTAATCTCAAAGGATGTCCCATTGTCAATTGAAAACCTCTTGACACAAAAAAGTTGACGCACCCTGGATATATTTATATAAGGTAATCATATCCTCTCTTAGACATCACTATCACAAGAGAAATTAAGTTTAATTTGTTGAGTCTTTCTTTATAACTTAGCCCCTCGATTCCCCTTATCTGTACCTTTTCCAGCTCTAAAATGTAATTTTTATGAAGTGGTGCCCAAAATTGTACTCCATATTCCAAATGAGGGCATACTAGGGAATTGTGTAGTGGCAGAATTCTATTTGCTTCCCTGGCTTCTATACCCTTCCTAATACATGCTAATATTTTACTTGCCTTTGCAGCTACTGCTTGGCATTACACACTGTTACCTAGGTGGTTGTCCACAAGCACTCCCAAATTCCTTTTAAATATCTGATACCCCTAGATTTGCTCCATTAAGATTATAAATTGAATGGCTATTTTTCCTTCCCAGATGAATAACCTTGCATTTATTCGTATTAAATCTTTTCTGCCATTTAGTTGCCCATTTTTCTAATTTATGCAAATCCCTTTGGAGGGAAAGTACCGTATATACTCGAGTATAAGCCGAGTTTTTCAGCCCTTTTTTTAAGGCAAAAAAGGGCCCCCTCGGCTTATACTCGAGTCACTCTCCCCCCGTGTCTCTCAAATCCCCCCCCCCCCGTGTCTCTCTACCTCCCCCCCGTGTCTCTGTACCCCCCCCGCGTGTGTCTCTAACCCCCCCGTGTGTCTCTCTACCCCCCCATGTCTCTTTCCCTACCCCCTCCTCAACCTAAACCCCCCTCCTCAGCATAAACCCCCCCTCAACCCCCCTCCTCCACCTAAACCCCCCTAAATACCTCCCCCCTCTCCCCTCACTTACCTGCTTGTGCTCCGGCCTCCGGTATATGCTAATGACGCGGCGCGCATGTGACGTCACATGCGTGGCGGCGCCGGGTTAAGGAGCGGAGGCCGGAGCACAAGCAGGCAAGTTAGGGGAGAGGGGGGATGTATTTAGGGGGGTTTAGGTGGAGGAGGGGGGTTGAGGTGGGTTTATGCTGAGGGGGGTGGGGTTGAGGCAGGTTGAGGGGGGTTGAGGTTGAGGAGGTGGGTTGGGGTTGAGGGGGGTTTAGGTGGAGGAGGGGGGTTGAGGGAGGTTTATGCTGAAAAGGGGGGTTGAGGAGGGGGGTTGGGTTGAGGCAGGTTGAGGGGGGGCTGGGCTTGAGGGGGGTTGAGGTGGGAGGTTGAGGATGGGGGGTTGAGGATGAGGATGGAGGTTGAGGAGGGGGTTGAGGATGAGGAGGGAGGTTGAGGATGAGGAGGGAGGTTGAGGATGAGGAGGGAGGTTGAGGAGGGGGGGTTGAGGATGGGGGGTTGAGGAGAGAGGATGATGATGGGGGGTTGAGGAGAGAGGATGAGGATGGGGAGTTGAGGATGGGGGGATTGAGGAGGGAGGTTGAGGAGGGGGGGTTGGGGTTGAGGGGGATTAAGGTTGAGGAGGGTTGAGGCTGAGGAGGGAGTTGAGGATGGGGGGTTGAGGATGGGGGGTTGAGGAGGGAGGTTGAGGATGAGGAGGGAGGTTGAGGATGAGAAGGGGGAGTTGAGGAGGGGGGATTGAGGAGGGGGATTGAGGAGGGGGGGGCTGAGGAGAGAGGATGAGGATGGGGGGTTGAGGAGGGGGATTGAGGATGGGGGGGTTGAGGAGGGGGATTGAGGATGAGGAGGGAGGTTGAGGATGAGGAGGGAGGATGAGGAGGGGGTTGAGGATGAGGAGGGAGGTTGAGGATGAGGAGGGAGGTTGAGGATGAGGAGGGAGGTTGAGGATGAGGAGGGAGGTTGAGGATGAGGAGGGAGGTTGAGGATGAGGAGGGAGGATGAGGAGGGAGGATGAGGAGGGAGGATGAGGAGGGAGGATGAGGAGGGAGGATGAGGAGGGAGGTTGAGGAGGGAGGTTGAGGAGGGAGGTTGAGGATGAGGAGGGAGGTTGAGGATGAGGATGAGGAGGGAGGTTGAGGATGAGGAGGCAGGTTGAGGATGAGAAGGGAGGTTGAGGATGAGGAGGGAGGTTGAGGATGAGGAGGGATGTTGAGGAGGGTGATAAGGGAGGGGGAAGAGACACAGGGAAGGGAGAGGTTGGAAGAGACATAGGGAAGGGAGAGGGGAGAAGAGACACAGGGAAGGGAGAGGGGAGAAGAGACACAGGGAAGGGAGAGGGGAGAAGAGACACGGAGAGAGAGGGGGACACAGAGAGCACAAGAGGGAAACAGGGGGCAGCACATTTCCCACCCTCGGCTTATACTCGAGTCATCCATTTTACCCAGTATTTTGTGGTAAAATGGGTGCCTCTGCTTTTACTTGGGTCGGCTTATACTTGAGTATATACGGTACATCATTATCCGTTTTAATTACCTTGCACAACTTAGTGTCATCAGCAAAAACTGAGACAATAATTTTCAATCCTACTTCTAAATCATTAATAAATATGTTAAAAAGGAGAGGACCTAATACTGAACCCTGAGGAACCCCACTTACCACATTAATACAATCAGAGTATGTTTCATTTACCACAACCCTTTGTTTCCGGTCTTTTAGCCAGCTCTCAATCCGTGAGCAGATATTTACTACAATTCCTGTATCCCTTGGTTTGCTCAATAGTCTCCCAAAAGACTACATCCACTGAGTTGCCTTGATCCAAGTTCCTACTAGCCTCCTCATAGAAACTAATTAGGTTTGTGTGACATGACCTATCCCTCATAAATCCATGTTGGCTCCTACTTATAATCCTGTTTGAATAGGCATATTCTTCTATATTATCACTTATTAACCCTTCTAAAAGCTTTCCCACTACAGAAGTGAGGCTTCCAGGTCTATAATTTCCTGGATCTGTTCTTGCTCCCTTCTTAAATATAGGTATCCCCTCTGCCTTTCTGTAGTCATCTAGTAGAGACCCTGTGTTGAGTGAATCTTGAAAAAATAGATATAATGATTTTGCTATTACAGAGCCCAGCTCCCTCAGTACCACTGGATGTATTCCATCAGGACCTGGGGCTTTATTATAATTTACTTTTTCCATCCGCTTTTTGATTTCTTCCTGCGTTGACCAATTAGGTGAAAGTAATGTAGCCCTGTTTTGTTGCAGTGTCCCTACCACTGGTACATAAGAAAAGAACCTATTTAGCTCATCTGCCTTTTCCTGGTCACTAATTGTCAGACGGCTTGTTTCACATTGTAACGGTCCTATAGCTTTCTTCCTGGCCTTCTTCCCTTACATATTTAAAAAATGATTTCACTTCTTATCAGGTTAGTAACAGTAACCTTTAATGGGTGTTTACCTATGCCATTAGTCTGTAATATTTATAATGGTCTCTAAGTGCTCCATAAAAGAGAAAAGTCTTCTGAATAACTAAAATTTATAATTAGCAACATTTTTTTAGAAAGTCAGAACAAACACAACCTTTAAGATTTATATGTATTGTTTTTTACTGTGTGGTTCAATTTTCTTTTACTACTAATCTCTGGTTTGTCCATGGAAATAAAGAAATGAATGTTCAATTAGTTCAGTTAAACTTCTGGCAATTTAAAGGTATATGAAAGTGAGGTAGGATATAAATGCATCCTGTAGAATGCATCATAACCCACCTAGCAAAAAATGTTTGCATGACAAAAAGGCAAACCTTTTTTTTTGCAGAAAATAAAAAAAATGTGCTGGGGGTGATGAGATTTTCATATTGGATATCTCATTTTTAATGGGATATCCAATTAAAGCACATGCGCATGCTGATTGGCTAAAGGAATGTGTGTGAAATCATGTGACTTCCAACAGCAGGGCAGACTACCGGTGCTAACTCAGCATGCCTGCACAATCCCCAGGCAAAAAAGAAACATTGTAAAAGTTATGCTAATTATCCCTGGGAATTTCTGGGGGTGTCAACATTGAGAGAAAACTCTTTGCAAATGCAAGAAATTCAGCAAACTTCAGGCTAATGCTTTAACTGTTTACTTTGGAATTTTGTCATGCAAAAAATTTTTTTCAGACACTACACATTCTACTCTATTAGATGCATTAATAACCCAGCTCACTTGCATATACTTTTAAGCTGCCACATTTCCTTTGAGGCATCTGCTTTCAAACTCTCCTCCCACTGCAGGAGGTTGATCATCAGAAACCAAAATGGTAACTTCCACTGCAGCATAGTCGTATTAAAAAGTAATAAATATGTATTTTTTTTACTTCCATAAAGCATAATGCACATTATCAAGAGCAGTTCTTCAATAGAGTATATTTAGATTTATTACTACAATGGTCTGTTAAAGGTATATCTAAGTTTCCCTGCTTTTACCTCTCTCTAATCTAACACCTGCTGCTTATATCAGACGCACACATTACATTGAGTTATTCTATATACATACAGATTTATTTTATTTAAAAAATAAAACTTGTTTGCCACACCCCAGAGCTGCTTACATAGGCACCTGATACCTCCCAATAGAAACATTGCATTCAGGTACAGGCTTTGCCCCTTTTACCCAGACGCAGCTCAATGCAGGGATCTACAGATCAATGTCTAGTTCGTCCTACAAAGGGACTACACATCCCATGATTCGTTCCTGCACAAACTGCCCACATTGTATTAACATGTATAGCTGCCTGTGACTGGCCAAAACAAATTATGAATTTTATGCTAATTTTAGATTTAACAAACATCAATGTGAGTTTGTTAATTTTTTTTTGATATTTTTCATGCAAAAAATGTTTGCATACACTACTGATTCTCCTCTATGCAATGCATTCATAATCCAGGAAACTTAGATATGCCTTTAACTGTATTCATGGCATTTTATTTGATTTATATTTTTTATAAAATGTTCGGTAGAATTACTAGTCTTTAATTGCTTTGTGACTTAATCTGTTTATTTAGTTGACAGGATGATGTACTGGCAATTTGTATGTGCTACATAAATAAAATGCATTGCTTGTTTGCATAGCACTTCCAGAGTCATCCGCCAGCCAATTCATTAACTTTCTCCAGAACTATTTTGCAGTAAAATTATTCATATCAATTATCTTTTATTGCTGCTATTCCCTTGTGATGCGTATCACCGACAGTATAAATTAGACCTTTTGGTTATATTATTTATACTGGGCATGACAGATGACTGAAGGCTAACAATTCAATTCCCTAATTAAAATCACATACAATATATATATGTATTTGACTACAATCAGAAAAAATGTGACATAATATGAAAATAATTTTAATAAAATTCCAGATTTCATTTTCAGATGGTAAAACTAGAATTAGGGATTATGTTTGAAAAAGAAGTTTAGAAAAATACATGAGTAATTTGTGACAATTCTACTTTAGAGATAAGTGATAGATAGATAAATGGAATAGTCTTCCAGAAGATGTTTCTGGGTCAAACAGAGTAAAAGAAGGCAAGAAAGTTTTTTATGTAATTGGTCTTTTGAATAACTAAACTAGGTAGTGAGCAAAAGTTTTTTTTTAGAGGGTAACAGCAAGAAATAGAGTGCACGTGTGTGTTTATTTGTATTCATAAAAATAAGTTAACCGTATTTCTTGCTCAAAATGTCAACAAATACAGTTATTGTACTGCACTCTGGGAAACTAGTCAGGGACATGTAAATAAGCCCACAATAGATTTTCATTCTTTCATCCCAAGCCATTTTAAATATGGCAACTTTCCTACACTACACTACATAATTAGATATAATATTTCCATCACTACACTACAGAAAATAAATTACACAGCATTGAGCCCCCACCAACATGATTCTCCACCATCGTGAAGAGTAGTCAGTATAGAGTGGAGAAGCTCTATTTCACTTGTTTATCATTGTTTTTACTCACTGCAGGTTTAGCTTTTAATGTTCTGAACATATTTACCCATCTTGGGTGTTAAATTCAGTTAGAGCAGCTGAACTGCAGATATGTTGAGAACATGCTGGGAAGTTTTAAGTGTCAGAATGGACCATAAATTATAATCACCCTCTAAATGCTTATAAGCTGTCTTCATTGCAATAATTAACATCAGCTTTCTGCTTTTGTTTTTTTAGTACGGTATGTCTGGAGAAAACAAAGAAGAAAGCTGAATGACAGCTCAGAATGGTAAACTTCAATGTTCGTTTTCTGTATTAAAAAGCATTCTTACAACATTCAATTGAAAAAGTATTTGTTTTAAAGTAAGGATTAATGCTAGTTAAAAACACACTAGCTCCTCTTGTTATGGC
Organism: Discoglossus pictus; assembly: GCA_027410445.1. NCBI lineage: Eukaryota > Metazoa > Chordata > Amphibia > Anura > Alytidae > Discoglossus > Discoglossus pictus. Next base: position 189,531,652 of record CM050168.1, on the reverse strand, counting down.
ACTGCAGTGGCCCTTTAATCAACAACATTGTGCGCAGAATAAAAAAAAACGATACTTATTGGTACTGATTCTGACTTCAATATCTGATAACAAAGAGGATGATACAAGGCTACAAAGAAACAGCTGCAGGGAGCAGTATTTTAATATATATTGACATCTAGCTAGGCATGTTTTACCTTTGAGCACAAACATGTTAAAAAAAGAACCCAGGGACGCACTGTTGGATTCAAAGTAGAAGCCTTGGGTTTGTCTTTGAGAGATGAATAAGTGGCTAGGCTTTGTTTAAACATGCTCTTCTCCATAAAAAAAAAATCTATCATTTCATTTATCTCTAAATAAAATAAGTAATGATGCAATACAAAGTGTTATTAACATTTTGTGAATGGAAACTAAATTTAAATCCTAAGGCTATATATTAATAATCCTCTTCCTATAATTACCAGAAGCTGATTTACCGTATTTGCCTGCGTATAAGGTCGACTGGGCGTATAAGACGACCCCCCAACATCGCAACTCAAAATATAGAGTTTGTTAAGCAACCGCAGCGCCTCCGGCCCGCCCCTGCAATGCGACCGCAACGTCTCTGGCCCGCCCCTGCATCTCCCTGTGACCGGCTTTTCCACAGCGCCTCCGGGCCCGCTCTGCAATGCGACCGCAGCGCCTCCGGCCCGCACCTGCAACGCAGCCTCTTCGCCTCCGGACCGCCCCTGCATCTCCCTGTGACCAGCACGACCGCATCGCCTCCGGCCCGCCCCTGCATCTCCCTGTGACCGGCCCGAGCTCTGCGTAGACAAAGTGCACCCGGCGTATAAGATGACCCCCCCACTTGGAGGCATGTTTTTCAGGGCAAAAAAGTTGTCTTATACACCGGCAAATACGGTATATATGTAGGTATTTTATAAATCCCCTTCGAGATCGCTACCTTGTTGTGGTGAAGGGGCTTGTGTACTTCGATGAAGCTGAGAGCTATACCATGTAGGGTCACCAAAGATGGAAGGGTCATAGCAGACAAATTGTGGTCCACTGGAGAAGGAACTGGCAACCCACTCCAGTATCGTTTGCCATGAAAACCTTATGGATAAGTGTCAACACTTTGGGTTAAGTCATTTTATAGTATATGTTATAGTTATCTAATATATGTTATTTTGATTGCCCTATGTATGTAAATTAATATATGTTATGTTGCATGTTTGGTTCATGAACAGTTAAATAATTTTGAATATTGTGATGTCAGTAACTGCCAGATAGATTGAGTTAGGCATTGAGTCAGTTGGTATCCTGCTGTGTGGAAGAGTCTGCTCCTAAAGAAAAGGGATATAACATATCTTGAAGATATATGTATGTGTCAGCATTCCTAGAGAAGATACTACTGAAGTGGATGTTAAGAAGTTATGCTTCAGACTTCATAAAGTAAGGGGAGCAGAAATCACAGTGTCTGAATAGATGAATATGCATATGGAATAAGTAGAGGATATACATATACATATATATATATATATATATACATATATATATATATATATATATATATATATATATATATATATATATATATATATATATAAAAAGATCCTTAAAGAAGATAAGAGCTATCGCTGTCTGACTGGATTGGACGTTATCGTTATGATTCCTTGAACATGGAACATTGTTAATGACTGTATTAGTAATTTTTACAAAACACAGAAGACTCACAGACTGTTGCAGACTGTTATTAGTTCAACTTTAAACATTCACTGTTATGAAGTTTCCACAGCAATAAAAGCAGTTCTTGATTTTTATAAATCTGAGCCTGCTTTCATATTACTAAATACTGCATCTGAGCAAGGGCATTTTAGAGACATCAGCTGTCTTGATGAAGGGATCAAAAGAACATGAAAGGTCTGCTGGGCCACAACAGCCTATCAAGTCCTACTGAAGAAAGCAGATCTTCACAATAAGCAGAACTGGACACAAGATGTGCCTGGCATGCCTCGGTCCGTAGGGTCACAGATAGTCGAACACAAGTGAATGACTAAACAACAATATATATATATATATATATATATATATATATATATATATATATATATATATATACACATATACAGTGTAATAACTGTTTTTCACAAAATTCTGAGCTGGAAACAGGCTTTTTAACTTGTTTTAGACATTCAAATGTGAGCACAGATGTATTATTTATTTACTGTACGGTGGAGGCTTCTATTGTATTTTTGCCCACCATATATTAAATGATTGTTGTGGTGAACTACCTACTCATAAGATCTACAACACAAGATGAGATCCCGCGCCGCGCTGATGATAGCCAGTAAGCTTAAAACGGCTATACGTGGATAGGATTCTCAGCTTGTGTACACTCCAACCTTGGCTTTGCATAAAGGCTGTGTAATACAGCAGGCATAAGCTTAAAGGAAGCCATGTTCGAAATGGTTTATGTGAATGGCATTTGTGGGCACATTTGCATGTCCCTGCTCAGCATCCCAGAATGCAGTGTAATAATAGTTTTTCTTGGAATTCTGAGCTGGAAGCAGGTTTCTTAACTTGTTTTAGACATTCAAATGTGAACACAGATGTACTATTTATTTACTATATATATATATATACGGGACGGGACAATAAAATGTGAAGCCATGGCAATTCTGTTTGCCACACAATGTAAAGCTTGTTCTACTCTGAGGTCCTCCGGCGCTCATTGTGAGCCTCTCCTCTTGTTTAGTTTTGCTCATCTGAGCACCTTTGGCGCTCATCACAAAGACAAATATATATTTATATATATTTTGTTAAGTAATAATTAATTAATTAATAAGTTACTTAATAAATTAATATACTTTACCTATTTGTAATTAATATATAAAAGCAATCCATTGCCTGAAAAGCTAACAATCTGTTTTTATTTTCCTGCAGCACAAAATGTACAGTTTGAGTGTTGCTGCCCTGAGGAGAAAGTGTAATGAATGTCCCAACTGTGCACTAGAAATTCGCTGCATGCGCAAGGGCAAACCATTGGTTTAGTTGTGTAAAGCGCCATTTTAGAGTTGTAATGTTATTAATTGCAAGTTAGTGTTGTAAAATGGAGTCGTTTGTCTATGCGTTACGCGGGTCGCAAGCATTTTCCGTCATTTGTAATAGTGTATTTTGTACCTCGTACGTTCGTGTGTGAAACTGCTATGTGGTTGTCGGTGTTTTGCGCGGTCCGGGGTCGTGTAGTCTCATTTTCATTTTTTTGGGTGGCCATTTCTGTTCTCGCTTAGGCGATTTTCGAGAGTCGAAACTCAGCCAAATCAACTTAAATTTGCGTTTCCACCTCACTCCCAGACGTCCTGGCTGTTCCCCCGTGGTGTGTGTGATGTTTTTGTTGTATTTAAATTTATTTTATTTTTTTATTTGTTGTGTTTTGGGTTTTTTTTGCCGTTCGGCCGTTTATTTCGTATTTTTCGTATCTTTTGTTTTTTTTTTCTGTGTAATAGTGTATTTTGTACTTTGTACGTTCCTGTGTGAAAGTGCTACGTGGTTGGTGGTGTTTTGCGCGTTCCGGGTAATGTAGCCTCGTTTTCATTTTGTTTGTCGGCCATATTTTTTCTCGCTTAGGCGATTTTCGAGTGCCAAAACTAGGGCAAATCGACTTAAATTTGCATTCGTTGTATTTTTATTTGTATGTTGTGTGTTTTTATTGTTTTTTGTTTTGCGCGGTTCGGCCGGTAACTTCTTATTAACCAAGTCCCGCGTCTTGTATTTTTTTTTTCTAAGTCCTGCATTGGTCAACTGCTTGCAGGCTAAGGCGATCCCGCATTTACTAAGTGTTTGGTGTCTAAGTCCTGCGTGTTTGATTGCCTTCACTGCTCGCCTCCCTTTGCGAGGCGAGCAGACAACGAGCGCCTTTGGCATTAATCTCATTTGTGCTGCGAGATTTAGTGCCTTAACGGCTCGCCTCGCTACACGATGCTCGCAGGCGATGAGTTAACGGCTCGCAAGTGATAAAAGCCTTTGGCGCTCATCGTCTAAGTCGTACGCACCATGCAATGTGACGTCTCTTGGTTTGACAACTATTATATGTGATGTATGTATATATATGTGTGTGTATATATATATATATATATATATATATATATATATATATATATATATATATATATATATATATATATATATATATAAAAAGTCTACACACCCCTGTTAAAATGTCAGGTTTCTGTGCTGTAAAAAAATGAGACAAAGATAAATAATTTCAGAACTTTTTCCACCTTTAATGTGACCTACAAACTGTACAACTCAATTGAAAAAGAAACTGAAATCTTTAAGGTAGAGGGAAGAAAAAAAAGAAAAATAATGTGGCTGCATAAGTCTGCACACCCTCTAATAACTGGGGATGTAGCTCTGTTCAGAATTAAGCAATCACATTCCAAATCGTGTTAAATAGGAGTCAGCATACACCTGCCATCATTTAAAGTGCCTTTGACTAACCCTGAATAAAGTTCAGCTGCTCTAGTTGGCCTTTCCTGAAATTTTCTTAGTCGCATCCCACAGCAAAAGCCATGGTCCACAGAGAGCTTCCAAAGCATCAGAGGGATCTCATTGTTAAAAGGTATCAGTTAGGAGAAGGGTACAAAAGAGTTTCCAAGGCATTAGATATACCATGGAACACAGTAAAGACAGTCATCATCAAGTGGAGAAAATATGCCACAACAGTGACATTACCAAGAACTGGAGCTCCTTCCAAAATTGATAAAAAGACGAGAAGAAAACTGGTCTGGGAGGCTACCAAGAGGCCTACAGCAACATTATAAGAGCTGCAGGAATATCTGGCAAGTACTGGCTGTGTGGTACATGTGACAACAATCTCCCGTATTCTTCATATGTGTGGGCTATGGGGTAGAGTGGTAAGACGAAAGCCTTTTCTTACAAAGAAAAACATCCAAGACAGGCTACATTTTGCAAAAACACATCTGAAGTCTCCCAAAAGCATGTGGGAAAAGGTGTTATGGTCTGATGAACTTTTTGGCCATAATTCCAAAAGATATGTTTGGCGCAAAAACAACACTGCACATCACCAAAAGAACACCATACCCACAGTGAAGCATGGTGGTGGCAGCATCATGCTTTGGGGCTGTTTTGCTTCAGCTGGAACTGGGGCCTTAGTTAAGATAGAGGGAATTATGAACAGTTCCAAATACCAGTCCCAAATGACTGAGTGCTATAATAAAATCAAGGTGCTTCAACAAAGTATTAGTTTAAGGGTGTGCATACTTATGCAACCATATTATTTTATTTTTATATTTTTTCTTCCCTCTACCTAAAATATTTCAGTTTGTTTTTCAATTGAGTTGTACAGTTTATAGGTCACATTAAAGGTGGAAAAAGTTCTGAAATTATTTATCTTCGTCTCATTTTTTTACAGTACAGAAACCTGACCATTTTAACAGGGGTGTGTGGACTTTTTATATCCACTGTATATATATATATATATATATATATATATATATTTATTTAATTTTTTTTGGTAATATAAATTGTCTTTGCTAGAGCAGGCATGTCCCTGAGTGCAATTTATAGGCACACATTTTAGAATGTTTGTTTTATATAGGTAAATCAGTGATATCTACAGTGGTTTTAATTGACAAGAGAAGATTAAATTCTGGTCTGTACGGATCTCAACAATTCATACTGTTCACAGAAGAACATGGGGGGAACATTCATCCCTGCCAACAAGTGAGTTTGTGGTGCTTAAAAAAATATGGGGAGAAGAAGTATCTCTCAAATGCAGGCAATACAGGAATGTATTTTGAAACAGTGGAGCCAACAAGTTATCAGATGCCAAAGGTTCATTAAACACACCTTTGGAGGAAGAGTGTCACTCTTTCTGTACCCTCCAGTCTTTCAATTCATGTTTCCAAGTTGGCAAATACTGTGTTAATTTACGTGAAGACGATATCAATTGCATGTTATTTGTGACTGGGGTTAGAGAGACCTTGCTGTGCAGCCTAGCAACCAGGGATTTATCTGCACTAGACGGGATGCTGTAACGCTTCCACTGCTGGGGTGCTTGAAATAAATGTCCCTGCATCAACGCTCTAGAAACACTAGTCCTCAAATAAAAAATGGCACAGAATAAACAATACACATTGATTTACTCCGGGAAAGGGTTGGGGGTCTCTACACTCTCTTGGCTCCAAACTCTGCTTACTTTACTTCCTTTTCCCTAGTTCTGTCATCCTTTTTGCAAATTAGGCAAGAGAAACAGTGATAAAGATGTCAAGAGCATAAGAGAAAAGCAAAGGCCCGTGGAGGCAGCCAGGTCAAGGGCCTAGGGGAGGCAGCCAGGTCAAGGGCCGAGGGGTGGCAGACCGGTCAAGGGCCATGGGATACAGCCAGATCAAGGGTCCAGGGACAGCAAGGTCAAAGGCGTGAGGTACAGTGAGGTTGTGGAAGAAAGAAACTGAAATGTTAAGGGTGCCAGTAGAAGCTAGGTCAAGAACCTGAGAGAAAGAGAGAGCAAGAGAGTGAAATGCAAACTCAAGAGCACTAGCAAGATTGACAGAGCATGAGTCAAAGTGGGAGTGACAGTAAAAAGGAAATGGAGAATAAAAGCTAGTAAAAGCACAGGAGAATACAGGCAAGAATTGGAGAGAGCACCAAGTGGATGCTGTAACCAGTCTAGTATTATCCAGGGACAAATGTCACAGAATAAGCAATGCTTTAGCTATAATATTTTCAGTAGGAACAATGAATAGATCCTGCAGTGCTTGGAAGGATGCAGCAATCAAGGATAAAAGTGCTAGCGATTTCACATCATGTGACGCCACATTTGCTCATTAACATTACAATGATGCAAATGAAGGGTTTATAGTCATCAGAGTTTCACAAGGTGTTATATGGACTGTGTTTTCCCACCCACATATGGTAAATAGAACGGAAGGTAAAATGCAGAAGTGGTAAAGTTAGATATCTAAAGCTTAAGAAGTACCATACAGTACTACAGTGGGTGAGAGAGCGCAAATAAAAGGGAGAACATGACCAATATAGAGCAAGTGAGAGTGCAAGATCAAATCAAGCAAAAGTGAGCGAGAGAGAGATCAATCACAAAAGTGAGAGCAATAGTAAGAGCGGGAGAAAGCAAGCAAGACAGGGAGAGGAAGAGAGAAAGAGTGTAATCAAGTTTACTGGTACTGGAGAGTACTACCAATAGATTATGCAATACTGCAACACCGTTCAACTACAATTGGCCATTTCATCATGTAAACTATCATGACTATTACCCTAACAGCTTAATACATTTATCAGAAAGCCAGTTCTATGACTGGGATAAATAATTGGTTACAAAAACACAAAAGTAGACTAAATGGTTTACAATACATAAGACTATCTCCCCTCTCTTCTAGCACGTTACCAACTGCCTCTCAAGCATATCCTCCTGGTTGTCTGCCCACCAACTCAAACAGCTTCCATTCTTCAAATACCTCTCACTGTTGACATCATCACTCCCGCCTCCCAGGCCCATTGTCTTGATGTTCTACTGGATCCTGCCCTCTTTCATTCCTCACATACAATCAATTTTCACCTAAAAACTCCAAAATATGTCATGATCTTACACAAGACACACCTAAAATTGTAATTAATCCTCTCCTCATCTCACCATCTCTACTACTGCAACCCGCTCCTTGCTGGTCTGCCCCCCCCGTATCACCTTCCCCCTAATACACTCTCACCTCTCTCCCTCCTTTTCCGCACCAATTACCTTAAGGTTGTAAGTCTGCGAGTTTGGATTTGAGGCTCAAAGACAGGGCCCTCCTTGCTTTGCTATGTTTAATTTGTATGTATCTATGTCTTGATTTTATCTTATGTACAGCTCTACGGAATATGTCGGAGTGTTATAAATAAACAATAATAATAATCAAATTCAAAGATCAGTGTCTGCACAATATCCCAGTCCCAGTACCAGAGTGTTGCACAAAAGTGCTTTAAAATGACCACTGTATTGCATTTAGATGCAAAGTTCATATGTTTCATGCAGTGCATAGGCTAAATAAATACATGTTAAAAAAATCTTAGCTTTTAAACTGTTTGTTTTCTCCTCAAGCATAGCTGCATATCTCCTTCTACTGAGGCCAGCTCTTGCTATGTGCCGGCCTAAAAATAAAGTATGATTAGTTTAGGTTCTGCTTCAGACTTGGCTCCATTAAGAAAGGGGCCTATGGGGCAGCTGCAAGCGTGTTACAATAGGTGCGTAGGCAGTGGGGGATAGAACTAATGATGTCATTAGTGAGGGCCAGTGACATGAGCCCAGCCTGCTCCGATGATGCCTGATAGTCCAGCACAGAGGCAGAGATTGACGCACTATTGATAGACACAGACAGGAGGATATACACAGCTGTGCTTGAGGGGAAAGCACAAAAAAATGTTAACTTAAATTATTTTAAATAGCCTATGCCCAGTATAGAGAAAAAGGGGAGAGGATGAAAATGAGAGGGGGAGAGAGAAAGAAGGAGGGAGGGAAGGAGAGAAAGAGGGAGGGAGGGAAGGAGAGAGAAAGAGGGAGGGAGGGAGGGAAGGAGAGAGAAAGAGGGAGGGAGGGAGGGAAGGAGAGAGAAAGAGGGAAGGAAAGAGAAAGGGAGTGGAGGAGGGAGAGAGAAAGAGGGAGTGGAGGAGGAAGAGAGAAAGAGGGAAGGGAGGGGAAAGAGAAAGAAAGAATGAAAGAAAGGGGGAGTCAGGGGACAGCTAGAGGAAGATGGAGAGAGAGGGAGATGGAGAGAAGGGAGATAGACAGAGGGAGAAGGACACAAAAAGGGGAGAGAGAGTGAAAGAGGGAGAGAGAGGGGTAGACTGAGAAAGAGGTAAAGAGAGGGAGCGAGAAAAGGAAGGGGGAGAGAGAAGGAGAGTGTCAGAAGGTGATATATATATATATATATATATATATATATATATATATATATATATTGTTCGTAAGGGGGTGTCAATCTCAGGGACAGACCGGGGCGGCAAAAGCTCAAGCTACGCCACTGGCTACATTTCTATGAAATATTACGCTTTATACCTTTACACATATGTATATAAGTTATAGCATTTTCTTTTATTGTTATGAGACTCTTATGTTAAGTCTATGATGTGAATTGCTGGAGACCAGATAAGAATGAATGCACAGTACAGCTGATCATATTACACAGATCTGGGCAAAATTTTAAGTGTCATTGAAAGAAAAGAATCTTTTAATTACATGTAAAAGTCTCTGTTTATACTTGTTGCTTTCTAAAAATATTTTGCCCATTATCAAAGCGTTGTTTTTCAAAATATTATATATAAAAAAATGAACCTCCGCTTTCCTTTAACTTTACGTTTTTCTTACAATATTTTTTTGTAATATTTAAGGGGCTACTGTGGGCATAAATTTAAACTAGTCTCTTTTGAAATACTACACTAAAATGGACAACTTGGGTTTAGAATGTAGAATAAAATAAATAAAGTCTCTAATTTATTACTTTTATATGCCATTATGCTGCTGTTTTGACTGCAATTTTAGTTTCCAGTGGTCTACTTGACCTGGGAGACAGGAAGTTGGTCAGTGCATTCATCAGGTCTATCTTTATGCTCATTAGTTTTCAAGGACACACCGTGTTGAGACCGAAGCTGCAAAAAGCAGGCTAAGTGAAGTAAATTAAAGCCTGCAGTAAAGAGCAATTGCATATAAAAGTAAAAACGGCTGTACTGTTTTTTTAATTTATTCAAAATACCATATAGAAAAATGTTGACCACAGTAGTCCTTTAAAACATGCCCTTTAAAATGCATTACAAAAATGCAGGACTTTATTGTACCTTTAACAATCTGTATCAGAAAATCAGGAATTGCTTACTAAACCATGCATTTACCTTGTTACTGCAAACCATGCAAGCTCCTGGAAGTCTGGCGACAGTCTCATGTATGTTTTGATGTGAGGCATTGCATTACTGCGACCAGATGTCTCAGCTTTCCATTTACTGAAATATAATTAAAAGGAATCTCGTTAAAAGACCTTCTGCATTTCACAAAAGGCAATGACAATTTCTCAGCATGAATTAAAATTAAATTAGCATGCAACTTAAAAGACCACTGACATCCCCTATTTACAGTATACTGTTTGAAGCAGTAGAGTTGATAAGAGGCAAAATAATTGTACAACATGAAAAGGAAAATATATAAAATGATATATATATATATATATATATATATATATATATACACACACACACACACACATATATATATATATTCTCTTTACACTTGTTATAGCCCTTATTTAATGACATATCTAGAAAGCATAGTTACATAGCAATTGAGGTTGAAAAGTTCAACCTTTTAAAATCTCCTCTGATCTGCAATAGGCGGGTTAGTTGTTAATTAATTGTTTATTAATTGATCCAGAGGAAGGCAAGCAGAAAGAAAACCCAATTGAAACATCGTCAATCGTCTCAAAGGAAAAAAAAAATCCTTTTTGACCTCAGATACTGACGATTGGATTCCTCTCTGGATCAATACTCTCTCTCTCTCTAATTATCCAGGATAACCCTGAATGCCCTTTTGAATTAGATAACTTTAAAAGGGGATATAATTTATTTATATTGAATCTGCTGTCACCACCTGCTTTGGTAGAGAATTCCACAGATTAACCACCCTTACTGTGAAGAACCCTTTTCTTTCTTAAAGGTGGAATCTTTTTACTTCTAACCTCAAAGGATGTCCTCTTGTCAGTTGAACCTCTTGGCACAAAAAGCTCACTTGACAAATCTTTATACTGACCCTGGATGTATTTATATAAGGTAATCATATCCCATCTTAGACGCCTTTTTTCAAGAGAAAATAAGTTTAATTTGGTTAGTCTTTCATCATAACTTAGCCCCTCCATTCCCCTTATTGGTTTTGTTGCCCTTCTCTGTACCTTTTCCAGCTCTATGTCTTTTTTATGAAGTGGTGCCCAAAATTGTACTCCATATTCCAAATGAGGGCGTACTAGAGATTTGTATAGAGGTAGAATTATATTTGCTTCCCTTGCTTCTATACCCTTCTTAATACATGCTAATATTTTATTTGCCTTTGCAGCTGCTGCTTGGCTTTGAGCACTGTTACCTAGGTGGTTGTCCACAAGCACTCCCAAATCCCTTTCAATATCTAATACCCCTAGATTTGCTCCATTAAGATTATAAACTGAATGGCTATTTTTCCTTCCCAGATGCATAACTTTACATTTATTCATATTAAATCTCATCTGCCATTTAGATGCCCATTTCTCTAAATTGATGGCTCGGGTATATAGTTATATAGAAACCAATGTCTTAATGAGGATATGTTATTTAGCACAACTTCACAAAAATAGAAAAATAGATCCTCTTATAAGGCACACATTTTATACCAATCTCTAAAGAGAATGATCATTATTAAAGCTGAACTTTTAATGAAATGTTAAAAATATTAAAATGTTTGTCGATATAGGATACAGCAAATAGGGAACCTCATAAATATATTTCTATACATTTCTGGTTCCACTTTCTTGGTGAGGTTAAATAAACATGCCGAAAGGAGATATATTTAAAGGTTTTAAACTTTCCTTACGCTCAATATATTGGCAACTTCAGCCAGTTGGAGAGAACACCAAGGTAATTGGACACTTTGATAGCTTCAGAAGCTCCCCTAGGCCGAGCACGCCTAGTCTTTTTTTCTGCAAGTGACTCTACTCAAGATAATGCACCCAATGCCTCAAGGCTAATCATTAATTTAGCCAATGATTTCCAATTAACAAAATATTAGAATCTGGTGGATCAGAAAAGTATACAGAAGTAAAGAAAATATAGCCAAGTTCAGCGTTACTGTAAGTAAAAGCATTTTGAAAGATTCAATTTAAATAAGTATTTATTATTGACTATAGTTTTACATTATTCAAAATTTGGAACCTCCACTGTATCAATTTAAGACTTCAACTAATACAATAGATGTAAAAGCATATCTTTATATTGACTAAAAACAGATGGCTAATTTATATTATGATATACTAGATCCCCTAGCCCCGTCCTGTCATGCACAGGGCATGTTTTTCCTGTATTATAATCGTGTTAACAATATAGCAGTATCTAGAATAAAAATAATTAAGTACTATAGCATGCTAATGGAACAAAAGTACATCTACTATTTTATATAAAGCAAATGATACATTTAATAAAGGGAACTATAGCGTAAAACGTTCTGTCAGATCATGGTTTACACATTAGAAACATTTTTCCCCCCTATAGAAAATAAATTATATTCACTGGAGAAAATTAACACTAAAATAACAGACAGGCAGATGAAATCAATGTGTTTGATCTGCCTTTATCTTACCAATGAGTTAAGAGGAAGTGTAAACAAGTCATGGAGACCCTGTTTATTGTGTTTTCTTCTCTTATTAAAATCAATGGGAACAAGAGCACAATATATTGCAGTTCAGATATCCATAAGGCTCATTGTCATCTTTCCTGCAACATATTGCGAGGAGAAAATATCCGCCATATATTTAATTCGATTTTTCTACACTACAAAAACCTATTGTAATGTAAACCTGAGCTTTTAAATATTTGCCAGAAATGTTTGCACTAGAGTGCCAATCTGGTTTTACTGTGGCAACAAACCTTGTTACTCTATCACTGACCTCTTTATATTATACCAAACCATTTTAAGTTAAAGGGACCACATCACCCCAACAAATTGATTTGTTCCTAATGTGCATTAAAAAAAGCTAGCTATACACAGTACTAGCTGTTTTTCTATACAGAAATAATTGTTTAGACATTAGGCATTGTTTTGGTAGACAAAAAGAGGGGAAGAGATGCAGCTGTTGATTCTTATCTGCCATCATACGTATGTTTTTGTATTTTGTAAGGTCTCTTGAAAGCCAACTCTCTTGCAGGATTTATTGAAATCAAAATTAAGAGCAAGCCTCAAAAGGAAGCCTGAATTTAGAATCCCAATTTTGCATAAATCTGTTATTTTAAGTTAACTTTTTAATTACAATCCAAATAACATATTATTTCACAAGTTTGTATGAGTTCCTCTGTCAACTTAAGAACTTAAGAAATAAAATAGTATGTGACCTGTATTACATTAAACCATGGGAAAAACTAAAGTTGACTCACTGATACATTACTGTAATAGGCATCAATGTATAATAAGCTGCCTAAGTGAGCCAGCATCTTTATGATGCCATGCTCTGAGTGAATACGGCTACAACTCATTGAGGTGTGGCAGACTGACTAGCCAATAACCCATATGCTCTATTTAGTTATTAAAGGACATGTGTGTTCAATTGTTTTCTACATGACCTTTTGAACAAGACAATATGCAACACTTGATAATGGCCTAAATGTTATTTTTTTTAAATAAACCCAGCCTTTACATTTTTTACTTTTATCTCCAACTTTCTCAGACGAGTGCATCCATGCAAACTAACCAGATTTCTATTAAACCTAATGAAATCCCCTGCAAGTTTAAATGTCACATTTTGATTTGACAGATAGAAGCTTCCTATTCTTAGGAAGGTGATCAGAAAAAATATAAAATGGTAGATTCAACAGAAGCATAATTGCTGACTGTATACGTTTTTAATATTCTAAACAATGTGCCTGTTCTTCAAAATAGTTTATTTTAAATATAGGACTACAATACAATATGGACATGATGGTGTTCAGATAATGACATACGCCACAGATGACTCAACCTGTTCCTTCTGCAATATTTGCTGCTGATTCACAGGGAAAATTCATAGGATTTTCTGTGAAGAGTCCTTTTTACTCTAATCTTAAATGTACTCACTGGAAGTAGGAATGTAGCCATGGCTGTTTCTGAGCAGTCTGGATACTATAAGGCAAGGAGCCACCAGCTGCAAAACATGAGAATTGCAAAACATTAACTGAAAGAAATGGATGCAACAATAAGACAAGCATGATACAACAGTATTTCTAAAATATTTAGAAGATACAAAAAAAAGCTGCCTTAGCAAGTGTAGTATTTTGGTCATAGTGATATCTACTTTCAAGTCCAAAGCATTGATAAGGTTCTGATTGAATGGACTTGATCTGCATGTGCCAACATGGGTATCCAAATTAATTTCAAGCAACAAAATGAAAGATTATTCACCTTATGTGGGGATAGGACACTGTCTTCTATAAAGCCTTTGCTTATGAGTATCCCGTTAAGGGTCTAACAAGATTCTGGTGCCAAACCAAATTGCAGCTATGAAGGGAGCTGACCTTGAAGAGCTAGCAATCTAGAAGAAGCAGATAACTGTGTGTGGTGCGAGATTTACATAGGCACAGATATCTCCCAAAGTGTGATGGGTAAATGAGAGATGGAAGGACTGTTTAGTGACCCCACAGCCATTTGTGTACTTCCTTGTTTGTTGCTTTTGCTCTGCTATTACCTTTAACCATATGTTTTCCTGGTCTTCAAAATGTATTAATCTACTTGTGCATTTAAATTGTCCCTATCCAAACTGCTTCGATCATACTAAGCATGCTAAAAATCATACAGGGAAAAAATCATAGTCCAGGACAAGACCTATTTTTCAAAAGAACTGTCTTAGCATTCTGCTTACTTTATTGAAGAATGCTTATACTTTCTGACAATAAACAATGTTAAAAACTGAAAAGTAAAGGATTGTGCTATTTCTAAGGCAAGGACCTAGAAAATCTTAAAGGTACATGGAAATATTAATTTTTTTTGTTCCATCAAAGTATTTGATAATGCGTCACAGTACCTTTTTATTATTGAAAATAAAGATCTTAGAGCACAAAATCTTATTCAGAAGTTTAACAGCTCTTAGGGGTTTGGCCTCTGCTAGCCAATGAGAACTACAGCCTAAGTATGCTCTCTACATTTTCTGTTAGTTTCCAGTTTTTACTTAATGTTTTTAGTGTAAAACAACTTTTATAATGTTTAAAACATGCTGCATTAAATGCATGAAAAACAATTGTGTTCTATGTGCCTTTCAATTAGTAATTTTGAAAAATAACAAGTACCTCTTCTAAAGAACATATTATAAAGTTTCCATTAAAGGGACGTGAAAATAATTATTTTCTTTGTTGCATCAGAAAGAAAGTATTTGATAAAGGTCTCAGAGCACAAAAACGTATGCAGAAGATTAATTGCTCCGGGGGCTTGTCTTTTACCAGCCAATGAGATTGAGAGACTAAATTATGCTCCCTGCATTTCCTATTAGATTAAACTAAACAAGTTTTACTTGATATGATTTCAAGCAAAATAAAAACAAAAAAAAATTCTAACATTTACAACCTGCTCTTTTAAATAATGAAAAACTTCAATAGGATATATAAATGAAAAAAAAAAAAACATGTATGTTCCATGTACTGTTAAAGGGCCACTGCAAAATGGAAATACAAATATATTTTTTTAAACTTTTAGTCTGGTGAAAAGCATAATTAGGCAAGAAAAAAGCCATACAGGTAGTTTTTAATTAAAAATAATAATTTTGATGATTTTGCAGAACCTGGAGGGATCCATGATCCATTGGTGGAAGTTTGTGTGCGAGAGGGTTGTTTATATTTCTGGAGAGCTGTGGTTCCATCCTTTGATGTAATGTCCTGCTTCTGGGCCAGTGAGAGGGAAGGGTGAGTGACACCACAGTGTCAATTTCAATCTTATCCAGTGATCCAGTAAAGGCTCTGGACTTCTGCCTCTTCCCTCCTCCCTCTCACACCCTACCCCTACTGATAGCTACAAACACACATCCCCATCATACAGCTCTCAGTATGTGATGCGACAAACAAAAAATGGATTCCTTTACTGATTGCAAAATGTCTTAAAAAATTCAAATTTGTTCCAAAAAAATATTTTACATCCATGGCTTGTACAGCTGCTAATATTGTTATCTTGGTACATGATTGACAAACAAGTGTTTTTCTTTTGTTGTTCTTGAATTGCAGTGGTCCGTAATAAAAAAAGCTTAATGTTGCACAGTAAGAATTTGCATAATTTCTGTTGAAAACTATTTATATACTACAAGAGATCTTCCAGAAGTCATACATTTATGTATCAATCTATTTGTGCGTAAAATGAACAGTAATAAAAATAATAGTCAACAGGAATATTCTTACACATATAAAGTAAGTGATTCCTCTGCACTGACCTACTAATATTTTGTACTGGTTAATTGCTTGTAAGCTAATCTTTAGACAAATGTCTTACTTTGATAGCTGTATATGTAGGAGAAGACGCTGGTTATTAAAAACCCTTGAAAGTATCCGATAAGCACTTAACTAGGGGGTAGTTTGGGAGTTGCCCAGTCTTCTGTATATTTACGGAGACTACACAACTGATGATCGTTTCATCTCTGTACAAAATGACAGGGCTTATTACTTTTATGAGGCATGTTGTACAGATATCTCTTGTATTGTAACTTGTCAGACTTACCAGGGAATCCTTCCAAGCTTGTCCTTACGTTATCCACAGATGGATAGATCTAGAAAAGATGCAGCACGATTACATCTTAATTTTTAAGGGACTATGCAATAAAATGTTACACATTGTTTTAATAAATTACACAAACCTAATGCCAGAACATTTGAATCTGTATTTGAGCTTCCCACTTTTATAATGATTGCATAATTATAAAAAAAAAAAAGAACAAAGAGAGTGATTTGGAGGGGGAAGTCAATAATCTCTCTTTGTGTTTTTTTCTTCTTTTTACTGGCTCAATTTCACATTTTCCAAATCACTACTTATTTTTACAGTGTAATGTTTTTTTTTTGTTTTTTTTTAATATACCCTGGTGCATTAGTGCTGGCCTGTCTGTGTTAAATCCACAATGTGAGCTTGATAAAGACTCTTTCACACTTGATAAAGTTTATAAAGCCATTATGTAAATGACGAGCTCACCTTCAGATTGTGGACTTACAGCCACATTAAATTCCCCTAACGTGTAAAACCGTAGCTCGTAATGTAGCCCGCAAGACTTACTGCTATAAAATTGGCCTCTTAAACCAGCCCGCTGACGACTGGCGGAGTAGGAGCGAGAAACCATAAAGGACGTGAGAATTCGACTTGCGAGCTGGCAAATCCTTTGATCTGTCAAGCCCGTAACTGATACGTTCCAATTGCGCTATTACATTGCATCCAAATCACTGGTGTTCACCCTCGCAAATGGAGCCAAGAAGCCAATAAGTGCTAGAGAGGACTCGCAAGAGGGGTAAAGTCCAATCCGTAGCACTGTAAATGCACATATACACACACTACTGTACTTTTATGAACAGGTAAAGTGATGTTGAACTTGCATGTAATAGAATACCATATTTACGGCTTTATCAATATTGCATTACATCTGGAATGTGGGTTCGATCATAACTCGTAGTTGAACCCCATAAGACTTTGAAATCCAACCTCCATTTTTCAGTGACGTAATTCTGACGATTTTTGTTTCCATTGGCTCCACCCAAACTCATAACTACGAGTTTGACTAATTGATCACGTTCAAGGCCGCACATTGGACGAGCAAAAAATGGTTTACCGGTTTGCCTCTCAAGCCCATAACTTGCAGCATGTTCTAATGTAATAGCACCGGAAATCCGCAAAATGTTGTTGCTGGTCTCACGTTGCACATACGAGCTTCAAATGTGGCTATTAGTCACTTATTTTATTGTGGCTATCTTTAAAAGACGACTGTACAAAGAAAATAAATATATATATGTTTGAAAAAAGGAATCTGACTAAAAGTATAATTAGTTTTTTTTTTTATATGAACAATATAATTGATGATGCCTCTACTGGAGCACTGGAGGCGCTTCTGTAACCTACTTTTGGGCCTTTGAGGGTGTAGATGCATGATGACACTGTCAATCAGATACTATTACCTAAAAAAAATCTTCTGACTTTTCTCTCTGCCCTCCTCCACCACCATTGACAAATAAAATTTAAAAAAACCCTTATGATCCAGCTCCCATGAAGTGATGTAAAAAATACAAAATACATTTCTTTAAACAGTGTCTTAAACATTCTGATTTTCTGATAAAAAAATGCTTATGTCCATGGCATAAACAGCTGCCAATGCTGTAGTTTGTTACATAATTCACAAACACATTTTTTTTCTTGAACTACAGTTGTTCTTTAAATTTACTTTTGTACTAACATTTAACAGTGAGAATACTTTCAGATTTACCAAATGCAGAGGTGTCTCTGACTTTTGCAGAGATTTTACAGATTTCCCAAGTGTCTTCAAGCTCTCTCTGAATTCGGAGTGCAGCCACTTAGTTTTGTCCGCTCCCATGGATCCAATACTTGAGAACTGACCGATAATGGGCCAGGATTCCTCTCCAGGTATTGAAGAAGAATTTTCTCTTAAAATCTAAATGAAAATAAAAAAAGGTAGCAACATTAAGCTGTGCTCATTCCCTATTAAAGATATTGTACTGTTCAGTTTGTAAAGCACATTTGTGGCATACCAGTGAAAAGACTGAGGGTCTGCTACTATTTAAATGGAGTTGTCATCTTCTAGAGCAGCGGTTCTCAACCTTTCTAGTGCCGCAACCCTATGATAAAATGTCCCAAGTTGTGGCGACCCCTAACAGTAAAATTATTTTCGTTGCTTCAGCTCTGTAATTTTGCTACTGTTATAAATCACATATATAGTTGTGAGCGTACGAGTCGTTGCTCACGCTTGCGGGCTCGCGTAGCGAGCCCGCGGCCCTCGTGAAGCGAGGGCCGTGGCTCGCGAAGCGAGCCGCGGCCCTCGCGCAGCGAGCCGCGGCCCTCGCGTAGCGAGGTCACTGGGCAAGGGCCTCAGTTGCTGGCATGGAGCGCCGAAGGCGCTCCATGCCAGCAACTGAGGCCCCTCGCGAAGCGAGGGCCTCAGTTGCTGGCGAGGTCACTGGGCACGGGTCTCAGTTGCTGGCATGGAGCGCCGAAGGCGCTCCATGTCAGCAACTGAGGCCCCTCGCGAAGCGAGGGCCTTAGTTGCTGGCGAGGTCACTGGGCAAGGGCCTCAGTTGCTGGCATGGAGCGCCGAAGGCGCTCCATGCCAGCAACTGAGGCCCCTCGCGAAGCGAGGGACTCAGTTGCTGGCGAGGTCACTGGGCAAGGGCCTCAAACCCTCGCAAAATTCACGTCGCTACTCAAAAAACACGACACACAAATTACGACACTCGCTAAATTTTACGAGGCACGCAAACAACGTACGAAACACGTTACCACACATTACGACCTCGCAAACATCGGACGCAACACGCCGACATACAAACATTTAAAACACAATACATACACACAGCACATACATAAAAAACTTACCTACACCAAGAGGGAGCACCCAGGACCTCAAAAATGCAACTTACACCTCGATTTTACTCGAAATAAAACAGTTTAGAGACTAAAAAAAAAACGAAGCGAGAGAAAAAATGGCCGCCGAACAAAACGAAAACGAGGCTACAGCACTCTAAACTCGCAAAACACCACAAGAAACTCGCAAAACACCACAAAACACCTACGGATATTCCGATACAGACCTATACCACACATTACTCGCCATTTTACACCAATGCGGAAGTACACGACTACGCTAACGGTTTGGTCTCGCGCACGCACAGTGTTACACTGCACACATTCAGCATGCTTATACAGCAGCTCCACACCACTAATGCTGCAGCAGCATCAACACAGATTGCCAGCTCTTCATCACAATGCTTCAAAATAGGTACAATATATTCATTTACTAATTTAGCTACCTTACAATTTCATTGCCGTCATTTTTTGACGGGCAATTCGCTAGTTGAAATATAAATATCTGATATGCAGGATGTATTGTCATTCTTACAAATTTAAAAGTTTTTTATAAAACAAAAACAAATTGTCTAAAAGAGTCATGTTAAGTGAAAGAGCAAAATTGTACTAAAGACTACAGAAAGACATTAACAAAAAGTTGATATAAAACAAAGGCCATCTGCATATCTGAAAATACTTCACTTTGTGTAGGTGCATTCAAATTATTTTATAAATAGATGTATAAAAAGATGTTTATATGAAAGACAGAAATGAAAGGAGATCAAAAGTATGTGGAAGTGACTGTTTTGAAACAGATGTGAGCTGTACAGAACATTTATGACATCAAGCAAGCAAACACGGATATGAATTTCCAGTTGTAGTATAGGTGACTCAAAAGACCAAATAGTCAATAGCCTTGCTGTTAGTTGTCGGAAAGCCAGTCCAGGTATTCTACTCTACTGGTGGTAAGCCATGCTCCTGTAATAAGAAGCATTGTAGAGCATGCTGATCTTTATAAAGTCACATCTGGCTCCAGAGCTATAGTATTTACACCCCTGGCTGAGTCATAGCAATGCAGTGCTATGTATTAAGAGTTTAAATGAATATCCTAATTGAAATAGTGATAAAAAATGATTGATAATATTTGTATATGCTGAAGGTGTTATATCTATTAAAAGAAAGAAAAAAAAATCTTCCATTTTTTTCAGTTGCTCAGTTAGCAAATTAGTGACCAAATTGTCCAAATAGAGTAGGGCAAAAGAGGGACCTAATTGAATGAATTTAATGGTGATATTTAGCTAGTCCAGTAATTAATTAGCAAATTAGCCCAATCTACCACTAAGATTGTTGTGATGTTCTAAGAAAAACAGGATACCACACATGTTCCTTAAAATAAGAATTCAAATGTGCCACTACACGAACACATCTTAATAAGTGTGATTCTATCAGATATTTCCATTTCTTAACAAAAATAAAGAGAATGTTGAACTAGTACCTTTCTGAGACGGAAATGGCCCCATTTTTCCTTCTCATTTCCTAGGAATCTTCCAGGAGTTGATCCAATCAAGTATACCCTATAATGAAAGATGTGTTTTACATGGTTTCATTCCAATGATAGTCATGTGATTATCTTAGTGGTTTAATCATTTTGTTTTGTCAGAGCTACACAGGGATATTTAATCAATTTTCTTTTGGTTTCTATAAAATGTTAATTAATTACTTTTATTCTCCGCAGTGTGATTGTTAAATAAATGTCCAATTCATAAATTAAGAATCCCACAGAGTAACATATTATTATCATCTGAGATCATCCTCGATATTCCTGCTCACTCTCATGAGTGCTGCCTGCTTTCATATCTGAGATCTAAGACCATGCCCATAGAAGAGTGGCTTCATAATATCACAATGTCATGCAAGACAACAATGAAATGAGGTGTCCTCTGAAAGCATGGCCTATAGTCAAACATGTGAAAGCTTGCAGTAAAAGCAAACATTAATAAAGAGGGCAGTTCCAGATGCTAAAAATATTTCTCTGGAGGCTTCTGAGAATTTAAATTTAAACTTAAAACATTTATATAAAACAAACAATTGCTCAAATAATATCTTGATATTATCTGCCTTTTAAAATGTGTTTATTTACAAAAAAATAATAATAAAATGCAAACTACACTTCACTTTGAAAGTAAAGATTATCAACAACTGGAGTAAAACACTTAAAAACCCAACAGCCATAAGTTAAATGCATATGTACGTTTGCTGGATTATAAATGTATCTGATAGAGGATAATTAGTAGTGTATGCAAAAAGCTAAATAAATAAAATAAACATTGAAACACTTACATTGAAGTCAGCAAAGTCTCTTGTAATTTCTGACACTTGAACATTAGGGATAACACCCTCCAAACCCAGGCTAAATTAGCATCACATTCAAAATTATTTGTTTTGGCCAATCAAGTTAGCTGAAACTTTTGAATTAACTCTGGGTTCCTGTTTGTGCTAAAAAGCAGCCTGGGATTTGTAGTGTATAATGTGCTGTGTGATATGTGCAATGTATTGCTGCTAAATACAGAGAGGAAGCTGCAAGGAGATTGGCTGAGCAAGCAACAGCAGGTAAATAGTGGGTTAATATTTCTCCACTGATGCTGGATGCTGATTGGGGGGGCAGATGCCTGTGTAGACAGCCCCTGGAGGTGTCAACATAATTATTAGATGGATTTTTAGATATTAATAAAATTAAAATGTTTTGCGAGATGTGCTGCATACAAATAGGATGCTTTTCACCAATGGAGTGCAGAAACGTATTAATCCATGAAACTTTGATATCCCTTTAAAGGGTAAGTATGATCACAATATATTGACATTGTCCCAGAAAATGGTTAACTGTAAATAAATATTCTAGCATTTAAAACCACAAGTCATGCACAATCCATTTTCTATGCGTCTTATTATCATAATGCTTCCACTTATCCTGCTGGGTAATCTCTGCAAGAACTCTTGTTTTCATAGTCAAGAAAAAAAAAAAGAAAATTGATGCAGCTGGGACAGATATTTAAATATGCAATATACACAGTATGAACTTGTAACCTTTAGTGTATTCATGTTTCTTGATGACATTGAGTGTCTGTTCTCTTCTATACATATAATTATAAATAATAGCAAAGATTAATTGTGTGTGCTACAGTTATTTGGGGATCAAAGTTATCTACATGGTTTGGATACAAGTCAAAAAGTAAGCCTGAAATAGAACTTGCCTCTAATTTATTGCCTTTTATATGAAACTAGTCGTTTACCCGTCATAAACGACGGTATAATATTACATGCGTCCCCCATTCCTACCCTGTGTCTCTTTCCCCCTCTCCCTCCACTGTCTCTTCACCCTCTCCCTCCCCCATCCCCCTCCCCTGTGTATCTTCCCCCCTCTCCCTCCCATGTGTCTTATCTCCAGCTCTCCCTCCCGTGTCTCTTTCCCCCCTCCCCTGTGTCTCTTCTCCAGCTCTCCCTCCCGTGTCTCTTTCCCCCCTCCCCTGTGTCTCTTCTCCAGCTCTCCCTCCCGTGTCTCTTTCCCCCCTCCCCTGTGTCTCTTCTCCAGCTCTCCCTCCCGTGTCTCTTTCCCCCCTCCCCTGTGTCTCTTCTCCAGCTCTCCCTCCCGTGTCTCTTTCCCCCCACCCCTGTGTCTCTTCTCCAGCTCTCCCTCCTGTGTCTCTTTCCCCCTTTCCCTGTGTCTCTTCTCATGCTCTCCCCCCCCGTGTCTCTTTCCCCCCTCCCCTGTGTCTCTTCTCCAGCTCTCCCTCCTGTGTCTCTTTCCCCCCTCCCCTGTGTCTTTCTCCCCCTCTCCCATCCCTGTGTCACTTTCCCCCTTTGTATCTTTTCCCCTATCCCCTGTGTCTTTCCCCCTCCCATGTGCCCCTCTCACCCCTTCTCCCTCCACTGTGTCTCTTCCCACTTTCCCCTGTCATGTTCCCCCTGGTCTTCCCCCCCTCCTCCCTCCCCTGTGTCCCTTTCCCCCTCTGTCTCTTTCCCCCTTCTCCCTGCGTCTCTTCCCCTCCTCCCTCCCCTGTGTCCCTTTTCCCCTCACTTTCCCCCATCCCACGGTGTCTCTTTCCACCCTCCTCCCTCCCGTGTCCCTTTCCTCCTTTCCACTGTTTCTCTTCCCCTCCGCCCTCTGTGTCTCTTTCCCCCTTTGTCTCTTTCTCCCTCCTCTCCCCCCATGACCCTTCACCCCTTTCCCCTGTGTCTCTTTCCCCCTCCCGTGACCCTTACCCCCTTCCTCTGTGTTTCTTTCCCCCCCTTCCATTCCCCTGTGCCTCTTCCCCCCTTCCCCCTGTCTTTTTGCCCCCTCCTCCCCCATGTCTCATCCCCCCTTCCCCCCTGTCCCTTTGCCCCCTCCTCCCCCTGTGTCTCATTCCCCCTTCCCCCCTGTCTCTTTGCCCCCTCCTCCCCCCGTGTCTCATTCCCCCTTCCCCCTGTCTTTTTCCACCCTCCTCCCTCCCCTGTGACCCTTCCCCGTGTCTCTTTCCCTATGTGCCTATTTCCCCCTTCTCCCTCCCCTGTGACCCTTACCCCCTTTCCCTATGTGCCCATTTCCCCCTCCTCCGTCCCCTGTGACCCTTACCCCCTTTCCCTATGTGCCCATTTCCCCCTCCTCCCTCCCCTGTGACCCTTACCCCCTTTCCCCTGTCTCTTTCCCCCTCCTCCCTCCCCTTTGACCCTTACCCCCTTTCCCCTGTGTCTCTTTCCCCCTCCTCCCTCCTCTGTGACCCTCCCCCCTTCCTCTGTGTCTCTTTCCCCCTCCTCCCTTCCCTGTGACCCTCACCCCCTTTCCCCTGTGTCTCTTTCCCCCTCCTCCCTCCCCTGTGACCCTCCCCCCTTCCTCTGTGTTTCTTTCCCCCTCCTCCCTTCCCTGTGACCCTCACCCCCTTTCCCCATGTGCCTCTTTCCCCCTCCTCCCTCCCCTGTGATCCTTACCCCCTTTCCACTGTGTCTCTTTCCCCCTCCTCCCTCCCCTGTGACCCTCCCCCCTTCCTCTGTATCTCTTTCCCCCTCCTCCCTCCCGTGTCTTTCCCCCTTCCCCCTTCTGTCTCTTTCCCCCCATCTCCCTCTCCTCCCCCCGTCTCTTTCCCCCCTCCTCCCCCCGTCTCTTTCCCCCTCCTCCCCCCGTGTATCTTTGCCCCCTACCTCCCTCCCCTGCGCCCTTTTCCCCTGTGTCTCTTTCCCCCCTCTTCTCTCTCCTGGCTGGCACCACGCTTTGCGCATGCACAGATGGCGCTGCGCTTTGCGCATGCATGACTGACCCCTGGCGGCGTGCATGCACCTTGTTCAGAAATCCGTACAAATAGTTCCTAAAGAGTTACCCAAGTTTTTTGAAAATGATATTAGTGATTATGCTGCCATGGAATCTTCCATATTGATTTCTGCTGATTAACTTATTGAGGTAGTATGAAACTGTAGTGTAAGCTTCTATCCATACAATGGAAACAAGACAACCAAATCTGCTTGTATGTTCATTAGGAATCATAGAAAGCTCACTAGTTCACAAAAGTGATCTCTATTGAAAAATATTTAACAAATTTTCATTGCCAAAATGCAATTTAGAAAATATCTGACCACAGTGGTTCTTTAAAGGGACACTGTCACCCCAACAGGAAGTCAATTCCACCGTAAAAAGTATTAAAAACTGTCTATACATTATACTAACAGGTTTCTACACAGTAAATGGTTCCTGTCATATTCAGCATTGAAAGTGCCAAGTCTTAATGTTATGTGTGGCTCGCTATGCCAATTTGCAGCCCAGAGTGCTTGAGAAGGATGGGGAAAGGAACCTAACAACATGATAGACTTAGGGAGGCTTTGTTTTGCATCCAGACAGGCAAGCAAAGTATAATAATAATTGCCGCAAGCAACATAGTATTGAGAAGCCGCTCATATGCACAGGAATAGAGCAGGAAAAAAAATGATTAATTTAAGAATAAATAATGTTAGGGTCAAATGACTAGCAATGTTAGGCTAATTTTTCATGCTCTTTAAGAATAAACACAAAAAATAAACATAACTCGATTGTGGGGTGACAGGCCCCCTATAAAGGTTTCATGTAATAATCCCATTTTTCTAAAAGGGAAGGCTGGATCAGCTCAGAGAGATCTTTGCCCAAACTCAGATATTATAAGAGGAGGGAAGAGCTAGATTCTAATCTAAATTGTGGTGACATTTAAATGATTTATATATTGCCATCTATAGATGTTGCTCTTTTAAAAAAAATGCACCCACTGACATATTAATGATTTTGTTAAAATATACTATATTACATCAGGCACTGCTTTCTTTCTTTAGCTGCTATACCAACCTTGCACACAAACACGACTTCATGTCCTATGCAGAGAAAAGTCACTGAACAGAAGTCACTGAATTGCTATCTGAATTTTAACTCCCTTATATTTGTAGAAGCAGAAAACAAACATAAAAGTGTCAGTTCCCCCAGATCAATAATTACCGTAAATAAATGATAAGTTGTATTTTTTACTTTCTAAAAGACATATTACCCTTAATTAGGTCCAGTTATTTAACTATATAGGAATAGTTCTCCTGCCCTTGTTGAAACTCCATATTTCTGTGTTGGGATATAAATTGTCAGAATAAACTTTAATGAAACCGTGAATCACTGGAGAGGATACTTAATCCGACCAGATATATTCTCATACATGCAATATTTAACAAGGGTTTATATTCAGTACACAACTGATGCAACTCTAAAGAGTGCCAGAAATGATATAGTACAAGGTCTTCTTAAAAAAAACAACAAAAAAAACACTTGTACTAAATAATCCTTGACTGATCAATATTCTACCCAATATCTATTACCTTGCCCCAAACTCACCTCTTTGTCAATTATTATTTAGCTTATCACAAGAATTAATGTCTCTTATGCACAAGAAGATACAAACCTCAACGTAAATAAATTGTATGCCTCTTAGAGAGGACTTGCGATAATCAAACATCTTAAGTAAAAATAAATAAAAATGTCCCTGTACATTGCAACCAGAGCTACAAGCAAATCTAACTGTCCTATCTATGTTTTTTTTTTCAGTGCACCTTCAAAGAACTGCAGGAATTCCAAATTAAGAATGAATATGCACAATGATGAAAACATACATATTCTAAAATCCTAAAACTGGACACTGATAATGGGCAAGTGCAGAATATCAGCCTCTTCTCTGAGATTATAGGAAAAGGATTGTGATTGCAGATGAAGACATCAAATATAACAGGATGTGGAATATTAATGACCCATATATTCTCTGGGTTGACAAACTTTACATGAGAGTATTTTTCTTCTGCTTTGAAGAAGTGATGTAACAAACACAAAATGTATTCCTGCAATTCAGATTGTTTCCAAAAATGCTTTATGCCCATGGATTACACGGCTGATTTGGTAAATACTTGACAAACAAGTTATTTTTTGTCTAGAACTGCACTGAACTTGAAGTTCAAACAAATGTAACATTTTTGCTTGGAACTCAATGGCAATGGAAATCTGTCCTAATGATGTCTTCAAATAAGAAACACAAGCTAATGAACAATAAGACATCCTTCAAAATGTCATGTTGCTATCATTATGATTAATCAAATGTGTCATGGGAATCAAGAACAAAAAAATAAAATACTGCAGTGTTCGTTATGTCCACTAATCAGCTGATGACTCAGCCTGTGCAGTTCATTGAATAGCTATATACTAGCTTTGGGAAACAGATTGTCCAGGGGCTGCAAGTGGCCCTCAGACTCTGCCTATTCGACCCCATCCTGTTCTCTGGAGTGATTGAGCATGGCCCAATGCATATCTCTAAAAGTAACAAATAATATCCATTCCTACTTCTAAATACTAAAAATTATTATCTATACCTCTATTACCTTTCCAACAGGGATTTTACCATTTTACTTTGCGTAAAATCTCTGTGTGGCCCTATGAAGTACTCAATGGTTGTATATGAGGCCCTTCAAGTGAACCAGGTTGTCGGTTACTGCTCTAAGGCAGGGGTAGGCAAGTCATAGAGAGCCCCACACTGGCCAGGGTTTGAGAATATCCCCGCTGAGCACAGGTGAGTCAATTGCGTCTTCAGTCATCCTAATTGACTCACCTGTGCACAGATAGGATATCCTCAAATCCTGGCTTGTGTGGGGCACTCCAGAACCAAACTTGCCCACCCCTGCTCTAAAGGATGGTAGGAGGGAAGGATGCCAAACTGACAATCTCTAGGAGAAGGCAGAAGAAAACTAAAAATGTAATAATATTTTACAACTGCATATATACCTTCTACTTTTAAATGACTATACCATATTTTACCATTATAAAGTCTCTATAAATACACTAATAATATAAATACTTCTGTAAAAACATCTAGCCCAGCAAAGCTATTTTACAAAACAATTCCGGCCTACAAAATCATTTCACCAGCTCCAGTTTGGGCATTTATTATTCTATGTCTCCCAATTCCTGACCCCATATGTCTACAGTCCTACCTCTGATGTAATATTACTCGGACACAAGAAATGGCAGGTTAGTGATTCACAACTCTGCCACATATTTTGTGTGCCTCCATGGAGAATGCAGGATAACAAGAGAAAAAGAGGCATAAAGACTGCGTTATAAATAGAAGAGTCTTGTCTTTATTGTTCAGTCATTAGGCGTATGTTTTTATTTGTCAATGGATTAGGAGGGATGGGCAGGGAGGGGGAAGAGGGAGATATTCAAAATGGTGTCCCGACTTTCGAGCGCTAGACGAAAGCTTGCCCGTCAATAGCGCGCCCGACATCTTTACAGGATTTAGGGTTAGGGGTCTAAGGTTTAGGGTTATGCTGCGGGGTCCAAGAGTTAGGCTGCAGGGTCCAAGGGTTAGGGTTAGGGTTAGGCTGTAAGGTCAAAGGGTTAGGGTTAGGCTGTAAGGTCCAAGGGTTAATGTTAGGCTGTGGGGTCCAATGGTTAGGGTTAGGCTGTGGGGTCCAAGGGTTAGGGTTAGAAGGGTTAATGGTGTTAGGCCATACCACTTGCACCCTTTCATCAGTGCCCATTTGTCGTCGACTTTAGAACTGCGTGCTGCTGTCTGCGCACATTTGGTGTGCGTGCTGAAGTCGGGGTGCCATCAGAAATACTTGTTAAATCATTTGGATTTCATTAAAATTGGTACCACCCTGTTCCCTCTCATAAGCCCAGAATCAGTATTGTAAGCATCCCTCTCACATAAATAACTTCCACTAAAGTAATATGCATCTCTTCAGTACCCACCAAAGACATTAAAACATATTTAAAAATATTGTAAACCTGGCAATGATGTTTGCCACACAATGTGAGGATTTTGTCCATCTGAGCACCTTCGGCGCTCATCGCGATCCTCTCCCCCCGTGTTGTTTAGGGGCCTCGTGATTAGTGTTACTGCCTTGGTGAAAGTGTTACTGCCTTGCGTTAAGTGTTACTGCCTTGCGTTAAGTGTTATTGCCTTGCGTTAAGTGTTACTGCCTTGCGTTAAGTGTTACTGCCTTGCGTTAAGTGTTTCTGCCTTGCGTTAAGTGTTTCTGCCTTGCGTTAAGTGTTACTGCCTTGCGTTAAGTGTTACTGCCTTGCGTTAAGTGTTACTGCCTTGCGTTTAGTGTTACTGCCTTGCGTTTAGTGTTACTGCCTTGCGTTTAGTGTTACTGCCTTGCGTTTAGTGTTACTGGCTTGCGTTTAGTGTTACTTCCTTCGGACTGTTTTTTACTGCCTTCAGTTGCTGGCAAGAAGCGCTAAAGGCAATCCTTGCGCTGGTGGAGATCAGCGCCGTACGCCCCCGTACGACTTAGGCAGGGAGCTCCGAAGGCACTCACTGTTCCGGTGGAGATGAGCGCTCATCCCTACGACCCCCGACGACTTAGGCAGTGAGCGCCAAAGGCGCTCACTGCGCTGGTGGAGATAAGCGCCGTAGGCGCTCATCCCTACGACCCGCGGAATCTCAATTACACCATTCACAATGCGAGACCCTTAGTAGTTTGAAAAAAAATGCGTGCAAAAATTACGGCCCAACACTTGAAAAAAGGAAAGCGGCACTTAAAAAAAAAAATATGACCCGCGGCACTTAGAAAAAGTGTTACTGCCTTGGGTTAAATATAACTAGCTTGCGTTAAGGGTTACTGGCTTGAGTTAAGTGTTACTTCCTTCGGGGAATGAGCGCCAAAGGCTCTCAGCGTGGGGCTCACAATGAGCGCAGCGGGTGCTCAGAGAAGCAAAAGTACACCAGGGGAGAGGTTCGCAAAGAACGCCGAAGGTGCTCAGACGACCAAGGAAAGACATACAGGGGTGAGAGAGTGGGGAGAGGCTCGGCGCTCATTGCCAGGCATGAACGTTGCGGGTTAGCCGACACCTGCAATGATCATCGCGAGACCCGTAAATTAGAAGGGAGAGAGCCTCGCATTGTGTAGCAAATAGCATTCTCAGGCTTCAATTTTATTGACCGTCATTTTTTGACGGGCTAGTCGCTTGTATATATATACTAGCGAATTGCCCGTCAAAAAATGACGGCAATGAAATTGTAAGTGAGCTAATGCTATTTGGTGTATAATAATAAAATAACTAATAGATTAATAAATTAATATACTTTACCTATTTTGAAGTAATATATGCAGGAAGCATTGTGTTGAAGAGCTAACAATCTGTTTTGATGTTGCTGCAGCATTAGTGGTGTGGAGCTGCTGTGTAAGCGTGATGAATGTGTGTAGTCTAATAGTGTACGTGCGCGAGACAAAACCGTTAGCGTAGCTGTGTACTTCCGCATTGTATAAGTTATTGTTCTAAAATGGCGGCTAATGTGTGGTATGCGTCTGTAGCGGAATATCCGTAGCTGTTTTGCAGTGTTTTGCGTGTTTCTGGTGGTGTTTTTCGTGTTTAGATTCCTGTAGCCTCGTTTTCGTTTTGTTCGGCGGCCATTTCTTTCTCTTGCTTAGAGAATTTTTTAGTGTCTAAACTCTTTTATTTTGAGTTAAATTAAGGTGTAACTTCATTTTTGAGGTCCTGGATGCTCCCTCTTGCTGTAGGTAAGCGGGATAAGTATGTGTTGTGTGTATTTATTGTGTTTTTCATTTTTTCATGTCCGCGAGTTGCGGCCGATTTTTGCGAGCTCGTAATTGGTCCTAACGGCCGATTTTTTACGTAAAGTTTGGCCTTTGGCGCTCCTTGCCAGCAACTGCGGCCCTCGCTTTTAACTTGTAAGCCGTTTGGAGCTTCTGCCCCCCTTGCGATGAGCGCCTTTGTGCGGGCCCCGCGGTGATTGCCAAAGTCGCTCAATGCAGCGCCCGACAAACCTTCGGGGCTCACTGCGCATGCGCAACCCTGTAACTTTTAACATAGCGTTACCAACAAACTCACAATTAACGACAAATTATATATATATATATATATATATATATATATATATATATATATATCATTGTATAATATTCCTCATGCTTCCCATGATTTTTTAGCAATGGAAACTTAATAAACCGCAGTAACTGATTATGTGTTCTTTTATGTAATGCATACAGCCAGCATGTCTGGGTCACTTAGTTCTACAGTGAGCTGCATGTCGTCTTCCAGAGAGATGAGATTGTTTACTAATTAGGGTAGCTGTTACCTCGTTATAGCGGGTACTCAAGATGAATAACATTCATAATGTACCAGTTCCATTGAACCACCCCCGCACTATACTGGTGACTGCCCTTTGTTACAGACCTTGTTTCAGAAAAATCGTGTTTCTTAATGATTTCTGTCCATTCCTTCAGACTAGGAGACTTGTAAGAGTCCAGATATGCTACAAGATCAGAGCGAAAGTTTGTGGCAGATTCTCCAGCAGAAACAGAGGCTCCTTCGGGTAGTTGAGGATATAAAGGACTTAACCAAATCCTGCAAAATAAAATCACAATGTTATCCAAAGCATTCCAAGTGCGGGTGATATAGAATCAACAATTTATATATATACTAGCGAATTGCCCGTCAAAAAATGACGGCAATGAAATTGTAAGGTAGCTAAATTAGTAAATGAATATAGTGTACCTATTTTGAAGCATTGTGATGAAGAGCTGGCAATCTGTGTTGATGTTGCTGCAGCATTAGTGGTGTGGAGCTGCTGTGTAAGCATGCTGAATGTGTGCACTGTGTGGTATGAATATCCGTAGGTGGTTTGTGGCGTTTTGCGAGTTTCTTGTGGTGTATTGCGAGTTTCTTGTGGTGTTTTGCGAGTTTAGAGTGCTGTAGCCTCGTTTTCGTTTTGTTCGGCAGCCATTTTTTCTGTTGCTTAGATTTTTTTTTAGTCTCAAAAGTCTTTTATTTCGAGTAAAATCGAGGTGTAAGTTGCATTTTTGAGGTCCTGGGTGCTCCCTCTTGGTGTAGGTAAGGTTTTTATGTATGTGCTGTGTGTATGTATTGTGTTTTAAATGTTTGTATGTCGGCGTGTTGCGTCCGATGTTTGCGAGGTCGTAATGTGTGGTAACGTGTTTCGTAGGTTGTTTGCGTTCCTCGTAAAATTTAGCGAGTGTCGTAATTTGTGTGTCGTGTTTTTTGAGTAGCGACGTGAAGTTTGCGAGGGTTTGAGGCCCTTGCCCAGTGACCTCGCCAGCAACTGAGTCCCTCGCCTTCGGCGCTCCATACCAGCAACTGAGGCCCTTGCCCAGTGACCTCGCCAGCAACTGAGGCCCTCGCTTCGCGAGGGGCCTCAGTTGCTGACATGGAGCGCCTTCGGCGCTCCATGCCAGCAACTGAGGCCCGTGCCCAGTGACCTCGCCAGCAACTGAGGCCCTCGCTTCGCGAGGGGCCTCAGTTGCTGGCATGGAGCGCCTTCGGCGCTCCATGCCAGCAACTGAGGCCCTTGCCCAGTGACCTCGCTGCGCGAGCCGCGGCCCTCGCTTCTCTCCTTCCTCTCTCTCTCTCTCCTTCCTCTCTCTCTCTCTCCTTCCTCTCTCCCTCTCCTTCCTCTCTCCCTCTCCTTCCTCTCTCCCTCTCCTTCCTCTCTCTCTCTCCCTCTCCTTCCTCTCTCTCTCTCCCTCTCCTTCCTCTCTCTCTCTCCCTCTCCTTCCTCTCTCTCTCTCCCTCTCCTTCCTCTCTCTCTCTCCCTCTCCTTCCTCTCTCTCTCTCCCTCTCCTTCCTCTCTCTCTCTCCCTCTCCTTCCTCTCTCTCTCTCCCTCTCCTTCCTCTCTCTCTCTCCCTCTCCTTCCTCTCTCTCTCCCTCTCCTTCCTCTCTCTCTCCTCTCCTTCCTCTCTCTCTCTCTCTCCTTCCTCTCTCTCTCTCTCTCTCCTTCCTCTCTCTCTCTCCTTCCTCTCTCTCTCTCTCTCCTTCCTCTCTCTCTCTCTCTCCTTCCTCTCTCTCTCTCTCCTTCCTCTCTCTCTCTCTCTCCTTCCTCTCTCTCTCTCTCTCTCCTTCCTCTCTCTCTCTCTCCTTCCTCTCTCTCTCTCTCCTTCCTCTCTCTCTCCTTCCTCTCTCTCTCTCTCCTTCCTCTCTCTCTCTCTCCTTCCTCTCTCTCTCTCTCCTTCCTCTCTCTCTCTCTCCTTCCTCTCTCTCTCTCTCTCCTTCCTCTCTCTCTCTCTCCTTCCTCTCTCTCTCTCTCTCCTTCCTCTCTCTCTCTCTCTCCTTCCTCTCTCTCTCTCTCTCCTTCCTCTCTCTCTCTCTCCTTCCTCTCTCTCTCTCTCCTTCCTCTCTCTCTCTCTCCTTCCTCTCTCTCTCTCTCCTTCCTCTCTCTCTCTCTCCTTCCTCTCTCTCTCTCCTTCCTCTCTCTCTCTCCTTCCTCTCTCTCTCTCCTTCCTCTCTCTCTCTCCTTCCTCTCTCTCTCTCCTTCCTCTCTCTCTCTCCTTCCTCTCTCTCTCTCCTTCCTCTCTCTCTCTCCTTCCTCTCTCTCTCTCCTTCCTCTCTCGCTCGCTCTCTCATATATATATTAAATATATATATGGTTAGGATTTGTTGCTTTCAATGCTCCAATTCCAGTCAGGGGTTAAATTCCAGTCAGGGCAACTGGTCAGTACTTGAATGGGAGACCACCTAGGAATACCAAGAGCCGTATGCTGTGGCCTGCTGGAGAAGGATCTGGAAACCCACTCCAGTATCTCTGCCATAAATACCTAGTGGATTTAGGTATAATACCTAATAAGTACTGCTTTTGATTTGAAAAAGAGCGGTACAACTCTACAAAAATTGTCACGCTGAATAAAATATTTGTAAAATAAAAAAAGGAATGGGGGTTTCTACATTTCAGAGATTGTAGCATGAACCATCTCCGCCAATCACAAAATTATGGCAAGATTCATGAATGATATCTGTTAGAGTAGCAGATTAAAGGGAGAAGAGATCCCCATTATGTTATCTTCTTCTATCTCTTTACATCGCTCATTGTAGAATGTCTACTTCTCTTCTGCTATCCTCTGTAATTCTGCATTCAGTTGGACAAATATTTTCCAATCTTTCACTTTCCTGGGCTACTTTCAAAGCCTCATCATATAGCCATTATGCTTTCTTTATTTTCTTTCTTTTATGGATATTCTTTGTTGCTGTTTCCCTGGATTATGTTGCAAACTTATATCCAGAGTTCTTCAAGGATTCTATCTTCCATGTCTAGTTCATTCATTCTATTCTTTACTTCCAATGCATATTCACAAGGGGGCTTTATTTATTTTGTATCTGCTTGGTCTGATGGTTTTCCCTCTTTTCTTCAGTTTAATTCTGAACTTTGCAGAAAGTAGCTCATGATCTAAGCCACAGTCAGGTCCAGGTCTTGTTTTTGCTGACTGTATAGAGCTCCTCCATCTTTGGTTGCAAAGTATATAATCTGATTTCTATGTTGCCCATCTGGTGATGTCCATGTGTAGAGTCGTCTCGGAGGCTGTTGGAAGACAGGGTTTGCTATTACCAGTGAATTATCTTGACAGATTTCTACTAATCTCTGATTTGCTTCATTTTGTACTCCAAGGTCAAACTTGCCAGTTTTTCCAGTTGTCCTTTGGTTCCCCACTTTAGCATTCCAATCTCCTGTGATGATAATAACATATTTTCTTGGTGCTTTATCTATGACGTATCGAATATCTTCATAGAAATGGACAACTTCAGCCTCTTCAGCTTCCATGGTTTGAGGCTAGACTTGGATTATCATGATGTTAAATGGCTTGCCTTAAATTCAAATTGAAATAATTCTGTCATTGATTGGGTTGTAACCGAGCACTGCTTTGGCCACCCTTTGATCGACTAGAATGGCTACTCCATTTCTCCTTTGGGAGTCTTGACCACAGTAGATCTGGCGGTTGTCTGATGTGAAATGTCCCATTCCAGTCCACTTAAGTTCTTAAATTCCCAGGATATCAATGTTTAACCTTGCCATCCCATGTTAGACTACGTCCAGCTTGCCTTGGTTTATAGTTTTAACATTCTATCAACATTTATGCTGAATTGTTCTTTGCAGCAGCAGACTTTCCTATCCCCTCCAGAAACATCCGCAGCTGGGTGTCCTTTCGGCTATGGCCCAACCACTTCATTAGATCTGGTGCCACTCGTACTTGCCCTCTTGCTCTTCCTCAGTAATGTGGTAGTCACCTTCTGACCTGAGGGGCTCATCTTCTGATGCCATATCATTATGTCTCCGGTTGTGCCTGTCCATTAAGTTATCTTAGCAAAGCTACTGGAGTGGGTTGCCAGTTTCTTCTTCTGTGGACCTCGAAAATCAGAAAAAAAAAGAGGTGGCAGGAATAAACTGAAGATCTGTACAGGAAGGATCTTAAAAGCAGTGGTGACCTCAATAATAGGTCTAATGAGCTAGAGTCAGACTTCTTGGAGAGTGAAGTGAGATGGATCCTAGGATGCCTTGCTGATAACAAGGCTGCAGGAGTTGATGGACTGGAAAACGCCAGTCTACATCCCAACCCCCCCCCCCCCCCAAAAAGGCAGTGGTCCAATTATCGAACAATTGCGCTCATTTCACATGCCAGCAAGGTAATGCTTAAGATCCTACAAGTTGGACTCCAACAATATATGGACCATGTGCAAGCCGGGTTTTGCAGAGGAAGAAGCACAAGAGATCAAATTGCCAATGTCCCATGGATAATAGAGAAAGCAAAAGAGTTCCAGAAAAACATTTTATTTCTGCTTCATAGACTATTCTAAAGCCTTTGCCTGTGTGAATCACAACAAAATGCGGCAAGTTATATAAAGAGATGGAAGTACCAGATCATCTCATCCATCTCCTGAAGAATCTGTATGTGGACCAAGAAGCCACGGTCAGAACCGAACATGGGACAAGAAAATGGTTCAAGATCGGAAAAGGTGTGCAACAAGGTTGTATATTGTCACCTTATTTATTCAACTTATACACAGAGTGCATCATGCGTAAGGCCGGGCTAGATGAATCCAAAGCCGGAATCAATTTTTCTGGAAGAGATATCAACAACCTCAGATACGCGGATGATGCAACTCTGATGGCAGAATGTGAGGAGGAACTAAAGGACCCACTGATGAGGGTAAACAAATAATAATTTAATGTTAAAAAGACAAATATCATTGCAAATGGCATTCTCAGTTCCTGACACATAGATGGGGAAAAAGAGAAGGCAGTGATCAAGATCTCTTCAGATGGTGACTGTAGCCATGAAATGAAAATATGTTTGCTACTGGAGAGGAACGCTATGGCAAGCTTGGACAAGCTAGTAAAAAATAAAGCAATTACACTATCAACAAAGGTCTGCATAGTTAGAACTATGGTAATCCCACTAATAACATGCAGATGTGAAAACTGGACCATAAAGAAGTCAGAGCGCCTTTGAATTGATGTGTTGGTGAAAACAATTTAGAGTCCCTTGGACTGCAAGAAGATCCAATAAATCAGTACTACAAGAAATCAAGACAAACTGTTCACTGGAAAGTATGATCATGAGGCTGAGGTTCAAATGTCTTGGCCATATCATGAGAAGGCAGGATTCCCTAGAGAAGACTCTGATGCTGGGAAAAATTTAAGGCACACAAGGAAGGGCCAGACAGAGGTGGAGATGGATGGGTGAAGTCACTGAAGCAGTGAACATGGAATTGATGGAGCTCAGAGGGGAAGTGACTGACAGAAGTCCCTGGCGTGCTGCGGTCCATAGGGTAACGACTAAACAACAAACATTCAGATATGTGCCCCTGAGTCCCATTTACAACTCCTCCTTTCTCCTTGCAAAATCGTATATAAGTTTATGTGCATCTACTCAAGATGGGCAGGTCATAACAGAGAGGTCAGACAAATCCACTGGAAAAAGTAACCCACTCCAGTATCTTTGCCAAGAAAACCTTATGGATAAGCACAACCAGGGACAGAACAATAGATGTGCCTGGTGTGTATATATAAAGGTTGTAAGAATCATGTCACTACATATAGAGATTTCTGAGAATGTACACGCATTAATTCAATGCTTTGCTTGGGCATCACCAGGCATCCTGCTGCCCCTTGAAGATGTACAGCCCTAGGCCTGGGCCTTGATGGCTTAAGCAGAAGCACAACAGTTCTTTAAATATTACCAAAGTTATGTTTTGCATTAACAAATATTAAGTAACCTGTTTAAATGTCATTGTAACTATAAGGAGGTGCACAGAGCATAGCAATGTCAGTACATTTCATTGGCAGACAAGTTTTAGTCATACATTAATATTATTGCTCATTGGCTGAACATTTGTAACTTTGAAAAAGAAAACACAAAGTTGTACATCATTAAATATACTCTTTCAGATTTAACAAAGAAAAAAACACTTTCAATATCCCTTTAACACATATCAGTTGTGTCACCCAAAGTAGCAAAGTTATATAACAAGAAATAAACAGAGCGAGGATAGAATACAAGCTCAGTAAGACAGAAGGTGTACACAGTGTGGATATAAGAAAGAAGCAGACTGATTTGAAAAGCCTTTTCTCTGCCTCCACTGAGCTCTAAGTGCTGTGAAATACATAAGAACATGTGTCCAAAGATAATCCAACATGCCATTGAAGAGGAGTTTCCAAGGGTAGCACTAAAAGGATAAAGCTTTTAGATGGAAGATATCAGAATATAGAATTGTAAACAGGACAAATGACAGCAGAGGAGAGGCGCAGAGCGAATAGCTTTGAAAGCGAAAAGTCACCAGGGTAATGCAAGACTTTGTAGGAATCCTGTGGAGTGAGAAGAGATTGTGAGAAGGTGAATATCACAGGAGGGCTTTCAGGGGGCAGAAGGTCCATTACTGAAAGATGTTCAGAATGAGAGAATGTCTTTTTTGTAGCTGTGCCCTGTAACCTCTATACTGGCAGGAGAAGCACGAGATTAGTGTCAGCCCTACAGATCCTGCGCTATCTGGAGGCGTGTTGCTATGTCTCCCTTCTATTACCTTTCTTGGGCTGTTGGAGATCAAAGTTTCAGAATATAATTATACTGCTTTTAGTTTTTCAACAGGCAATGCTCTTTAAAAACAGAGGAAGACACATTAAATTAGTTTTGTGGCAATTTTCTCTATATGGTATTATAAAAAATAATTAAAGTAAGAAAGCCCAAAATTCTTTTAAAACACAAAAGAAACATACAATCTTTATATTTCTAATTTATGTGCAACTATTGCATTCATATTTTCTAAGAAGGGCGTGTCGTTGTAAACTAATGAGCTTTCAATTCCTCCTATTGGAAGTGCTGGCAGCTCCCATTGTGAAGATAACAGCTTTTTTGTGCATTCAAAGTCACCTCAGGAAACGGATTAACAGAAATCAAAAAAGTATATTCCATTGTAGCAAAATCTTAAATAAAAAGGTAAAGAAATTACAAGATGTACTATTTTTAAATATTAAAAACATTTAGCCTACTTTTTAAAATATAGTGTTTTAAATGAATGTTAAATATTCAGGTACACGGTATTCTTTAGAAGCTAACTTGGTTTGGGACTTGTACTTCTATGACCCTAACCTAGGGAGCAATGGATTCAACAAATTCACCCTGAAATGCTACAGCCTTCCCAGAATTACTGAAATGGAAAATCAATACTTCCAGTAAGTTGCAGTTCAAGGATTTTTATTTTGCAGTGTCAGCCAATACAAGAAATCCTAAGAGAAAAGATTGTTGGAGTCCACAAAAACATTGTCTCCAAAAAAAGTATCAAAGAATCACTTTAATGCTATTAGAAATCAGTTCTCTGAAGAATACTAAGGTATGGCTTGATAAGAAAAAAAACATTAAAACTGTTACAATGCATTTAAAAAAAATAACTATTATTATGTATTAGTCGTTTGCCCGTCATAAATGACGGTATAATATTGTGTTAAAAATTGTGTCTTCTGTCTGTTTGTGCACCATCTCTCTGTGTACCCTGTCTCTCCTTCCTTCTCTCTCTCTCCTTCCTTCTCCCCCTCCCTCCTCTCTCTCGCTCCTTCTCTCTCTCTCGCTCTCCCCCTCCTTCTTTCTCCCTCTTTCTCCCCCTCCTTCTCTCTCCTCTTTTCACTCCCCCTCCTCCTCTCTTTGCTCTCTCTAACCCTCCTTCCGTCTCTCTCCCTCTCCTTCTCACATTTCTGGATTGCGATTCTATTTGCAAATCATACTTTGCAGCAAGTTAAGGGTTTGGCTCTGTCTAAGCAGCAAGTTAAGGGTTAGGCTTTGTGTTAACAGCAACTTAATGGTTTGGCAATAAAATTTGAAGCTTCGCAATGCTGTTTGCCACAAAATGCAAGGCTCTCCCCTCCTCTCACTTGCAGGCCTCGTGATGAGCCCGTCTTCGGAGATCATTGCGAGCCTCTCCCCTCCTTTACTTCATGACCCTAGCAACGAGCGGCTTCGCAGCTCTTTGCAGGCCACGGCATGCACTGTGTGCATGTGCAAGCCCGTAACTTCATCGTGGGCCACCCCTGTGTCTCTTTCCCCCCCTCCCCTGTGTATCTTTCCCCCTCTCTCCCTCCCCTCTGTCTCTTCCCCCTCTCTCCCTTTCCTCTGTCTCTTTCCACCTCTCTCCCTCCCCTCTGTCTCTTCCCCCTCTCTCCCTCCCCTCTGTCTCTTCCCCCTCTCTCCCTCCCCTCTGCCTCTTTGCCCCCTCTCTCCCTCCCCTCTGTCTCTTTCCCCCCTCTCTCCCTCCCCTCTGTCTCTTCCCCCTCTCTCCCTCCCCTCTGCCTCTTTGCCCCCTCTCTCCCTCCCCTCTGTCTCTTTCCCCCCCTCTCTCCCTCCCCTCTGTCTCTTTCCCCCCTCTCTCCCTCCCCTCTGTCTCTTTCCCCCCCCTCTCCCTCCCCTCTGTCTCTTTCCCCCCCCTCTCCCTCCCCTCTGTCTCTTTCCCCTCTCTCTCCCTCCCCTCTGTCTCTTCCCCCTCTCTCCCTCCCCTCTGCCTCTTTGCCCCCTCTCTCCCTCCCCTCTGTCTCTTTCCCCCTCTCTCCCTCCCCTCTGCCTCTTTGCCCCCTCTCTCCCTCCCCTGTGTCTCTTTGCCCACTCTCTACCTACCCTGTGTCTTTCCCTCTCCCCTGTGTCTCTTTCCCACTCTCTCACTCCCCTGTGTCTCTTTGCCCCCTCTCTCCCTCCCCTGTGTCTATTTCCCCCCTCTCTCCCTCTCCTCTGTCTCTTCCCCCTCTCTCCCTCTCCTCTGTCTCTTTCCCCTCTCTCCCTCTCCTCTGTCTCTTTCCCCTCTCTCCCTCTCCTCTGTCTCTTTCCACCCCTCTCCCTCCCCTCTGTCTCTTTCCACCCCTCTCCCTCCCCTCTGTCTCTTTGCCCCCCTCTCCCTCCCCTCTCTTTCCCCCTCTCTCCCTCCCCTCTGTCTCTTTCCCCCTCTCTCCCTCCCCTCTGTCTCTTTCCCCCCTCTCTCCCTCCCCTGTCTCTTTCCCCCCTCTCTCCCTCCCCTCTGTCTCTTCCCCCTCTCTCCCTCCCCTCTGTCTCTTCCCCCTCTCTCCCTCCCCTCTGTCTCTTCCCCCTCTCTCCCTCCCCTCTGCCTCTTTGCCCCCTCTCTCCCTCCCCTCTGTCTCTTTCCCCCTCTCTCCCTCCCCTCTGCCTCTTTGCCCCCTCTCTCCCTCCCCTGTGTCTCTTTCCCCCCTCTCTCCCTCCCCTGTGTCTCTTTCCCCCCTCTCTCCCTCCCCTGTGTCTCTTTCCCCCCTCTCTCCCTCCCCTGTGTCTCTTTCCCCCCTCTCTCCCTACCCTGTGTCTCTTTCCCCCCTCTCTCCCTACCCTGTGTCTTTCCCTCTCCCCTGTGTCTCTTTGCCCCCTCTCTCCCTCTCCTCTGTCTCTTTCCACCCCTCTCCCTCCCCTCTGTCTCTTTCCACCCCTCTCCCTCCCCTCTGTCTCTTTGCCCCCCTCTCCCTCCCCTCTCTTTCCACCTCTCTCCCTCCCCTCTGTCTCTTTCCCCCTCTCTCCCTCCCCTCTGTCTCTTTCCCCCCCTCTCTCCCTCCCTGTCTCTTTCCCCCCTCTCTCCCTTTCCTCTGTCTCTTTCCACCTCTCTCCCTCCCCTCTGTCTCTTCCCCCTCTCTCCCTCCCCTCTGTCTCTTCCCCCTCTCTCCCTCCCCTCTGTCTCTTCCCCCTCTCTCCCTCCCCTCTGCCTCTTTGCCCCCTCTCTCCCTCCCCTCTGTCTCTTTCCCCCCTCTCTCCCTCCCCTCTGTCTCTTTCCCCCCTCTCTCCCTCCCCTCTGTCTCTTTCCCCCCCCCTCTCCCTCCCCTCTGTCTCTTTCCCCTCTCTCTCCCTCCCCTCTGTCTCTTCCCCCTCTCTCCCTCCCCTCTGCCTCTTTGCCCCCTCTCTCCCTCCCCTCTGTCTCTTTCCCCCTCTCTCCCTCCCCTCTGCCTCTTTGCCCCCTCTCTCCCTCCCCTGTGTCTCTTTGCCCCCTCTCTACCTACCCTGTGTCTTTCCCTCTCCCCTGTGTCTCTTTCCCACTCTCTCACTCCCCTGTGTCTCTTTGCCCCCTCTCTCCCTCCCCTGTGTCTCTTTCCCCCCCCTCTCTCCCTCCCCTGTGTCTATTTCCCCCCTCTCTCCCTCTCCTCTGTCTCTTCCCCCTCTCTCCCTCTCCTCTGTCTCTTTCCCCTC
The DNA here is from genome assembly GCA_027410445.1 of Discoglossus pictus. NCBI lineage: Eukaryota > Metazoa > Chordata > Amphibia > Anura > Alytidae > Discoglossus > Discoglossus pictus. The sequence continues at coordinate 189,490,403 of CM050168.1, read as the reverse complement.
TCTCCCTCTCCTCTGTCTCTTTCCACCCCTCTCCCTCCCCTCTGCCTCTTTCCACCCCTCTCCCTCCCCTCTGTCTCTTTGCCCCCCTCTCCCTCCCCTCTCCACCTCTCTCCCTCCCCTCTGTCTCTTTCCCCCTCTCTCCCTCCCCTCTGTCTCTTTCCCCCCTCTCTCCCTCCCCTGTCTCTTTCCCCCCCTCTCTCCCTCCCCTCTGTCTCTTCCCCCTCTCTCCCTCCCCTCTGCCTCTTTGCCCCCTCTCTCCCTCCCCTCTGTCTCTTTCCCCCTCTCTCCCTCCCCTCTGCCTCTTTGCCCCCTCTCTCCCTCCCCTGTGTCTCTTTCCCCCCCTCTCTCCCTCCCCTGTGTCTCTTTCCCCCCTCTCTCCCTACCCTGTGTCTCTTTCCCCCCTCTCTCCCTACCCTGTGTCTCTTTCCCCCCTCTCTCCCTACCCTGTGTCTTTCCCTCTCCCCTGTGTCTCTTTGCCCCCTCTCTCCCTCCCCTGTGTCTCTTTCCCCCCTCTCTCCCTCCCCTGTGTCTTTCCCCCTCTCTCGATCCCCTGTGTCTTTCCCCCCTCTCTCCCTCCCCTGTGTCTTTCCCCCCCCTCTCTCCCTACCCTGTGTCTTTCCCTCTCCCCTGTGTCTCTTTTCCACTCTCTCACTCCCCTGTGTCTCTTTGCCCCCCTCTCCCTCCCCTCTGTCTCTTTGCCCCCTCTCTCCCTCCCCTGTGTCTCTTTCCCACCTCTCTCCCTCCCCTGTGTCTATTTCCCCCCTCTCTACCTACCCTGTGTCTCTTTGCCCCCTCTCCCTCCCCTCTGTCTCTTTGCCCCCTCTCTCCCTCCCCTGTGTCTCTTTCCCACATCTTTCCCTCCCCTGTGTCTCTTTGCCCCCCTCTCCCTCCCCTCTGTCTCTTTGCCCCCTCTCTCCCTCCCCTGTGTCTCTTTCCCACATCTCTCCCTCCCGTTTCTATTTCCCCCTCTCTACCTACCCTGTGTCTCTTTGCCCCCTCTCTACCTACCCTGTGTCTTTCCCCCTTCCCTGTGTCTCTTTCCCCCCCTCTCCCTCCCCTGTGCCCCTCTCCCTCCCCTGTGTCTCTTTGCCCCCTCTCCCTCCCCTGTGTCTCTTTGCCCCCTCTCCCTTCCCATGTTGCCCTTTGCCCCCTCTCCCTCCCCTGTTGCCCTTTGCCCCCTCTCCCTACCCTGTTGCCCTTTGCCCCCTCTCCCTACCCTGTTGCCCTTTGCCCCCTCTCCCTACCCTGTTGCCCTTTGCCCCCTCTCCCTCCCCTGTGTCTCTTTGCCCCCTCTCCCTCCCCTGGGTCTCTTTGCCCCCTCTCCCTCCCCTGGGTCTCTTTGCCCCCCTCACCCTCCCCTGTGTCTCTTTTCTCCCATCTCCCTCCCCTGTGTGTCTCTTTGCCCCCCTCTCCCCCCTGTGTCTCTTTGCCCTCCTCTCCCTCCCCTGTGTCTCTTTGCCCTCCTCTCCCTCCCGTGTCTCTTTCCCCCCTCTCCCTCCCCTGTTGCTCTTCGATCCCCCTCTCCCTCCCATGTCTCTTCCCCCCTCTCCCTCCCCTGTGTCTCTTCCCCCCTCTCCCTCCCCTGTGTCTCTTCCCCCCTCTCCCTCCCCTGTGTCTCTTCCCCCCTCTCCCTCCCCTGTGTCTCTTCCCCCCCTCTCCCTCCCCTGTGTCTCTTCCCCCCCTCTCCCTCCCCTGTGTCTCTTCCCCCCCTCTCCCTCCCCTGTGTCTCTTCCCCCCCTCTCCCTCCCCTGTGTCTCTTCCCCCCCTCTCCCTCCTCTGTGTCTCTGTCCCTCCTCTCCCTCCCCTGTGTCTCTGTCCCCCCTGTCCCTCCCCTGTGTCTCTTTCCCCCTCTCTCTCCCCTGTGTCTCTTCCCCCCCTCTCTCCACTCTGTCTCTTTTCCCCTCTCCCTCCCCTGCGTCACTGCAAGCCTTGAGATGAGCGCCGAAGGCCAGCCTCTCCACTCCATCTAAGGTGCGGGCCTCGCAATGAGCGTCGAAGTCCAAATCCTCTTTCCCCTCCTCTACTATTAAGCCTCCTCCCCCTCCTCTACTTTACGGGCCTTGCAATAAGCGATTCGGTGCTCATTGTGGATTGTGTCAAACCTGTAACTTTCGGGCCTCACTCATTGCGAATGCGCAACACGTAACTTTTAACATTGTGTTACCGACAAACTCGCAATTACGACAACTATTATAGTTGCTTCAGTTCTCTTCACCTCCTGAATGATGCACTGCTATCTACAGTGGTATACCTATGACAGTGGGCAGTGACTAGGAAGGGGTAGTTTTCATTTTAGCATTTTCACCTGTGCAGCTCCACTAAACGACCAAATCATTATTTAGGGGGTGGAGAAAATAGGTTTTTATGCATTCTGGAGGATCATTAAAAATATTAATTGTTTTTTTTTTTCTTTTTACTAAGCCTTACCTAACATTCTTTAAAGAGCCATTTAGAAGACCATCAAAGTGGTAATTTAATCGAAAATACATACCGTATTTATCGGTGTATAACACACACTTTTTCTCCCTGAAAATAGGGGGCATCCTCATCCTCCCTCCTCATTCTAAACCCCCCTCCGCATTCTAACCCCCTCTCCGCATTCTAAACCCTCCCTCCTCAACCTAACCCCCCCCCCTCCTCAACCTAAACCCCACTAAATACCTCCCCTCACTTACCTGCTTCTGCTCCGGCCTCCGCTCCGCGACCTGGCGCACATGTGAGGAGGGGTTGAGGATGAGGAGGGGGTTGAGGATGAGGAGGGAGGTTGAGGATGAGGAGGGAGGTTGAGGATGAGGAGGGAGGTTGAGGATGAGGAGGGAGGTTGAGGATGAGGAGGGAGGTTGAGGATGAGGAGGGAGGTTATGGATGAGGAGGGAGGTTGAGGATGAGGAGGGGGTTGAGGATGAGGAGGGGGTTGAGGATGAGGAGGGGGTTGAGGATGAGGAGGGAGGTTGAGGATGAGGAGGGAGGTTGAGGATGAGGAGGGAGGTTGAGGAGAGGAGGGAGGTTGAGGAGGGGGGTTGAGGTTGAGGAGGGGGGTTGAGGTTGAGGAGGGGGGTTGAGGTTGAGGAGGGGGGTTGAGGTTGAGGAGGGGGGTTGAGGTTGAGGAGGGGGGTTGAGGTTGAGGAGGGGGTTGAGGTTGAGGAGGGGGGTTGAGGTTGAGGAGGGGGGTTGAGGTTGAGGAGGGGGGTTGAGGTTGAGGAGGGGGGTTGAGGTTGAGGAGGGGGGTTGAGGTTGAGGAGGGGGGTTGAGGTTGAGGAGGGGGGTTGAGGTTGAGGAGGGGGTTTGAGGGGGGTTGAGGAAGGAGGATGAGGATGGGGAGTTGAGGAAGAGGATGAGGATGGGGGTTGAGGAAGGAGGATGAGGATGGGGGGTTGAGTAAAGATGAGGATGGGGGGTTGAGGGGGGGTTGAGTAAAGATGAGGATGGGGGGTTGAGGAGGGGGTTTGAGGGGGGTTAGAGGAGGGAGGTTGAGGAGGGGGTTGAGGATGGGGGGGTTGAGGAGGGAGGATGAGGAGGGAGGATGAGGAGGGAGGTTGAGGATGAGGAGGGAGGTTGAGGTTCAGGATTTTGCTTCTTTATTTGAATTTTTTTTTCCCCCTGAAATTTCCCTCTTAAAATGAGGTGCGTGTTATACGCCGGTGCGTGTTATACGCCGATAAATACGGTAACTTAATATTATAGATTACATTATATGGAAGGTTATCTGTCGTTAATATTAAAATAAACTACCTAAATGTTTCTTTGCTAACCTAAAGATAATATTAATAACAACAGCTTAAAAGCTCTATTATTATTCATAAACCTTCCAAATAGTCCCAACAAAACGTTTGCCACCTTTACATCTTGCGCACAGTGTCTCTGTAGTACTAGATGTACTAACCAATCAGAGATCTCAGCAACATTTCAAAACATGTTATTGAGATACAGTCTGTAAGTGGCTAGTACATCTACTACCAATAGTACCAACTGTGTTCATGAGCTACTGGGGGCAGACCTTTGTTGGAACTATTTGGAAAGTTAAAGTGAGTAAAAACAGACCATTTAATCACTTGTTAATACAATGTTTAAATATGGAAATACTTAGGTAGTTTATTTCAATATTAAAAACAGGAAACCCTTCCATATCTATTTAATGACAACACTCCTCCATAGGTCTGCACACCCTAGATCTCTGCTCTCAATTCTAAATATACCACAAACCACCCCTTCACTAATTCACCTACAGGCTCTCTCTTGGGCTGCAACTACTTTTTGGATTTCCCTAACTCACATTGTTAGACTATCCCCTAACTTTCAGAACATTAACATTCTTTAAAGAAGCCTATCACCTATATCCCTAACATCTACCCATACTACTTACAGATAATGGTCCTGATGGCTCATTCTTCACCATGACACACAGCCACCTCCTCCAAACTGCTATTGATTACTCATCTCTCCCACTCCTTCTATATCGCCTTTAGAAAGTAGGCTTTCAACAGCAGATTGGCTGCTCCTTCTGTATCAACATGTATTGTTATGTGTCACAATAGAAATTCAATATATTTTATGTAGTGTCCCCTGTAGAATAGTTGATGGTTTTTAACTGAAGGCTATTATTATTATTACTATTATTATTTAGTATTATTATTATTATTATTATTATTATTATTAATAATAATAATAATAATAATAATAATAATCATCATCTATGAAAAGGGACATTAAAATAATTTGTTTCTTTGTTGCATCTAAAAGAGGGCATTTGATAATATAAGACTGTGTTTCCTTCTTTTTTCTCTTTTTTTTTTAAACCTCTCAATACCTCTATCCTCCAGTGAGTAGTAATATTGATATACGAGCCATATGTGTCTGCCAATGAAATCGACGTACATATATATGTTCTGTGCATTTCCTATGAATTCCAATTAAAAATTACTTAATATTTTTTCATGCAAAACACAACTTTAAAGCATGTTTTTTCAAATTCAATAAAAAAAAAAAAAAAAAAAAAAAAAAGAACTGGGTTCCATGTCCCATTAAACAGAACTTGCCCTTTACGGTTTCAATAAATCGTCATTTAAGACTGAACAGTGTCTTGCAGAGAACATAAAAGAAATTAAACAAATCAGCAATATTTTAAATCCCCAATTATAATCTGATTCTCTTGGTGGACTGGCTTGCTGTTGGTTGGTATTAGACGATACTTGCTCATATTGTAAGTTTCCTGCTCAATTGTTTGCCTTTTTTCATAGCACTGCAATTAGGTTTTAGGAAAGGAGATTTTATTGATTTGTAACTTGGCTCTAGATTTTGAGGCTGAAACTGACCATGCAATATTAGGTACAATAAAGAGATGTACATACCCCTGAGATTTCTGGTGCCAGTCATCACGGATAAGGTTGCTTGTGTGAATCACGACTCGTAGGCCTTCTTTGTACAAAAGCAACATCATTTTCCTTAAAAAACATAAAGCAATAACATCATCATTATATTATGCTACTATGCTAATCTCCCTAAATTAAAACCAGAAATATCTTACACTTAATGATAAAGTATGTGGCACTACCTACAGATTTAACGGACCAACGCAATTCTATTGTTTAAAACACAATCTTTGAAAAGATATCTTTTGGATGTAAAAAACACAACTATCACAGGCTCTATTTTACTATCTTTTATATGCAATTACACTTTTATACGCAATTAGGCCTTGCATTTTACTACATTGGATTCCACTGCTAATCTTCCTCAGGTGGGAGTAAACTTTGAATGCACGGAAAGCTTCTATCTGTCAATGCTAAAACGGTCAGTGCTTTCAGCAACACTAATGGAAAAGTCAGTATAAAAGGACATAATCCCCTGAGAAAGTAGCAAACATAACCAGCAAAGAAAAGAAAATGAAACCCTACTTTTTTTGGGAGACAACTCAGATGCTGTGAAAGATTGAAGGCACACAAAGAAGGGGAGGCAGAGGGGAAGATGGATAGATGAGGACAATGAAGCAATGTGCATGAGTTTGATGGATCTCAGAGGGGCAGTGGCTAAGAGATGTGCCTGGCGTACTGCGGTCCATAAGGTTACAGAGAGTCGGGCACAACTGAATGACTAAACAACAACAAGTGCAAATTATGGTCCCATCACTTAAAAATGCACTGCTATTCAACCCAAGGTTCAGGTCCAGCCTGTCAACTTGAAGAAGAACTGCAGAACAAAAAAAAAAAGAGCACAAAAAGTGATATATGATAAAGTATAGAAAATGTGTTAATAAACCTAGGACATAACATAATATACTTACAATAAGAGATAAAAAAGTGTAACAGTATAATCCACTCAGAAAATCTTGGCTACAGGGGAAGAAAATAAAGATAAGACACCCCAAAACCTGAGAGGCTCTAAATCAAGGTAACCAAAGTGGCTGAAATCTAGCTAGGAATAGTAAACAATCCTGTGCCGTTCCTGCTGACCAGTTTATTAAAATAATAATATCATACAGTATATATATATATTTTTTTTTTCTTTTTATACACAAGCTAGCGATTTGCCGTCAATAATGACGGCAATAAAACTTGCAGCCTGGCAATGCCTCTTCCTTTCCCTCTCTCCTTGCCCAGAGTCTCTTCCCCCGCCTCTCTCCCTCCCCAGAGTCTTTTCCCCCCCTCTCCCTCCCATGTGTCTCCCCCCCCACACACCCCTGTGGCCCTTCCCCCTACACACACCCTTTCCTCTCTCTTTTGCTGGCTTGGCGGCGGTTGAACCTGTAACTTTTTCCAGCCCGCCACCACTTTTTTTCCAGCCAATAACTTGGCAGCCGTTGGGAGGCCGCCAAAAGACACCAATTGAATATCAAATTAGTGTTCAACCTCACTTATATGGACTCCCTGCCTCAGGAGGAGGCAGGGAGCCCATAAGTGATGTTGGTAGCTAATTTTCTATTCAGTTGGCGTCTTTTGGCAGCCTCCTAACGACTTCCGGGTTACAGCCTTGAAAAAAATTGACAGCGTTTTTTTTTTTCAAGCCCGTAACTCGCGATCCAGCTTGAGGCTCTTTTGCGAGCCTTGTAATGAGCGCCTTTGGCGCTCATTGCAAGCCTTTCCCCCCCATCTAGGTTGCAGGCCTCACAATGAGCTCCTTCGGCGCTCATCGCAAGGCCTCTTCCCCCTCCTCTACTTTATGGGCAGCGCGATGAGTGACTTTGGCGCTCATTGCAGCTCCCGTCAAACCCATAACTTTCAGGCCCCGCGATGAGCACCTTTGGCGCTCATTACATATGCTCAAGCCCGTAATTTAACATTGCATGACGACAACTCGTAATTACCACAACTAATATACAGTGGATATAAAAAGTCTACACACCCCTGTTAAAATATCAGGTTTCTGTGCTGTAAAAAAATGAGACAAAGATAAATAATTTCAGAACTTTTTCCACCTTTAATGTGACCTAAAAACTGTACAACTCAATTGAAATACAAACTGAAATCTTTTAGGTCGACGGAAGAAAAAATATAAAAATAAAATAATATGGTTGCATAAGTGTGTACACCCTTAAACTAATACTTTGTTGAAGCACCTTTTGATGTTATTACAGCACTCAGTCTTTTTGGGTATGAGTCTATCAGCATGGCACATTTTGATTTGGAAAGATTTGCCCACTCTTCTTTGCAAAAACACTCCAAATCTGTCAGATTGCGTTGGCATCTCCTGTGCACAGCCCTCTTCAGATCACCCCACAGATTTTCAATTGGATTCAGGTCTGGGCTCTGGCTGGGCCATTCCAAAACTTTAATCTTCTTCTGATGAAGCCATTCCATTGTTGATTTGGATGTATGCTTTGGGTCGTTGTCATGCTGAAAGAAGAAGTTCCTCTTCATGTTCAGCTTTCTAGCAGTAGCCTGAAGGTTTTGTGCCAATATTGACTGGTATTTGGAACTGTTCATAATTCCCTCTATCTTAACTAAGGCCCCAGTTCCAGCTGAAGAAAACAACCCCAAAGCATGATGCTGCCACCACCATGCTTCACTGTGGGTATGGTGTTCTTTTGGTGATGTGCAGTGTTGCTTTTGCGCCAAACATATCTTTTGGAATTATGGCCAAAAAGTTCAACCTTGGTTTCATCAGACCCTAACACCTTTTCCCACATGCTTTTGGGAGACTTCAGATGTGTTTTTGCAAAATGTAGCCTGGCTTGGATGTTTTTCTTCGTAAGAAAAGGTTTTCGTCTTGCCACTCTGCCCCATAGCCCTGACGTATGAAGAATACAGGAGATTGTTGTCACATGTACCACACAGCCAGTACTTGCCAGATATTCCTGCAGCTCCTTTAATGTTGCTGTAGGCCTCTTGGTAGCCTCCCAGACCAGTTTTCTTCTTGTCTTTTCATCAATTTTGGAGGAAGCTCCAGTTCTTGGTAATGTCACTGTTGTGCCATATTTTCTCCACTTGATGACTGTCTTTACTGTGTTCCATGGTATATCTAATGCCTTGGAAATTCTTGTGTACCCTTCTCCTGATACCTTTTAACAATGAGATCCCTCTGATGCTTTGGAAGCTGTCTGTGGACCATGGCTTTTGCTGAGGGATGCGACTAAGACAATTTCGGGAACGACCAACTGGAGCAGCTGAACTTTATTTGGGGTTAATCAGAGGCACTTTAAATGATGGCAGGTGTATGCTGACTCCTATTTAACACGATTTGGAATGTGATTGCCTAATTCTGAACACAGCTACATCCCCAGTTATAAGAGGGTGTGCAGACTTATGCAACCATATTATTTTTATTTTTTATTTTTCTTCCCTCCACCTAAAAGATTTCAGTTTGTTTTTCAATTGAGTTGTACAATGTATAGGTCACATTAAAGGTGGAAAAAGTTCTGAAATGATTTATCTTTGTCTAATTTTTTTACAGCACAGAAACCTGACATTTTAACAGGGGTGTGTAGACTTTTTCTATCCACTGTATGTAATATATATATATATATATATATATATATATATATATATATATATATATATATATATATATATATACACGGACACAGTAAATAAATACTGTATATACTCAAGTATAAGCCAAGTTTTTCAGCCCTTTTTTTAAGGCAAAAAAGGGCCCCCTCGACTTATACTCGAGTCACTCTCCCCCCGTGTCTCTCTAACCCCCCCGTGTGTCTCTAAACCCCCTTGTGTCTCTCTACCCCCCCGTGTCTCTCTAAACCCCCTTGTGTCTCTCTACCCCCCCGTGTCTCTTTCCCTCCCCCCTCCTCAACCTAAACCCCCTTCCTCAGCATAAACCCCCCTCAACCCCCTCCTCCACCTAAACCCCCCTCAACCCCCTCCTCCACCTAAACCCCCCTAAACACCTCCACCCTCTCCCCTCACTTACCTGCTTGTGTTCCGGCCTCCGCTCCTTCACCCGGCGCCGGCGCGCATGTGACATCACATGCGTGACGTGTCATTAGCATATACCGGGTGCCGGCACCCGATATATGCTAATGACGCGGCACGCATGTGACGTCACATGCGCGCCGGGTCAAGGAGCGGAGGCTGGAGCACAAGCAGGTAAGTGAGGGGAGAGGGGGGGTTGGGGTTGAGGGAGGTTGAGGGGGGAGGTTGAGGGGGGTTGAGGTGGAGGAGGTGGTTTGGGGTTGAGGGGGGTTGAGGTTGAGTTTGAGGAGGGAGGTTGAAGATGGGGGGTTGAGGATGAGGATGGGGGGTTGAGGAGGGGGTTGAGGATGAGGAGGGAGGATGAGGAGGGAGGATGAGGAGGGAGGATGAGGAGGGAGGATGAGGAGGGAGGATGAGGAGGGAGGATGAGGAGGGAGGATGAGGATGAGGAGGGAGGATGAGGATGAGGAGGGAGGATGAGGATGAGGAGGGAGGATGAGGAGGGAGGATGAGGATGAGGAGTGGGGTTGAGGAGGGAGGTTGAGAATGAGGAGGGGGGTTGAGGAGGGAGGTTGAGAATGAGGTGGGGGTTGAGGAGGGTGATAAGGGAGGGGGGAAGAGACACAGGAAAGGGAGAGGGGAGAAGAGACACGGGAGAGAGAGGGGGGACACAGAGGGCACAAGAGGGACACAGAGGGCACAAGAGGGACACAGGGGACAGCACATTTCCCACCCTCGGCTTATACTCGAGTCACTCATTTTACCCAGTATTTTGTGGTAAAATGGGTGCCTCGGCTTATACTCGGGTCAGCTTATACTCGAGCATATACGGTAGTACATTTGTGGTACATTTGAATGTCTAAAACAAGTTTAAAAAACTTTTTTCATGCCCAGAATTCCGAGAAATACAGTTATTACACTGCATTCTGGGAACCTTGGCAGGGACATGCAAATGTGCCCACATTGCTCTTGCAGTTCATAATCATATTCAACATGGCCTCCCTTAAGCATAAGCTCGCTGTATATAGCTTTGAGCAAAGCTAGGGTTGAATTATACACAAGCCAGGAATCCCATCCACATACAGGTTACTGCCTAGCATCAGCGTGGGTCTGGTTCCTTAGCTTGTGTAGTGGATATTATCAGTAGGTAGTCCATCACAACAATCATTTAAAATATGGTGGGCCATAGAGCAACAGAAGCTCTCCACCGTACAGTAAATAAATAGTGTGTGTGTGTTTCAATCCTAGGAGCCATGTTTCTCTGAGTGAATGATACAGTTCCACATTTTCTGTCTTATTTGAAGTATAATATGTCTTGTGTCTATTAAATATACTATCTATTACTTTTTGTGCTCTCCTTTTCTAATCAGCAGGTCTACTTAGCATTTTGTATGTACCGGAAGAATCCAGAGATGGATTAAGATGAAAATTTTATCCACAAAAGTAAATTACTTCATCAGAGTGAAAATGCACACAATAACATGATGTTCCTTTTATTTGTGCGGTTGCCTGGAAACTGATGCTTGAAACTGAAAGGCACTAAAGGAAATACAGCCGGATCTCATCAGCAGCACAATTCAGATTTGTTTGCACCAGCCCATAAAATGGGAAACTTTCATTTATTACAGTGAATGTTAAATAATAAACTATAAATGGCTGAGCAATAGAGAACGAGGGAGACCATGATAAAGAGCACAGGTTAGTCGGTATAAAGGTAAATGCCGTTTTTAATACTCTTTAGAAAAAGCCTAACTTATAGGAGTGGGAGAATTCATTTAATACAAGAACATAACATTTAACATATAATAACGCAAATCTAAAAATGCACTAATAAAAGGTATAATTATTCAATAGTTAAAAAATTATTAAAGATACTTTCAAACAACAGATTCTAAGCCTCCAACACGGCTACCTGTGTCTGATCCTGATGAGGTCATTAAGGTGGGAGCCGCTCTGTCTGGGAGGCAGTGCTAAATGTCAGGATCATTTGGCTTTGTTAAAGTGGTTTCCTTAGCAGAAAGCAGCTTATTAGCTCTGGCTAGGAGGCACTCAATGAAAAGCACTAGTTCCCGGTCTAGAAACAAGCTTGTATATGCACTGCTCCTCAGTAAGAGCTGCTCCCACCCCCTTGATGACCTCATACAGGGAGATAAACTACTAAACTGGAAGATTAGAAGCTGATGTTTGACTGCTAGATAGACAGACAGACAGACAGATAATAAAATATTATCTATGTACAATAATGTAACATATTGTATGTGGAACTAAAGATAATAAATGGAAAATGTAAAAATATTAAAGACCTAGAAAAATACTATGTGATATAGTGAAAGAGTGCTCCCGGGGGGTTTGTGTGAGCCACAGAATTTTAAAAGCTTTTTTTTCCCAAGTAGGTCTGAAGGAGAAAACACTACGAAGCAGTTAATTAGCTACACCTGATAGAACCACTTAAAAGACTGAAGCTGAAGCTTCAGGAGGAGCTGCAGTTTATGTAGGAAGTAGGAAGAGGCAGGCTTTGTTTAGCCCTACAGCCTTGGAAAGACTTTGAAAGCAAACAGTGAAAAGTTTACTTGGAGCAGAATACAGATTTACAGAAGTGACTGCTTTCGTTTGGACTGGATGCAGACAGTCTTTGTGAGTGGCCGTGCTTTTTGGACTGCAGTAAGCGAGACTGCTGGACTGGACTGAATTCTCATGTGGTCTCATTTGAAGAAGAGACAAACACACAGAAGTGTTTACAGAGTTTATTTGAGCTGAAGATAAGAGACACAGAGATACGGTAAGTGTTTTGTATGGAGCTGGAAAAAGAGAAAGTCAGAAGTGTACCATTTGCTTGAAGCTGACAAAAGACAGAGATACACCTTGGGAGCTGATGAGCAATCTGCAAGGCTGAAGTTCTGAAGAATAAAGGCCAATGAATGTAAACAAAATCTTGGACTGTTTGTTTTTGTTTTGCTACACTTAGGTTTAGATGGGATTGAGGTTGATTAGCAAGGGAACTTTCTCTAATTAAAATGTAGTGCTCCGGTGAGACCTATGCCTGTTATTTTCTTTTATTTGTTTTGGTTTATATCAGTGGTTCCCAAACCACTCCTAAAGGCTCTCCAGGCAGGTTGGGATTTCAATGTAACAGTGTGTGAACACATATGAGGAAATTACTATTCAAAAGGCAAAGGAGCCTTTAATTTCCTCACCTGTGTTCACACACTGTTACGCTGAAATCCCGACCTGTCTAGGGAGCCCTGAGGAGAGGCTTGGGAACCACAGATTTATATATTGTTTGTAACACTGGCTAAGGATATAGTAAAATCTGAAAAAGTAATAAAGCCTCCTGTAGTTGTTTTCTGTCATAAAAGTGCCATAAACACGGGCACAACTAAAGAAGAGAATCACAATAATATATAGAACCCCAGCTGTTCAAGACATCGACATATTTACAACAATGTTTCATTTTTGTTTTATTTTCCAAATATTATTTTAAATACTTGTGTGTTTTAAGGTTTTTAATCTACTGTAAAATAACTTCAAAGTGTATGGCCTTTGGTACTGCACCCCCCAAGCAAATCACTAAAACCGTGTCTTTTATCGCTGGTTAATACAACTTACGTGTGATGAGTCCCATAAGCGATATCCAGCTTTGCCTAAAGGGAAAAAATTGGAGATATTAGGTTGGATGCTTAATAAATGATCATATTTGACAGTGAAACTCTAGCCTAGGTCCCGCTTTGCCCTCTAGTGAACAAATCCAAGATAACATGTTATATTTTAGTTTTTGCATTAACCTTGTTGGTCCTGCAATGCATTATGAGTAAAAAAAAAAAGAGTAAAAAAAAAAAAATTAATCAATAAATATATTTTGGTTTTTTTATTCCCCTCATCTTTTATTTTGCTTCTAGCATTCTACATTAGTATTTTCAGTCTCAAATGTTTCTGCAATCTCACGATTTACATTATTTTATCTCTACTGCCTACTTTCTGAGCATAAGAAATCCATCTCCTTTCCTCCTCCTCCAACTATCCCTTCACTAAAAGATAAGAATACCACCAAAAACTAGCTGGAAGTGCTGAACCCAGACAAGATGGAACTTTCAATACACAATATTTAAAAGTTATCTAAACATCATATACAGTGCCTTGCAAAAGTATTCACCCCCCTTGACTTTTTACCTATTTTTTGTTACATTACAGGCTTAAGTTCAATGTTTTGTTGATCTGAATTTTATGTGATGGATCAGAACACAATAGTCTAAGTTGGTGAACAGAAATGAGAAAAATATATACATAAAACTATTTTTTAGAAATAGAAAACAGAAAATTGGCATGTGCGTATGTACTCACCTCCTTTCTTATGAAGCCCATAAAAGCTCTGGTGCAACCAAATACCTTCAGAAGTCACATAATTAGTGAAATTATGCCCACCTAAGTGTCACATGATATGTCATTACATATACACACCTTTTTTTAAAGGCCCCAGAGGCTGCAACACCTAAGCAAGAGGCACCACTAACAAAACACTGCCATGAAGACCAAGGAACAAACAAGTAAGGGACAATGTTGTTAAGAAGTACAAGTCAGGGTTAGATTATAAAAAAACATCCAAATCTTTGATGATCCCCAGGAGCACCATCAAATCTATCATAACCAAATGGAAAGAACATGGCACAACAGCAAACCTGCCAAGAGACGGCCGCACACCAAAACTCACAGACCAAGCAAGGAGGGCATTAATCAGAGAGGTAGCACAGAGACCTAAGGTAACCCTGGAGGAGCTGCAGAGTTCCACAGCAGAGACTGGAGTATCTGTACATAGGACGACAATAAGCCGTACGCTCCATAGAGTTGGCCATCAAATAAAACGCTATGTTTGGCGCAAATGTAACACATCACCGACAGTAAAACACGATGGTGGCAGCATCATGCTGTGGGGATGTTTTTCAGCAGCCGGGACTGGGAAACTGGTCAGAGTTGAGGAAAGATGGATGGTGCTAAATGCAGGGATATTCTTGAGCAAAACCTGTACCAATGTGCAATATTTGAGGCTAGGACAAAGGTTCACCTTCCAGCAGGACAATGACCCCAAACACACTGCTAAAGCAACACTTGAGTGGTTTAAGGGGAAACATGGAAATGTGTTGTAATGGCCTGGTCAAAACCCAGACCTCAATCCAATAGAAAATCTGTGGTCAGACTTAAAGAGTGCTCTTCACAAGTGCAAACCATCCAATTTGAAGGAGCTGGAGCATTTTTGCAAGGAGGAGTGGGCAAAAATCCCAGCAGTAAGATGTGGCAAGCTCATAAAGACTAATCCAAAGCGGATTGTAGCTGTGATTGCCGAAAAAGGTGGCTCTACAAAGTATTGACTTTAGGGGGGGTGAATAGTGATGCACATTGACCTTTTCTGATATTTTGTCCTATTTGTTGTTTGCTTCACAATAATAAAAAAAAAAAACATCTTCAAAGTAGGCATGCTCTGTAAATTAAATGATGGAAATCCTCAAACAATCCATGTTAATTCCAGGTTGTGAGGCAACAAAACATGAAAAATGCCAAGGGGGGTGAATACTTTTGCAGGGCACTGTATGCTCTTGGCTTTCGCAAGTACCATTATATTTGGTTTGTTACATTATTTCTCAAAATGTGATGTTCATTAACTATTGTGGTGTGTTATTGGTAGCTCAAATCAATACTGTTTAATAGGTTAATATATTGGTTTCCCAAACTTGTGTGTTCTACGTCTATAAGATGAATTGGCCTCTCCGCAAACACAAACACACACAGAGCATACGCTGGAATGATGATTCAGAAGCCTGCTAGTAACATTGCACAGCAGCATGGATTCAGATTAGATTTAGACATGGTGTTCTGAATCTGTTCAGAAGTAATATTAAAAGGACCACTGTGAAAAAATGTACACAGCCTTTTATAGAAGATTATTGTTTTATGCAGGCACCAATTTTCTTTTATCAGTTAGTTCTGTCTGTTATACTCTCAGGTGAGTTACTGCTGCTGAAAGCTCCATCAGATGTAGATGCCAAACTAACACTGTGTAGATACAACTTCATGTTCAATCAATTACCTGATACATCAAGAAGTTGTTTACCAGAAACCAAAATGCTGTATCACAAAGCAGCATGGTTGCATATAAAAAGGCAATACATTAGAGGCTGTATTTATCTTTATTTTCCATTTAGATATTTGAAATATTTTTTACAACAACAGTCCTGAAAAAGATAAGACATTTCTGTACTTTGCATATGGTTTCCTTGAAGAAATACAATGAATAATTGCAACTATCTAGTAATTGCACATATCATTTAATTAATCAATATTGCCAAAAACTGCAGGGTGTAGCACGGACAGCAGCTAAATAGTGGGATAGGGAGTCAATAAGATGCTGAAAGGTTGGCAAGAGTATCTGGAGCCATTCAGACTGCAGTTGATCCTACAGCTGAGTGGCTCGATGGGTTCAATTCTGTGGAATTTGGAGGCCAGGGAAGTACTTGGAAGTCTTTGTGGTGATCCTCCCACCACTCTAGCCATTTGACATGTTGCATTGTTTTAATGGAAGATACCATCTGCTCCAGGGAAAACATGGTCGGGTGTACTTGATCTGCAAGAATGGAAAAATAATGCAATCGGTGGAGAGTGCCTTCCAGAGGTATGAGTGGACCCAGACAATGCCAAGAAAACATTTCCCAGACTATAACGCCGCCGCCATCAGCTTGTGTTTCTCCAACAATGGTTGCAAAGTGTTTGTTCTCGAAGGTTTCACGCCTGACACGCCAATGTCCTTCCAGTCAATGGAGCAGAAAACCTGACTCATGAGACAAGGCAACCCTTTGTCAATCAGAAGAGGTCCAATTTTGGTACTGTTGTGCAAAAGCAGTTTCTGAAGATGAACCCTTGTCGGCATGGGTGCAGTGACCACAGGGTTCGCTGTACTGTCTTTTAGACATACGTAGAGTAGTTCGTTTGGATGGTGAGTTGATCAACTGTAGCGTGTCGGCTGACCCTAACACAAACCTTTACAGCCGACATTCACCTCTGCTCTGGTGCTCTGCAGTTTCCACCCAGTTTATTCACAATGGTGCTGTAATGCCCAATTCAGGGCCCCCACTGAACTTTTTGGACTATGGACTGTTATTCATAACAGATATTGCTAAATATTTCCATGGACATGGGAGTTACTATGGAAGGTGCCAAGCTGTTTGTATGGGAAATGTTCATAGAAATTATGTGTGTTTAGAATGTGTTTAATATTTCTATTAAACCCCCATCTCCTTCCTTCCTCTCTCCTTCCTTCCTCTCTCCTTCCTTCCTCTCTCCTTCCTTCCTCTCTCCTTCCTTCCTCTCTCCTTCCTTCCTCTCTCCTTCCTTCCTCTCTCCTGTCTCTCACACTCCATATCTCTTCCTCTCCTGTCTCTCTCACTACATCTCTTCAGTGCGCGCACATGACTTCTGCGCGGAAGTCGTGCTACCCTTAACATTTACTCTCTCAGTGCCCCTTCCCTGAATGCTGTAGTTGCACCGTGAAATATTGCATCCAGCCTTACCACATACGCATACCACATATTGTGCTCTGAGACCTGCAAGTTAAAATCTCTAAAGAGTATACAGAAATCATCTTTTGGGGTGAAAGTTTTCACTTAAGCGCACATTGTAAACAAAGTGCTGCACTGTATGATGAACAAATTTGAATATAAGCATTACTAGGAATGGAAGATGTCATAAAGCTTGTTTTTAATTAGAAATAAATACATTTTGATGTCTCTACTGACCCGTGATATGTTGGTGAAGCTTGCATGTGCAGGAATTTACTGATCCAAGCAGTTGGCTTTCGAGAATTTGTGGGGATTGGTGTCAGATTGAATCAGATCTAGTTATCTAATAAACCCTCCTTATCTCTACTACTGCCCTCCTACCAACCACTCTTTTCATTAAAAGGTTAAAAAAAAAAACCTTCATGTTCAAGCTGTGAAGAATTACTGATACAAAGACAAGATGGGTTCTTCAGTACATAAAAAGTCAGATTTTCTGTTAAATCCAATTAGTCAAATAATTTAACAATGATTCTCTGTTCTCCCACCTCCCCTATCCAGTATATAAAAATTGCCCCACTAAACACCATTTCCAAGCATTTTTAATTAAAGATTGTTCATATTTTCAAGTTAATTCCCTAACTGATATGTATTCATAACACTCACTATAACCTACAGTAGTATAACTGTTGCATTCTTACATTCATGTTGTAATTGTAAAAGGATTTCTGCTTGGTTTAATATGTCAGGCAGCTGAAATGCTGATTATGTCACCCATACCCAGGAACTCCAGTTTCTTAATACAAACTGGACCTGAATGTCTAATGTACAGCTCTTATGCTAGCTAGATCAATCAAACCTCATTTATGAGTACCATGTGCCCTCTAGTGTAAGCGCAAGGCTACTAAGAGAGTGGGGGATAATGTTCTGTCAGCAATAAAGAACATTTTACATCAGACGAGACAAGCACCATAAAACAATTAAAAATAAATATGTAAGTCTGACTCTGAGCATAATAAAGCAGGAGAAAGCTTTATATCAAGTTCTTAAATTTGAAAAAAAAACAATGTGTATGCCTCTGCAGGACCATGGAGTATCCATGATACAAGACTTGTGGAAAGAGGGGTGTTTTTATTTCTGGGGAGTGAATGATGCAAGGTGTTTGCTTCTGGGCCAGTGAGAGGGGATTGGTGTTGTGTCCATTTCAGTCTTATCCAATTATCTTTACAAAGGCTCTCTGTTTCCTCCTTCCCTGTCTCTTCAACCTCTTGATTCAGCTCTCAGGAAGTTAATTAACAAACACAAAATTTGGATTTTCCAATAACGGTTTATGTCCAACTGCTAATATATACTTTTTATTGAACTGCAGTGGAACATTGAAAGCATTTTCTTTATGCATTTGAAAGAGGGTATTTGATATCGTTGTGTGGTCTGGAGGCTTGCCTGTGTCAGCCAGACAGCAGTAATATATATGAACGAGCCATACTAGTCTGTCATCTACAGACATATACATGCTCTTTGCATTTCCTGTTAGTTTCAATAAGGTATAAACAGATTTTACTTAATACTTTTCATGCAAAAAGCAACTTTGCTAATATTTAAAACATACTCTTTTAAACGCATGAAAAAAATAATTGTGTTCCATGTCCCATTAAATACTAAGCAGTTGGATGAAAGCTGTAAGATGTAATGTAAATGAGTTAGATTTATAACTATGAAATTATTACAAGTAAAAGCATATAAAACAGAGGAAGAAAAACAACAGAGCTCCTAAAAATAAGACTTGAAAAAGCATAAAAACACAAAGCAATTTTGATCATATTTGATCTACAAGACCAGGTGGCAGAGACTGAACAGTTTGGATTGCCCTGGGACTATTTTGCAACTTGTGGACTTCATTTCAACACAGATCTGAATAATCTATCTGTCCTCAAATACAACACACATTTGACAGCTGTTGAACCAGGTGAAAGAGTTTTGGGGACAAGACAAAGACATATTTAAACCCTTTTGCAGGACACTGCTACAGCAAACTTACCTATCTGAGGGAGGCAAGTGAATGCTGAGATTTTCCTATCATATTACATTTCTCACAATAATCTTCCTACCAGCCACATATGGATATTTAAGACGCTATTCAGATAAACCATTAGAATACTTTTCATATATATCCCCTACCTCTGAAGATATAATATGTAAACAACTGCAAACAAAGAGTTAACATTTTTTTCCCTCACTGCTGCTTACAAGAAACAGTACAAGTTCATAATTCCATCTACTGGCCATACTGAGAATAATACACAAATAGGAGAACTGCAAGAGGCTAAACCCTACTTATACAATTTACTGCTGCTTCACTCTACAATTTGCAAATAAACTAGGGTGCATAATTCACCAATCGGACCCAGAGCTGGGTAAGGACAGTGGTTTGCCCATATTGAGAACCTGAGAGAACTGTCAATTGGCAATATTGATCTAAAGCACCATGTTAATTCTACCTCAGAATTGCAACTGGCTAGCAACAACAAGAATAAGGTCAGTTTGAGAAACACTCAACACAACAATCCACTGCCACCTGCTGGCTGTTCTTTTATCACAAGTCTTTGAAACTTCATGCACAATCGTACCTAACAAAGAAAAAGGTGCCTACCATCCTCATTTGACATTGTGAGCTGTGAAACCACAGACATGTAATAAAGACCATACTGAGACATAAGACACAGATCCCCAGCACAAACAGTAATGAGGCTGCATCCCTGTGTGTGAAAATTACAGCTTTCAAGTAGCTTATATTGCTTTAGCAGCAAGAATCCAGCAGCAGCTATATATTGCTCCCCCGATTTACTAATACAAGAAGCTAAAATCATGCCCACTATGTAAGCACATTTTATACCTCAAGTATGGGGTCACAACCTAAAGCAAAGTGACTAACCTGACAAATAAAGCTGGGTCTCATGTTTAAAACTCATAACAAGGAGATGGCTGGTATTTCAACACGAAGCCCTCAGCACCTAGCACAAAGGCAGACATCCAGGATCTGAAGGACTTGATTTCTTCCTTTAGGACAGAGATTACAGGGGAAATCCAAAAAGGTAGCTGCAGACCTCACTGGTGAAATAAAAGCAGTTGAAATGGAGGCAAAATACAATAATTTGCTGGGGCACATAATCAACTGGAGGGGGAGATGTCTGCTTTGAGAGATGAGCAAAGACAACACCAATATGCACATGAGGACCTAGAAAATCGTTCTCGCCGTCAAAATGTCTGCATATGCGGTTTACGGATTTCTGCAAAACACTGCTGCTGATTCTAGAGGAAGAAGCCTTCAGAACGGATCGCATTCATAGAGCTCTAGCAGGACGAGCTTCTTCTGGAGAAAGATCTAGGGATGTGATCGCGAATTTCCACTACTATGAGACTAAATATCTCTTCATTATGGCAGCAAGATCAGGTATTCCAGAGGTTGATGGTGGACAACCTAGTATTTATGCCAATCTCTCCCCTACCACTTTATATAAAAGGAGATTGCTAAAACCTTTCCTGAAGGTCATCTTAGCCCAGGGTTGCAGGTACACTTGGGGATTCCCATTCAAACTGAACACCTTGAGAGATGGGAGAACGTATTACATTTTGGACATGGATGGGGGCCTAGCGCTATTCTCGACTTGGAACATTCCAGTTCCCGAACCCATGGGAAATGCTCAACGACAGGATCCCAGAACCCACAGACGCCACAGACCGCAACATAGGTCTTAAGACTGTAACAGCTTTATATGCCTTAGTGAAATGGGAATCCAGAAAATTTTAAGTTGCTGATTTAGCACATTAATGCTGTTGTATGTGGGAGGTAAAAATCTCTAAATTTCCATGCAAAGGCCATAAGCATCATAATCTAGATATACAGTGCCTTGCAAAAGTATTCACCCCCCCTTGGAATTTGTTTGTGTTTTGTTGCCTCACAACCTGGAATTAACATGGATTGTTTGAGGATTTGCATCATTTAATTTACAGAACATGCCCACAACTTTGAAGATCTTTCTTTTTTTTTTTTTGTGTGAAGCAAACAACAAATAGGACAAAATAACAGAAAAAGTCAATGTGCATAACTATTCACCCCTCTAAAGTCAATCTTTGTAGAGCCACCTTTTGGGGCAATCACAGCTCCAAGTCGCTTTGGATAAGTCTCTATGAGCTTGCCACATCTTGCCACTGGGATTTTTGCTCATTCCTCTTTGCAAAACTGCTCCAGCTCCTTCAAATTGGATGGTTTGCACTTGTGAACAGCAATCTTTAAGTCTGACCACAGTTTTTCTATTGGATTGAGGTCTGGGCTTTGACTAGGCCATTACAACAAATTTACATGTTTCCCCTTAAACCACTCAAGTGTTGCTTTAGCAGTGTGTTTGGGGTCATTGTCCTGCTGGAAGGTGAACCTCCGTCTTAGCCTCAAAGCACGCAGAGTGGTACAGGTTTTGCTCAATAATATTCCTGTATTTAGCACCATCCATCTTTCCCTCAACTCTGACCAGTTTCCCAGTCCCGGCTGCTGAAAAACATTCCTACAGCATGCTGCTGCCACCACCATGTTTCACTGTGGGGATGATGTTCTTTGGCTGATGTGATGTGTTAGGTTGGGTTTGCGCCAGACATAGCATTTTCTTTGATGGCCGACTCTATGGAGCGTACGGCTTATTGCCGTCCTATGTACAGATACTCCAGTCTCTGCTGTGGAACTCTGCAGCTCCTCCAGGATTACCTTAGGTCTCGGTGCTGCCTCTCTGATTAATGCCCTCCTTGCACAGTCCACGATTTTTGGTGTGCAGCCGTCTCTTGGCAGGTTTCCAGTTGTGTCATGTTCTTTTCATTAGGTTATGATAGATTTGATGGTGCTCCTGGGGATCATCAAATATTTGGATATTTTTTTATAACCTGACCCTGACTTGTACTTCTCAACAACATTGTCCCTTACTTGTTTGGAGATTCCCTTGGTCTTCATGGCAGTGTTTGATTAGTGGTGCCTCTTGCTTAGGTGTTGCAGCCTCTGTGGCCTTTCACAAAATGTGTGTGACAGATCATGTGACACTTAGATTGCACACAAGTGGACATCATTTCACTAATTATGTGGCATCTGAAGGTAATTTGTTGAACCATAGCTTTTTTGAGCTTCATAACAAAGGGGGTGAATACATACGCACATGCCAATTTTCTGTTTTCTATTTCTAAAAAATAGTTTTATGTATATATTTTTCTCATTTCACTTCATCAACTATTATGTTCTGTCCCATCACATAAAAATCATATTAACAAAACATTGAACTTAAGGCTGTAATGTAACACAATAGGTAAAAAGTCAAGGGGGTGAATACTTTTGCAAGGCACTGTATGGTTGCAATGTTTAAGGTTCAGGGTCTAAAAATGAGGTGTCCCACTTATTGGAACCCAATAGTAATAGTATAGTCACTTACTTACTAATACATTTCTACAGAAGTACCCCATAGGGGTTACATTTTGTATATTTTCTATTTTTATCATTTTTTTCTTTTTTAGGCAAGTTGCCGGTGTACCTTCTTGGAAGGTTACCTGGCTCCTCACTGTAGGTTTTGTGAGGACAGCCTTTTGCTCTCCTCAGTTCAGTTAAATTGTGCATCATTTTGTGTGTTGTAGAACCAGGCTCATGCCTCACCCACTAATAGTTATATCAGAAGTTTACACTAATTAATAGACTTTCCCAATTTAAATAGTGGATAGAAAAAAAATTTAACTATTGCTGCTGATCTTTTAAGGAACACTTAGAGACCAACATCATCTACCTTTAAGGGAATGGCTCAACCTATCTCCGGTACATATTAAAGTTACCAAAGTACTCAAACTTAATGTCTCAGCTAGGACCTTTCCCTTCGAAAAATGTTGTATACATGACCCTAATGGAAATAGCAATATATCCACCATATACAATTATCTATTAGACCAGACCACACTGTCAAAACTTCACCACAAGCATTCCTAAGAATTAGAACTTGCCACTACCTTAACCAATGTGCAGTGGAACAAAATTCATAAGCAAGGCTACAGGTTCTTCCCTAAACACAATCCTGAGGGAAAATACGCACAAGACCATCATGAGTGGTACTTGACACCTGCCAGAATGAAACTTTCCAATCCCTCCTTAAATGGCAATTTCTTCAGAGGTTGCAGCTACTTAGGCAGAGATTTGACCCATTACATGGTCTGACCATGACATAACCAGTATTTCTTTAAGTGACCCTTAAACATGTCCTCTGTGACTGCCCTAAGATTGCCCATATATGGCATGAGACCTAACATATTTTGGAGAGTTTGTGGGGTCGCAAGCTTCACCCAAAACCAGAAGAAGCTCTTTTGGGCCTTCCCATATAGGGTCTTTGTAAAGAGGCTCAACTTCTGTCAAGCCAACTGTTTTTGGCAGTTTGGATTACATTAGCCAAATCCTGGAAGTCGGCAATCCCTATATATAGTGACATTTTGACAAAATGTAAATGTATATATTTCATGAGCATTATTTCAGCCGACCTGAATCACTCATATAGAAAGTGGGCTTCATGTTGTGACACCTGGACCCTCTGGATTGGGTGGTAATAATAAAGGCTTAGTATAATATTAGGGTGTAAACCCTCAAAGCAGACATGGCTATGCTCCACCCCTTCTTCCCCTTTTTCCCCATCTCCTTTTCTCTCTATTCTCTGTTTTCTTCTACATATTATTTTCTTCTTTTTTTAACAATGTTTTCAAACATACAGTATGTAAACGTGTAATGTGCTATACGTGTAATTCAAGAGGGAATTAACTAAAAAAGGAACAAACAAGGTTAATTTTTTTATCGTAGGTCTTCACATCTCAAGTGTTGTGTCTATACCGTTCATGTTTTGCTTGTGATGCTCTTGTGTTATTGTATTGTCAAAAATGACGGGGCAATAAAATTTGAAGCCATGGGAATGCTGTTTGAGACATAATTAAAACCGTTTTGTACTGTAAGGACCTTCAGTGCTCATTGCGAGCCTCAGGACCTTCGGCGCTCATTGCGAGCCTCTCCTGTCGTGTACTTTTGGTTCGGTGAGAGAGATATCTATTTCTATGTATATGTAGTTAAGTAATAATTAATGAATTATTCAACAAATTAATATACTTTCATTATTTATAATTGATATATGCAGCGAGCAATAGGCTGAAGAGCTAACAATCTGTGTTTGTATTTTGCGTCTGCATAGAATATCCATTTTGAGTGTTAGTGCCCTGCTTATAAAGTGTAATGAATGTGTGCATTCTAAATAGGCTGCGTGCATGAGGCAAAGTCGTTAGTGTATTGTGTAAAGCGGTAGATTCGCAATGTTTTTAATGTGGTACGCTTAGGCGATTTTTGAGTGACGAAAATCGTCTAAATCGAGTTAAATTGGCGTTCCACCTCTCTCACAGACATCTTGGCTGTTGCCCCATGCGGTCTGTGATGTTTTTGTAATTTTTTGGGTGTATTTAGTGTGTCTTTTGTGTTTTTTGTTCGGCCGCTAATCTCGTAAATATTTTTTTTTTAAGTCCCGCATCTCTTATCTTTTTTTTTGATAAGTCCTGCGTCTCGTATTTTAACGGCTCGCCTCGCTCCGCGGGGCTCGCATGGGCTGAGTGCAGTTTAGCTGCTCGCCTCGCAGCGATGAGCGCCTTTGGCGTTTATCGGCTAAGTCCTACACATCACGCAAAGTGTGACGACGTCTATCAGTTTGACAACTATTATATGTGATATGAAGAAACTAAAACATTGTTTCCACTGTCCACAAACTATCAAGTGTCATTGAGTACAAAAGAATGTATAGAGGGCTTTCAACTACAAAAGAGATATCTGTTAATACCTGGCACAGACGGACATTTTCATACTGATGTGCTTCCTCATGCAGCCTTGCTTTTGATTCCCGTTTTTCCCCATGGACAATTAGCAATGGCTTGTTCCTATCGCCAAACAAAAACAGAGGTATCAGTAAATCATTTGGTTTGGATTTAAAGTTCATTAATATTAAACAGTGCACCCAAAGAAGAAGATTAAAGGGCCAGTGTAAGTGCTTTTCGTGTTAAATATATTTTTAGTTCACTATTAATTAACATTAAAAATATATGTGCAAAGTTTTAGCCACAAAATATAATTTAAAACCACAGTTTATCTCATTAATGGCCCTGCTGAACAGCTCTCGTACATCTGTGACTCATCTCAGCTTTGATGTCAAACATTTCATAGATAACAATTAGGGCAGGATATATAATCTAGATGCCACTCTATAATATAAAGGGGAATATGACAATAATCCCATAACCCTGCCTCTCCAACGTGGGACTGCTCCAAATGATTTTACCAGCTTACTCAGTGTTATCTCGGTTAAAATTATGGGGTTCTTTTCAGAAAAACAATAATACTCAGGAAAATAAGAGAGATGGGGAGTGGTACAACAGCAGCCATTAATTAGATAAATTGTCATATAAAATGTACCCTTCACTTACTTCTAAGAGGCCCCCAGAGTAACAGATTCTCAGCTTCTGGACCTCCCCTTTCCTTCCTGTTCACTCTTATCCATGCTGTCACTTTTCATATCTGTGACCAAATGTCATGACTAGAGGGTGGGATGTCACTAACAGTAACATGTTACTGCAAGGAAACACAGCATGTCATTGTTTACTTACAGCAGCATGACACTGGTAGTGTGAAACTCATCCCTTGTGGGAGTGTCATTGGATCAAAGAGGTTAAAGTTGACAGCACTCATGAGAGTAAACTGGAAAAATGGGGAAGGCTCCGGAAGCTGGGGATCTGTTTCTTTGGGTGCTCCTTAGTGAAGTGTAAATTTTATATGACAAAAAAAAGAATGAAGATAAAAAATAAATTAAGTTAAAATGTTTATATAAAACAAATTCCCAAAGAGCCCCTTAAAAACAAAATGAGCATTGCACTTCAATGTTGAATTAAGTTTACTTATTATATAAAACAGATATAATATACAAATACAGTATGTTCAGATACAAAAAATAGCAACTGGATAAATTGAGGTCTGACTTAAATGATAGAATACAGATAAATTGTATCTCTCAAATAAATCAAAGTTAAGTTTGTACCCACTTGAAACAGCTGCAAAATGCAAATAAACCGCCCAAAATAGACTCACTAACCTCTTTAGAAATCAAGACGTTTTTTGTTGTTAAAATCAAAGTTTTGCTATTATCATTCTACCCTCTCTCCGTCTTCACCTAATTTTGTATGTACTGCATGCAGTTTATAGGATTTTTTTTTTTTAACATAAATCATCCCCAGAAAGGTTTCTCTGAATCCAATCAATTATTTTTCTCACTGGCATGACATTTCTTCATGTATAATAATGTAAAGGCACTTAAAAAAAATGTTTATCTTCATGAAAGCAGTACAATTATCTAATAAAATAGGGGAACATCTGTAGCTGCATCATTATGGGGTTCTTTAAATTTGATAATATCTTAGAAAACATGCATCACAGTTTACCAAAAAAGAGACATTTGCATTATAGGCCCAAGTAGAAACTGGGTGAGGCTGAGTGGATCCGGGTTTCTAAGTATCAGGGAAGTACTAGTGACTGAAATTAACTATAAATCAATATAGAACTAAAAATGAACAAACTCACCTGAACTCCTCAGGATACTGCTTTACCAGCCATGCTATGTCAATGCAGTAATTGAACTTTTTAAAGAGAAAAAATAATAATCATAATAAAAAGCATTTAAAAATAATTGTAAAAAAATATATTGATATGAAAACACCAAAGGGCGTATTGCAGGACTGATCTTGTGACTCCTCTGATCCAATACAATAAAAAATAGGGGTTGCGACATTGTATTGACCGCCACTTAATGGGGCAAAGCAAAGCCTTAACATGATCACATCAATACAGTAGTGTAAATCTGTCTAAAATAATTGATCAAAATGAATTTCTCAGTCAGCATGGTGTTGAAAAATTTATGAATAATGCAGCTATATGAGACATAGAATTCCACCATCATTCATCCCCTGATCTGTACACAGGATGGGGTGGTGTTATCACTAGTAGGATATTGCTGGGCCAATCCTAAATAATAAGCCCATCTAGTCCAGCATTTATATCTACCCAAATCCCAGGCATTCATGAATTAAAAGGCAGACACTGGTAGGAAGGGGAGTTATTTATATTTTTGTTATGAGTAACAATTTAAACATGTATACGTTTAAATAATAATAATTTTCCAGGTAAAATTAACTTCAAAAAGATATTTATATTCTGAATCACAAATGTTAACAAGTGCATATCAGTTACAACACACAGAAGAGACATGAACTGCACTTACCTGAGCAGAAGACACCAAGGTCCCAAAGAGAGGTGATAAAATGTCTGAAAAAGTAGAGTGAGATCAATGACTGTCACTCAGACATCTACAGGTAGATCAAGAACTATCTTTTGGGGACCACTAATCTATAGTACAAACCTTTGTAGTCTATAATAAGAAAAAAACATCCAGGATACTTACCGTAGTTTTTAAAAAAAAGTGCTTTTCCTCCTAATGCATGGTGGAATCTACCTTCCATATAGGGTCAAAATTAGATGCTCAAAAATGTATCTGTAATGGCACAAGTGACCAAAAACACAATATAATGTAACCTGTGTATCATTCCACTGGACATGCATGTTTTGTGTTAATCATAGTGTGCACAAGTGCGTTCCTCATGTTACTTCACTCCCGGTCTTAGGTGGTCATAAAACATTTTAATCCCAACACTATAATGATACTTTTTCTCTCTTTCACTCATGCTTGCATCGCTCCTTTTTCATGGTTCATTGCTATTTCTCCCTTCCCACCACTTCCTATGATGCATTATGCAGCAGCTGGGAAGTATCCTCTACTATTAATGCCTCAACTAGATTCTGCTACCACCCAGGTATCATTGAATGCAGAGTATAACCAACAGCCAAGCGAATGTATGAGGATAGATTTCTGCAAGCCTGAATGTCTGCAGCCTACTTGAATTGTGTCTCCTTAAGTTTAAACATACAAATTTTTGCATATATCCCTATACAAATAAATTTTCACAGAAAGGAAAAACATATGCCAGTCACTAAAATATAAGTAAGAAGTGTCTGCAGTATGGGGAGTCAGAGTTGAGTCTTTTGAAATGGACAGAATCGGGATGCATTATAGACCAGGTATATTTATACATTTAAAATACAAATGTAATGAGATTATATGCATGGTACAAATAATATAGTCTGAGTATCATTCCATTACCTGTGATATGTAGAGCTCCTGAGTTGTATTTAGGTTTAATCCCTTTGACCTTAGTAAGGTAAAAGCGAAATGGCTCTCCGGCTTGAAGCACGTCCCAAGGATCCTGAGAATCACTTGGAGTTTTGTATTTCTCATTTGTCCTTGATCTCTGTCCTTCAATTTTAGAAGACTGCTGCTTTCTGGGTGTCTCATCTCTTATTGCTTTATCATTCTCCTTCCGTATATCCTTGGGTGGTTTTGTATCCTCATCACTGCTTGATAAGCCCCAGCCAGAGTCTTCTAGATTAGGTTTGAGTTTCTTGGCTGGAGAGATTTCCTTTAAAGATGTCCCTTCATGAAATTGTAGTGGATTTAACTTCCTTTTATAGGACATTTTCCTGGCATCAGAGCATGGGTATGAAGGTACAGAATCCAGGTTTGATCTGTTCACTGATGAGGATGTAGTTGGTTTTCCACTATCCATCTCATCATCACTGCTAGACAGTGTCCATTTGCCATGGTCACTCTGTTGGGAAGATGTGGTCCTATAAAGTAAGCATATATTAAGGGAAAGTTGAGTCTCAAATGTTCTGTCTTGAATTGCAGTATTTAAAACATAATCTTTTACACAAAAACATTTAATGTTTATGCATATCAAACTCTGTGTAATTTATTTATTAGATACACAAGGGTAACTCACAACTAACAAGCCTTTCCCTTTCCAGACTGTCCCCACTCCAATCCATCTTAAAGGGCCACAAAAGTCCCCCCATGTAGGGTGGAAAATAATGTGAAAAAAATTGTTTTAAAATTGACCAAGAATGGACTTAGATATACTGTCATTTTAGTTTATATACCTTGAAGCCCTCCTACCAGAATCTGTCATAATAAGTAATAAGGCTGGAGTCTGTAACTGTAACACATTGGGTTACAGAACGTCAGAACGTTTGAGAGCAGAGTGCGGCAGTGCAGTGGTAAGTATTCTGTTTTAAAGATTTTTTTTTTATTGGTGAATCATATATTAGATTCCCATGTCTTCCACTTGTTTAAAAAAATTTGTTTAACCAATGTACTATATATATATATATATATATATATATATATATATATATATATATATATATATATATATATATTATTTTATTTTTTTTCTTATATTTATCTCAATCATATGTCAATAAATACATTGCTGAATTTAATACATCAATTTAGAAACAACAACTTACTAATGAAACCATCTTATGAAACCACCCCGAGAAAAAAAGCTTTATTACTTTAATTACTTTATTACTGCATTCTGGGAAGCTGAGCTGGGACATGCAAATGTGCCCACAAATGCCTTGCTCTTTAATCCATATCCATTATCATACATGGCTTCCTTTAAGCTTATGCATACTGTATTACACAGCTTTAATGCAAAGATATCACATATTATAATTGTCCAACTACGATTCGTCGTCACGCTGTTAAACCGTACTACTTTGCCGATCGTACGACTAAGCGATGAGCGCCACAGGCGCTCATCGAACAGCGAGGCGAGCCGTTAAATCGTAGCACTTTGGCAATGAGCGCCGCAGGCGCTCATTGCAGGCGAGCCTCACATAGCGAGGCGAGCCATTAATCCGTAGCACTTTTTTACACAAGACGCGGGACTTGGAAAAAAAATTACGACCTGAAAAAAATTACGAGGTAAGCGGCGGAAACAAAACAATTAAAAAACACTAAATACACACAACAAAATAACAAAAAGGTCACTTACAGCATGGGGAACCAGGCAGGACGTCTGGGAGTGAGGTGGAACTCCAATTTACATCGATTTAGACGAGTTAGAAAGATCGAAAATCGTCTAAGCGAGAAAAAAATGAAAACGAGGCTATACTACTACGAACTGCGTAAAACACAGCCACAGACGTATGTGCTCGAAAAACAACGAGACAAAGGATGCGCAATAACCGCACAATGAGTAAAAAAGTCTGAATAGCGTACATTTTACGTAACGCAATTACACATTTACGCATTAACACAGATTTCCCGCCTTTGTCTCGCGGCACATCGGATTTCCCGCCTAAAACAATGCATTTGTCTCGCGCACAAAGCCTATATATAGGGCACACTTGACACATAACTGACACTTTCTCCTCAGGTGATGACAGTCTGACTGGACATTTTCTGATGCTGGAAAATCTCAAGAGATTGTTAGCTCTTCAGGATACTGCTTCAGCAATATTACATTAAAAAAGGTAAATTATCATTTATAATTATTAATTATTAATTAGTAAATTGTTACTTAATAAATACATTTTAAAAAAAAGTAAATTTAATTAATAGAAAAAGAATATCGTGCTTACCTGTGTGAAAGAATTGTCAATAACATTCATAATGTACATTAATAAAATTAATTAATTATTAATATCTAAATTAGTTAACGTTTAAGAATGTGAATAAAAAAGCAACAAAAACCTATATACTCATGCTAACATCTTGACTTTAGATTTAGTCAGACATTACTTTAATACTAATGAACATTAATTGATTTTTATTTCATTAGTAATGTACATTATTTTAATAATTCAGTTGTAACATACTCATTTTAAAATACCCCTCAAACAAAAGAAAAAGGGAATAGACTCATGCTTCCGTCTTGACGTTATATTAAGTCAGACATTAATTTAAGATTAATACACATTAATTGAGTCTTATTTAAAGACTAACAGGAATATTGATTGTATGTTTTTAATCTATGCTAACATATGTGTGTTCATGCGGATTGATTGATATATTTATTTCATTTTTTTAATCTATGCAAAAATATGTATGTTAAGCCTCAATGATTGATACAGATAAAGCAACATATTATACATTAATTTTACTATTTTGTATAATTGCAGTGAACTGTAACTGAATGAACAGAGACAGTGACGTTTGGACACATTGAACATCAGAAATATAATTTTGACAGGTACAGAATTTGAATTATATTACTACAGCAAGATATTAAAGAATATGCTTTTAGGTTTTTAATCGAGCCAAATATATGTCTGTTGATGTTCATTTAATGATATCGATGAAGAAAAATATTAAAACTAGTCTCAATTTGATTTAACAGTTTATTTGGATCTGCAAGGATATCAACACACAGCATGACGTTTGCAGCCTTTGAACAACATCAACATCATCTTCACAGGTATATCATTTAATTTTGTAGTGATGCATATAAAAAGGCTATATTATATTTTGTGAAAATCGAGAGTACTTATTGAGTCATTAACGTATAATATTTAGTCATAACTTTGCAACAATTTTTAACATGCACTTATGTAAAGTTGAAAAGACAATACTAATTAATAATAATAGTACAAAAAATTAAGAAGCTTACAACACTTGCGAAAAAAAGAAATTGATGCTACGCAGTGAATTCAATCAAGAATGAATGCAATTGAAGGATAATAATATAAATATATATATGTGCAACTATTTACTATAAATATATATATATATATATGCAGCTATTTCCTATTTAATATATGTCAATAAAATACTTTGAAAAATTGTTTCATTTATTTCATTCTAAAAAAGTACAACATTTTAAAATGCTTGATTAGTTTATTCATCAACTTTAATGGAACACTACAAAAAGTAAAACAAAAAATGTATAGAAAACAAAGAACAAACAATAATTACATCTCTATTTACAATTACATTTAGATTAAAATGGCGGATAATGGAGAAGACAAAAATGAACGCAAAAGAAGATTGGCAAGGGAAAGGAAGCAAAGGTGGAGAGATGCTCAGACACCGGAAACTTCACAACGCTTGCGAGAAAAAGGTCGACAGAGACTTTTAAATAAAAGAAAGATGAGTAAGAAAGCTGCAAGTGAGTGGGTTGGGGCTTCCAAGAAACGTAAAAGTAAAAAAAAACATCTCTGTGAACCACTGTCGAATGATTCTATTTTGCAGAATGACGTAAATGTAGACACACAAGAAAACAATGTACATATAGAAAGTGGGTCTGATATCTATGTTCAAGAAATGCATGACAATGTGTTTACTACTGCAGTACAAGTAGATACTCATTATTGTGGGTTACTTAATGTGGTTTGTCAGTATTGTGGGGCCTATCATTTTATAAAGGAAAGACCTACTGGCGGAAATTTCATTAGTTGCTGTCAGAAAGGAAAGGTGAAACTTCCACTAAGACACCCATTTCCATATTATTTAGAATGCATTATGAGCGTTCCAACATTTCCAAATTATAATAATTTCAAACAAAACAAAAGGTCTTATGACAGTGCAATTTCATTTGCTTCAATGGGTGCAACATTAGCAGAAAATGTACCAGGACATGGTCCTTACTGTTTTAGAGTTCAAGATCAAATTTACCACCGAACTTCACATTTACACCCACAAGAAGGAGAGCAAAGGAAATTTGCACAGTTATATGTCTTAGATACAATGGAAGCTGTGGAACAAAGAAAAGACACTTCCAGAAAATAAACAGTGTTTGCGCATAGTCTTTGAACAGCTGGATAAAATTATGCAAAAAAAAAAAACATACAGTCAAACATACAAACAATTAGCACAGCTTGAAAAAGAACAACAGGAACATGCTGAAAGACATCAATTGCCTACACCAAGAGTAAATATGGTGTTAAAAAGAGATCGCAACACTGATCAAAGAAGATATAATTTACCTACAGTAAATGAGGTTGCCATGGTTTTTAAAAATGAAGATGGTGAACCACCTTTTCAGCGGGATATTAGAATATATCCACGCAATGAAGAACAACCATTTATCAACATCAACATATTAAGCTGTAATTTAGATCCAATGACATATCCCATTTTCTTTCCAAATGGGGAACCTGGATGGGAACCAAAATTACAATTGGAAAGTTATCCCAATACTAAACTTCGTATTAGGTCTAATATTTCCATGCTGGAATATAAAGTGGCACAAACTGCAATCCGGGATTGTTTTAATCCAATTTTACATGGAGGCAAACTCACTCAACAATGGATTATTGATTCATATTTACAAATTGAAGCCAATAATCTAAATTTCATTAAATTTCAACAAAATAAATTACGAGTAGAACAGTATTGTGGATTAATGGATTATGTGGCAGATTTAGCTTCCAACAGAGACATTCCAGCTGGAAGAGCAATTATTTTGCCATCCTCTTTCCAAGGATCTCCTCGCAATATGCGAGAAAGGTATAATGATGCCATGGCTATTGTCACAAAATTTGGAAAAAACAGATTTATTTATTACATTCACATGTAATCCACAATGGCCAGATATCAAGGAAAATTTGAATCTGGGACAAACTACTTCTGACCGACCAGATTTAGTGGCAAGAGTATTCACAATCAAACTCAATTCATTAATACATGATTTCACTAAAGCACACTTATTTGGACAATGTGTGGCTTTTGTTTACACCATTGAATTTCAAAAAAGAGGATTGCCACATGCTCACATACTTTTAATACTGCAGTTAAAAGATAAGTTGAACACTGCAGAGAGAGTGGATTCAGTAATTTCCGCACAATTGCCAGACCAAGAAAAATATTCCAAACTTTGGGAGATTGTTACACACAGAATGATTCATGGCCCATGTGGAGAGATGAATCCTAATTCACCATGTATGGAAAATAAAAAATGTACTAAAGAATTTCCAAAACAATTTCAAATGCAAACTTATGCAAATTGTGATGGATATCCTTTGTATAAAAGAACACAAGGACAAACAGCTATTATCCGTGGCCAAAAGGTTGATAATGGATTTGTCGTTCCATACAATCCACATTTGCTCATCAAGTACAATGCACACATCAATGTGGAAGCTTGCACTTTGATTAAATCAATTAAGTATGTGTATAAATATATATACAAAGGATATGACGCAGCTACTGTTGTTGTACAAGGTGCTGCAAATGAAAACGAAAATCCAATTTTACATGATGAACTATCAAAATATTTAGATGCTCGGTATGTGAGTGCTCCTGAAGCAATGTGGCGCCTTTTGAAATTTGAGATGCATGATCGTTCACATGCTATCTATCGTTTAGCTGTACATTTGCCTCAAAGTCAGTTGGTTTGCTTTACTGCAGGAAATGAAAGAACTGCATTATATCAAAGTGAAGACAGAGATACCAAATTAACTGCATGGTTTAAATTAAACAGGATAGGCAGGCCAGACAATTTTTATACATAGAGATACCATATCACTATGTATTTGTAAATGGTTCTATGGCGACAACGAAGAAGAGATGCACATAAAATTATACCACGCATTTATACCGTCAGTCCAAGGGACATTGAACGTTTCAGCTTAAGATTACTTCTGCTACATGTTCCCGGTGCACAGAGTTTTGAGCATTTACGTACAGTGAATGACATAGTTTATGATACATTCCTATTAGCTGCAAGACATCAAAATTTCATAGCTGATGATACAAAATGGGAGAGGTGTCTGGAAGAAGCAGCACTATGTCAAATGCCTAAGCAAATGAGAAAACAATTTGCATTCATTTGCATATTTTGCAATGTACCTGATGCTTTCACTTTGTGGGAAACATTTAAATTAAAATGTCAGAAGATTTCTTGAAACATTACAGAGAACCAATAGCTCTGTTAAAAACATTGATGGAAACACAAGAAATATTGTTGGCTCATGGATTAAATTGTGCAAGTTTTAATTTACCAGATCCAGGACTTATAGATGACATCAATTTTGATGATTATGACACTGAGCTACAAAAATAAAAAAACCAAGAAAAACTGGCAACTTTAAATACTTTACAGTTAGAAGCATTTCATGCCATTACAAATGCTACAGATGATGAAATGGCCAAAGACCGGTATTTCTATCTAGACGGCCCAGGTGGATGTACAATTGTTTGATGAGTTATATTCGATCACAGGGTCTGATAGCTATGCCATTTGCAACTACTGGAATTGCTGCACTTTTGTTAGATGGTGGTAGAACTGTGCATAGTGGATTTAAGCTGCCAGTTCCCATTTTGGAAACATCAGTGTCAGATATTCGATTGAATTCCTTACAAGCAAAAAAATGTAAACTAACTAAACTAGGAGGAGATTTTAGGCAAACATTACCTGTTGTGCCACACGGAAATAGAACGGAGATCATTGAAACATGTATCAAGACCAGTAAACTGTGGCAAATATTTACACATCTGAAATTAGAATTAAATATGAGATCTGAAGGCCAAAATGAATTCAATGATAGGCTCATTAAAATCGGAGAAGGAAAACAGCATTTACCAAAAGATGCCATTGAAATTCCATCAGAAATGGTTTGAAATGAATCACTCATATCAGCCATATTTCTAAACACTCTTAATAATGAGGATTACTCAGACATTGCAAACAAAGTGAAATGCACATCAAAAAATATCGATGCCTTGAATGTAAATAACGAAATTTTAAAATACATTAATGCACCACAAAAGAATTATTACAGTGCAGATTCGATTCTGTCAGATGATAAAGACAGTGAATCGAATTTTAGTATCGAATTTATTAATTCGTTAACACCATCTGGAATGCCACCACATATTTTACAATTGAAAAAAGGCGCAATTGTCATGTTATTGCGAAATATGAATCCAAAAAAAGGTCTTTGTAATGGGACCAGATTAATTGTGCATGAGTTAAAAGATCATTTTATACATGCAGAAATTATAACTGGGACCCATAAAGGTGAACGAGTTTTTATACCAAGAATTGATTTAGCTCCAAGTGAGAGTGGTTTGCCTTTTGTCCTTCAAAGGAGACAATGTCCAGTTATCATGGCATTTGCCATGACCATCAATAAATCCCAAGGACAAACTTTTAAGTCGGTTGGGATTTTTTAAAAGGAACCAGTTTTTGCACATGGACAACTCTATGTGGCCTTTTCAAGGTGCACTAATCCCCCAAAAAATTTAAATGCATGTTGAACAAAACGAAACTCAAGGTAATTTATTGGACGATGGATGTGTTTACACCAAAAACATTGTCTACTATGAGGTGTTGGAAAGATAGAGGACAATGGTTTCATTTTAATGCCAACATTTTATGGTACTCAATATGATTGCACAAAAACAATATTTCAAGTAAAACATCTAAAGAATGGACAAAAAACATAGGCCCTCATTCAATTGCAATTCGGCCAATTGAATAGTGCTCTAAATAAGCAAATAACATATATTTTTTAAATAAGTTTTTAGTTAGTAAGCATCTATCCAGAAGCAAGGTTTTAACTAACTAAAAACTTATTTAAAAAAAAAATGCTCTGTGCTTATTTAGAGCCCTATTCAATTGGCCAAATCGCAATTGAATGAAGGCCATAGAGAATAGTGGTTTGACTTCCAGTACAAAATTAAAGTACTCTGGGACTTTTTAAATAGGGGACCACTACTTAACTTATGAAAATCTATGTGATATTTGCAGAAAGGACAAACAGAAAAAAACAAAAAAAATGACAGCAAAAACAACAGTAAAATATCCTTAAACAGATTGGAATGGGTTTAAAGTTTCATATTAACATTATTGGCCCCACAAAACAATTAACTGACTTTTTCATGATTTGCAAGAGTTAAATGTTATTGTTTGATGTTACAATTTCAGATGTTAAATATGTGTTTTGTAAAATTTTAAAAAAAGTTTGTTAAATATATATGTGGTATAGTCAAACATGTATTGTTAGTATAAAGTTGAAGCATTTCATAATAATTGGAAATATATTATTTAAAGACAAAGTATTGATTCAGGGAGTAATCCGATCGCCAGTTAATGGGGTCAGGAAGGAACTAATTTTTTTCCCTCTTTGATACAATTGGCCAAGTTTCAATAGGGGGGTTTTACTGTTTGCCTTCCTCTGGATTCAATGCTAATTTAGTTTAACAAAAATGTTACAAATGATAAAAAGCATGTTATTGTTAAAACAATTTACTTACTCTAAGTTAATATAGTCCAAAGTTGCTCAGTGATAAATATGTATTGAAAAGTGTTAGTATTGTTAAAAAAATGTTGAACGAATGTTTAATATACAAGTTGCATGTTACAAACTTTCATGTTAGACTTTACAATATGTATGCATTAAAAAGTAAGACATTATTATATTGTTATTATATATATCACAATTAAAAGACTGAAGATTGAAAAAAATATATATATGTTGGTGAAATATAAGTTGAAAGTTAAAAAAATAAAAAGTTAAAAAAATTAATGTGTATTTATTTTTAGAAAAAAAAAAAAGGGACAAATGTAGCTGACTCATTTTGTGTTGAAAACAAATTTCACAACATTTATTTTTTATTGACCGTCATTTTTTGACGGGCAAGTCGCTAGTATATATATATATATATATATATATATATATATATATATATATATATATATATATATATATATATATAACCTAAAGAAAATTTCTCATTTATAAACCGTAAATAAAAAAAATCAGTTGCTATTAGGATTTGAACCCCAGACATTCACCACCATCAACTGCAGCTTTACATACTGTGCTAGATGATCTGTTGTCATACTACCTGCGAAAATATTATCAAGTAGCTACAAATCACTTTGCCACTGTACGATTGAAAGTCTCTACACCTGACACTAATTAATATTCTTTAGACCCCATGCGCTGCAGAGCTCTTTACTCATTCAGAGTCACTATATCAGAAGTAATTATGATATCAATCTTGCAGAGGTACCTCTTTTAATTTCAATAATTCCATAATTGGACTTCTAAAATATATATATATATATATATATATATATATATATATATATACACACACACACACACACACACACACACACACACAGGTAAACCCAATTAGCAGGTGTTACTGGTAAACCCAATTAGAAGGTGTTACTAAGGAAAAAAAAGGAAAAAAAGACACTTATCTCTTTAAGGACAAGGTTGTGGTAAATGGTGAAGTCTACAATATAAGTTAACATTAAATGATTATGTTACAAAAGAGCCTTCTTATTTGGAAGCAATATATACATCCTGTGCTCCACACTACTATTCACCCAGCAATGTTATACTGATGGAAATCCAATAAACTCACTTGGTTGTGCATTCACACAAATACTTGTTCAAATAAATGGAATTAATATTGATAAATTGCGAGGCTCTTGGTTTTTTATGTGCTATGAGCAGCGTTGGTGTTTTTTTTTGGTATGGCAATGAATAATTAATAAAATAAGAAATTAATATATTTTACCCATTGTGAAGTAATATATGCAGCATTGTGTTGAAGAGCTGGCAATCTGTTTTCATATTGCTGCTTCATCAGTGCTGTGTAAGCGTCATAAATGTGTGCAGTGTAATAGTGTGCGTGCGCGAGGCAAATCCGTTAGGGTAGCTGTGTACTTCCAGATTGTATAAGTTATTGTTATAAAATGACGCCTAATGCGTGGTATGCGGCTGTGGTTGATTTAGCGTCCTTGTTTTCGGATGTCGTCCGACTTTTTCGGAAAATCCGTAGGTGTTTTGCGTGTTTAGGGCCCTTTAGCCTCTATTTTTTCCGGCGGCCATTTTTTCTCTCGCTTAGGGGATTTTCAGTTGTCTAAACTCTTTTATTTAAAGTTAAATTGAGGTGTAACTTCAGTTTTTGAGGTCCTAGGTGCCCCCCCCCTTGCTGTAGGTAAGTTTTTATGTATTTGTTGTGTGTATTTGTGGTGTTTTTCATGTGCGGGGGATTCGGGCGGTAAGGTCGTATTTTTGTGACATAGTAATAGGTCGTAACGCGTCTCGTATTTTTGTGTCGTAAGTCCATAAATTTTGCTACGAGCCTGCAGAGTTAGCAACAACCCGCCTCCTCACAACTGTATATGTGACTAGCGAATTGCCCGTCAAAAAATGACGGCAATGAAATTGTAAGGTAGCTAATGGTGTTTTGTGTGTACTACTGAAATATATAATACAATTAATAAATGAATATACTTTACCTATTTTGAAGCATTGTGTTGAAGAGCTGGCAATCTGTTTTGATGTTGCTGCAGCATTAGTGGTGTGGAGCTGCTGTGTAAGCGTGATGAATGTGTGCAGTGTAATAGTGTGCGTGCGCGAGACGAAACCGTTAGCGTAGTTATGTATTTCCGCATTGGCGTAAAATGCCGGGTAATGTGTGGCATGCGTCTTAGCGGAATATCCGTAGGTCGATTGTGGTATTTTGCGAGTTTCTTGTGGTGTTTTGCGTGTTTAGAGTGCTGTAGCCTCGTTTTCGTTTTGTTCGTCGGCCATTTTTTCTCTCGCTTAGCAATTTTTTTAGTGTCTGAACTCTTTTATTTTTAGTTAAATGAAGGTGTAAGTTGTTTTTTTGAGGTCCTGGATGCTTCCTCTTGCTGTAGGTAAGCTTTTTATGTATGTGCTGTGTGTATTTATTGTGTTTTGAATTTTGTCATGTTCGCAAGTTGCGTACGATTTTTGCGAGGTCGTAATGTGTGGTAACGTGTCTCGTATGTTTTTTGTGTTGCAAGGTAAAGTTTGCGAGGGTCGTAGTTGGTGTGTCGTGTTGTTTGTGTTGCAACGTAAAGTTTGCGAGGGTCGCAGTTGTTGGCAAGGAGCGCCTTCGGCTTTGCGAGGGCCTCCGTTGCTGGCATGGAGCGCCGCAACTGAGGCCCTCGCTACGCGAGGGCCGCGGCTCGCTGCGCAATGCCGCAAGCGTTAGCAACAACTCGTACACTCACAACTATATATGTGATAGACAATAACTATGTCCAATCGTAATGCTCACCAGCCACCATATATCCGTGTATATGCACAACTTAATATTCAGGTCCGACCCACGTATACTTACGGAAGTGCATATCACATTAACTACAAAATACATAACAAAATGATATAACATTCAATTGTTTATCAAAAAAAGCTGTATACATGAAAAGTGCTAAGTGCAAAAGTAATCTCACTATTGATCTAGGTAAAAGGTATGTAGTCAGAAAATGAACACACATATAATTCCGGATAGACAGTTATACATACTCGATTTCAATTTATGTTCATGAAAAGAGTAATCAGAAAATAGAAACATATATAAATATCAGATAGAAAAATATACAAACTAAACACTCCTAGTGTATATTGTATTGCTTTAAACCTTGATATAACAAAGAGCAAATTAATAATCTGCAAGGTTATGAAGGTGCAAAATATGAGCAATACATAGTTCTAACTATAAAATACAATTAAACCCACAAAGGTTGGACCAGCATGTCCAAAAAATGTTAATGTTAAACAAGATACCTCTATGTTGTACTGCAGTCTATAAAGAAAACCACCAATACCACAGTCATTCGCACTAGTGTGCCGCCATCCAATGTTATTAGTTGCGCGCCGATATTGGGTCAACACGTGTTTCGTCAAAGCTTCATCTGGACCTTTTTATTCAAATAGAGGCAACACACTGAAATAGCCTTTACTGATCATAATTCTATTTCAGCAGGAATTTTACACTTTTTTTCCATATGATTTTTCAACCACTATTTAATGGTGCACAGTACATATGGGGACTTTTGGGGTCTTTTAAATACGTCAGACACTCCCTACTCTTCACAATTTTAAACACTCTCTGAAAACCCATATATTCAGAGAATCCACAAATTTGTTACTTAATATCAGTCATTCGAAAAAGACGGGGAATGCTTAAATACGGCTACGACACTGGGCTCCCCAAAAAGCAATCCCCTCCCCTTTGGTCTCTAATACCTTTAAGATGCATAGGTTATAAACTCTTACAGAAAATGTTGAGCACCCTACGGTTGTATCAGTCGGTATGCTTCTGTCATGTTTGTCTATGTATTCATGTTCACTATGTACTTACTGCTATGGAATATGCCGGTGCTTTAAATATAAATGATGATAGTATTATTATAATAAAAATAATAATAATATCATCTGATAGCACATAACATTTTAAGAAAATGCCAAAGGATGTGGGACCCCACTATAAGTAATAGGCTGCATGTAGAAAATAAAAATAAATTTGTGTTTCTCAACACCAATCTTCAGTCCAGATTTTAAGGATATCACTGCTTATGCGGCTTTTGTGTATCTAAAGTAATATCGCCCAAAAATAACCAACAGGCTTTAGCAGGTAAAGCTTTCAACCCATTAGTCTTTGCAAAGTGTTTGTCACTACTTTGGATCGCTTGTTGATAAAGAGAATGTATATTTATAAACTCTAAACTCCTTCTCTCTTATTATAGGTTACAAATCAACATTAAAACTTACACAGAGCCTAACGGTATTGTAATCTCATTATATATTTCAACATGGTAACATGGGAAATGTTGGCTTTTTTTTTTTTTTGCTGCAGAATAAAAGCTTTTGCAGGCACAAAAGGGAGTGGCTTGTCTACAACACACACAGCAATGTACCACTGTACACAAGATGGCTGACTGACAAATATCTGACAAAGCTCATTAGCTACACAATAGGATTCAGATTTTGACTGCCTGTACAAGATAAAACCAATCCAAACATTTCAAAGGAGCGTAGAACTGTGCCTCAACATAGAAGATTGTGTGTTATATGGATTATAGAATTTCACTTTTAGGATGATATATATATATATATATATATATATTTTTTTTTTTTTTTTTTGGGAACTTTGAGCAACAGACAAGATTGTAGAGTTTCTATTAAATAAATATAAGTAATTGTAAGTGAATAGTTAAAAGTATAATTTCCATACACAAACTTCCATCTTCTGCCTCAGAGTACTGGGTTTATTCAAATATATACACATCCCATCACAATTCCAGAATGCTTATAACTGAAAGCCAGTCAGGACTTGCTTCAACTAGGGCATTACACTTAAAGTGATATGGCATTTATCAATACTACTCTACGTCAAGCATATAGTTGGAAACAAAGTGAAAACAAACTGTTTACGTTTTTAAAACTGATGCATGGTTTTATGAGAGGTTTTCATGCCAGCAAATCCTCAAACAGTCAACCCCAATGGCTGTGCGGGCTTCCTACAATTGCAGGTTCTGAAAATACCACAAAAATACTCAAATGGCACTACACTCTGTTTGCTACAACCAAAGGCAAAGAGGGGCATGCATAGCGATACTGACCTAATCAGTTCCACCGGATGGAAGTGATTCTGATCCGGAATACATCTAAAATGGGTCATAAATTAATGGATGTTTTATTTTTTGCTTTTCTACAAATATGTTGTCTAATATCAATTCTAGTTCTTCAAAAGATCATAATGTAAATATGGAACATGTGTGTGATAATATATATTGAGGAATATAAAGGACCTCTGTTGTGATCTGTTTAAAAGAGTATATTTTAAAAAACTATACTTGAGAGGAAATATGTTTTTAGAATGCAAGCAAAAAAATAGTACATCTTTTCATGCAATACTTTCTATGTGCAATGATATTGCAGTGGAATCTACTATTTTGTTTTAGCAGATCTACTTCTATATTGGGAGGAAATTTTAAATGAACAGTAAGTGCCTATCTGCACAATAGGAATTTGGCAGGAACCACTGCCAGAGCATATAGCAGGTCTAAATGGAAGCTCATTAGTTTAAAAGAACACATCCACTAGAGAAAGTAATAGACAGCAGCAGGCACGGAAACAAAATGGAAGCTTGCAGTGAAGAGTAATTGTATTTAAAATTTACAAAATATAGGCTGTATTACATTGGTTAAAATGAATGTCCTCCCGAGAATC
Organism: Discoglossus pictus; assembly: GCA_027410445.1. Taxonomy (NCBI): domain Eukaryota; kingdom Metazoa; phylum Chordata; class Amphibia; order Anura; family Alytidae; genus Discoglossus; species Discoglossus pictus. Next base: position 189,447,510 of record CM050168.1, on the reverse strand, counting down.
CTCTAAATGTTCAGAACTCTAGCGATACAAATCAATGATAATGAATTAAATAGATTTCAAAACCAGATATTCCATTTTACTTTAGGCGCAAAACCAGAGGAGGCCTCTCCTGCCCTGACTTGGGACTCTATTTTAAAGCTGCCAAACTAGCGTTCCTCCTAAAAGACTCAAACCTCGAACCTGGGACACGATAATTTGTAAGCCACCAACAGATTCTTCTTTCACAAAATATTCTAATCCAATGATTAACCTCACTTTAACTACTAGGAAACAAGCTAACTCTGGGTGTCAACTAGCCCACACTTTATCACTTCTCACATCAGTTTTTTCACACTCTAATATATACATAGACAGTAAAGAGGAATTGAGACATTTGTGGATCTCGTGCAAATTAGACAGTATAGGCAATTGGTTTCAAAATAACCAAATTATCTCTATTGCACAAATAGGAATGACTTCAACATCCCACAAAATAAACTTTAATCATTGAAAATTAAGGCACTGGGTGATGACTACAACCATAACTTACCCCCCCCCACCCCCCCCCCCCACCCTCCCTCAACCATCATGGCTCTCAATAAGGTGTCAAAATCTCCCCCTAACCAAGGGTATCCTGGGCTCCCTATATGGCATCCTTAATTCCCCCAATAAAGACCAAAAATCTCCCTTCATGGTCAAATGGGAGTATGATCTTGATCAGGAGTGGGAAGCTAATAAATTGATTGAATCATGCACCAAATTATCAAGGGCACTATAAGCTATAACATATTGGAAACCTCTAGAAACGTCCTTCATAGAGCATACTTCACTCCATTAAGACATCACAAGATCAGACCCCAAGATAGCAGTAATTGCTTTAGAGGCTGCCTAATTGAAGGTGATTTCATACATACTTGGTGGAAGTGTCCAATAGTCCAAGATATTTGGAAAAAAAACAACCCAACCAGCCTCTAATATACTAAATACCCCAATAACTCCCACAAGTGAGTCCTGCCTTTTAGGCATCCCCATAGACAAGTTAAACACATCTCAAAACAAATTATTTATTATAACTTGGGCTACTAAAAACAACATAGCCAAAAACTGGAAACCTCACTCACTCTGCTTTCGTGAAGTCATTCATAAAGTCATGTACATACTACTTAATGAAAGGTTGACGCACATCCTAACACACTCCTACCAGTTGTTCCTGCAAACATGGGAACCTTGGCTAACCTGCCCAGAATGCATCTCTCTCCCATAAGTCCTGTATTAAATGCTGAACCCTACTTATTGGCGGGGAGCTGGGGGGGCGTGGGAGCCTGGATCCCGGTACTGGCTCAGGGGACGGAGACAAAGGTAAACCAAACACCCATATCGGACCCTCTCTACGGATCCCTTTATCATTTATTTTGGAGTTAGTTCTTCTACACTTCTCTGAGAAGATTGACAAGTTAAAAAATTCACATTTGATTTTTTGTAAATTCAAATATCGAAATCACAAAAAAAAAAAAAGGAAGACGACGACGACAAGCACAATTCCCCTGTCTCCGTATTTTTTTTTTTATTAATCTTAATGTAAACAAACTGGAAAATTTACACTAACTGTTTTCAAAAATGTATATTGTTTGACTGAACACGTGATACAAAATGTTGTTGTAACAATATTACTAAATTGTCTTCAATAAGAATTATTAAAATAAAACATTTACAAAATATAAAAAAGGTTCTGTTCATTATTTTTATTTTTTTCTAAAAAAAATTTGCTCGTTATGATATTTATTTATTTATTTAAAATACCAAATAGAAAACAACTTTTAAATAAATAATTACAACTGCAAAAAAGAAAAGTTCAATTATTTAATTTGTACGAATGGTATTGTCCCTCCTCTGCCATTTCAAACCTCAGAACAGATGGTGTTCAATTTAGCAAAATCCCATTCATTGTTGCCCTGTTGAAAACTGGACACATGCTGAACATTTATTGAAATTAGAATACTGCAACCTATCGTTAAACACAGGGAATTTAAACTATTCGAAATGCATATTCTGTTTATTAACAAATGGTCTAAAGTTGTGTTTATTACTTCAGTACTCAGAAACCACAAATAGGTCTAAAGTTACATCTGTTTTTGTATGTGAGGGTTGATCTGTGGCAGCGTTACCACAAATATCAAAATGCTGCTCCAGCACAGATAACCTAAGACCGGACATGTTATTGCTCTTTGAGGACTGGTTCAAGGATTGAAAATAAATCTTTTTGAAAAAGGAATATTTTATGCTTTACACCAATGGGCATTTTCTCACAATGATCACCGGATATAAACCTGTAGCACCTCACTGATAACTGAATAGTGTCGCAAATTATTTCGCTTCCACTAAAACGCCTGCAAAGCTTTCTTAGCCTTGTGGGTATTTGTACAAGCAAGTTTGAAGACCTGTTACATTGATCTATCCACTCCCCAAAAAAACATGTCCTTTTTGGTCAAAATTAAACCTAACTAACATACCCAACCCCATCTTCCTCATAAGAGTCCCAATGGAACGCCCAAAGGCCTGATCAGTAGCCCCCATGGGGTTACTGTTGACACCTACGTGCACTAATCAATCTCCCCGTGGGTTACTTATGGCTCCTCATGGCAACTAATAGTAACCTCCTACCATGGGGTCCCATTGGATCACCCTAGCACATTAACCTACTATCATGAAAACTCCCATAGTCCTAACACTAACCTCACCCCCAAGCCAAATCTAAAATGACAGAATTAAAAAGCAAACACTACATACAAAATAAACATTACAGCAAATAAAAAAAACATAACTAAATCATTAAACCGGTTAAAAAAATGTAAAGGTTCATTTGTACATCCAGTAATGTCAAGCGATGCCCTAGATACTCTCTTCAGTCTTTATATGTGGGCAGACCAATAAATATGAATCTTGCTTGAAGCCAATGTTCCTCAGATTTGGTCGCTTCTCAAAACAGCGCCTTCGTTCTTGCATAAGGTCCATTGAACCTCACCTCTAGGCCATGTGCTGCTCTAAAAACATATTTTGAAAAATTACACTAAAACTTACAAAGCTTCTCCTAGGAGGGCTCCCCTGACGAATGATGCACTTTGGCCTTGCACCACCTTTTTATATGGCCTACAATTGACTGAAATAAGTGTCAATTAAATTTCAGCATAAAGGAAATTAAATTATCTTAATCAGATTCTTTAATATTAAGCAATCAAGGAAGACTCCCACATCTAATCTGCCTGGCTGAAACTCAATCAATCAGCTTTCAGGCAACTTCTTATGAGGTTACCTTTCTATGATTGGCAAATGGATCAGCCATTATGTGTGATTTCCATTCATAAACAATCATGTAATCAAGGCCTAAGTGTGCTACTGTCACACTGCAAGAAGACAGCAAAGACATCCCACGGCATGTTCCAGCTGTCACATGTGGTAAATTAAAGACATGATTTTAAGAAAAAACATATTGCACCTATATTCAGTGTTTGGCCAATATTGATGAAGTTACTCACCTGCCTTGTCAGGGGTGGAAGGTCTTGGACAAAATAACATTTTAATTTGTCAAAGTAATCAGGACCTCCCAGTCCTACAGTGTCATGAATTAAAAATATAAAAATATGTGAGTCCAAAGATTATATAAGCATAAGAACGATAAAAAAAAGGTAGTCAGATAGGCACATACCCATAGAGGTATAAATAATCAGGTACATCACCAAAACACACAATGAAGATGTAGCATGCATAGTGTATTTAACAGTGCACTGTGCAAAAAGAGGAAGCTAACATTTGGGTCCCGCTAGTGGACCTTCATCAGGACATAAGTATGCACTCTGGCTCGCTCTGTGTATGTGTTTTAGGATACTGACTAATGATGCATAAAAATGTATGCTGCACATTTTACTTCTGACAATTTGTGATATTACAACAAAACTATATATTTAGACCAAAGTATGTATATTTTACCCGCTCAATATTGTTTCTGCCTCATATTTAAACATTTTCGGAGTAGGGAGATATGCTAACCTTTCGTGTACATATTTATTTTTCAAATTCAAAACTATTGCACGTAACAATATCAAAACTCCTGGTGCTTACTCTATTTTTAATAATGAACATCTGCTTCTGAAAATATCTGCGAACACTGATAAGCAAAACTATTCCGTGTGGAACTGGCAGAACAGTCCCAAATCTAGGGAAGGTGTAAGATTGTATATAATGCTGGCTGCAGCCATCTGCTGACAGTATGCACAGAACTTGCACTTTTGTATAATTAGTCTCAGCAGTCAACACAACAGAGGAAAATAATTCATTCTACCTGAAAAAATGAGCTAAATATGCATTGTGACTGAATAAGGTGCATATATATATCCCATGGCTGGTTGTTGCAACCCAACAGATGCTCAAGTACAGATCATTCCATTATTGAAATGCTTATATTGACACAGAATCAGTAATTTTATGCTAAAAGGTACATTTTAAAAATATTATTCCTAGCCAGCCATATGGTTATAACATAATTAGCCCTTGATAATTTTTTTTAAAAACGGCAATACCCCAAACTGCACAGCAGCTATTTAGATCCCGGGTAACAATCAAAGCCACAGTCTTATTTTCACTATCAGTGTAACATCCATTAAAGGACGCAGTGCTCGTGCAATAGCTTCTTTTTGCTTATTTAATAAAGGATTAGCGATAACACCATTAGATGAAGAAAAAGATACATACTTTTTAGATGTTTGTGTTAAGTTAGTGTTTTAGACTTCAGCAGATCCGCTGCTCTCTATGAGGTATGGGTGGGAGAAGATCTGCCCATCGGAGCTATCCTGACAGGGGCCTTTATCTGGCCTTATAACACTAATTATCTGCCTACTACCCTGAAGTAGCCATTACAGGCAAAACTACACAAGGTAGAAAATATTTAGTACAGCCCCTGAGCAGATCCTCTTTCGCCCTCTTCAAATCTAACAGGCGGTGGAGAGAAGCAGATTTGCTGGAAGCAACAATACTAATTTCAGATGTAAGTATTGAATGTTACATTTATTTCTTCAAAAACTGAATTAAAAAACTAAATAAAAAAAATAGGCGCTAGTTTATGACTACTATGTAAATGTTATAACAAATATTATAAATTAATGGGGTTTTTTTCACTATTTTGTGCATTTCCAATCCCATCAGTATAAACCTGCTTAACTTGATATTTGTGCCGGCAATTAAACAAATCAGCAGAAAAGATCAAATAAATAGTGTGAAACAGGAAATACTGTATTACAAATGACAATAACACTGCACACTTGGTGCTAAATAAACTACTGCCAAGTTGGCCACAGAGATCCAAAGCAATTTAATGGAGTACTGAAGGGATGACAGCTGCAGACAAACAATCCTTAGGCAGAAAAATCCCAACAGAAATATATGTTTCCATGCATAACTCCAGAAGTCAGAGCCGATGGCACTGGTGTGGTTAAACGGTTGTGTTACAAAAAAAAAAAAATTAAGTCACCAAGATAAATATTTTTAAAAAAACAACAAAAAAGGCTAAAAAGACCCCCATTTCATTATTAAAGGTATATGCAAGTGAGCTGGGTTATGAGTGCATCTGATAGAGGGGAATTAGTAGTGTATGATTACATTTATTTGCATACACTATGTTTTTTTTTTTAGCTTTGCATTAAAAAAAAAACTGTTGCAGGCGATGTTTACACCCCAGGATTGAGCTAGGCTCCTGAGAGGTTTCAATTTTCTAAAGATGTACCCTGTCTTTGTGAGGATGCCCAGCAGCCAATCAGCAATGCTGTATGCATCCAGCTAGATAAGGCTGCTACACTGGGTCTTTAAAGGACTATAAATCGACATTCAAGTAAAAATGCTTGAGCGGTTACACGGTTGTTCTTAAATACTGACAAATTATAATTGTACAGAAACAAAACATTTCAGCTTCTTCTTCCTATTCTAATTTGTCTTTTAGACGAATGAGCATTTATGCTTGATTTATGGTCCTGCAACATTTTCTGTTCATGTGTCTCTGAGTGAGTCCATGCAATTCACTGGGGCTGAGAGATATCTCAAGGGCAATTCACTGGGTCTGGAGAGGTAATGGGGCAATTCAATGTGGTTGGGAGAGGTGCTGGGGCAATTCACTGGGGCTGGGGGGGCGGGTTACAGGAGCAAAGAAGTGGGCTGGGGGAAGTTTCACCTGGAATGTAGATAAAACAATCAGTGAATGAAGGGACACCTTGTTCTGGGTATTACAGAAATCTAAAGGAAAGCTGCAGCTCAATTCACAGACCAAAAAGATACAATGAATTATGTATGCAAATGCAAGAAATTCAGCAAACTTTAGGGTTTAACGGTTTAAAATGTTTATTTTGGTATTTTTTCATGCAACATTTTGTTTCATACACTACTAATTCTCCTCTATCAGATGCATTCATAATCCAGCTCACTTGTATATACCTTTAATTTAATAACATAGCTCAACTGAAACCTCCAAATGCTTAAATAATGTACCAGTTGCTATTTTCCATATTCCCCTTCCCTACGCAAATTGTATTCCTGGGCCATTCTTATATTAGAGTATTTAAAAAATACTCTGGCTGTGACTTAATCTTCATGGATACATTCAGGTATTGGTGAATATTGTAAAGTATTATTGACTACCAATTAAACCAATGCAATAAGTAATAATACATGGTTTCATATGCATACACAGATTCATTCCATCTACAGGAAACTAGACAAGTACTTCAAAAATCAGACAAAGAAAAGCTCCAGTGTCATCAACACATGCAAAAAGTGTTAAAAAAGTACTATAAATACAGTGATTGAAATTATGCTATTATACATGTACTGTTCATAAATAAGTGTGATGAGGGCTCCAGACGTGGACGCCTTGCTCACTGTGCCTTAGGGTGTGCAGCTGCACCTCACTGACGAGGACCACAGAGGCAGAAACGTATGTCTGTGGTTTGCCGTTTCTCCTGTTCGGGGTAGAATTGCCGGGTATTTGGGTGCTGGATCACTATATTTAGTGAGACCAGACTGATATACTACAGGATATTTCTCCCTGTGAAGGGCACAAGTGAGATAAAGAGAGGCTGCTCTCTTGAGTAGGTAATCAGACCTAGAGAACAAACCTACTTAGGTGTTGTTCATTCTCAGACGAGCGCCTCTGACTCTTTTTGTCTGTTCACAAATAAATCATTAAAGGGCCACACCAATCCCATATGTGCTATGCAGCATTAGAATGTGGAAAAGGTGTTGTCTTTTTTAAATTGACACTAAATTCAGTTATAGAGCTCTGGTATCAGACAGTGGCTCTCTCATAGGTAACTGATAAAATTCTAGAATGGAGTATAACACCTTTAATAAATAGCAAGTTAAGCTGCAGTCTGTGGAGCTAAGGGTCCCTGGTTCAAGTCCTCACAAGCCTCTTTTTCTGTTCTTAATTAAAACTCAGAATTAAAGACTATACAGTATAATACATGAAATGTTAATAAACTATCATTTGTTTTGCTTTTAAAACAATTATTTGAATAATTATGTAAACAAATTATCTGATGATAGCCAGTAAGCTTGAAACAGCTGTACATGGATAGGATTCTCAGCTTGTGTAAAATCCAGCCTTGGCTTTGCATTAAAGCTATGTCATACAGCAGGTATAAGCTTAAAGGAATCCATGTTTGAAAATTCATAATATAGCGACGAGCTTGCAAGAGATAATGCCTCTCTTTATCAAGTCAAAAAGCGATACTGATACAAGTAAACAGAAAGAGATGAAAAAACAAGAAAAACTAAATTCATTGGCCAGAGTTAAGTGAGAAATAGACCAGCATTGTGAATAATGTCCTGATAGGTCAGTAAGTAAGTCTATAGATCATGTTGTAGATAAGAACAGAGCAGAGTAAAATAAAGAGCAATACAATTCAGCATAGCATATAGCTTACAAAAACAGTAATAGAAGGGGGATGCTAAGCAGGTAATCACGATGGAGCAATTTTTTCATATTAGCCCAGAGACCTTGCAGAAGTGGGTGGAGGATAAGCAGCCTGATACTGTAGAGGAAGCTGGAAGGTTAGCTGACCAGTATGATGATGTGAGAAGTCAGAAACCTGTTCCTACTGTCCACCCACCCCAACCTGCTAAGCCTGCTGCATCCGGTGCCTCCCAACCCTACATACCCCCTCAGAGGCGCCTGGAGAGCAAGGCAGTCCATATTTGTTTTAAATGCCAACAGCGAGGCCACTAGCAGAGGGTTTGCCCTAGCCAACCCCGCAGGGCAGAGCAGTTTGCTGTCCGTCCACTAATGTATTTGGGGCATTGAAGCCATGAGAGTGAGGAGGAGGTAATGAAGGAGTTTGAGGATTGTCAGGAGAAGACCACCACCTGCCCGTCCATTCATTTCATCCACTTGACCAAACGGGACCGAAATTACCCAATGTACAGCCTGTGTTAGTGAATGGCCAGCAAGTAGATGGGTTTAGAGACACTGGGGCTGCCATGACTGTTATTCACCCCTCTAAAGATGAGTCCTGCAACTATCCAGGATAAATTTATGGATGTGGTTGTTGCTGGATGGAAGCAGTATACCATTCCCCTTGTGGAGTTGGATTGGGGCTAGTGCAAAGAGATCCGGGAGGTAGGGGTTATGGAAGGATTGCCCACGGATGTATTGTTGGGGAATGACTTGGGACCCATGGAACTCTGATATTTAAACATCATTAACCCGTCCCAGTCAGCAGCCCTGAGGTCTAGAAGACCTGGAGGAGAAGAGGAACTGGTCAGCCCAGAGGATCCTGAGGTGAGCTCTTTATCTGCTTGGGGTTTTGGGTTAAAAGGGGCCAGGCTAGAGGAGCTGAAAAAAAGCTCTGGCTGAAGATAATATCCTAGAGGGTATCAGGAAGAAGGCTCTCATAGGGAGAGTTTTCTCTGGGGGAATGGGCTGTTGTATAGAGGGACTCCTGGGGATGAGAAAGTTGGGCATTGGGTAGGACTGAGGCAGCTGATAGTCCCCAAAAGTTTCAGGACTCAGTAACTGGGACTAGCCCATGATGTACCCTTAGCTGGCCATATGGGCCGTAAAAGGACTAGGCAGAGTCTGATCCAGGTGTTCTACTGGCCAGGCTTGAACCAGGATATTAATGCTTATTGTGACTCCTGTGATGCCTGTCAGCGGTATGGACATGCTGGAAAAGCTCTCACGGTGCCACTACAACCCCTACCAGTGATAGATACTCCCTTCGAGAGAGTAGGACCCTTAGCTAGGCCCAGTAAGACTGGGAAGAGCTATATCCTCACCATAGTGGACTATGCCACTAGGTACCCAAAGGCAGTGTAGCAGGAGCCCTGTTGGTAGTGTTCTCTTGGATGCGTTTCCCTCAGGAGATTTTGTCTGACAGGGTTACTAAGTTCATGTCTGCCCTGACCCAAGATCTATGGGAGTTATGCAGAATTAGGCACCTTATTTCCTCCCTCTACCACCCCCAGACCAATGGCTTATGTGAGCGCTTCAATGTCACTCTCAAACGTATGCTTAGGACATTCACGGAGAAGGAGAAGGATTGGGGGAAACTGTTACCCTACCTTCTACCGTGAGGTTCCACAGGAGTTCCCCTTTTGACCTTTTGTATGGGCGGCCTTTGAGAGGGCCACAAGACCTCATTAGAGAAACTTGAGAAGGGGAGCAGAGGCAGGAAACGGCGCCAGTAGTCCCCTATGTTTTCGGCTTGAGATAACAGATAGCCAACCTCATGGGAAGGGTCAGGGAAAATGTCCTGAGCGCCCAAAAGGATCAGAAAAAGTTTTATGACGAGGGAACCCAGGAGAGCTAGAGGAGGGTCAGGAGGTGTTAATGCTGGTCCCTCAACCTCAGGATAGGCTCCAGGCTTCCTGAGAAGGGCCTTACATGATTGCCCGTAAGGTCAGCCGCACCACATATGTGGTAGCCCTTGATGAGCCTTGTAGAGACACTAGAGTGGCCCATAGCAATAGATTGAAGGGGTATCAATACAGACCACAAGCAATTTGTGCCATCTCCCTGCCCACTGGCAGTGACCTTGAGGAAGGTCTACTGCCCGACCTGTTGGAACGAGCACAGCATTCATTGCAGGTTGAGTTTGTTACATTGTCCTCTAATCTGACAAAAGCCCAGCAAGAGGCACCGAATACTGAACTGAATAACTTCCCCCGTCTTTTTTCCCATCTTCTGGGGCATACACCCTTCACTAGCCACAAGGTACTGACTGGGGATTGCACCTCACCTTAAGCAACCCCCTTACAGGGTCCCAGAGTCAGTGAGAGCTAGCATCCGTAGAGAATAAGATGAAATGCTGCAGCTCAAAGTTATCCAGCCCTCTAAGAGCCCTTGGGTATCCCCTGTGGTGTTAGTCCACAAGAATGATTGCACAACTAGGTTCTGTGTGGATTATCATATGCGTAATGACAAAACCAAAACTGATGCTTACATCATTCCTTGTATGGATGAGTTGTTAGACCGGATGGGGCTGCCACTTATGTGACTCTCCTAGATCTGTCAAAAGGCTAGAGGAGTCTGCCAGGGAGAAGTCAGCATTTATTACTCCCTTTGGGTTATACCAGTTTCTGGTAATGCCCTTTGGGATGAAAAATGCCCCTTCAACCTTTCAGAGACTAGTAGATCAGTTGTTGAGTGGTCACCAGGAGTATGCCCAAGCCTACTTAGATGAGATAGCAATATTCAGTGCTACCTGGGAAGAACACATGACCCACCTCAGGTATTAGGGACTATTCAGGAAGCAGGTCTTACTATTCACCCTGACAAGTGTCAATTGGCAAAGGCTGAAGTACAGTACCTAGGGCATTGAGTTGGTAGGGGGCAGATTAGACCTGAGCCAGCTAAGGTAGAGGGGATAGCTGCCTGATCCACACCCAAGACTAAAAAGCAGGGAAGAGCTTTCCTGGGGACTGCGGGGTATTATCAGAAATTATCAGAAATTCCTCATTACAGTGCCCTGGCAAAGCCCCTGACCGACCTCATCAAGAAGGGCCACCCCAAGGAGGTATGGACCCATGCCTGTGAAGCCGCCTTCCATGCCCTCCAACAAGCCCTGACGTCCTCTCCAGTCTTGGCTACCCCTGACTACCAGAGACCCTTTATCGTTCACACAGATGCTTCCACTTATGGACTTGGAGCTGTGCTAAGCCAGGTGGATGGGCAGGGAGAAGAGCACCCTGTCGCCTACCTCAGTAAAAAGCTACTGCCCAGGGAGGTGATTTACTCAGCCATTGAGAAGCAATGCCTGTCAGTAGTGTGGGCCTTAAAGAAACTGCAGCCATATCTGTATGGACAAGAATTCACTGTGGTCACTAACCACAACCCACTCAATCAATGAAACATCGGAGTGGTAAGGCTCATGGCAATGCAGATGGCCTGTCCAGACAAGAAAACAAGTAATGGTAAAGTTATGAAGTCATCCTATGTGTATACTGTATTACTCCTGCAGGTTGGCTCCCTAACATATGCTGTACTCTGTGTATACTATATTATTCCTGCAGGTTGGCTATCCCACATATGCTATACTCTGTGTATACGGTTTTACTCCTGCAGGTTGGCTATCCCACATATGCTGTTCTCTGTGTATACTGTATTACTCCGGCAGGTTGGCTCCCCAACATATGCTGTACTCTGTGTATACTGTTTTACTCCTGCAGGTTGGCTATCCCACATATGCTGTACTCTGTGTATACTGTTTTACTCCTGCCGGTTGGCTCCCCCACATATGCTGTACTCTGTATATGCTGTATTAATCCTACCGTTTGGCAATCCTGCATATGCTGTACTCTGTGTATACTGTATTACTCCTGCAGGTTGGCTCCCCCACAAATGCCGTACTCTGTGTTTACTGCATTACTCCTGCAGGTTGGCTCCCCCACATATGCCGTACTCTGTGTATACTGCATTACTCCTGCAGGTTGGCTATCCCACATATGTCGTACTCTGTGTATACTGTATTACTCCTGCAGGTTGGCTATCCCACATATGCCGTACTCTGTGTATACTGCATTACTCCTGCAGGTTGGCTCCCCCACATATGCCGTACTCTGTGTATACTGTATTAGTCCTGCAGGTTGGCTCCCCCACATATGCCGTACTCTGTGTATACTGCATTACTCCTGCAGGTTGGCTATCCCACATATGCTGTAATCTGTGTATACTGCAGTACTCCTGCAGGTTGGATAACCCACATATGCTGTAATCTGTGTATACTGTATTACTCCTGCAGGTTGGCTATCCCACATATGCCGTACTCTGTCTATACTGCATTACTCCTGCAGGTTGGCTATCCTACATATGCTGTAATCTGTGTATACTGCATTACTCCTGCAGGTTGGATAACCCACATATGCTGTAATTTGTGTATACTGTATTACTCCTACAGGTTGGATAACCCACATATGCTGTAATCTGTGTATACTGCATTACTCCTGCAGGTTGGCTATCCCACATATGTCGTACTCTGTGTATACTGCATTACTCCTGCAGGTTGGCTATCCCACATATGCCGTACTCTGTGTATACTGCATTACTCCTGCAGGTTGGCTCCCCCACATATGCCGTACTCTGTGTATACTGTATTAGTCCTGCAGGTTGGCTCCCCCACATATGCCGTACTCTGTGTATACTGCATTACTCCTGCAGGTTGGCTATCCCACATATGCTGTAATCTGTGTATACTGCAGTACTCCTGCAGGTTGGCTATCCCACATATGCTGTAATCTGTGTATACTGCAGTACTCCTGCAGGTTGGATAACCCACATATGCTGTAATCTGTGTATACTGTATTACTCCTGCAGGTTGGCTATCCCACATATGCCGTACTCTGTGTATACTGCATTACTCCTGCAGGTTGGCTATCCTACATATGCTGTAATCTGTGTATACTGCATTACTCCTGCAGGTTGGATAACCCACATATGCTGTAATTTGTGTATACTGTATTACTCCTACAGGTTGGATAACCCACATATGCTGTAATTTGTGTATACTGTATTACTCCTGCAGGTTGGATAACCCACATATGCCGTACTCTGTGTATACTGCATTACTCCTGCAGGTTGGCTCCCGCACATATGCCGTACTCTGTGTATACTGCATTACTCCTGCAGTTTGGCTCCCCCACATATGCTGTACTCTGTGTATACTGCTCTGTGTATACTGCATTACTCCTGCAGGTTGGCTCCCCCACATATGCCGTACTCTGTGTATACTGCATTACTCCTGCAGGTTGGCTCCCCCACATATGCCGTACTCTGTGTATACTGCATTACTCCTGCAGGTTGGCTCCCCCACATATGCTGTACTCTGTGTATACTGCATTACTCCTGCAGGTTGGCTCCCCCACATATGCTGTAATCTGTGTATACTGCAGTACTCCTGCAGGTTGGATAACCCACATATGCTGTAATCTGTGTATACTGTATTACTCCTGCAGGTTGGCTATCCCACATATGCCGTACTCTGTGTATACTGCATTACTCCTGCAGGTTGGCTATCCTACATATGCTGTAATCTGTGTATACTGCATTACTCCTGCAGGTTGGATAACCCACATATGCTGTAATTTGTGTATACTGTATTACTCCTACAGGTTGGATAACCCACATATGCTGTAATCTGTGTATACTGTATTACTCCTGCAGGTTGGATAACCCACATATGCCGTACTCTGTGTATACTGCATTACTCCTGCAGGTTGGCTCCCGCACATATGCCGTACTCTGTGTATACTGCATTACTCCTGCAGTTTGGCTCCCCCACATATGCTGTACTCTGTGTATACTGCTCTGTGTATACTGCATTACTCCTGCAGGTTGGCTCCCCCACATATGCCGTACTCTGTGTATACTGCATTACTCCTGCAGGTTGGCTCCCCCACATATGCCGTACTCTGTGTATACTGCATTACTCCTGCAGGTTGGCTCCCCCACATATGCCGTACTCTGTGTATACTGCATTACTCCTGCAGGTTGGCTCCCCCACATATGCTGTACTCTGTGTATACTGCATTACTCCTGCAGGTTGGCTCCCCCACATATGCTGTACTCTGTGTATACTGCATTACTCCTGCAGGTTGGCTCCCACACATATGCTGTACTATGTGTATACTGCATTACTCCTGCAGGTTGGCTCCCCCACATATGCCGTACTCTGTGTATACTGTATTACTCCTGCAGGTTGGCTCCCCCACATATGCCGTACTCTGTGTATACTGTATTACTCCTGCAGGTTGGCTCCCCCACATATGCCGTACTCTGTGTATACTGCATTACTCCTGCAGGTTGGCTCCCCCACATATGATGTACTCTGTGTATACTGTATTACTCCTGCAGGTTGGGGCCCCCACATATGCTGTACTCTGTGTATACTGTATTACTCCTGCAGGTTGGCTCCCCCACATATGCTGTACTATGTGTATACTGCATTACTCCTGCAGGTTGGCTCCCCCACATATGCCGTACTCTGTGTATACTGTATTAGTCTGCAGGTTGGCTGCCCCACATATGCTGTACTATGTGTATACTGCATTACTCCTGCAGGTTGGCTGCCACACATATGCTGTACTATGTGTATACTGCATTACTCCTGCAGGTTGGCTCCCCCACATATGCCGTACTCTGTGTATACTGTTTTACTCCTGCAGGTTGGCTCCCCCACATATGATGTACTCTGTGTATACTGTATTACTCCTGCAGGTTGGCTCCCCCACATATGCTGTACTCTGTGTATACTGTATTACTCCTGCAGGTTGGCTCCCCCACATATGCTGTACTCTGTGTATACTGTATTACTCCTGCAGGTTGGCTCCCCCACATATGCTGTACTCTGTGTATACTGTATTACTCCTGCAGGTTGGCTCCCCCACATATGCTGTACTCTGTGTATACTGCATTACTCCTACAGGTTGGCTCCCCCACATATGCTGTACTATTTGTATACTGTATTACTCTTCAGGTTGGCTCCCCCACATATGCCGTACTCTGTGTATACTGTATTACTCCTACAGGTTGGCTCCCCCACATATGCTGTACTCTGTGTATACTGCATTACTCCTACAGGTTGGCTCCCCCACATATGCTGTACTATTTGTATACTGTATTACTCTTCAGGTTGGCTCCCCCACATATGCTGTACTCTGTGTATACTGTATTACTCTTCAGGTTGGCTCCCCCACATATGCCGTACTCTGTGTATACTGCATTACTCCTGCAGGTTGGCTCCCCCACATATGCTGTACTATGTGTATACTGTATTACTCCTACAGGTTGGCTCCCCCACATATGCCGTACTCTGTGTATACTGCATTACTCCTACAGGTTGGCTCCCCCAAATATGCCGTACTCTGTGTATACTGTATTACTCCTGCAGGTTGGCTCCCCCACATATGCCGTACTCTGTGTATACTGCATTACTCCTGCAGGTTGGCTCCCCCACATATGCCGTACTCTGTGTATACTGTATTACTCCTACAGGTTGGCTCCCCCACATATGCTGTACTCTGTGTATACTGCATTACTCCTGCAGGTTGGCTCCCCCACATATGCTGTACTATGTGTATACTGTATTACTCTTCAGGTTGGCTCCCCCACATATGCTGTACTATTTGTATACTGTATTACTCCTGCAGGTTGGCTCCCCCACATATGCTGTACTCTGTGTATACTGTATTACTCCTACAGGTTGGCTCCCCCACATATGCTGTACTATTTGTATACTGTATTACTCCTGCAGGTTGGCTCCCCCACATATGCTGTACTATGTGTATACTGTATTACTCTTCAGATTGGCTCCCCCACATATGCCGTACTCTGTGTATACTGCATTACTCCTGCAGGTTGGCTCCCCCACATATGCTGTACTATGTGTATACTGTATTACTCCTACAGGTTGGCTCCCCCACATATGCCGTACTCTGTGTATACTGCATTACTCCTACAGGTTGGCTCCCCCACATATGCCGTACTCTGTGTATACTGTATTACTCCTGCAGGTTGGCTCCCCCACATATGCCGTACTCTGTGTATACTGTATTACTCCTACAGGTTGGCTCCCCCACATATGCTGTACTCTGTGTATACTGCATTACTCCTGCAGGTTGGCTCCCCCACATATGCTGTACTCTGTGTATACTGTATTACTCCTGCAGGTTGGCTCCCCCACATATGCTGTACTATGTGTATACTGTATTACTCCTGCAGGTTGGCTCCCCCACATATGCTGTACTATGTGTATACTGTATTACTCTTCAGGTTGGCTCCCCCACATATGCTGTACTATTTGTATACTGTATTACTCCTGCAGGTTGGCTCCCCCACATATGCTGTACTCTGTGTATACTGTATTACTCCTACAGGTTGGCTCCCCCACATATGCTGTACTCTGTGTATACTGCATTACTCCTGCAGGTTGGCTCCCCCACATATGCTGTACTCTGTGTATACTGTATTACTCCTGCAGGTTGGCTCCCCCACATATGCTGTTCTCTGTGTATACTGTATTACTCCTGCAGGTTGGCTCCCCCACATATGCTGTACTATTTGTATACTGTATTACTCCTGCAGGTTGGCTCCCCCACATATGCTGTACTCTGTGTATACTGTATTACTCCTACAGGTTGGCTCCCCCACATATGTTGTACTATTTGTATACTGTATTACTCCTGCAGGTTGGCTCCCCCACATATCTTGTACTCTGTGTATACTGCAATACTCCTGCAGGTTGGCTCCCCCACATATGTTGTACTCTGTGTATACTGCATTACTCCTGCAGGTTGGCTGCCCCACATATGTTGTACTCTGTGTGGTGCTCCTGCAGATAGTTGTAACATGTTCTGCCTTCCGAGCTACACTCTGGCAATTCTCTTTATCTGTAGAAATACTTGCACAATACATAGATGTACTCGCTCATTGCCTTGAGTGCTGCTTGTATTATATATACCCCATTATTACTGCTGTGTGTACTGTCGCCCTGTCACAGCCCCGCAGATCTGTCACCTGTGCATCCTGTGGCTCAGCTTCACATGTCAGTACGCCGCTTAGTGACGCCACGTATTGACGCAGCGAAAACACGTCACTAGCTTGAAAATTACGTTCAATGAATATGCTGAGGAATATTTGAGATCATGTGAGGCTCAGTAGTGTGACTCAATATACTCACATTATAGCCACCTTAAGGCTGCAGACTGGCGAAGTGGTTTATATCAAGTTAAGTTTGTTCATAGTGTGTCAGTTTAGGCCGGGCGATAATGTGCTAGTCTGCTTTCTAGTCATTAATATTGGCTGAGTCTGTCTTCTTGTAAGGGACAGTGCCTTATAATCACACAGAGGTTTGTTTCACACGTATATATAACATTGATCCTGTAGGCAGTGTAAATTGAATATATAAATTGCTGCTGTTGGTCTCCGAACCATAACACACATACTATAAACATACTGTGCCTCCAACCAATAGAAATGTGGTTTATAAAAGACGTCACACAAAAAACGACCAATCAGATACCCTCATACATTTGCGCGGAAGTTTTGAGTCTCTTGGTTGCCATGGTATCGCGGCCTGGTCAGGTTTCATAATTAATACATAGAGGTGTAGTGGTTGGCATGTTTTCTGCAGGAGGTCTCTCTCTAAGGATGGAGCGGGGAGTCACCGACTGTGATACCAAGAGGTTTAAGAAAGTGAGTGAGTACTGTGATATTGATAGAGAACAGAAGATGGTGTTGTCACGGTTAAGTGACACAGTGTCCATATATGGTATCATTTAAATCTATACAACATATTAGGTACTATATCAGTGGAAGGGTATCTAAATTACATTTTCCTACAATAAACTCACACTGAAGCTTGCATTGTTTTACCTTTCAGTCAGCCTTTTGCATCGAAGAGTCAAATGTCTTGTTAATGCATTACATTGACCTTGGGGCTCTGAACATATAGGGCCTTATTCAATTGAGCTATGGTTGTTTACTGGAGTTCGTAATGGAGCCTGTAAACTAATTTGCTAGTCAACTGGCCTCTTTTTGTGTGCCGCAAACATTCTACAGGTTACAGGCTCAAAAATCCCTGCTGTTGTAAACATCGTAACTTACACCCCATCTAAGCCTTTCACGTCTGCAAGAGCTACAATCGCTAAAATCACTAATCGCTATTAAATTGCTCCAATTACTTAAGCCCGCAAATGTTTTCATACTTGTAAATGTAGAAGAAAATCCTACAAGTACCAGATAGGACATTGCAGCCTAAGTCCCGCGTGCCTCAACTGCTCGCCTCGCTTTGCAAGGTTCAAAGTGCATTGAGCGCCTTTGACACTCATTGCAGCCTAAGTCCTGCGTGCCTCAACTGCTCGCCTCGCTTTGCAAGGCTCACAGTGCAATGAACGCCTTTGACACTCATTGCAGCCTAAGACCCACGTGCCTCAACTGCTCGCCTCGCTTTGCAAGGCTCGCAGTGCAATGAGAGCCTTTGACACTCATTGCAGCCTAATACCCACGAGGCTCACAGTTCTACTGAAAATTGTTGTTTAATAAAATACCAGACAGAATACACTTGTTAAATATAAATACAGTCATGTTATTTCATACACACAAGTTAAAGTTTACAGGCACTCTGCTAGAGAATGGGAAACATAATTTAATTGAAATACAAGGACTTTGCTGCATTGGTTAGTCTTCTTTAAGCATAGAAATGTAGAAACATTACTAACTAGTTTGATATGTATATAGTAAAAAGTACTATAAGAAGCTGATATTTAATATGTACTTTATGTTTGGTTTCAATTGTTCTTTAATTGTTCTCTCTATTTCCCTACCTCTCCGAATTCTTTGAATTCAACTTCCACTCCCCCATATCTCTCTATTTAACTCAATTCCATATATATATTGCCTTCTCTATTCAGCACCCAGTTCTCCTTTTTCTCCCTTGATGTGATAGCTGCCTTTGACATCTTTCTTTCTACCCTTGCCACCATTATTCCTGATTGTTTGTCTAGCTCCAGTCCTGCTATGTCTGAGCTGCTCCTCAAAAATATGACATTTCATCTCTCTCCGTGTGGGCTTCATTAGATTCAGGGGGGTCTCACATCTTCTTTTTCATTCACCAGTTTAATTTTCTCATCTACCCTCTAAATCAAATTTATCGTTACCTACATTTTCCTACATGCGAACCCCACAGACGCACCAAAGCACTTGTGCATCCCCTTTAGGATGAAACTTTGCTGTTATCTTTGACCAGAACTTTGACTGACCAAATATTTACGGTTACAAAATTCTGCTGATGTTTCTTATCTTGATATACATAAACTAAGTCCATCTATCATTCTCTGCAGCAAGACTCTGGAATGACTCTCTTCTTTTACCCAAACTGGATTACTAAAGCGGTTCTTCCTTGTTCTTCAAGCCTATGCACTCACTCCTTAAGTCACAAAATCCATTGTGCACAATTATTTCAATCTTCCTTCACTAATCTAAATCTATGTCCAGTGGAGCTCTGAATCCATCTCAACCCCCAATGTCCCATTCTCATCACATGTCACTCCAGCTTTGGCTTTTTCTTTGCCTCCTTCTATGAAAAAATATTCCACTTCACATTATACAGTCTTGAAACAGGCACACATTTCATGCCTCCCTCAAATCCCATCTCGTCTCCCTGTCTCACCATATCCATTTTCACTCTACTTTTCTGGTTCTTTTACCTTGATTGTTATTCACATAAAACCCGTTATTGCCTCTTGTCCAGTTCTTCCTATCAATCCTGTTCTGCAAATTGTCACCTCCTTACACCAGAACTAAGAAGTACTGTTTTTACAACTATAGCAAGCATCTTGGATAAACATACAAAATTGGAGTATATTAATTTCTTAGTTTAAAATAATCACTGCTAAAGATACTTCTAAAAAATGTGTTCAGTACTTCAATTTTGAAGTACTGAAAGAAAGGCAGAACATTATATATATGTGTGTTCATTAAACACTGTTTTTATGCTCATATCATTCGTTTTAGAGTTTTACCTATTATTATTATTATATTACTAGCGACTTGCCCGTCAAAAATGAGGGGGCAATAACATTTGAAGCCATGGGAATGCTGTTTGAGACATAATTGAAACCGTTTTGTACTGTGAGGACCTTCGGCGCTCATTGCGAGCCCCTCATGTCGTTTACTTTTGGTCCTCTGAGAGAGATATATATTTCTATGTATATATAAGCTGATTTTTTCAGCCCTTTTTTTAAGGCTAAAAAGGGCCCCCTCGACTTATACTCGATCCCCCTTCCTTTTCCCCCCTGTGTCTCTCTAACCCCCCCGCCGTGTCTCTGTAACCCCCCCCCCGTGTCTCTCTAACCCCCCACCTCATTCTAACCCCCCTAAATACCTCCCCCTCTCCCCTCACTTACCTGCTTCTGCTCCGGCCTCCGCTCCTTCTTGAACCGGCGCGCATGTGACGTCACATGCGCGCCTAGTCAAGGAACGGAGGCCGGAGCAGAAGCAGATAAGTGAGGGGAGAGGGGGAGGTATTTAGGGGGGTTAGAATGAGGAGGGAGGATGAGGAGTGGGGTTGAGGAGGGAGGTTGAGAATGAGGAGGGTGATAAGGGAGGGGGGAAGAGACACAGGGAAGGGAGAGGGGGGAAGAGACACAGGGAAGGGAGAGGGGGGAAGAGACACAGGGAAGGGAGAGGGGAGAAGAGACACAGGGAAGGGAGAGGGGAGAAGAGACACGGGAGAGAGAGGGGGACACAGAAGGCCCAGGAGGGACACAGGGGGCAGCACATTTCCCACCCTCGGCTTATACTCGAGTCACTCATTATTCCCAGTATTTTGTGGTAAAATAGGTGCCTCGGCTCATACTCGGGTCGGCTTATACTCGAGTATATACGGTAAGTAATAATTAATGATTTATTCAATAAATTAATATACTTTAATAATTTATAATTGATATATGCAGCGAGCAATAGGCTGAAGAGCTAACAATCTGTTTGTATTTTGCGTCTGCATACAATATACATTGTTAGTGTTTGTGCCCTGCTTATAAAGTGTAATGAATGTTTGAAGTGTGCATTATAAATAGGCTGCGTGCGCGAGGTAAAGCCGTTGGTTTATTGTGTAAAGCGGCATTGTATAGTTGTAATGTTATTAATGTGGTACGCGTCTCGTGAGCATTTTCCGGCTTTTGTAATCGTGTATCTTGTAGGTCGTAGTGTGATGTGTAAAGTGCTATGCGGTTTGCCGTGTTTTGCGCGGTCGTGTAGCCTCGTTTTCATTTTTTCAGCTGCCATTTTTTTCCTTAGGTGATTTTCGTGTGTCGAAAATCGTCTAAATCGAGTTAAATTTGCGTTCCACCTCACTCACAGACGTCCTGGCTGTTGCCCCATGCTGTCTCTGATGTTTTGGTATTTTTTTGGGTGTATTTATTGTGTTTTTTCGGGTTTTTTGTTTGTCTCGTATTTTTTTTTTTCCTAACTCCCACGTCTCGTATTTTAACGGCTTACCTCGCTTCGCAAAGCATGACGACATCTCGCAGTTTGACTATTATATGTGATGTCAGTTTTGAGTGGGGCATGGTGCATAACTCATTGACTTATCTGACCTGTTATCTGAGGTCGATTATAAATATAAGAAATGGTGAAATAGCTATGTTAAATATTTAATGTCAGATAAATAAAAAATTTCATTGTTCAGATATTTGATAAATGAAACTGATTTTCATTGTATAGATATTTGAGTCATGCGATGAAGACAAGAAAGGTTATCTGAGCAGAGAGGATCTGAAGGTGGCTGTGGTGATGCTTTTCGGGTATAAACCTTCTAAGGTAAATTTGCTTGTTTCAAATTACATTTTTAATTTTATATTGATATTGTTTTTTTATATACCATTATTTGTGCCCTAGTTTATTTGTTTGTCTGAAATAGAAGCTTTAACAAAGACATGACATATTTGTATATAATTTAAATATTTCTTTAATGTCATTACTTTCTCAAAGTTGACAAAATACAGTAAATATTGATGTTAAAAAATACAGGCAATAAACATGGTCATTCTTCAAAAGCAGTTTCAGCTAAGAAAATACAGAAGATATTCAAAACATGACAAATCAATAGAAAGGGTTTATTGTTAAATAATATTTTAATTAAACAGTTTCTAAATATAGAGATATACAGAAAGCCTCATTTATTCACTATACCAGGTCAATATATATTTAACTTTATAGGACCTTTCAAGGAAAAGTACAGATCAGTTTTATTTATTAGGTCTCATTTCTGACCACAAGATGTCACCAGAGAGTTTTAGGTAGTTGTGACAGCCACTCTGGTAACGTGCTTGCTGAAATTGCTTCTGAAAACCTGTAGTAGTGCATTTTTTTCTGGATCAATATAATTATAGAAGTAGTAGTACTATGTAATTGAGTTATTCTAAATGGATTGTGTGCCCCCCACTGTTAGCTATCATATAGCAGAGTAGCAAAATGTGCTGCGTTGGTTCTGAGCATGTCAGCTTTTTTTTTTGACCTTGTGTGAAATAATATTCTTGCTCATGCAACAATAACAATATCATAGATGACACATAGTACAATAGATAACAATTAATTAGAAATCTTACTAACTTAATTACAGACTTGAAATTGCTGTATTTTATTTTGTTTTGCGTCGTTCATTCATTTCCATCTCTCCGTGACCTCCATGGTCATGCTGACCCACTTGGTATTCATGGCATAGATACTGGAGTGGTTGCCAGTTCCTTCTCCAGTGCGCCACAGCATACAGCTCCTGGTATTCCTGGGTGGTCTCCCATCCAAGCAGTGACCAGGCCCAACCCTGCTCGGCTTTAGGGTGGTGTCATCTCTTGGTTCCTTGACTGCAGTTGACTCCGGTCACAGTGTTGAAAGCATTGAATACTAAACAATGGACTACCAGGAAACCCATATACAAACATATAAATCTAAGTCTTTTAAAATGCATTATTATAATAAGAGTACTTTTGGTTATACCTTCAGGCTTAGGGTGTCTGCATTTTAAAATCTGGCATTTTGGCCATCAGCTTCTCCACAATATATGTACAAATCTCAATCAACATGCTTTAGTTTGGTATAGGTGATATTGCATCTGACTTATGTGTTTCTTTCCATAGATACTTTAATAAATGCTCACATTACTTTCTGATATGCACATTTTGTCTTCATTGACTTAGGTGGAGATAGATTCATTGATATTGTCTACACATTCAAATTCTACTGGTAAGTTGATAATTTTTCTTAGGTAAAGTTAATCACAAATAATGTTGTTTATGCAAGATACAGTTTAAAAATCTCTAAATCTCAACAGTTAATTGCAAAAATAAGTAAAATGTATGTGGTACATGGCAATTGTCAGTAGATACTCACCAATAATGATTTAAATAATTTAAAAAATAAAATCTAAGGCCCTCATTCAATTGCGATTCGGCCAATTGAATAGGGCTCTAAATAAGCACATAGCATATATTTTTTTAAAGAAGTTTTTAGTTAGTGAAAACCTTGCTTTTGGATAGATGCTTACTAACTAAAAACTTCTTTAAAAAATATATCTTATGTGCTTATTTAGAGCCCTATTCAATTGGCCAAATTGCAATTGAATGAGGGCCCAAGTCTGGTAGAGGTCTCTTTTTATTTATCTTAATGAAAAGGATGCCAGATTACCTATTTAAAACACTTTGTTCTAACCTGTGGAGTAGAGTAATTTCACATTTCAATATTATATTAGATTTAAATTGCTGTATTTTGATGATTGTGAGTATATTTTTTAATGCTGTAATTCAGCCACTCAAATACCCCATCAAACTCGGAATTAGGTTTTAAATTGCCAAGAACATAAAGTGCCACTGAAAGTATATGCACTCTACTTCTACTTTATCATATATATAGTTGTGGAACAAGAACGATGTCTGTAACGTTTGTGATGTTGGTCGCGCAGTTGTGGCCTCGCAAAGCTAGGTCGCAAGCTGCACACGCCTTAGGCTACATGAACTCCAACGGCGCTCATCTACGGAGCTTCGTGAAGCGAGGCGAGCTGGGAACAGTGCAGGCCTTAGGCTGGATGAGCTCCATAGGCGAAGCCTCGTGAGGCAAGCCGTGTTGTGTACGACGCAGGATTTTGGCTGGATTAACGCTAGCAGTGTACGGCACAGGACTTAGGCTCATGGTTCAAATGTGTGAAGAGGGTCGGAACTGCGAGCCAAGCGCATAGCTCTAAAAACCAGAAGAAGAAAAAAAAACATTTACAAATATAATAACACACTCACACACAGCACAGGGGGTGTGTCAGGAAGCCTGCGAATGAGGTTGCAAGCGATTTTGAGCCATATTTGGGGGTTTCGGCAATCCAAAACCGGCTAAGCAAAGAAAATAAAGGCGGACGAAAAACATAAAAAATTCTGAAACTGGATGAAAATGAGGCTGAGCAAAGCCAGGCGCGCAGACTTAGAAAATACACGACGGCAAAGACAGTAACACTTACACCAACAACACCAGGCATGGATGGAAGCCCTTCATAGAAATATATTATACTTTGGAAACATATTTAGGATCCAGAAGTTCACATTTTAAGGACATTTCCAATCAAAGACTGTACAATGAGGAAAAAATGTCTGGAAATTTGGAATCTGATTAAATCCATGATTATGCAGGGAAAAATGCTAGATTTTAATTAGGAAAAAAACACATTGATGCCTCTTCTGTTTAATGGAGGCATCCATGATACTTTAGTGAGGTTGTTTGTTTGAAAATGGTGTTTACATTTCTGGAGAGCAGTGCTTGCATCAGTTGATGGAGGCATGGCTGCATCTGGGCATATGCGTGATGAGATTGGTGTCAAATTCAGTGACTTCAAATTATCTAAAACCTTCTCCTAGCCTCCCTCAAGAGATAGATAAAAAAAAGATTAAACAAAGAGTCTAAAACTCTATCTTATTTCTCAAAATATGTTATAGGTCCATAGCTTACACAGCTGCTTATATTGGTTTGCCCTATCCTTACCAAACATATGTTTACACACACACAAACTTGATAAGGTGAACATAATACAATTAGTAAGACATTAGACTTCCAGATCCACCTATTGACTATCCCTGCTAAGTAAATCATTCCCACTGACCATTTATTGCGTGCTTTTTCTGTTGTATGTGCTCAAGTGATAGTGCGCTTTCCTACACCAAGGTTACTCTATGGACATAATAAAGTGGGAAATATCTAACTTGAAATTGAGGATACATATATTATCATTTACAGGAAAGAGATTTCTCTCGCTGGTAAGAAAACTCTTATCTTGGCATTTGTACTGATTATGTTTCTGGATGTTTTCTTGCTTTTAATATTTTACTCTGCTTGTGGGTATGTATTACAGTCTTTAAAACAGTGTCTCTCTGTTTGTTCCAGGTGTGAAGCTTGATGACTTTGTAAAAATGATGAGTACCAAGAAAGCCGCTCAGTTAAGCTTTGGAGACCAGAGACAGCTCTTCTCTGTATTTGATGTGCACTGTATGTATATGTAATTTTTATTTATTTCCTGTGGTGTTTTATAATTATTTTCTGAAAGCTATTTGATAAATTACAGCAATAACATGTTTACAGTGATAAAATCTGCTGAGTAAAAGCAGGAATGAGTTAC
Source organism: Discoglossus pictus (assembly GCA_027410445.1). Classification (NCBI taxonomy): domain Eukaryota; kingdom Metazoa; phylum Chordata; class Amphibia; order Anura; family Alytidae; genus Discoglossus; species Discoglossus pictus. The sequence continues at coordinate 189,421,852 of CM050168.1, read as the reverse complement.
CCCCTGCCCACCCCATTGCAGAAAAAATGGTAGGGAAGTGGGCACAAGACTGAATGTATCAGTCACCACTCTCTCTTAGGTCACTTCAAATCAGCTAGCCTTTTTTCATAATTATCATGACTGTTATCCGCTGCTGATTGTGTTGATTCACACCTTTGTTTTTGATGTTATCTCCTGTAAAGTGAACATAGCACATATTTGGTACATACCTGAGTGCCTCATTTTAGGCAGACATAGTAGTGAACAGTGCTTTTCACTCCTTTTAGAGGAGATTGGAAGCAAAAAACACCAGGTCTGTATGTCCGTTTTTTTTTATAGTTTTAATATGGCCTCTGTCAGTATCATTATTTTTATTATTTACTAGCGAATTGCCCGTCAAAAAATGACGGCAATGAAATTGTAAGTGAGCTAATGCTATTTGGTGTATAATAATAAAATAACTAATAGATTAATTAAGTAATATACTTTACCTATTTTGAAGTAATATATGCAGGAAGCATTGTGTTGAAGAGCTGACAATCTGTTTTGATGTTGCTGCAGCATTAGTGGTGTGGAGCAGCTGTGTAAGCGTGATGAATGTGTGCAGTGTAATAGTGTGCGTGCGCGAGACAAATCCGTTAGCGTAGTTGTGTACTTCCGCATTGTTCTAAAATGGCGGCTAATGTGTGTTATGCGTCTGTAGCGGAATATCCGTAGCTGTTTTGTGATGTTTTGCGTGTTTCTTGTGTTGTTTTGCGTGTTTAGGGTCCTGTAGCCTCGTTTTCGTTTTGTTCGGCGGCCATTTTTTCTCTCGCTTAGAGTATTTTTTTTGTGTCTAATCTCTTTTATTTTGAGGTAAATTAAGGTGTAACTTCATTTTTTGAGGTCCTGGATGCTCCCTCTTGCTGTAGGTAAGCTTTTTATGTATGTGTTGTGTGTATTTTTTGTGTTTTTAATTTTTTCATGTCCACGGGTTGGGGACGATTTTTGCGAGGTCGTAATTGGTCGTAACGTGTCTTGTACTTTTTTTGATAGGGCCGCAGTTGCTGGCAAGGGCAGCAGGCTCGCTACGCGTGCATCGGCTCGCATGCTCACAACTATATATGTGATTGGATGAACATGCTCAAACATTCTTACTATTCCCAGTATATTTGTTCACCTAGGCTACAGTTTTTAGGAGGGATTCCTAAAGCATCTGTAAAGAATCACTGTAGTCAATTTTCTTTCTATGTGTTTTTTTAAATAACTAAGCTTGATAAGGCAAAAATGTTTTTTAGACAGGAAAAAAAAAAATACAAGCTTTTACATTTTAACCTTTTTATATGCAATTTTTCTTTACTGCCGGGGTCCATTTTCTCTTCTGTGTCGATTCTGACCTCTGCTTTCTCATGAGATTGATTAGCAGAAAACAAACTGCCAGATCTTTTTTGCGTCGTTCAGTCGTTTCCGACTTTCCGTGACCTTATGGACCGTTACACATCAGGACATCTGTATGTCCATGGTCATGCTGATCCACTTGGTATTTCTGGCAGGGACACTAGAGTGGATTGCCAATTCCTTCTCCAGTGGGCCACAGCATACAGCTCCTGCTATTCCTGGGTGGTCTCCCATCCAAGTACTGACCAGGCCCAACCCTGCTCGGATTCAGGGTGGTGTAATCTCTTGGTTCCCTGACTGGAATCAAACACAGGTTGCAGTGGTGAAAGCACTGAATCGTAACCATTGCACCATATACATAATTGTATATAAAATGTAATTAATTATAAACTTATTTAGTTTTATCCACTAATAACGTTGTGCTTATTTTCAAATGTAGTTCTTCAACACAGTATATTTTAAATATATATTTTAAATAGTTGACTACAGTGGTCCTTTTAAAGGTCCTTCAACATTTTCAGGGTACTTAAATATTGTACTGAATGCAGATGATTAAAATAATAGATTTTATTTTGTCATAATACATTGGCCAATCAGTTTGGGGGGACATAGAGGGCAGATTGTGGATTCTCATATTGCCACGGAAATTTATATATGTTTTTTACTCAATGAAGCTGAACCATTTTAGATCTCTTCTGATCGTTGTACTTTCATTCTTACGTAGGAAAGGTATATAACAGTATATTATCATTTTTTTATCCCAATAATAACATTTAACCTCACAGTACAGTATTTCATAGGAGTAGGAAGTGGCAGTAAAGCATAAAGCGAAGGATGCCAGGATGGGAAGAGGGTCTCTGAATCAGACAGTTATTCTACTCCTCTCAGTTACCTGTTCCTGTGTGTCAAAAAATCTGTGAATGACTAACATGCTTGAGTAGGTTTAATGATTACAGTCTCTTAAACAAACCATGCAGGTTTTTCAGCAGAACTTTCACTAACCTCAAGATCAGTGTAGAAATAAATTTTCATAAGGTAAGCACTTTATATAAAACTAGTGACTTGCCCGTAATAAATGACAGTATCATAGAATTGTATCTTGATTTGTCTGTGCTGTCTCTCCCCCCTCTCTCTCCCCCCCTCTCTTTCCCCTCTCTCCCCCCTCTCTCCTCTCTCTCTTTTCTTTCTCTCTCTCTCTCTCTCTTTTCTTTCTCTCTCTTTTTTCTTTCTCTCTCTTTTTTCTTTCTCTCTCTCTCTCTCTTTTCTCTCTCTCTCTTTTCTCTCTCTCTCTCTTTTCTCTCTCTCTCTTTTCTCTCTCTCTCTTTTCTCTCTATCTCTCTCTTTTCTCTCTATCTCTCTCTCTCTTTTCTCTCTATCTCTCTTTTCTCTCTCTTTTCTCTCTATCTCTCTTTTCTCTCTCTTTTTTCTCTCTCTCTCTCTCTCTCTCTCTTTTCTCTCTCTCTCCCCTTTTTTTTGACCCCCGGTATGCTTGGCAGTTCTGTGTCTCATCATTAGTTTTTCAGAGAGCTTTCTTAGCTTAGGCCAGCAATGGCACAATTTGCTATGGAACACATTACTATTATTATTATTATCTCTTAATTATATAACTAAATTGTTGCGTAATGCCGTGGTACAGTAGAACGAGTATGACAACACATCATTTGACAGATTGATACAAAAGGAATTAACAGTCATATCTAACACTTTTATACTAAGTGCTTTGCAAGACTGAGAGCTTTCAAGCTTACATTGATTTGCTAGAACTCAAACCTGTATAGCTTACTGTTTATTATATGACTCTTGAGTCAGCAGCATCCATTCCTCCTTTTTATGTTGTTTCAAAATAACAGTTATTTGGTGTTTCTAATTCTATTGTTTTTCTTCTTATGCTTCCTGTACAGGTCGTGGGTTTCTAACTGTGGAAGATTTCAAATGTGCATTTAAACATGTGGTGCCACACTTATCTGAACAAACAGTACTTGAAGCATTCAGGTAAGATCTAGTATTAAACAAAGACCAATAAATATTCTTCTAAGTCAAAATAATGAGCTTTACAAAATTACAGTATTGCTGTACTCCAGTGCAGATGTGTTACAAGACAGTGTGCAGTGTATCTTAAGAATGAACTTGCTGTAGTAACTTCAGTATCATTTGCTTAATGTTTAATGTCTTAACCAACATTTCACTTCTAAGACCTCCAGATGTAAAGGTCATCAGGTAAGATTTCTTATGTAAAGTATTTAAAAGAGCATGTTTTCAACGTAATAAATGTTGCTAGTTAAGTGAAAAAAATATTGTTCAAAACTTTAAAACTCATTCAAACTAAGTAACCGGTAATGCAGAGAGCATAATTTAGTCAGTAGATGGCAAGCCCCAAGCTTGGATACCTTCATTTGCAAAAAAAAATAAAACACATTTTGACACATTATCAAATACCCTCTTTCTGATGCAGCAAAGAAAAATAAATTTCTTTCCATGCCCCTGTAACGTTGGAATATAATAGAACTTTGGTGGTTTCTCTATCGTATTACATGCCATTACATATATATCACATATACTTACAATTCAATCAATAAGTGATCCCAGTTACCTAAATGTATTGCCTAAATCCTGTAATAATGTATGTATATGCATGAATTATGCTCACTATCCATAGACAGTTTGTGGGTGCACATAGGACAGTTTGTAATCTGTAATTTTGTTCTGAATGTTGCTAAGCAATAGAATCATCTGTCCACTGGGTTATGTTTTGTAAGGCAATAGCTGTAGATTTCCTCAAGTAATCTTTGTATTGCTAGTACCTTTGTGTCTCTTAAAGGGCACTAACATCACCAAACATTACAGTTGCAGCAATTGTTGATGAATACAACTGTAACTGTGAGCATTGCAGCTCTCTCAACATGACTTTGTTTTGGGTAAATCATTTTGAGTACAGTGAACCTTGCTTCAGAGAGCCATTGGCAAGCTGCTTACCACATCTATTGTGGTTAAAGCGCTTGAGGCAACGGATTGCCTCTCGGTTGCATGTAGTCGTTGAAGGTCCCATTGTGACTTGCATTACGATGTTTGGGATGGTACAGAATGTCTCCTTACTATTTATTTACCTTTAAGAATTCATGTTAATCTTCCAACACTGAAATGTAAGGAGTGAAATATAATTAACAACTTTGCAATATACTATTCCTAAAAGCATTTTCCCCTTTCAATCTCTTCCCCAAAAGTATAATGCCTGTCTCAGAGTATATAAATCCATGACAGGCCAATAGTAAATTGCTCTAACAAATCCAAAGGGACATTTACTTTTTAGCTCTAGAAATAGCATTTCAATATGGAATTTTTGAAAAAAGGATAGATGACAACTCTAAATATGTCAGGACAGTGTGCCAAATAGGCTCATAAACTTGGGAGGATTTAATTAAGAACATTTTGTTTTCATAACATTTTAAAATAAAACAACAATGTTGTATATAACACTGTAGAACAGAGGTTCCAAAACTGTGGCCTGTGAGCTCCAACACATTTAAAGGGATATGTAAATTTCCTGGATTAGGAATGCATCTGATAGAGGAGAATTAATAGTATATGAAAAAAATGTTTGCATGAAAAAATACCAAAATAAACATTTAAACACTTACCCTGAAGTTAGCAAAATGTATTTGAATTTCTGACAGTTTCAAATTTAAGGTTAACACCCCCTCCATAATTTGTTTTGGCCAATCCAGTTAGATGAAAGATTTGAGACCTAGCACTATGTTAGTTGCTTTGGCAATAGCACACAGCATAGACAGGAAGCAGGGATGAGTCCTATCCCAGCAGTGATTGGGAGGCTGACAACACTGCTCTACTATTGGCTAAGCAAGCAAGAGCAGGCAAATAGTGGGTTAATATTGCTCCCCGGATGCTGCATGCTGATTGGGTGGGGGGATCAGGACCTTGTGTAGACACCCCCTGGGGTTGTCAACATATTCATAAGAGGGATTTGTTAGATATTAATAAAAATACAAAGTTTTATGAGGTGTGCTGTATACATATAGTCTGCTTTTTGCCTATAAAGTGCAGAAATGTATTAATCCAGCAAACTTTGATATCCCTTTAAGAAACATTGAAGTGCCTAAATATTGGATTTTGTGTTTTTTACACATTCAAACTATATTTCAATATAGCACAATGCATTTTTGTTAAGATGCCCATTAGGTGATCCACTAAGGCCCTCAGAAGTAGTAAAGTGTTTGCGAAGACTCCAGCTAACTTAGTTATCCATTAAACCTCCCCATAGAAAACAGTGCTGTAGATTCACTCTTTAACCCACCTATCTATATACACCTAAATACATCTTTTGACCTTTTTTATAAGTGCATATGTGGCTTTTCAGGTAATTGATATTGCCTATCACATGTGAGATATGGTTTGGAAGAAGGGTACTTTACTATTTAGGCAAAAAAGTTTTGCTTTATATAAAAGTTTTAACAAGGTAACTTAATGTTATCCTTGTTAATGTAATTGTCATATCAATATTGTAATATTTACTTTCAGAGTAACAGTTTCTCACCTTTTGGAACCACCCCCTGTCTTTCAGTTGCTTATGATAGCTACCATGTATCACAGCTGTGACCCTAAGGGAGGTGCTTCACATTATCCATGTCTCATAATACTTAGACACACGTCACTGTTTGCTTGCAGCAGAGCAGTATTAAACAGTTATACTGAGCAGGAATTAAAATTGAATTAGATCACATTCAAAAGTTTATATAAAACACAAAAATTGAGGCTTAAGGCAAAAATTCCAAAAAATAACTTCATGGCCTTAATGTGTATAGCTTAGAGAACATAAAAGAGTGTGGTAATATAATAGAAACCTTCAAAATATATCAAAGGATTTAATATTGTTCAGGAGTGAAGTATCTTCCTGAGAAAGAGGAATACAAGCTCAAGATTTTATGATTTGAAGATGGGAGGTAGAAGATTTAGGGGTAATGTGCAGGAGTACTGTCATGACAGGGGACCAGCTAGACTGCTGGTTAGGTCTTCGTGCTTGACCTGCCAGGGTCTACTCAGTGCCTGGACAGCTTTCCACAGCTCATCTAAGCTCCAGAGGAAGATTTTATAATTATAAAATAATGATGAGGGTCCCAGAAAACGCAACACTACACATACATCCTCAAGTCAGAGCACAACAGTTTATTTGGGGATTTAGTAGACATTTTGCAGGGATGAGAATAATGGGGAAACTGTAAAACATTAACCAGGAATAAACATTATACAACTTTGAATTTCTCCCTAAATGTGATGCTCCAATCAGAGGCAGGACTACATGGCTGCAAGCCATGGTGTAATCGCCTACAATATTGGGGATAATTATCTGTGCTGTGGCTAATATGGTATGTGATTCAAAGGCCAGATAATTCGGTAGGAGGGACAGACATGCGTGACTCCAATTGTACACTACATTAGGTGCCAGCTCTTCTGCACTGTGTACGTAGACCCAGGAGTATGTAATACAGTAGGATATCCAAACAAAGGCCTCAATTCAATTGAGCTATTGTTGTTTATGGGAGCCCCTAATGGGGCCCGTAAACTAATTTGCTATTCAATTGGCGTCTTTTTGCAAGCTGCAAACGATCTACGGGTTACAGTCTAAAAATCCCTGCGGTTGTCTAGATCGTAACTTACAACCCATCTAAGCCTTTGATCTTTCAAGCCCGCAAGCGTTACAATCGCAAATCGCTATTCAATTGCTACAATTCCTCACACCTGTAAATGTCTACTTTATTTAGTCAAATTCCTCTCCATCGGCTGTCAACCAAGTGGGTTGGTCCGTTTGTCATCAGGTTGTTCATTGGTTGCTTGTACAAGGTGCCAACCAATAGGACGACCATCAATGATATGGGGGCCTACTGCATTTGGAAAAAGGTTATTTCCATCAATGATATGGGGGCCTACTGCATTTGGAAAAAGGTTATTTCCATCAATGATATGGGGGCCTACTGCATTTGGAAAAAGGTTAGACATTTTGCCTTGTATCGTGCCTAAATCTCTGTCGAGGTTTGGCTGCGGCCATAAACCCCATCCGGCATGCATATCCAAGGGCTTCTCCAGGGACCAGTTCCCACACCCTACATGTGATAAACTCTTTCAGGGATGGGTTGATAGTAAGATCTTGACAAGTACTAATTTACAGAAAGGGTATTTGATAAGTGAAACAGCCTTCCAGTGGATGTGGCAGGGTTAAACACAACTAAGGAATGTAAGCATGCCTGGTGTAAGCATAAGGCTATCCTCCGTAAGGTTTAATTTAGCCAACTTTTAGACAGATAGAATGTGCCGACTAGATGGGTCTCTTGTTCTTATCTGCCTTCAACTCTGTTTCCCTGTTTAAACCATTATGCACCACTTCCCACCCACTGCAAACACCTAAGTAACAGTATCATAAAATAACATGCAAACAATTACCATATCTGTAAATAAGCACTTGAGAAAGAGACTTTACCATTGCCATAAAATTAGCAGAAACACGTCGCATCAGGCAATAGAAATTGCAGAACGCAATAACCACAATCCAGTAAAGTGGAAATCACCATTTTATTGTGCATTCATTAACATCCTTACGAGGTGTCCATGTAGTGTTTTATGATACCATTATTTTGTTCTATTATCTATCCACAGTCCACCCTAACAGCTTCTGCACTGTGTTAGATAAACAGAAGGTCAAATGGCAGGTGTGCTTCCAATTATTTTAGCTCATTGTGCACTAATAATGACCTCATTGTTTTGTGCTTCTTTGCCATAATTAGAACCAGAAGCAAATTATCTGTGGGTACAGCAGAACAGCCTAGATATTGTGCTCTGTATGCAAGTTAGATTTATGAACCTGTACTGCGGAGGAGAATGACTATGAAGCATTCATCTTGCCGGCGCTAGTTGCCATGGAGATCTCATACACAGTGCAGTGTCATTTCACCTCTTGTGATTCCTGCAGTAGATTTTTCTTCTCTCTTTGTTGTCCGTGTTTCTTAAGGAGCTGTCTTGCAATCTTTCATCACCAGACAATTAATCATTTGCACATTTTTCCAGTTCATATTATACCTTTCATAAATGCCTCATTCTCTAGGTATAAGGCAGAATATGTAAGTCTGATGTATGACACACAGTGACTTCCATTTAATTAACAAGTCCAGTCAAAATATCAGAATTTTCTGCAATTAAAGATGTTTTTTAATAGATTTGATGTTTGCTTGCGTCACTCAGTCGTGTCCGACCCTCCATGACCTCATGGACTGCAACACACCATGCTGATTCACTTGGTATTCATGGCAGAGATACTGGAGTGGGTTGCCGGTTCCTTCTCCAGTGGGCCACAATATACAGCTCCTGGTATTCCACTTATCCAAGTACTGACCAGGCTTAACCCTGCATGGCTTCAGGGTGGTGTAACCTCTTGGTTCCATGACTGAAATCAAACCCAGATCGCATCGGTGAAAGCACCAAACCTTAACCACTGAACCATCAGGTGGTCCAGATTCCCTGGTGACTGAAAACCAAAATAACTCCTCAAGCCTGCCCATTATGTCTACCTAAAAGTTTGGCTAAATTCAGCATAAGGATGGTCACATACTTATCCCAGGTATGTAGATAAGATATCCATTTAGTCCTATCAATATAGTTTTTCACAATTATGTGCAACTTAAAATAGTAACAGTTGCATCTGCAATGTCACTTTGTCACTCACTTATGCACAAATTTCTTGTGTTTAACCTTGTCCTTGTATCTGCTTCTCTTTCTGTAAAATAGTATTTTCACACATTACCTTAAATCGTCCACATACCAACTTCAACTCATACATTCTTGTTCTTGCATTCCCCTTTTTTTTTTTTAACTCTTGAACGCTCTCAAAGTCTTGTCTGCATGACTGTGAATAGCATATAGGATGACATCTGGAATCAAATAATATGCTACTCCTAGAAGCCTAGATGTGCTTACTACCACAATCCTTTAAAGGGACATGGACGTATTCTGGATTTCACAAGGAATATAATATACCTATACATCTCTTTACTTTTTGTATACTTTATTTTATGAAGTGCTTAAAATCTTCTTTTTTCGGCCTAAAATCTTACAAATAATGAGTTTATCCCCTCTGCAGCTCATGAATACAGTATACTTAAGTATGGGGGCTGCAGTGTTTCATAGTAACCAATTAGTGGCAACATTCTGCAATTTGCTACTTGAGAAAGGTCCATGATAAACTAATTGAAACACTGTTTGAACTATAGAAGGCAGAAAGAAATAGGTGCAAATTGTATGATTTTTAAGCACTTCTTAATAACGTAAAGTGCATAAAAGAAACATCCATAGGTGTATCGTATTTCTAGTGAAAACCAGAAAAAGCACGTTATAATTATTTATTGTGTTCCCCACAGACAGAGGACCTTCATAAATATTCTGTGTGTATCATGGAATGTATGCTCAATATTATAAATCCCACTGAACATGAAGAGAAACTAATGATGTAGATGTTAGTATACCGAAAGACATTTTTTTGTCAAAGGGTCTGTTGTATTGTATTGTGTTGTGTGTGTGTGTGTGTGTATGTATATATATATATATATATATATATATATATATATATATATATATATAATTATACACATACATTTAAAAAAACAAACTTCATAAAGTACAAAATCTTGTTAGAATATTTGCATTTTTATTTTATAATCAAATTATTCTTTTTCTATGAGTATTCATTTTCTTTTGTCAGACAATTCTTTCAGAAGGAACTGTTCTTGTAAACTAATGAGCTTCCAGTTACTGTAACTGAAAGCAGTTTTAGGTGCCCCATTCCCAATGTCCTGATAAAGTCTTCTTTTGTAAGCAGTCTCTTCCCACCTTTGCAAACTGATAACATACTCCAGTTTATATGCAATTATATTAGAAACTGGAGTATTTTATTTTCTATTGGAAAAACAGTTAGCATTTTTCTTTCAAATAAGAATGGTATTTTTAAAAATATGCTCAAAGTAGTCATTTAACACAAATTAAAAAAGGAGAGCATACCACAAGTAGTAGTTGCTAGTGAAGATAAATCCATAAATAGTGGCTACAAACTATAACACGGTCAGTAGACACTGATTATAATAAAGAGAATAATTAAAGTAAAAGACCGCTGATATATATATATATATATATATATATATATATATATATATATATGTTCCAATCTGATAACACTGGCACCATGCTCTGCACTTTTTGTTACTCTTGAACTCTCCTCTCTTCTGTCCTTTTCTACATTACTTTGAATTGCATGTGGGATGTCATCTGTAATCATAGTATTTGTTGTTCCCTAGGTATGCTTACAGCTGCAGTCCTTCAACCTTTTAGTGTTAGAAATACCTTATATTGTTATTATTATTATCGCTTATTTGTAACGCACCAACATATTCTGTAGCGCTATACATACATCTTTGAGAGAGAATCCGATGTCCATAGTGCTTTCCCCAATTGATAAGACAAGATTTTGTTAGTGACTGTATGTAGGGAATGAAATAGAGGGCAGGGTCCAGTATGACCCCAAGACAATGGGCTTGGAAGGTGGTAGTGATGATGGAATTGTTGACAGTAAGAGAAATGTGAGGAATTGATGCTGTAGTAGATTGTAGGAAGATTAAGATTTTGAGATGGTTGGCAGACATCCAAAATGATATGCGTGAGAGGCAGTTGGAAACACGTGCTAGAAGAGAGGGGGATAAATCAGGTGCTGAGAGTTAGATTTGAATGTAATCTGCATAGAGATGATACTGAAATCAAAAAGATTTTATGAGGATGCCAAGTGAGGATGTATAAATGGAGAATAGGAGAGGACCTAGGACTGAACCTTGGGGTACGGCAACAGACAGAGGTTGAAGAGAAGAAGAGGTGCCAGAGAAGGAGACGCTAAATGTTCGATCTTGTAGATATGATTTGGACCATGAGATGGCAGTATCTCTGATTGTGAGGGAGTGGAGAATTTGGATTAGTAGAGAATGATCAACTGTATCAAAGGCAACAGAGAGGTCCAGGAGAAGTAGAGTAGAAAAGTGACCAAGTCATAAGTGACTTGTGAGAGTTGTCTCAGTGGAGTGTTTGGGTCGGAAGCTGGATTGGAAGGTGTTAAGAAGGTAGTTGGAGGAGATAAATTGGGTAAGGCGAGTGTAGACGAGCCACTCAAGCAGTTTGGAAGCCTGGGGAAGTAGAGAGATAGGGCAGTAGTTAGTTGCAGAATCAGTGTCAGATGAGGGTGTTTTAAGAATTGGTGTAATTTAAGGCATGTTTACGAGATGATGGAAATGTGCCAGTGTTTAGGGAAAGGTTGAAGAGATGTGTGAGAGCCTGGGTAAGTGTGGTAGAGAGGGGAGGTATAAGCTGTGATGGAACAGAATCTAGAAGACAGGTAGTAAGACAAAAAGGTTAATAGTAGGCTGGATACCTCATCCTCTATTACAAGGTCAAACAAATGCATAATGGCTGTGGGATTAGGGAAGGGTAACGGCTGGGTGTTATCAGTGAAAGATATGGAGTGGGAAAAAGACACATAGAGCTTGCGAGATTTGTCCCACGCTATGCGCATGTGTGGCTTATGCCGCGCATTGCGCTTGTGCATTTGTCAAAGTGTGTAGTGTGACAACTGTTATAGGTGATTTATACTGTGTGTGTGTGTGTGTGTGAATATATGTGTGTGTATATGTACATATGTGTGTGTGTGTGTGTGTATATATATATATATATATATATATATATATATATATGTGTATATATATATATAGTAATAACTGTTTTTCTTGGAACTCTGAGCTGGAAGCAGGTTTTTTAACTTGCTTTAGACATTCAAATGTGAACACAGATGTACTTTTTATTTACTATATATATATATATATATATATATATATATATATATATATATATATATATATATATATATAAATGTGTTTGTGTGTATAAAAACATCCCTTGTACCTTTTTAGGATTTATCTGCCACATTTCCTGCTAATGAAAAGTGAATTTTTACAAGGGCACAACCTTCTGAGACAGCCCAGCAAAAAATTGGGACCACACAGTAATTAATTATATATAAAATTTAAATAATTAAAGGGTATTTTCATTTTTTTTGTGTGTTTGCTTCCTAAAAACACTTGGTTCATTATTTAATTTAGTTATTCAAAGAACCATATTGAAAAAAATAGCTACACTGGGCTTTTTAACAGATAAGGAGGAGATGAAATATTTTCATTTAAAGGCATATCCAAGTTTCATGGATGAATACATTTCTGGAATCCTTAGGCAAAAAGCAGCTTATGTGTATGCAGCACATCTCATAAAACATTTTATTTTTATTAATAAATAAAAATGCCTCTATGGTTATGGTGACACCTCCATCGGGTGTCTATACCCACCTCCCCCGATCAGCATGCAGCATCAGGGGATCAATATTAACCCACTATTTACCTGCTGTTACTTGCTCAGCCAATCTCTTTGCAGCTTCCTGTCTGTATGTCAGCAGCAGTACATAGCACATATCAGTGATACACTACATACCCCAGGCTGCTTTACAGCACAAACAGGAATTCCAGAGTTTGAATCAAAGGTTTCAGCTAACCTGAGTGGCCAAAACAAATAATTTTAAATGTAATGCTAATTTAGCCTGGGTTTGGAGGATGTTAACCCTAATTTGCAACTGTCAGAAATTACAAGACATTTTGCTTACTGCAATGTAAGTGTTTACATTTTTATTTTGGGATATTTTCATGCAAAAAAAATGTTTGCATACACTACTGATTCTCCTCTATCAGATGCATTCATAATTCAGCAAACTTAGATATACCTTTTAAAGATTGATGGTTACACCTAGTAGGAATAGAGCGTTTATGTACAAGGCTCCACATTGTTATAGCAGATCATAGTCCTTTTCTGTTCTCTTAAATATGATCTTATGGAAGTATATTCAAAATGTCACCGCTATTTTACAATGGTTTTAAAATACAACCCTATATTGTACACCATTCTGCTCATCGCAACGCTGGGTGTAATATTACTTGGCTACAGCGTCATGAAGTAATTACTGATACTCTTGTGCTGGCAATACTAATCACACATAAAGATCACACGGACTCTAGTTAAGATGGACATATTACCCTGTAGGTTAAAACACAATTAATTACTGCCTGCTGGGGGAAATTAGGCTGCTCCTCTGTCAGGATAGATTAGTAAGGTGTTGAGGGCAGAAAATAAATTTGTTTAAAGATCAGAGCACAACGAGCTTCTGACTCTGCATTGCATCAGTGAGTTGCATTTTTTAGTGTGATCTTTAAAGCACAACAACAGCCTCATATTTACAATGTGCTTTTTATAAACAAATAATTTGATTATGAGCAAATTTGTTAGGAGATAAAACAGAATAGAAGCAGCCTTTTCTTATTCGTTTAATATTTTTTATGTGGGCAGATGTATTTTAGAGCCACTTTCTCGGCATTATGTGTCCTTGTAAACTAATGAGATTTTGATCAGTCTTATTAAAAGCACTGGCACTTTGAATTGCCAAATTTCTACTATAGCAGAGAAAAGCTTCTACTGTTTTCAAGATGTCCTTGCATCTATGCGCACTGCTAGTTCCCACTACATCAGGGCTACTCAAGTTCAGCCCTGGAGGGCCACACAAAAGCCTGAATTTGAAGATATCATGTCTGTGCACAGGTGAGTCAATCAAGATGACTGAAGAAGTGATTGACTCACCTGTATGCAGCAGGGATATCATCAAATCCAGGCCTGTGTGTGGCCCTCCACGGCCAAACTTGTGCACTGCTGCACTACAGCACAATATGTGAACATGTGACTACAGTGGCCCTTTTGATTTTGTGTCCTATCCTGTTATGGTTATGGCACCAATCCACTGCTGCAGTGCGGTAACCAACCCCTAGATAGCGCTACCAATATTTCAGTGCCATATCATAGAGTCAAGGCTTAGGTAAACAGTTAGGGTTAGGCTACCATTCTAAGCTTAGAACTTCTCTAACATATTGGCAGCGCCATTTAGCGTTTGGTCTCCACACTGCAGCATCGGACCTGTGTCTAACTATAATAGGAAAGATCCTAATTTTGAGGTGACGTCTAATAATCCCATGTTTAAAGGGGCACTGAAGTCACTAGATGTTCAATGCACCCTCAGATGGTTAATTTAGCAGCATTTCCAAACCTTTTACATTCAGTAGCGGTCTTGGACTGCTTCATCAGCAAAATACACAATGCGCTGCACTGACCAATAGCACTCATGAGAACCAGTTGTGCAGGCTGTGTAAGGAAGAGTTACATTTTCTATAATAGTTATATTTTTCTTTTTTACCAATTGCACGGTATGTACTGGCATAGCATCTTCTGTGCTTGTGAGTTTGAATCCCATCATTTTTTTTATTCAGGTTTTGTAATGTATTGATATGAGATAAATATGGGTGATGTAATCCATTTAACATAATTGCCTAAAGTAAATTAGAAAATATTAATGTAAAAAGGAGAGTACTATGATTTGAACTCATAACCTTTACAGGTAAATAGGTTAATATCACTTGGGCATCTGTTTGCATGACAAAGAATGATTATTCAATAAAGCTAAAATACAGTTAGTTTGACAGTTATAGCCTGCACCTCAACATCCTGTGGGACAATATTGAAATCAATTCTTTAATCGGTTTAAAAAAATGTGAACATTTCCCCACATGATTTCCATGGATTGCACAGTAGTCTACCACGTCCCTTTAAGGTAGAAGTTGTAAAATTATCTAAGAGACTCAAGTTTAATTATACATGTTTTTTCTTTCCATGTGAACCAAATTATAAGTATCACATTCTAGTGTGAAAAGTAAGGAATAAAATTGTAGAAATAATTTTGCCAAAATTTAGATCATGTTTCTGAAAATATATACTTTTTGACCCTTTTTTTCTCTCAAATGATTACAATTACAATTGATGAAAATATTTGGAGCAGACCTATTATCTGCCTGCCACTTATGTTTCCGCCACTTTGTTGAAATATCCAAATGATTTTTTAACGGCAGATATTTTCTGGTAATTTGGATGAAAAGGTGTTAAACTGGATGGTTTCAAAAACATGCTTTTATGTTTTGACAAAAGATTGTGTGTACTTTTTTTTTTAAATGCTAGTACTAAATGCAGTCTTACATATACATTTAGGTATAGATATCTAGGGGACAGTCAAAATAAAGCAGGACCTGGAATTTGTATAAGCCAAGCATGTTGCAACACTAGTTAACTTATTTAGAGTGTATGTCTCAAGAATTATTCAGCTTAATAAAAAAAAAAAGTTTTATTCTCCCTCAAAACCACTGCCATATTCTCCACACCGTCATTTGTTTGCTAAGCATTATTTCAGAGCTTCCACACATGTTCAGGTTAGCATATTCAGCCTGACGTTAAATCAGAACCTTTTTGTTTCTAGAAAACACTGAAGGTCATGTGAAAATATTCTCATCCATCATATTTCCCAACCTTGAAAATATCTGTAATATTTTTTTTTTACAGTTCCTTTCATTTGCATGGACATTAGACATCTCAATCCAGGCTTAGTGAGTTGATATCCGCTCGACAGTTGGGCTGTGGGAATTCTGCATGTCTTTATTGAAAAAAGAAAAAATATTGAAAGGTTACAAAAAATGTTTGTGTTTACAGTAGATTCAAAGTGTCCAACCTTTGCTGCTATATTATAAATGTTAAAATGTATTCATACACCAATTGATTTAGATAGACAGATACAATGGTGGGCAAAATAAATATCTAAAATGCAGGAGGCAAGCAGATTTTATAGAAGTATGAAAATAAGCCCTTCATAGATATGTATTTTACATTTAGGACATTTCCTCCCCTGGATATATAATATAAAGAAAGAGAGAGAGAGAATGAATGTGTTATAGTAAAACATACCCACAAACCACATTTTACTCCGAAACCCAATCATGATATCAAAAAGTTTGCTATTATCAGATTTTATTTATACAAAACGTGGGTCAGCAACAAAAAGCGTCCAAAATGGCTGCTACTGACTGGGGCAGGAATATAAACAACATAGCTTTTTATAGTGAATTACATAAAGAACATGGTAACCATGGTATAACCTAATTTACCTTTTAAAAAATGACACCTCCCAGCAACGGCCAATAAACAATCACATAAATAGTTGTCAGTGTGGGGAACGTTTGCAATGTTAGTCATGCATTTGCGTCCTTCGCACAGTGAGGGACGCAACTGCAAGCCTCGCGAAGCAAGCAGTTGACAGACGCATGACTTGGGTTGCAATGAGCGCTCATTGGACTGCGAGCCTTGCGGGACTTAGGCTGAAATGAGCGCCAACGTTTTAATTTTTTTTTTTTTCATTCGAATTTGCTCTTTTATTTGCACGTTAGAAAGTAGTGAGTCTTGTGTCTTGTTTCCTTTTAAAGCCCTTTATTGTGCAGTGGCTGTATGTAGACTCTTAGTTTATTTTTTTTTTAGTGTAATCTATGACATAGGGCCATATTTAATTAGACGTATTGGCTTCGCATCCAGCCCGCAGTGCTACATAGCTATTATATTCAGCCCGTAAATGCTGTTTTCGGAGCCCGCAAAAAAATCTGCGGGTTGGAGGCTCAAATATCTTGCAGGTTGGAAACGTACAGGCTATGTCTTAGAAATGCCTTTGGTGTATCCAGACCACAAATGTATCTTTCGCAAATCACAATAAAATTGTAGCTTTTTTTTTTAAGCCCACCCACCTGCAGACTTTTACTTGAGCCAAACAATTCTGCGGGTACTCAGTAGTATCCACAAAGCCCTTACAGAGAAGTCCATACCAGTTTAAAAGCAAATATAAATTCTAATATGTATATTTAAAATAAAATAGACATATTTATTAATAATATTAATAGCACAGTATTCCTATGCCCTCAAATAAGCAAGAAATATATTTTTTTATGTGATTTTTAAGTGTTATATTCATCCTGGAATTTAGTGTGTTTACATTTATTATGGAACTCACATGGAGTGCAATATACTATTTATTCATTTTATTAAAGCACATTTTAATTTATTTTCGGGCCGTTCGCAATTCAGATATCAGATATTCAGACATCTGACCTCCTTTGTCATGTCATTACGGCTATCTTTTTTCCTATTGGCTCCGCCGAACTTGGAATTGTGGCTGGTATTACGGATACAAATTTTATACGCCCTGCAGCAAATTTACGATTTTGCAATGACAATTCGCAGCCCCTTCTAATTTAATCGCTATGTAGTTGTGGATTTTCTTTAGCCCGCAGGATTTGCGGGTTACCCGCAGGCCCTGCAGGCTTCTAATTTAATATGGCCCTTAGTCTACCGTTTTTCTGACCTCAACAAATTCTTTTATTTATTTAATACAAACTTCAAGCCTCTACATATGAACAAAATCTTGTTCATGTTATGAAGTTATTTATATTAAAAAAAGGAACCAAGCTGTTTGTTATAAAATCTGCATAGGACTCTGGTTCTGCATCTATGTCCCATCTATTAAAATGGATCTGATATGTATCTGGTGCAATGATGTTTTATTATTCAAGTTACTTCTATATGGATGTTTTTCAATGTAATAAAGCAGTTTTTATTTGAAATGTATTTTAATCAAAGTCAGTGACTTTAGAAAATTATGCAGTGTTACAGATAAAATATCTATGTTCTTATCTTTGTGCGATTCTCTAGCAATTACTTGGTTCACACCACACTGGGTGTTTACTGTTCTAATTTTTATTTTTATTTTGACCATGATAGTGTTGCTATGCAATAAATACTGCCTTTAATACACAACACATTTTTTATTTATATGTACCATGACCAGAATGCATATTGGTCATTAAGGTAAGGGTATATACATCCCATTGGACTGGGTCTCTTAAATGACCACTGTATTGCCTTAAAAACGTGAGGAAGATGCTTTAATTGGGCATTGGTCATTAATAAAATTCATATTGAATGATTTAAAAAAAAAAAAAAACAATACTGAACCTACTCTTAAAGTCAGATGCAGCTGGTATCCATCCATTATAAGGTCAATGGAGGGAGGTGGCTCTGTCCAGCAGGCAGCTGCTACTTTTTCAGACTCAAAGTATACAAACACAATGATCTCCATTGGCTGGAGGCGTGTTGTGTTAGATATTTCACTTGGCAATGAGCTTTTGCTGTGGGGCCAGCATTTAAATAATTGTTTATTCTTATATCGTTACTGATTAAATCACTTTAGGCACAAATCTCAGTCAACACCCTCACCCTCCCCTTAATGACTATTTAAGGATGGAAACAAACGCTCAGCTGGAGGCTGATACTTTAATCTTTGATTTTAATAGCGAATATTGCTGGTTAATGCATAATTAAAATAACTAGCTCTTCTTGTTAGCACAATGAAAAAATATATATGTTTAATTTTAGATGAGGAAAAATCGTAAAGCTAGTTTTAAACTAAATCAAATTCTGGTGTCTCTACTGGTGCCTGGAGGCAAGAATGGTACCTTGATTACTGTGTGCAATAGTGGAATTTAAATTACCAAAATAAGCCTTAACAAACTCCCCCTGATGTTTGCAAAATCTCTTGAGTTACCACCACCAGATATCATTTGTTTTTTCATTTCGTTATTCATAATTCGTTTTGGCCAATTACAGGCATCTAATACAATGTAACAATCAATGATGGCAGTTTGTGCAGGAAAGAATCATGGGATGTGTAGGAGGAGCCAGAAACTGATCTATAGATCTCTCCATTGAGCTGCTGCTGCATTAAAGGTTTGTAAAGGTTTAAAATCTGTATTTGAATGCAGTGTTTCTACTGGTAGGTATCGGGTGCCTATGTAAGCACATCTGGGGTGTGGAAAACAAGTCTGTGCATTTTTTTTTTTTTTTTTAATTGCCAGAGGGGGTGAATAAATGAAATGTGAAATGATTTATATTGGCTCGCCTGCAAGGAAAAGTGGACATATTTGTTTCTGCAGTGTGGAGAGAGAGAGAGAGAGAGATAGAGATCTGCCGAACCTAGCATGTTTTAATATTCACTCCTGCTTTCTGGTGAATATATTCCAGGTGATGTTTTTAGTGGTTTTATAATGTTTCGACTGCAATGTCAAACATTGACCAGAGGATGCGAGTAAATGAAATGTTTTATATTGGTTCACCAGTAGTTGCAGGCGTTTGCCACAATGAAATTCTTGAGAGAGAGAGATATCTATTTGCTTGATATACAGTGTATTAAAGGCATATTTAAGTTTCCTGCATTATGAATTGGATTATGAATACACCTGATAGAGGACAATTAGTAGTGTATAAAAAACATTTTTTGCATGAATTACCAACATAAATATTAATAAACTCACCCTGATATTTGCTAAATCTCTTGAGTTTTCAAGCTGTTTATTAGTTAACACCCCTTAAAATCCCTGCTAAAATTAGCATAAAATACATAATTAATTTTTTGGCAATCACAGGCAGCCAATACATTATATTACTCTGTGATGGCAGTTTGTGCAGGAAGGAATCATGGGATGTGTAGATAGTGTGTGCCCATGTAAGCAGCTCTGGGGTTGGGGGAAAACAAGTTTTATTTTTAAATAGACTGATTTAATGTAATGTGTGTGTGTGTCTGATATAAGCAGCATGTGTTCGATAAGATACTTGTATATTTCTTTAATATTCACTCCTGCTGTCTAGCGAATGCTGCTAGAGACGAGCAAACATTGTAACAACTTTACATTTCAGAACTCCCTCCTTATTGTTTTTAATAGTCAATGCCCAAACAAACATAGGAGCTATACTTACAAATGCATTACTGTGGTCATTTAATCTAGTAGTAGAGTGAATGGTGGCGAAGAGGGACAAGGGAGAGGTCAGGGAGCTTTGTTAGATAATTGGACACCGCATACTTCCCCCTCACTGGAGATGCATGCCTTGCTCTCCAGAGGTGTAAACACCATTCGCACAGAAACAAATTTCACCTAGTTATTATAGATGCCTCCAATGTCCAACAGAAGCATCTTTTTTCTCCTGCTTTAGGTTTTCAGTGTACAGTGGTCCTTTAAGATCTTTAGCCAACCTTATTGCAAGGCATCATAAAACAGTCCAGCAGTATTAAAGCATCCATCTAGAAAAGATCTAGCAGTCCTGCAGTGTTTATGTAGATAGTATTGGTAATGTTTTATGTAAAGTCTTCTAATTTAAGGATACATAAATCCACCCACAATAGTGTTTTAACCAGAATTAGTATATTACATTTGTTTTGTGTGTGTTCATGTTAGTATCTTTTTTTCTGTGCATTGATGGCTCTAAGGTTCTGCCTTGACTTACTACAGGGTGTCAGATTCTATACACGTCTCAAAAAAAGTACCCGTTAGGGATCATAGAATCATTCTCTACTAATGTGTGAAGCAATAAAGATCAACACTTCATTTTCTCAGCTTACTGACAAGTGAGCAAAATATGATTTTCGAAAAAAAAAAAAAAAATACTCGACCATATGGTATGAGAAATGTGTTAGCGGATGGACACTGTAAAGATCCTCCCAGGCAAAATCTAACACTCTGGGTTACAGCATCAAGTAGAATAAACCTTAACAAAGTATTTCTTTTTGTAAAAAAAAATATATAAATCAATTGCAATTCTGAATAAAAAATGAAAGCCTGCAGTAAAGAATAATTGCATATAAAAGTTGTAAAGTGTAAGTCTTGTGTTTGTTTGTTTATTTACTTTGCTTTCTAAAAATATGTTGGCCTTTATTATGCTTATGACTGTATAGAAAAAAAAATGACCTGCCACACTCTGTTTTAAGGTGTGGTTGAATAAATGTAATTTTCCCTCATGATTTATAATTAGTCCCAGTGAGTGAAGTCAATTACTTAATGTGTAGTCGGCTTCTAAAGGCTGCATTGTAGAGCGTTCTTATCCATAAGAGATATGGGTCGTCTTTTATTCAGTAACACAGAAACAAACAAAATGAGAGCTGTAATTAATCTGACTTGCAGAACACTCAAAACAATGAACTGAAGTAGAAAGATAGCTGCCAGGAGCTTCCCAGAGGAACTGCCTGCAGCGTGCGCAAGCCGCCAGTAGAGAGGCATTTTATTCTTATAGAAATGTTTGATAAATCCTTCATCACTTTGCTCAGAGCTTGTCTAAATGGCCTATCATGAACAGAAACATACATCTGGTAATCACTTTACTAATATATATATATATATATATATATATATATATATATATATATATATATATATATATATATATATACTAGCGAATTGCCCGTCCAAAAATGACGGGTATGTAATTGTAAGCCAGGGAATGCTGTTTTAGACATAATGTAAAACCGTTTTTACCGTGAGGACCTTCTGCGCTCATTGCGAGGCCTTTGGCGCTCATTGCGTGGCTGTTTTTTTGTTGTTGTTGTTATTACAGGGGCTTTTGCTGTCACTGTAAGATCGGGGCTGATGTGTTTTTTGCGCTTATTGCAAGGCTGTCCCATGGTGCATTTTGTGTGGTATGAGCAGCATTTGCATTGGTTGTGAGGCGCGCAGTGAATGTCTTTTGTGTTTATTGCGCTAATTTTTTTTATTTTTTTTTGTGTTTATGTATTCTTGTATGCCAATTAAATAATGTATAAATTAATATACTTTACCTATTTCTAAGTAATATATATAGGAAGCATTGTGCTAAAGATATGTTTCTATGTTCCTGCAGCATCCAATATAGGTTTGCACGGTTCTGGAGCTGAGGTGTAAGTGTCAGCAATGTGTGCAGTGTGTAGTGTAAATAGGCTGCGTGCGCAAGATAAAGCCGTTAGTGTAGCTGTGTACTTCCGCATTGTGTAAGTTAGTGTAGTGAAATGGCGCAAATGTGTATGTGGTATGCTGGTGTGGATGATTTTCCATCCTTACTAAAAGTGTAACTTTAGCTTGTACGGCTTTAACTGAAAATCTGTATGTGCTTGGTGGTGTTTTGCGGCTTTAGAGTCGTGTAGCCCCGTTTTTGTTTTTTTCGACCACCATTTTTTCTCTCGCTTAGGGGATTTTTGTGTGTGTAAACTTGTGAATTCGGACTTAAATTGAGGTGTAACTTCACTTGCAGAGGTCCTGGGTCCCCCCCCCCCCCCCCTTGCTGTGGGTAAGCTTTTTATTTGTTTTTTGCGTGTATGTAAAATGGCGGCGAATGTGTATGTGGTACGCGGCTGTGGATGATGTTGCGTGCTTGTATCTTTACCTCGTACCACTTTTTTGAAAAGCTGTATGTGCTTCATGGTGTTTTGCGCGTTTAGGGTCCTGTAGCCTCGTTTTTGTTTTTTTCGGCGGCCATTTTTTCTCTTGTTTAGGGAATTTTCATGTGTCTGAACTCGGGAATTTGGACTTAAATTGAGGTGTAACTTCACTTGCAGAGGTCCTGGGTGCCCCCCCCCCCCCTTGCTATGGGTAAGCTTTTTATGTATTTTTTTTGTGTGTATTTATTGTGTTTTAAATGTTTTTAGGTGCGCACGCTTCGGCCGTTTAAGGTCGTATTTTTGCGAGGTCGTAATGTTTTTTTTTCTAAGTCCCGCGGTTCGTATTTTTGTGTGCAAGTCCGCATATAGTGATTGCGTGTTAGATCTATTTTGGTAAAGTGCCGCTTGTGTGGGTGCTTGTAACCGCGTGTGAGGCGCCGTAGAGCCTCCACCTTCGAAATCCGAATATATATATTAGTTTTACCTTCTGGTCATGGTATTGATTTTTTTTGCCTTTTATCTGTATCCTGAGGATTTCCTAACTTCTATAAATGTGCATATTTGCTGAATTGTCCTTGGATATTTCAGACCCCCCTCTAGCCCACTGCACACTGGAGCTTGAAGTGGTTCAGAAGGAGAAGTTCCGACTGAATTTATGGGAGATGCATCATTTAAACAACCAAATTTCGGTTCGGTTTGTATAATCTTTTCTTATTTTTAATACAGAAAATAAATGTAACTAAGAAAAGTAATACAAACAATTTAAAAAACAAAAAAGAAAGGGAAAATGAGGAAGGTGCTTAGTTTCAGCAGCCTGTATGGTTCTTTTCTTGAAGTTTCCCCAACCTCAAAACATAACAGAGTAAAGACATCTTACGATTAATTAAAAAAAACTGGCAAAATATGAGAATATGGTGAACCAAGGTGAGAAAGATTTGCTTGAGGATGGGTTTGAAGAATATCCCTTTTAACACTGTCTTGTTGCGGAAGTGTTGAAGGAGAACCAGACTGTTGATAGTTACACCATTGTTAGATTTGCTATGTACAGCTTCAACCATGACCTGTGGTTTGGGAACCTGCTTTATCTTGAAACCTTCTTTGTGATGAATGAGAGATTTAAGCAACTAAGTCAGATCTCTGTGAAGTGTCGCTGTAGTAGCATGCACTTCCTGGTTGTAGAATGGAACAAGTAATTGATGAAGTTCTACAAGAGACATGGAGCATCTGAGCTTTCAGCTAAGAAGGATGGCGCCTCTTCAGAATTGACCAAGAGTACATGTGCAAGATGGCAGCTGAAGAGGGAGAAGGTCTTCCGAAAGCAGAAGATTTTTTTTTTTTTAAATAGAGAGGGGCTCTAAGCCAACTACATTAAATAGGGGGATCCATAAACTCCACGCAGAAACAATATGTCCCTAACACATGCTACTTGTTAAAGTGAATTACTCTCAATGGAGAACTTACTCATACTAAATTCAACACACCAGAAGATACTGGCAAATTTGACACATCATTTGGTTCATTTATAAGCTTTTCTCTAATTGGATAGCTAGAAGTTGAGCCAGTGTGATTGCCACTGGTACCACTCACAAGCCTTTATTGATGCGATAAATGGATTATAAGGTCAAAATTCTTTCCACTAGAATCCCACTAAAGAGATTTTCTTTTAAGAGGCCTAATGTGATAGAGCCCTGAAACAATTGCTTATATATAAACAATATTGCTAGAGTATTGGTTCAAAATGTATCTCATCTATGAAGGTTTTTGTTCTTCCTGTTTACCCCAATACAACCAACTTGTTCTCCTCAGGAATACTAGAATAATCTATAGTGTATCATTCTTCTCTATCCAATCTTGAATTGTGTTCTCTTCTTGACTATATACACTAGAACTGAGCTCTCCATTTTTTTCAGTTGTTAATATTGTATTTTTCCCTGTTCTCTTCCCCTGTACAGCGCTATGGAATATGTTGGCGCGTTACAAATAAAAGTTAATAATAATAATAACTGTTTTATATCAACATAAAAATCATAACCCCTTCTGGATTGCTACCTTGTCATGGTGAAGAGGCATGTGTATCTCTGTGAAGCTCTGAGATATACCCTGTAGGGTCACCCAAGATAGGCAGGTTGTAGCAGAGAGGTCGACTGGAGACGGAACTGACAACCCACTCCAGTATCTTTTCCAATATAACCTTTTGGTTAAGCACAACCAGAGATATAACAATTGGACACGACTGAATGACACAACAACAATACTCACGAACATTGGAATAATAATTCCAATTAAGTTATGAGGGCTTCATCAGTGTGCTTCTACAGCCTAGAAACAGTTTTTGAGAGTAATAAGATATCTGAGGGTTATCTGAGGTTTTTGAAAGTCCATTTAAAGTTCTAGCATTATCTTCTGTGCTATAAAATTATATTTTTATGTTATATTGTTTAATGACTTGGCTGAAGTTGGTAAAACTGCCAGCCATTGAATGAGACTTGGCGGGTCAACATAAACAAATAATAAACAAAGTGTTTAAAAAATAAATTAAATATAAATTTAATATGCAGTAAAAATCTACCACAGCTACGCATTACACCATATTTCAATCCTTTATCTGAGTACATTGCATCATAAAAGAACGCAACATGTTGTACAGAATGGCTATAGCAGTACAGTGAAGCATATTAAAGAATAGAATTATTTCTGGATATATATTCTTGTGATACTTGTAGAGCAGTGGAGAATTCATTACAGCTTAAGCATCAGATTTATAGCTGTTGCACCAATTCAGATCCATCTCCACATTATTTGCTCTCCATTTCATTAAAGCAGTATCAGACAGAGGTCGTATAGGAACTTTAAGGTTTTCCAAAACGAAGGAAATAAAATGTAGTCATTACAACTTGATTACCAAATAACAAAAATAACAGCTCAGACTAAATGTGCCCCAAGTAAACACAGAATACAAACCCTGTGAATAGATATGGCAAATTTACTTTTGCAGCACTGTATACTCCAATGATTTACAAGGAGATATACTGTGTATCCTTCATATATACAATGCTTGCTTTATGGGATGAGAATGCACCTTAATTAGAATGTAAAATTACAAATCTTTAATAATACACATTTTTAAGGTACATATTGATCTCAATGGTTAAGTAGCATGCAGGTGTTTCACTGATGGGAAGCAAGTTAAAACATAGTCTTTACCCTCCCCTTCAAAGTCCTTAACAATTCAATACCGAATCTCCAAATACTCCCCAAATCCGCTCAGACTTTCTTCACACATTATTACCTTATTCCTTACCAACTTATCATAATGTCTTGCGTACTCCCCCATCCTGTGGAATTCTCTACCTCTCTGCCAGGCTCTCACCAAGTCTTCACAGCATCAACATCACACTAAAAACATATCTATTCAGACAATCTTACTAACATGCTCCCTAATGTCCACGTAACAAGCTCTACTGTATGACACATTAACAGCCTTCTTTCCATGGAACCACGGCCTGACCAGCCCACCATTAAGCATCCCCATTTTCTTCAACACTCTGCACCCACTTAGAGTGAAAGCTGTGACAGGAGCAGAGTCCTCTACAATCGTTTGTCTTACTTGTCTATTGTATTCACTTTTATTCCTGAATTTAGAGCTACAGAAAATGTTGATACATTATAAACAAATAATAATTATCCTTGCTACAAATCATTTACTTTGAATTTGGGGGTGTTGCTATTTTCTCTTACTCTGATTTGACCAAAAATATATATCTTCTTCAATTTTCTATTGAGTGTCAGTCAGCCTGTGATTTGGGACTGTGATGGACAAATTGTATAATTACATAGAACACATCACAATTGCATGTTTGTCGATTTCTGTTTCCCTGTATGTAATTTGCTACATTTCTTTGAAATTTAAATCTGCCATTATAAATTGAGTAAAGTTAAATTGTAATCCAATTTGTATATTGACATTTATCATTTGAAAATAAACCCCTGTATTTTTACAGTCTTAAAACACAAATGTACCCCATGTTCTTTCTCCCTATTTTTTAAGTGCAATTAGTTTAAAGAGCTTTATGCAAGGGTGTAATTGAGATTAGACAGCAGATTATTTATTCATCTTGCAGAGAAATCAATTTAAGTAGTAGAGTAAGTAATGTAATGTTTTTCTGAACAGATGTCCATTGAAATGCTCTGTTATGGATCATTATCAATCGCACAACTTCACTGTGCTGTGATTCCCCTTCTGGCCTAAACATACAATATTCTAGACCATGAACATATTTTACAGATGATGTTTCTTTGATTCCATCTGTCCACTGCAAAAATAATAATTAAAAAGCTTTCTAGACTGGGGTTCCCCAACATTTGTTGATGTTATTCTATACATGGACAGATGGGTTGTATTAAATTACAGCATATAGATCAATAAACTCTATGGTGTGTCAAACCTATTGGCCTTATTGTAATCTTTATATTAATATCTGTTCATGATGCCGTTTTGGTCAATATTTTACTATATGGTCTTTTGAACCCCTAAACTTGGTAATATGCAAAGTGTGTGTTTGTTTATTTATTTATTTTTTGGTTCCTACAACATTATATATTTATAACTATTATATGTAATTATACCACTGCATGGTTTCATATTTTTTACTGGCCTGAATGTCAGGAGGGTGTGTCATTGTAAACTAATGTGTTTTCCATTATTCTTATTGTAAGCATTAGTTTTAGTTCTCGCCTCAGAAATTTGATCAACAGAAATAAAAATGGTAGATTCCACAACAGCATACTTGCAAATAAAGTGTAATAATAATAATAATAATAATAATAATAAATGACATGTTGTATATAGCATATATTCAAATCTAGCACTTTGAAAGGCTATATCTTAAATAAAGGACTACAGTGCTCCTTTATATATGTTCAAGGTATTTTAAGAAAAAGCTAATATGTCATACATATTTTTAAATGTCCACTCTTTTCTAGCTATCAGTAACATTTTTAGTAAAATCAATAATAATTAATTTAAAAAGGGAGTAATAATAACATTTTGATCATTTATTTCTAGTAGCATTTACGTCTCTAGTTACCTTCAGTCTCATAGAACTATCAGAAGTAGCTATTTGAAGTTTTGATTTTTACTAGTGAGTCCAGATTAAGTTAGAGGTTTAAACATTTCACTATAACTTTCTGGGACATATATAATAAAAGGTGAAGTGTTGGAGACATTTGAACAAGTGGCAAAATCTCTAAGACCATGGTTCCCATACATTTTCTTGGAAGGAATGCTTAAAGCGTGCTAAGGGTCTTGGTGCACCACTATCTGAATTTTTTTTTTTCTCACAAATTGTTATGCTATAAAATACTGCCTGTGCACTTATAAATACTAACACCTCGGAGCTAGGCATTTATGCACTACTTGTTTACATAAATGTATTCACCTAATTAGTATTCTCATGCAATTTACTTTTCTAATACCAGTTGTTTAGTGGACTAAGGCCCTCATTCAATTGTGATTTGGCCAATTGAATAGGGCTCTAAATAAGCACATAGCATATCTTTTTTAAGAAGTTTTTAGTTAATAAGCATCTATCCAAAAGCAAGGTTTTCACTAACTAAAAACTTCTTTAAAAGAAATATGCTATGTGCTTATTTACAGCCCTATTCAATTGGCCAAATTGCAATTGAATGAGGGCCTAAGTGAATGAAGTTCATGGGCCATAATGGTATACAGAACATTTGGTACCTTGCAGCCTTATTAAATTGTGATCCGGCTAATTGAAAAAGGGCTCTAAATAAGCACAAAGCATATATTTTTTAAAGAAGAGTTTAGTTAGTGAAGACTTTGCTTTTGGATAGAAGTTCACTAACTAAAAACTTCTTTAAAAAAAATATGCTCTGTGCTTAAATAGAGCCCTATTCAGTTGTCCGAATCACAATTTAATAAGGCTGTTGGCTTCATTTTTAGTCTCATCTTTCTCTCCTACCTTTAGCCAGTTGGCCTCAAATATCAAGAAGTTTAGGACCATTGATGTAATCCAAGCATTATTATTTTTGCGTTGAGCTGCAAAATTGATTTTATGTATTTAATGCAATCCTTTCTGTATCGCTACCATGTCATGGTGAAGGCATAACCAGAGACCTAATGATGGTTCCTGGTGTCCATAGGGTCATTGAGTGTTGGACATGACTGAATGACTAAACAACAACAAAATTGAATGCAATGCCTTATATTTCTGTTGATTATTTACTTTCACTGTATTTTCAGTGATTGCATCACATCTTAGAGGTTGTGTTAAAACAAGTAATGGTCCTTTAAACGTGTCTGTTCTATCCAACATAATATAATGAAAACCCTAATTGTATATATATATATATATATATATATATATATATATATAACGATTATTATGTTTTAATTTCCCTCTGCTCATTTCAATGGGGCTGCCATGTTGGCCTCCTTATTATGTATCAGGGCATGTCACTCTGTGAGGTGGGCAGACAGCAAGCTGCGAATCGACTAAAAATCTTCATGTATCTTCTAAAACAAAATTGCTTGGAGCTTCCTATTGGTACATGTAGTAATATGTTGCTACTTTCTGTACTGGAAACTACAACACGTGACCAAATAAGCCAATAGTTTGTAAATAGATATAATTGGGCTAATATATCTCTCATAGTACTAGGGGCAACTTATACTGTACTTGTAAAGTCCCATGATTTTAACACTAACCACTAGAGATAACCACTAATAAACAAGCCGTGTTAATAGGTCTGACTTCCTTATAATTTTGTTTACTATCTAAAGGTAATCGGCTGATGAATTATTAATATGTAAGACAAGTTCATTAATAAAGCAAAAAAAGCACTCTTCAGGCTGTTTTATTAATCACAATCTATTTGTACATAACCATACAATTGTATCTATTAGTGTACCTTCAAGGCAGTAAACTAGTTACTCATTTCAGATAAGCTAATTAAAGCCTACATGAGAACCTATTTTCCAATTAAAATTCTACTTAAATTAAATATGTGTACATTGTAACCTACTGATATACTGGTATTTAAAAAACGTAACCTTTATTTTCTTTTTAATACCCAGCACCATTGGTGTGTTAGAAGCTTTGTTGAGCGTATATTTCAGGATTGCTGTTCTTAGAGGATTAAATGATTAGCCTCTCTGCCCTATTATCTTCATCATATAATCAAGTTTAAGATGCTACCAGATACTTATCCACTAAAGTGATTTTAAATTACTTGATCCACACTTACATCTCTGTATTTAAGACCGTCTTATTTTATAGCACTTATGCACCTGGTTCATACGATCATCTTTTACAATTGTCCATTTGTTTAAACTTGAATGATACTTCAGCACTGAAACACTCTCCGCGGTGACTTAACGTACTTACTAATAACTCAGGAAAATACCTCTGTTGCTGCTTTTCTGTCTTGTTGAATTCTTTTGGTTAATCCTTCTTGAAGTGATTAAATGACACCTGTTGTGCAGAAATGCTTTGAATAATCTTAAATGTGTTATGGCCAGAACTATAAACAGAAAGACTGATAAGTGGGATTTCGTGTGGATTTACTAACTTTTATATACCTGAAATATTACATTAGTGCAGAGATGGAAAACCTTAGGTTCTCAACAGCTGACCCTCTGATCTTTGTTGGTCTCTGAGACCTTAAAGGGTCATTTATCTCACTGCAAGTGCCCTTAATGGGTTTAAAAAGCACAATATTCTACGTTAAAATTATCTTTTTTTTTTTTTATTACAATTATAACCGTTAAAAAAAATCTAATCTTTTAAGTCTGCTCACCATCACAGTGTATCCAGCCTACTGGCTGTTGCATAATTAACAACATATAGCCAAGGCACGGTGAAGACATTGATTGATGGACGTTTTTCCATGGACTCAGGACTGCACTGAGCAGTTAACCCATAACTGACCTGTTTAGGTGATTCCAGCATTCCATGCTCTGCACAGATATATTTGTTAAGGGGTAACTCTCTTTTTTTTCTTTTTTTTTTCACTACTCGGAGCTGTAGCTACAGGTCTGGCAGTAGACAGTCAGTGACTCATATAAACACATATTTTACTTTGTTTTCTCAGTGAAAAAATCTTTTTTTTTTTTTATTCAAAGTGTATTTCCACGTG
This sequence comes from Discoglossus pictus, assembly GCA_027410445.1. Taxonomy (NCBI): domain Eukaryota; kingdom Metazoa; phylum Chordata; class Amphibia; order Anura; family Alytidae; genus Discoglossus; species Discoglossus pictus. The sequence goes on along the minus strand of CM050168.1, from coordinate 189,391,059 downwards.
TTTTTAGGAGATCTTTACAGTGGTGTGCTCCAAATTGTGCTGAATTAAGTGACCTGTCCGTCCTTAGAAGCAAATATGAGGAGATCCTAACACTTTATACTTTCAGAAGTTAAATTTTACTTCAAATCTGTGCAAAACTAGTTGTAATATTAGTGTCACTCTGTTAAAATTGTTCTGGGTTCTGGATTTCAAAGGTGGTCATGAGCATTTGAAGGCACACCAGCAGGTCACCAAGGTTGAGAACTACTGGCCAATAGATTTGAGGAAGCACTGAAGTTACAAATTTCCAGCAAGCATTTGAAAAAGCTGATTTTTTTTTTTTAAGGGGTGGGTGGAAAAAATTACTATACATTGTGTTTTTTTCTAAAGTGAACCATTCATGAATCATTCAGGATTGTTTGAGCAGTAATAATATGCAAATGAGTAGCACATGAAAGCAATTAATGAATATCTGCAAACCAATTAGTATCACAGTGTACTTGTCTATCTCTGAAGTAGCCAAAGAGGCCCTCTATGTTATCATGGAGTTAGATCCCTCCCCCACGCTTAGCAAGCACTCTGAGCTGCATATTTGCTTTCTGAGCAGCAGATTAGCATACATGAGCTGCACAAATAGGTCTGAATAACTCTGGAATGTTTACTGTATAGAAAAATGGCTAATACTATTCTTTAAATCAATATGAAACAAAATTAGGACTTCCTTCCAACTATTTAGGGCTCATCAGGCTATTGCACCAGTCGAGTCATGGAGCTCTATGGAAAAATAAGCTACTCCCTCTAGTGACTGAAGATAGCAGCTGAAAAAAAATTAGGCGGTCTTGACAACGGCAGTTTTTATAGGAATTTGAGTATTTTTAACCCTTTACAGCACTTCTATTCCATGAGGCAAAGAAAGGTTTTGTAATGCGGAGAAAACATATTTTTTTAATGAATGATATCATTTTTTTTACTTTGGTGTACTTTAAACATTTTGGAGACCTAGCAAGAAATTATACAATTCATCACAGGAAATGGAGAAGATGATTAAGAAGGGATAAGGGAACAAATGAGGGAAAGCGTCCTGTGGGTCAAAAGGAGAGTGCTATTCTTTATTAACAAGGAAATAGAGAATTAGAGACATGTATGGATTACAGACTTGCTTTCCTACAGCAGATAACAGAGTGGGGCCATACGTATTCCACCATTGTTGTAGTGTTACTATAGTTTCAGCAGAACACATTGGTTTCCAAGCCATCATTAAAATGCTCCTCACTTTTATCCGGTCATTCAAAAACAGTGCCAAATAGCAAGGCATTTCTCTTTTAGTTTATTTTTCAAGCCATTTAAGTCCGAAATTAAGCAATGCTTTTTGGTCCCGATACCCACCATTTTATTGTAGAGATTTGAATATCCAGATGGGAAGTTATGGTTTTTAAAGTTCAAAAACAATATAGCCTCAGCGTATTTTCGAACACTATTTCTTTCTTAATTTCGGTACCATCTCTCCAAACACATATTTGTTTATTAATATCTATAGTATGGTCTGTTTTTTTAGTTTTTTTTTTTATGATATTCCTCAAGGTCCATCTCCCCAGCATATTGGATAAGCCTCCATATGAAAAAGGAGCCAGACCTGTCTCATCTTTCTGTTGAGAAACGTCTCTGAGCTAGAATCACTAAGATGTTTATTCAACTCATGTCTCAATATCTCTCTCCATGAAATAATTGTCTGATATTTCTAGCATATGTGACTGCCTAAAAGAAACATATCTCTTACAAAATGCCCTGTGCATTTGAAACAATATATTTTAAAACTGCAATTGTTGCCTTTTTCAGATTCTGATTGCATCTGATAGAGGAGAATCAGTAGTGTATGAAAAAAATGTTTTTTTTTCTTGTTTCAATAAGTTTTATTGATAGGTTCTGGAAAATTACCACATATAATACAATTGGCGTAACAATTATATATGGTATTTACACACACCAAGGACTTGTTTACATGTATAGAGTCTGTGTTCGGTTTGAGGTAGCTAGTCACACAAGATAGTTGAACTGTAATTTTTGAGCATTCCCGTGAAGTGATATTAGCACTGCTGATTCTGCCAAAATCTAACCGGTTTTTATATATGTATCTGAAAATAAAGCATTAAACTAAAACAACAAAATAACTTTGAAATTAAGAAAAAAATAAAAAGATGGGGAGGAGTGTGAGATAAGTAGAAAACCCCACAAAATAAACAATAAAAAAGTTTCCAAAATGTCTTTGGTTTTCTGTCAGTTTATCTGTTAAGAAGGAACCGAAACTCCAATCAAGATTAGCATAAAATGTAATTATTAGTTGTGGCCAGTCACAGGCAGATACAACAATGTATCTGTTCCATCTCAGTGGCTTGAGTCAAAGCTGCTCTGGAGGCTCATTTGCTAGGACACTCCACACAGCCCATTGGCTAGTATGCACTATTTAGGTGCCTTGGGGATGTAGCTCACAAAGATATATCAGATCTTCTTTGAATTACAAATATACAGAATTCCTCAGGTCATCCCATATTATTTTTTTTTACTATCACCTAGAACCTAAACTTGAAACACAGGAAATTTCACAAACTTCCATATACCTTTTAACAAGTAATTTCTTGCCATTGTGTTGAAGAAATACATTTTTAGTGCAACTTAAATAAAATGTGGCTGGGACAAAGAACTTATTTCTTACTTTTCTCTCTCTCATCTGTGTCTTGTACATATCTGCAATCTTGTCAGTGAATATGGTGTAGGGGTCATTTGTACAGTTGTATACATTAACAATTCCTTTATACAGATATGATCTTTATAGTACAATTTCCTATAAAGTTCATTTGCTAACATTTTCATGCAATAAATATATTGTGTTTTGTTTTAAGGGTGTTGGCAGCTTGATAATTGTGTGGAAAACAATTTGTATTGTTTTTTTGCATGATCAAGAAGTATGTTTTAGTAGTTTTAAATTGCTTTGATTTTTAAAGCACACCCAGAAGATAGTGAAGTCAGTAGGAGAGACAATCAGCTGCTGGATCAGAGTTCTCTGTCTTTTCTTCCCCCACTACATCAGGATGAAACGCAGACATGATATAAGTGCACCAAGCTTTAGAGCCACGGTAGAATAAATGGCATTATCTATCCTAAATCAGCTGTGTGAGGGAAATGTGATATTTTGCAAACAGTTGAATGAGGTATAGCTTGAATGTGTATAATTTGTGACTGTAAATGCACTTCAGAGCCCATAATCTAATACCCTCCCTTTACAGTTCATACCTGTTCCTTATTTCTTATCTTATAAAATTTCTTATAAAGCATTTAAAAAGTAGAGGATGTTTGCAACCCTAATATGTGTCTCTGTATGGTGGTGTAAGTTACAGCTGGTGAGACCAAATTGAACCATGGCCTGGTTTACCTTTTGAGAGTGTAATATGTAACAATATAACACAGGTTAAAGGTATGTTGCTAATGCTGTCTGTGCAACCCTATTGATATGCAGTTTTTATACTGTCTATGTAAACCCTCTCTTTCATCAGGTAAGTCATAACCCTGACATTTCACTCCAGGCTGTCTTTTCCAAGTCTTACGATCGAGCAGTGAGCAGGAAAATTGCCATTTTAATCCAAGCACAGCTCAAACAGCTAAGGATTAACCTTCTGATATGAGAATTTGTGAATTCATACAATTCATCTTTCCAATCTGATATATTACAGGATCCTCTGCAAATTGAAATTTAATTCATTAACCCTTTTACATTACAGTTCAGCAGAAACATTTTTGATGATTCTGCACATCCCTAAACTGAAGTCAGCATCAATCAGTTATTTTTACACACATTTAGACTCTTAAAGTACCAATCCAGATCGGTAAAAACTTCAGATGCTTGTGAAGTACCTGTATAACAAAAATAACATTAACAGATGTGCAAGACAGAAACGTGAAAGTATTTTTAGAGAAAAACTTATATTTAAATTACTAATTGTTTCAAGGGTGATTTCTAGTTAGACTGCTAGTCTGTGTAGCTTGAGTGGGTGGCTTGTGCTATGGGGACTTACTCTTCCATTGTGCACTATTGTCAAGCTTTCTGATTAGTTTTCAATAGCACTGAATACAGATCTTATCCCAATCCACAATTCCTCCCACTATTTCCAGGTTTCTAAATGGCAGTCATGATTAAAGCAAAACTCAATATACCGTAATTGTTAAAGGGACTTTTGTCATCCCAAAAATCAAGTTGTTTTTAATCTATTCTTAAAGAGCATTCTAGCTATACATTGTGGTCGCCATAAAGTGAACAATTCCTGAGATAAACATAATTGTTTCTGCCGTGGCAGCACAAATAATTCCCCGTAACATTATTATTCCGTTTGTCCCCTCCACCACAAGCAATCCGAGACACTTATTAGCATATTGAGCCTCACATTTACAAGGATATGAACAATAAATGCTGAATAGCTGCCAGTCTTTAATGCTGTTTAAGATGAAAACAACTTCTTGTTTGAGTGAAGGCTGTATTGATTATAAACTGTGCACATAATCAAGTCAAGTTCTTCAATAGAGAATAATTTGCGATGATTTAACTATATTGCACTAAAGCAAAAAATTATTATAAAGGACCTTTTGAAACTTTTTTTTTTTTTGTTGTATATTAATGTTATGTCTTCACGTGCTGCTAACACCAAATTCTGTTAACTCACATTTTTAGTGTTTGCAAACACAGGCTGCAAATAATTTCATGGTGAAAAATGAGCATTTAACAAGGTAGATGAATAATGGAGAAAACAGCATTTGCATTATTTAATCTCTAGTACATCTTGGAATTGTTACTGATAACAAAAAAATAGTACATTTTATCTCTTTTGATTCTCACTAGAAAACAACAGATTCATTTTTATTTCTTTTTAGAAAAATTATTCTAACAATATATTGAAGTGATAATTTTGACATCACAGCATATTGTGTCTATTAATTTAAAGCGGCTCCTAGCTTTATTCACTTTTGTTTTGGTCTTAACTATATTTCAATTTAAAGATCCATTATAGAGTAGCAAAAAACTCAAATAACATTAGCAACGTAGCAAAAAAAAAAAATCTTCATTTTAGCAGACTCTACATGGAAGCTGCAATGATAGTGATACCAAGGCTCAAGAGGACAGTTAAAGTGCAGGGCAAGCAATGTTTGCAAGTATACTTGCAAGCTGCCTCTACTGAGCCTGTGTGAGTGGGAATGTGTGCAGTGCTGAACTCTTATCTGAGTCTGTTTATGAATTAACCGTTCCCCACTTTCCTTGTTCTCCTTGAATAGATAGTAAAAAAATAGAACAATCTCACTATAAGGACCAATGTATTATAGAAAAAAAACATCACATGTTTGTGGAGTAAATAAGAAACAAACAACATTAGCGGCTCTGTAAATAATAAAAAGCATTTTTAGAAAAAATCTTGTCTGTGTGTAAAAGTTTCCATGTTCACTTCCTGATATTTTGGGGACTGAGAAGTTTTGGCTTTCTATTCAGCATTGTAGTGAGGGGTTGATATATCATTACCCTGCACATGCTGAGAAGCAGAAAGTCAGGTTGAAGCTGCAAGCATTGCTTCTGCAGAGATTTAAATGCACCTCTGCCACATGCAGCTTTTACCATGCCTCTAGGGACCAGTAGAAGCATCAAAATGTATTTTTGTTCTAATTAAAAATTAGCTTTGTAAACTTTTCCCTGCCTAAACATAAGATTTGTCATATGTGATCACCCAGGGGCCAGGTGCACCTTCCTCTCTACGGCTTACAGGAACCCCCTAGATTGTCAGAGTTCTATCATTTCAGCGCCCAGCTTCCATCTCCAGGTATCAAGATTGTGTCTCAGTATGCCTGCAACACAGGAGTTCAGTAAGCTAGTTCAGTAGTACTATCCCCAGTGGGTAGGAGCAGAGTGATAGGCAGAGTCCATAATAATCATTCCAATTATTAAAAATATTATATTCCCTCAGAATGAAATACACACTGCAAATTATGTATGTTTAAACTAACACAACAACAACACCTTTATTTGTCATCCATCCAACATTTGTATACATTTTGGTCACCATTAACCACCAAGTCACACCCCTTAGTGACAGTCCCCTTTATCCAATCTGTATTCTGCTTTCTGCTCCCAGCCATGTGGGTTGCCTGTCAATCATGTCACTAGCGTGGCAGGTGTGCTATTACCTGCCTCCAGTGGTGAGGAGACTGTAAGTCTACAGGAGTATGGCAAATCTTCCTTCCCGTAAGGACAAAATAATTTGATGAAACTACTCTGTATACAGAGATATTCCTCTTAATTTGTAAAATAATACATTTTACTGAAATTCTCTGTTTCAATAATTCAACCAATTATTACAGTTTTATATATTAATATTAATATTGTATTACTATAGAAGACAAAATAGATGACGGAGGTATATAATCATAATATACAGAAAAGAGAGACAGAAACAGACACCCATTAAAGCCATCTAATTAAATCTCAAAAATTATTAACTAAAGAAATCTAATCTGGAGCCAGACTATTGAACTTAAAATATAACTTTTATTGATTAATATAAAAGAAGAACATTCCAGTTGGAACCCGGATGTTGGCACCCCACACGGTATTCTGAACATGAGGCTCCATTTCTTGGGATGATACCTCGAGTAGCTGGTCCCGTCCTTCTTTCTCTGACACCATTATCTGGATCCCTGTTCATTTTGTGCTTGGGCAGGATCACACAACTCTCGCCTTCTGTTACTTGATTTATGGCTAGTCCTTGGACACTTGTTATCCCTGGGAACCCCATGCTAGTCTATTGTTTCTGCCCAAGAGATGGTGGACGTAGTGGTCCCCATCCAGGGCACAGAACTTAACTTGTTCTCACCTGAACCCCAAATATACTGCTTGTCCAGACAGCTCCACCTCCAGCCCCAATGAAAAACAGGGATCCACCCTGGAGACCACACTGCATACTGGTCCTCTAAATCAATTTCTTTCCACACCAGGACCTCTAGCCAATCAATTAGCTTATGACCTGGCCACAATCTTAGGAACGCCTCCCATTTGGCTTGAGGGCCCACTTTCCTGCATGGGTTGTTTCCCATCTTACTGGAATGCAGCTGTCCCCCTGGTTGTCAGCTCCCTTGTCACCTGGATTGCTGTCTCCTTGTCTCTGCCAAGCCTGCAGATGTTTTCCTTCCTCCTCTGGAATAGAGGTTCCACGTCCAGACTGCTGCTGGTTACCCCTGCTGAGGTCCCACCGCTGCCACCAACTGTGACGGGCCTGGTACACCACAAAACCTTCTTGATTTTACAAGAATCCCCTAGATTGTCAGAGTTTCATAATCTCATTACCCTGCTGCCATCCCCAGGTATCAAGATTGTGTCTCACGATGCCAACAACACATAAGCTCAGGAAACTAGTTCAGTAGTACTACCCCTAGTGGTTAGGAGCAGAATTACAGGCAGTCAGTAATAATAATTCCATTGGTTAAAATTATTATATTCCCTCACATTGAAACCCACATCTAAATGTTTAAATTGGCACAACAACATCCATACAACATTTTTATACAGTTTGGTCACCCCTCACCACCAAGTCACACCCATTAGTTGCAGTCCCCTTTATCCAATCTGTACGCTTCCTGCTACCAGCCATGTGGCCTGCCTGTCAATCCTGTCACTAGTGGGGCAGGTGTGTTATTACATGCCTCCAGTGGCGAGGAGACTGTAAGTCTACAGGAGTATGGACATTTGCTATTTTCCTTTCTGCCTCTAGCCCTGTAAGGGTTAATTAGCACATAAGTGCCGTTTATCTGGCTTCCTCTGGCCGGGAAAGCAGCATGGTAGGGGTCCTAATGTAACTATCCCTTCTGGAGACATGACATCTACTCAGGCCCTTCCCTTGTTTTAAGGAACCTCTACAAACCCTTCAACTGGATACCCCCAATTAATAGCCTTTTTTCTTGGGAGCCACCACATAATCTGTTTTTATATAACTCCCTAGGGAAAATGCAGCATTTAGAGACCATACATCACATATTGACAAGTATAGAATGGCTCCTCAAAAAAAGGATGGCTGACAGCAAAATGACTCCCATAATATTGTAAGCAATATTAAACACCTCATGTAAACAGGGAAATACCAGTCCATGTAATTCAGGCCCTCCCCACTAGTCCAGTGGGCTCTCCTGAACATGATATCATATAACTACTCAAACATGGTCAGTGTCTCATTATACAGTGGTCCTTTTAACTTTGCTCATTTTTGTTTTATTGAATTTGGGGTTTTATGAACCAAAATGATATTGGCTTGAGGCTATTATGCAAACTCCTCTATTTCAATGCCTTTAACATTAACAGAAGCTATTTTCATTCACAGTGTAAATTAGAATAATGATAGAGAAAAATTAAAGCCATATTTCACCTCTCCCCAAAAAAAATATTTAAAAAAATGTGCTCACTTTTGTGTTGGTCACTTGAAGGGACACTACGTTTCAAGTAGGTACCAAACTAACAATATTAGCACATGTGCAAGTCATGGATATAAAACATTTTTTTTAAAACCTGAAGACTGTGTTTATGAGTGTAGAAATTTAGATTTTTGTTTCTTACATCACATCCTGAGGAAGCTGGATCATATGTGTTTGGAGTCAGCAGTGTATGGATGTGTGGGGAGGAGGGAACCTTCTTTTTGACAACTGGATAACATTGAAATTGACACCACACCCCTTTCCCCTCACTGGCCCAGGAGCATGGGGCGTAACATAAAAGCATGAAACCAAATCTCTCCAGAAATGTAAACACCCTCTCTCACACACCGCTTCCACCAACTTTTCATGAATTCCTCCAGTATCCTTCAGAGACTTTTTTTTTTTTTTTTAACAAACGGTATACCTTTTTCTCATTCGTTCTCATCTTAGCCAGACTCAAACACATTTTTTTTTTTTCATTGTACTGTGGTCTGTTAATGCTTAAAGGGACATGGATTATTTGTTGCATCAGAAAGATGGTATTTGATAATGTGTGTTTTTTGTTTAATTTTAAAAAATAAAGGTCTCAAAGCACAGAAGTGTACTAAGTGAACTACTCTTGTGGGGTTGCCCTCTGCCAGCCAATGTGATCTGTTGCCTAATGTATGCCCTTTTGCATTTTCTGTTCATTTTAATGAAGTTTAAACAGTTTTACAATTTTTGTAATGTTTAAAACCTGTTCTTTTAAATGTTTGAAAAAAAACCTCTTGTGTTCCATGTACCTTTACAGATGTTTGCCTTTTATGAAAGATCACATTTTTGCTTGCTATTAAATGTAATCAAAAACCAGAATACATTTTATATCATATTATGAATGTGTTTTATGTAATCCAGAAAGCTTTTAGTTATGATAGGTAATAAAAACCTTATAGCAATAATGTTTTTAAATATTCAAGATAAATAGAATCAAGTGCCACCGCATAAAAATAAATAAGATGTTCTACAGAGCCATAAAATGCTGAGTTTCTGAAAAGGTGAGAGGTTGAAAATCACTGCATACTTTATACATTTCCAAAAGAGGGCCAACAATCAATGGGGCTTTGACACCATTAAATAGGAATTTGTATTATCAGCTATTATAATAATTAATCTCTTATAGGGGTTTACATATATATTATTGGTAGACACTGAAATTATGTATCTCTGTGCTGTCTATGAAACGGTGTTCATCCTTAGGTTAAGGCTGTTTTGAATTTTTTTATTTATTTGTGTTTGTTTTTTCTATGTTGGTGTCTCTGCATGCCAGATGGTGTTTTTCAGCAGATATTATGCTTTCTTTAATTTTTTTCTATATAATCTTTTAAATAAATAAACAAACTTGATAGGAAAACATTTTATATGAAGTATAAAGAACACCGCCTATATGATTTTCGCTTTTTATACAAAATATTCTTTGCTGTAAGTATCAGTTGGCTCTGTAACTTGGAAGATATGTCCTTGTAAACTAATCAGCTTTCCATTACTGCTACAGAAAGCTATATAGATGCCACATATTGAATGTGTAGCTAGAAACTTTTTGTGTAAACAGAGTCCCCTCCCTCTTTACCAGAATTCAAAATGGTAGAACACACAGCAGCATAATTGCATATACAAGTAGTATTTTTAGAAAAAAATGACATTTTGGTCTCAAAGTACAAATGTATAGATGTGAATTTGATTCACTGACCTGGATTTAAAATCTTACAAGCAAGAAAAAAGATGGATAAATGTTTCATTATCAACAGAGCAATATGACATGTGCAAGTAAAGTACATATACTAGAGACTCTAGTACTTTATATTTCATTCTAAAACTGTTTTGCATATTTTCAAGTGTAGTTCTTGCAAATGGTATATTTGATCTATATGACCACAGTGGTGCTTTAAAACAAATATGTAATATATTTTGAATATAGCTGAGAAAATAAACCAACAAGTCCTTATTATGTGAGCTGTAACACTAATGATCCCTAGAGATGAGCCAAAAACACGTCTTCTCGCCAGCTCTTCTTTGTTGAACAACACATTTTATGTACAATGAAACACAATAAAACATTCATATACCCCATACAATGACACAAGACAATTCGGAGACCAACAGGTATTTACACCATCCGGTATACGTAGACACCAACATAGAAAAAACGAACAAACATAAATAAAAAGTGTCAAGCTAATCAGGATTTTTCTATTTGGGCATGTTGAGTCTAGTTACCTGCTCACAAAGCCCCTAGCAGCTCTCCTTCTGGACTCAGAGCTTATAGGCAATATACATGCACTTCTCTCCCTATAGAACCACTCCATTTACTGTAAACGATAATCTGTCCCATTCACAGTGAGGCTCATTAACAGTAAATACTTCAAGACCTTTGGAATCCAAGGCAGTGACCATTTGGCCCAGCTAAAAGTGGACAGGGCCAAGTACAGTCTATAACCTAATATTACACACTTTACCCAACAGACAAACACATGCAGTTCATCAAGTTTATGGCAGTGAAAAGCTAAAATCTTACAAAATATGATTATTGAAAGAATTAAACAATATACTACTTCTAGTGACATTATTGTCTACCTTGCATAAATCATAATTGTTTGGCATTCCTTTGGGCCATGTGGCATATTTTGGGTGGCCTATAATTGCTTTCTAACAAATGCAGTGGTCTGTGGGAGATGAGTGCAGAGGACATTTCCCACACATGCTTAGCAAACAGCAGGATCATAATGCCACAACAAAAATAAAACATTTCAGCATTTCATTTATCTAATTGCTAAAACGCGCCTTTGTGGATTCCTAAATATACAGCCTTTAGCAGAGTGAGATGAATACAGGCATTTACAGCTAAACGGCAACAGAGCCCCTGCAGGAATCCTATCAAGAAAGAAACGAACGTTATCAGTGGGTAGACATTGCTTGTTAGTGAGATGAGAAGGCAGCTCACTGGAGAAGCTATCCTTCCCACAACTTCAATTGTTGGACCATTTCTTCCCTAGCAGGGGCTCCTTTCATGATGGGTTATTTTGTACTTCTCATTGTTTCGTCAATATTTCAAGCCATGCACTTAGATACATTGAGCGCCATATAACCGGACAAAAATGTTCTTTATTATGCAAGTGGTTAGAAACACTATACTGCACAATTCCAGCACTTTCATAACATGGATTTAAACCTTTCATTTTATGGAGATATATTGTCCTGTTTATGGTAGCTGCAACAGCCATACACTAGATTTGAATGTTTATTTTGCCAATCGTATCTGACACATGGGAGTTAATATTTCATAGCAGTGATGGGGAATTTATTTCACTCAAAGGATTACTTATGCTGCCCTTCAGTGTCCAGATGCATCACACATTTTATTTTATCCCTTTCTCTGAAACTGCAGCAGAAGCACTAGTGATGGACCGGGATCAACTCTCTGCCCGTACACCTCACCGGCTGGAACAGGCCACAGCCTTTCAGTTGATTAAACAGTCACAAAACATGCAATCTCAGCATCCAGGGAAATAACTCAGTTCTACCACTTATGCCCTAACCAAGAAGACCCTCTTCACAGAGTAGGGTATATTTATACGAAAAATACAATGGTAACATTAGATATTAACACAAAATGACTAAACAGCAGTGTTATTAAACACCATCACATGGTAATGTAATCAGTAGTTTGAAGCTTTTTTTTATAAGGTAGATCCTAGGTGCATTGAACTCTACAACATTCTTCACGTGAACCCACTGCCCTCCCATATCTAGCTGCCTCTGCCCCTCTACATTCAGATCATATAACAGTCCCAGCCACCACTTTATAAACAGATTGTTGATGTTTAGGATGAATCTGAGGTGGACCTAGTAAAGGAAACGGGACTGGCTGTTGGCAGATACGCAGGGCTCAGGATTTCCAAAACCGGATTATGTTGGAAGCGGACAATGACTTGCGACAAATCAGTCCAGCAACAGTTGTAGCATGTACTGGTAGTCTCACAGAGGTAAGGAAACTGAATGAGGCAAACTGGAGTAGTCCAACAGCAATGGTTTGGCATAAAGTAGAAATAGAAGGAATGCCATTGCTGAAATAGGCTATGTAGGACTATTCGAAAAACTGGGTGCCAATCCAGAACTCCTAGTGCATGTAAGATCACTGCTCCAGTAACAACTGCATTGATTTTTAAGTTGGGATGTTGTGCCCAGGCAGATTGCTGACAGAAGTCCTATGGTCTGGACTAAAATGTCTTCTGTTCCTGTGGCTGAACTTAATACAATGCTTCATGTCTGGTGTGTGCCCCCCAACCTCTCAATCCTAGTGGTTGTCCAGAGGCCTCCAGTAAAGGGGGGATAGTGTCAGGATGGAAATGGTTCTAGGTTATTATTGACACACTGGAAGTATCAAGCTTAGCCATTCAGATTTGCTAAGCCTACACTATTCCAACAGCCAGGTCTTTTTCACACATGTTGCTGTGAACCACGTGTGATACTCAGCTGCAGCTTGTTCAGACTAATGAAGCAGACTTTTTGTCCCCATTGTCTGCTCAATTCTTGTTCCAACTTCCTGAGTTTCTTTATTGTTACTGAGCCTCACTCAGTCATACATCCTCTTGCTTGTCTTGCATCACTGCTAGCTTGTCTCAAATCTAATTCCATAATTCAGGTCAGGATTGACACCTCTACCGTAGCCCTGTGGTTTTATTACCCCACTCTAACATCCTCACAGGCAATGGGCACCCTTAAATATGCAGGTACACAAACTAGGAGGCTATTTGTGGTAAACATTCATAGTGCGCTTCTTTAAGTAAATAATTAAAAAAAATATATAGATTCATAATTACACTTATCTCCAAATCCATCAAATTTTAAACTGATTTATTACGATGGAAATCACCCAAATATTCATACTCATGTTTAATAGTGCCAACTCCCATGATTCAAATACTGGAACAAATAGAATTTAAGTATATTATGGGCATGTAGCCAAGAACATGCTTCAGTTTATGGCACATTATTAAAAAAAAATATATGTCGGTCTGTGTGTATTTTCATACGTCAGCATTGTTTACTTGATTCTGTTTTCCACATTTGTCTTTGATTCCAAACACAGTCATTGTTAGGACAAGGTTGAAATCAGGACAGTCGCATACTTAGCACAAGTAATGTAGCTGACTCATGTTAAAAAACAGGCAAATATACGTTTCTTTAAATAGCATTTTTTAAGCAATAGAACAAGAATGCTACTTAGCCACTGGATTGTGACAAACCCGTTTTAACTATTTCAGATCTGTTTGGATCCTGCTGTTAGATCAAATGTATGTTTTTCCAGCATGCATTTCAAAGAGAAGGCTTTAAACATAACTAATTGGTTTTTGTATGTTAAAGCATTGCTGCAAAATTCTAAAATATTTTGGAAATTCAGCACTGTAATATATATATATACCCCTTCTGGATCGCTACCTTGTCGGGCATGTGTTCAATGAAGCTGTGAGCTATACCGTGTAGGGTCACCCACGATGGGCAGGTAATAGCAGAAAGGTCAGAAAAATCACGGCCCACTGGAGAAGGAACTGGCAACCCACTCCAGTATCTTTGCCATGGAAACCTTATGGATTAGCACAACCAGAAGCAAGATGTGCCTGTCATGCTGTGGACACTGAGAGTTGAACATGTTTGAACGACTACACAACAGCAACAATATATATATATATATATAATCACATATATAGTTGTGAGCATGCGGGTTGTTGCTAACGCTGCGGACCTCGCAAAATTTACGGATTTAGAAGAAACAAATACGAGACGCTGGACTTAGAAAAAAAAACTTCACGACCTCGCAAAAATACGACCTTACCGCCCGAAACCCGCGCACATGAAAACATTAAAAACACAATAAATACACACAACAAACACATAAAAATCTTACCTACAGCAAGGGGAGGCACCCAGGACCTCGAAAACTGAAGTTACACCTCAATTTCACTCGAAATACAATAGTTTAGACATTTGAAAAACCGCTAAGCAAGAGAAAAAATGGCCGCAGAAAAAAAAGAAAACAAGGCTAGAGGACTCTAAAGACGCAAAACACCATAAAAAAACTACGGATTTTCCGAAAAAGACGGACGCGGTCAAAGAACAAGGACGCCAAATCAGCCACAGACGCGTAACACACATTAGGCGCCATTTTACAATGGATTTGGCTCGCGCACGCTCACTATTTACACTACACACTGCACACATTACTGACACTTACACAGCAGCTCCACAGCACTCAAAACACACATTGCTGCAGCAACATCAAAACAGATTGCCAGCTCTTCTGCACAATGCTTCCTGCATATATTACTTCAAAATAGGTAAAGTATATTGATGTATTATTTTATTCATTATTTCATTAGCATTAGCAAAAAAAAAACAATGCTCATAGCACATAAACAACCAACAACCTTGCAATGATTTGCCATAGGTCAATGAAATGGTTAAAATATCTAAACCTAATCGGCTTCTATTAAATAAATAAATCAATGGGTCATTGTACTTTGGGTACTGGAGCTTGGTAAATATATAAACATTAAAATCATGCATGAGCGGACGGTTACTGTGAAAAGGGTCATCTAAATATCAATCCCTGTGTTTGCTATTATTGACCTTTATTTATTTTACCATTTAATAGACCACTGTAGTGATACATTTAAATTGTACCCTTTAAAGAACTACTCTTGAAAATTAGGCAAATTGTTTTTTTAACTTGAAAATAAAATAACACCGCCTCTAATTTATTGTCTACCCAATCAACGATATACAGTGCCTATTTGATTTAACTAACCACAAACTCCTGAGCAGGAAAAAAGGGGAACGTTCTTATGCATTTGGGTTTCTTCTGTTTGTCCTGCTATTCTAGATCAATCACTTTCTCATGAAACAGAATAACAGAGAACACAAAAAATCTCTTAGTGTAGTATAAAAAAAAAAAAAAGGTTTATATATCAAAACACAATGCACATCCAGCTCACATTGTACTGTCCATCTATATGCACATTCTTTGCGCATTCTTTGCGCATTCAAATATGGTCCAATAATCTTACAGCCCTGTTAAATTAGAAACCTGTGGCTGCATTGGCAAGCCTGCAAGGGCTGCGGGCTTGAAATTCAGCTGTATTACCTAGCTATTAAATTAGAACACGCCGCGAGTTACAGGCTTGAGGTGCAAACCGGTAAACCATTTTTTGAACTTTGGATGCGCTACCGTGAACATGATCAATTAGTCAAACCCGTAGTTTCCTACCCGTAGTTGCCAATGGCAACAGAGATTGTCATCATTACGTCTCAGAAAAATGGAGGTTGGATTTCAAAGTCTTACGGGCTTCAATTACTAGTTGTGATCGAACCCACATTCCAGAAATAATGCAATATTGATAATCCCGTAAACATGATATTCTATTACATGCGAGTTCCATTATATGTATTAACACATTGATTGCTGGGATCGATATAACATGGAATGTAATCATAAAATAAAGTATTTCATATTGCAGATTTGCGAGCTTGAGAATGTTGTGCTATTTATTTTAATACCTAACCTCACTTTCCCTTTACTTATAAGTACAGTAGTGTGTGTATATGTGTATTTACAGTGCCACAGATTGGACTTTACCCCTTTACATTATAAATTCCACAATAAATAATAATAACATAGCAATTGATGGGACTTCTGCATTTACTGCAATTCTGTGTCTATCATGAACAAACTCTTTTGGCTATACAATGTTGCCATAGGTGATGCATCATTTCAGTGTATAGAGCAGTGACAGGCAATATATTTCCGTTGAAGGGCCTCATCTTTGGCCCCCTGAACCTAAAAGAGGGACTCTGTGTTTTACACCCTTTATGTTACCAAAAGCAAAATTGTACTGTTGATGTCGGAAAGGCATGTTTTGGTAATAGAGGTATAGATAATGCTTCGGAGTATAAATGGATATTTATTTTCTAGTTTTAGAGAGATATAATGGACTGAGGACTATTGTTGAAGAGGGCCATGCTCTCCCACTCCAGAGAACAGGATTGGGCCGCATGGAAAGTGTCTGAGGGCCACTTGCGGCCCCTGGACTCCTGTTGCCCACAACTAGTATATAGCTATTCACTGAACTGCAGAGGCTGAGTCATCAGCTGATTAGTGGACATAACAAACCCTGCAGTATTTTATTTTTTTGTCATTGATCCCCAGATCACATTTCGTTCATCATAATGATGGCAATATGACATTTTGAATGATCGCCTATTGTTCATCAGCTTGTGTTTCTTATTTGAAGACATCATTAGGACAGATTTCCATTGTCATTGAGTTCCAAGCAAAAATGTTACATTAGTTTGAAAGTCAATTTCAGTTAAAGGGTCAGGCATTTGTCAAGTATGTACAAAATCAACAATATTAGCAGCTGTTTAAGCTGTGGGCATAACGAATGTCTGCGGACAAGATTAATGTTTTGAAGACTTTGTATATAAATACATTTAGGGTTTGTTACATCACTTTCTGAGAGATGAATCAGGAGGGTGTGGGCTTTGGCTATCAGTAAAAAGAGGAGGGAACAGAGAGCCATTGTAAAGATACTGAAATAGACTCATTCCCACTCACTGGCCCAGAAGCAGACCCTTTGCATCATTCCCTGCGGGTTTACTCCCCGGTTTACTTTTTTGAGGTCTAAACAACAACTGAAGTTACCAGTTATGCTCTGCACAGTAAGATAGATGAATGGAAGACATATGGCAGAAGTGTTTTCCTTTTTAAAATTGCTACTAAATTGGTAGATTTTAGTCTGGTGTTGAAGTTTGTTTGAATCCCTCCCTTAACTGCTATATGAGATTGTAGACATTATAATCTGCTGAGCTGAGGGATGCTATTTAATGGTTACAGTCAACATGACTTCTCTGTAGAGATAGTTCAGTGGATAGAACATCTGATGGCAGCATAACAGTTCCAGAGTTCAAATACTTGTGATTGTTCTCAATGGCATATTTAATATTCAATATTTATTGAGTTCCATGGATAAAAGAAACATAGGAAAGCTGTAAGTACAAGACAAATATGGCCTCTATTTGATACCACTTATTCCATGCTATACACCTCCAGAGTATCACACTTTCAATCAATTTCACACTGCAGAAGTGGTGCGGCTCGAACCACACAGTGTCTGCATAACAAATAGCGCTCTGACTTCTGCACACTCTTGCATGTCTTTATTATTTCTCGGACTGCTTAAACATAGCTTAATTCACTTGACTCACTGGCCATATAAAGTCCAAAACAATATTCAGACACAGTGCCTTTCATTTCAGACACACCATTTTGTCATTCAATATTGACAATTTAATTTGAATATTATATTATTATTATATTTATTTATATCGCGCCAACATATTCCGTAGCGCTGATTATAGTTGGCTTTCCTCAAAATTTCACCTAAAGATTTTTATTTATTTATTTTTAAGAGGTCCTTAACTAGCAAGTAGGGTTGAAAACTGCTATAGTTTCATATTCTATGGGAAGTTGGCTCCATGTTCCATATATGAAGTTCCTGCAGGTGCATTCACCTGTATGTGTCCTCTAAGTAATGGATAATGAGCTCATACATGATCTGTGACTATCAGTATGAAATTGTAAACCGTGCAAGCTAAAAAGTATCAAAAATACTTCAGCTCAGATTTTGATCAATGAAGCCAGGACTCTAATTTCTAATTTCTGGAAGAAATGCTTTAAAAGAGCTGATGATGATATAAGGCTGGAGGAATTAGCATACATTAAAAAAGATAGTGTATGACTGAGCTTAAGAAACTTTTGTGGGCTGAATTAAGTATATCTTTTTCTAATAACACGTCACAGTCTTGTTATCACTAAGTGTCTCCTGGGTTTACCAGTTCTACCTCATCATAGCTTGGATGAGTAATGGAATCTTAGTTTTGGATGACCACTGGTTTGAATCACGCTTTTTCTTTCTCCTTCACATTCCTAGTCCAGATTATAAGCCATTACCCCTCATTTTTCTCTCTCCAAAAGTTAATTAATTGTTCTATTGATTTATAACTGAATATGACATAATAGACCATAATCAAGATGTTATTTAATAAAGGATGTATGCAGAAAATAATTTACTATATGATAATATCTAATCCTGTCTCACTTGTTTTTCGGTGTTCCCTCATACTTTTGATGTACCACAAGGTCCAGTCCTAGGCTCTTTCACTCTGTTATATATATATATATATATATATATATATATATATATATATATATCCTTCCTTGATACCCTAACACGATTTATTGGATTTCAGTATGATTTGTATGTAGATGACACTCAAATTTACCTGTCGGCACCAAATCTATCCCATTGTCTTCTAGCACATTACAAATTGCCTCTCAAGTATCCTCCTGGATGTCTGCCCATTAACTCAAACTCAATATGTCAAAAACTGAGCTCTTAATCTTCCCACCCTCTACTACAACTTACATTCCTCAAATATCCCTCTCTGTTCACAATGCCATCATCATCCCCATCTCTCAGGTCCATTGACTTGTTCTATTGGACCCTGCCCTCTCTTTCGTACCTCACATACAATCAATAACCAAATAATGTAATTTTTATATATAAACCTCTCCAAAATATGTCACTGATTTACACAAGGCACAACTTAAATTCTAATCCCTTCTTTCTTCAAACCTATAATTCTTTCTTTTTAATATGCAAAGCTGTCTGCGGACCCATTTTCTTCATATTTATATTGATCTGTACTTATATTTCTGCTTACCTTAGAATTTGTATATACCTTTTGTAATTTGCTAATTATACACACTCTGCTCTATTCTTCTTTGTAAACAGAGCTACATAAAATGTTCCCTCTTTATAAATAATTATATATATATATATATATATATATATATATATATATATATATATTATTGTTTATTTATAAAAAGGGAACATTTTCTGTCGGTTAGAAATCACTGGCATGAAATCAGAGACACTGATTTGATATCACACCTTCACAATAATTACAGTTTAAGCTTTTGATGGAAATGGATTGATGTGTCCTTCGTTTCAAAGATAGTTATTTTATTTGTTTATTCTTAAATCTGCCTTGTTCCTTTTTGCATGCTGCATAAAACTGCTGACAATCTTCATAGAGTGCTTTTTTTAGTGTTAACAATTACACTACTCTACAGTAAAAAGTGTACAAATATAACCAATACAATATATTATCCAGGTATTCTGCATTATATAAAGGAAAAATAAAATTAAAAGGATACGTGAGTTTGCTGGATTTGAATGCATCTGATAGAGGAGAATTAGTAGTGTATGAAAATAAAATTTGCATGAAAGAAATTCCCAAATAAACATTTAAACACTTACCTGTTAATTAGCAAAATGTCTTGTAATTTCTGACTGTTGCCAATTAAAGTTAACACAGTCCGAACCCAGGCTAAATTAACAGAAAATGTTAAATAATTTGTTTTGGCCAATCCGGTTAACTAAAACATTTGCACTAACTCTGGGCTTCCTGATTGTGCCTCAAAGCATCCTGGGATGTGTAGTGAGGCACTATGTCAGCAGCAGCACATAGCACAGATCAGAGATTGGCTGAGGAAGCAACAGCAGGTAAATAATAGGTTAAATTGATCACCTAATGCTGCATTCTGATTGGGGGGGGGGTCAGATGCCTGTATAGACACCATCTGGAGGTATCAACACAATCATTAGAGGGATTTTTAGATATTAATAAAAATAAAATGTTTTATGAGCTGTTCTGCATACATATAAGCTGATTTTTGCCTATAGAGTGCAAAACTGTATTAATCCATGAAACTTTCATATCCCTTTAAGATAGGGCAAAAAAGAGTACTAATAATGTGATACCATTTTAAGAATCTTCCTAGCTTGCAAAATGCCCTTATATTATTTTCAGGAAACATTCCCATAAGGTTCCCATGTATAATTCAGTTGGTGCATTTACATGTAATATCACTTTTTAGGATTTTTTTTTCTTCCTTGTTTTGACACATTGTATTGTTGTACTGTTTTTTCATAAGCACTTCTGCATTATTTGTTTATGAATTTTTATATGTGTAATATTTTGCATTATTGTGTCGTAACAAATCTCACGGTTCACTAGTGATTGACCACAGTTTGTGAACTTCTGTTTTCAGTCGTCCGCTTTTTCTTCATGTGTATCAGGCACCAAAAATTACAAAAGTATTTCTCCTATAAATCATACAATCTTAATCACCATGCCTGAAAATAATGTTTACTGTTTCTTTGTTTGTTCTCAGTGGAATTCAAGATTTGATATGATTTATTGTTTTTGTTTGTTTGCAGGGAGGTGGATCAAGATTCTGATGGATTAATTTGCTACAAAGATTTTGAATTTGTTATGAATTATGGTGAAGACGAAGAATAGCTGAACATCATAAGAAACATGGACAGATGTGGCATTAACACAAAAATCTTCTTGTTCGTATTGAATGTGTTTAATAAGTTACCAACAAGTGGAATTTCCCAGAGCTCCCAAAAATACAAAACTGTAATCTAAAAAGAGAATATCGCATGAGCCCACATGTGTACGAGACAATAGAACTAGATTGTTAATTATTTCACATATATTTAAGATGTAAATGCCAAAATATAATGGTGTAATTGGTTCAGCAATAGCCACAATCACAGTATATAGATGTTGTATTGTCTATATTTTAAAATCTTATTATCCAAGTATTCATTCACTTGAAATTGAGCCTGGGAATGTATAATGTTGTCTTCCCACAATGAGTAGCGTCACAGTAGCAGAGGGAATCCACCAGAATTCAATGAGAGAGGCTGTTTAAGATTTCAGACCATCCCTCGAAAGGAACTTAAGTTTGATAGAGGAGACAAGTGGAAGACTAAAGGAATTCTCATGACTTGGTTGAGGAATTACAAACTTGATGGAGAAACGGTAACAGATCCTGAAGGAATTGTATGAATAACAAAATGTTGCCATCAAGCTACCCCACCATAAACACTTTTATTTTGTGTCAAATTAACCCAAGTCCCTGGTTTTGAAGGACCAATGGATAGACTCAAGCATTGAATAACAAAGGTTAAACCAGAAGCTATCTTCCTTCCTCTGGGGTTGTAATATTGTTTATTGTGATTTAGTTATAAATTATACATGCACTATGATTAACATTTATGTTAGTGCTTGGAGGCTGTGGCTTTCTATATCCCATAACAATTGTACATAGAGGCTCACTTAGTGACAAAGCTTCATTGTGTGCCATTTATAGACCACAAATGTTTAGGCGCCAGACAACTATTTGGCACCAATTTGCAGGACATGTATTTTGCTAAGCTGATTTTGATCTTACCTTATAAGCAGAGAAGCTTCATTGGAAGCCCCCTGTTGAGTTAGCTGATTTGAATGCAATATTGTTTTACACATATTTTTGTATTGTATAAATACCTCCAAATTCACAATTAATAAATTATTCTTTGTCTAATCCATGTGTATCAATCTTGACTTTTGAAAACCGCTTCAGAACTACTTTACCCAAACCCTGCCCTTTTTCCTCATCTTGTGCACTCGTATTCTTGAACAAAATAACCAAGGGAGCTTTTCTATACCATATATTTTTTACATACCTGTATGAAAGAGATGGTGACCATTGGAAGCATCCATCATTTTAAAGACAGTTACAAATGGTTAGTATGTTGTGATAATGAGACATTACAACATAAATATCTCAATACATTAACAATAGCTACTATATGCAAATACATGTGTTAGATATGCAAAGGTGAGGGGACTGGGCAGACTCTTCAAGTTTCTATATTATCCCATGGAGCATATATACTAAGGTAAAGTAAATAGTTCTCCACTACCTCTAACTTTATCATGTCTGTCCCAATGTGTTTGAAATATTATACAAAGAAACAATTATATAAAGTACAGCGTTCAAAGAATGTGATATTGCCATGAGAATTGATTTGTTTAGCAATGGAAGAGTAATTTCTACATAGAAAACTATTTGAGCCTGGTGCTATTTGGAGGTTTGTTGCTCATAGTATACATTGTAAATGGTATTGGCAATGTATGGTCAGAAGTGACCAAGCAAGCCAGGATTTCTCTGAGTCAGTCACTGCCTCAATCATATGGATAGAGTTACCTAAATATTTCCTGAATTCCCAGCTGTGTATGACATTCCAAAATGTGTGTTTTCTGCCCTTCTACCCTTAAAAGCTGTGCCCACAGATAACAAACCAAAGCAAAATGGTTGTATTCCTTATGCTGGTTCACACATGAGGAAATCTAGCATATCAATCTGCAGTTTTTAAGAGTTATACAACACAATATACTCATTTAGTCTCATTTCCCAAGATACCTACCCATTTAACAAGAGAATGATAAAAAAAAAACTGCTATGGCAGGTCCCATAAATTATTGCTCTGAGCATCACTACAGAAAATAGGTATTTTATTTTATACAAATATTTTGCTAATTTTCTATACTAATTCTTCTAAAGATCATACAGTAAATATAAGACAAATATAGGTGCAAAATCAAATTTGAATTCAAGCTTTGCTTCAGGGTTCTTTGACAATAATATTGTGCTAAAATGATCTAGTTATTATTATTATTAAATGTACTTACATACTTGAGAATTTACTCGTGCGGCAAGTTGTTTAAATTATTTGCTTCTAAGGGGACATCTAATTGTTTAGGGGTTACCGTTATTAAATTATTGCCATGGAAATAACAAACATTTTTTTCTTCACTTAAATGAAAGGATTTAATTCTGTGAGACCGTAAACTCACTGCTGCACAGGGTTACAGGTATGTAACTTCACAGGGTGGATACAATATGGGCAATGTAACACAATTTGAAGTAAAATACAGATTTTTTTATCATCAAAAACATTCAGGGATTTACATGAATTACAAGTAAACAAACAAAAAACATAAAATCTATTGTAGTACAAAGTGTTTTCCTTCTAGACTTATTTGGCAAAGGTTAATATTATATGTGGAATCTTTTAGATCTAAGGTTAAAGGGAACAAAAGGCTGGTTGGCCACCCAGGTCTATCTGTTATTTACACCATAGGTTAATTCTATTTCAAATATTAAGTGAAACAACAGTAGGTTAATACATAGCAAATGTCACTCTAAGGCTTTACAGTTGTTTGGATAATAAAAAAAAATCTCTTGCAATCATGATACCTATAAAAATCTACACTTATAATAAAATTATCAGCATCAATAACTCTTATGATCCTAGTGTGATTACAAATACATTACATTTTCAAGGTATATATGACTCATACCCTGGTATGTGTCATATTTGTCTTTTCCATTTCTCCTATACTGTATGTCCTACTAGGATTCCACAGGCTTTTTCTGCAGCTTTTAAAGCATCTAATACATTCACTTCCCATCCCTTTTTTATTTTATGTTGTGATTATCAAAATGACATTAAACATATATATATATATTTATATACTATTTTTTATTTGTTCTACAAGGGCAATATTTTGTATTAATTAGCATTAATCTTTCAATCCCACATAGTTGACCATCCCATTTTTTTAAAAATCAATAGCCAATTCAGTTACACCATTTGGGAAGCCAGTCCTGCTACATTTTTTTGATATTTGCAAAGAGGCAAACTTTATTTTAAAACCCACCAATAATATCACTAATACATATAGGAACAGTCCAGGCACGGAGCCATGGTAATTATCCCTTCTTCTGATTGTATTCCTTTACACCTCTGATTTATCTTTTCCACTACCTTTGGATCAAATGCTACACTATGTAGTTTAAGAATGAGTTGACTGTGTGCCAGTGTCAAATGATTCTCTAAAACTTCAATATGGCACAGAGTCTAGAAAGTGTTATTTTATGGCTGTGCATGTTCTTTGTTGAGCTTGCTGGTGCCAAAGTAAAACAACTTTATCAGCCCTGGCAAGGAAGAGCATCACACAAGCTAGTAAAAGGGTGGAGACAAACCGCTTCAGTTGAGGGCAGTTCCTATCTAATCTGATTACACCAGAAGAACTTTTGATCTTATGGATATTACATCTAAGGATAGAATCTCACTAATGCTTTTTTGTCTTTAGATGCTAAAAAAGCTTTTGATAAAACAGACTGGGTTTACATGTACTAAACTTTATGCGGGCTAAAAAAGCATTATGGCTCTATATTCTATTCCCAAAAAGTATAGACATTACCAGGGATTATGCTCACAACTTTACAAGAGGAACTAGACAAGGATGCCCACTCTCTTCTCTAATTTTCCCACTATGCATTGAACCGCTTGCAATGGCGATAA
This sequence comes from Discoglossus pictus, assembly GCA_027410445.1. Taxonomy (NCBI): domain Eukaryota; kingdom Metazoa; phylum Chordata; class Amphibia; order Anura; family Alytidae; genus Discoglossus; species Discoglossus pictus. Next base: position 189,366,223 of record CM050168.1, on the reverse strand, counting down.
TACCCAGATATTACAGGAGTAAAAGTTGCAGATAAAGAATAGAAACTGAGACTTTTCGCAGATGACATATTATTAACAAATTACAAAACCATTAACTAGTCTACCTGACCAATTAGCATTGCTACATATATTTGGAAATATATCAGGATTCAAAGTGAATACAAATAAAAGTGAACATCTCAATACCAAAACAAACAAAAGAACTTTTAACACAATTTTTTTTTTTTTTTAAATGGGCACAATACATTTAAAATACTTTGGTATATTTATCCTAAAATTTACCAGACTGGCTTCTAACTTAAACTGTACAACTGTACTTATTTAATCATTTAAACAACTGGTCCTCATAAAATATCTTGGTTAGGCAGAATTTACATCAACTCCCCAAGTTGATGTACTTATTTTGTACAATCTTAATAGCAGTTAAAGTAGATGACATTTTCAAAAAAGTGATCCAAAACTACAAAAAGTGATCCTCCTGTTTTATTTGGAATCATAAAAAGCCTAGAGTGACAATAAGATACTAATAAAAGAGGAGGTTTAGCAACCCGGATCTCATGACATACTACAAAGCAACTAGATTAGCCCAGCTGACTAGATAGTATGTTAAATGACACCCACATGTTGGGTAGAACTTGAAAAATCAGTCCTTTAAAGAGCAAAATATTTAATACAAGTGTCGTGTAATAGATTAAGATACAAAATCAGCATATACCCTCCTCCAAAGTATTTTACACACTTTAATAATATGGAAAAAAAAAACACATCTATTAACTGAAGGCTCAAGGTTCACCCCTTTAGATATACAATAAGGGACACACAAGAGTTGGTGGATCCATCAAAAATTACTTAAAGTGCTACAAAAGTCACCAAATGGGCTCTGCACCATCAGTTGGGTGTAAAATCATGTGGAAAATGTGTTTACATTTTTAAAATTGATCAGGAATTGACTTGGATATTGTCATTTTAGTTTAGACCTTGAAGCTGTCCCACAGGAGCCTTCATAAATAATGAGTCTGAAGTCTGTAACTGCAACATATTGTATTTACACAAAATGTATAAGTAAAGTATGGTGGCACAGTGGTAAAAAACTTGTTTTCCATTTTTTTTTTCATTGTCAAATCATGGGTTCAAATACCCTGTCTTCCAACATTTTATGAAACTCACTTTCCACTAGACCAACACACTCTGCTTTAAACACTGTGTGTAAAAGCTAAACTAAATTAATTTTGTGACCTATTTATAATTAATATTGAATAATTAAGTGAACTATGAGCTATTTATTTACAATATCACAATTGTGGGAGGAGGTATTTACAGTGATGAAAAAAACTTTTGTGGGGACTTCTATTCCCAGAAAAAAATCAGAAGAGGCAATTTTGGGGCTACCAATATTAAATATTTCTAAGTACTCACAAGTTGTAAAATATATATATTTTTAGCTACTAGAAGTGTCTTAGATAAAAAATGCAGTTATCCCCACAATAGATGGGGGGGGGGTATATATATATATATATATATATATATATATATACAGTGCCCAGCGCCTTGCAAAAGTATTCACCCCCTTGACTTTTTACAGCCTTACGTTCAATGTTTTGTTAATCTGTATTTGATGTGATGGATCAGAACACAATAGTCTAAGTTGGTGAAGTGAAATGAGAAAAATATATACATAAAACTATTTTTTAGAAATAGAAAACAGAAAATTGGCATGTGCGTATGTATTCACCCCCTTTGTTATGAAGCCCATAAAAAGCTCTGGTGCAACCAATTACCTTCAGAAGTCACATAATTAGTGAAATGATGTCCACCTGTGTGCAATCTAAGTGTCACATGATCTGTCATTACATATACACACCTTTTTTGAAATCCCTAAGAGGCTGTAACACCTAAGCAAGAGGCACCACTAACCAAACACTGCCATGAAGACCAAGGAACTCTCCAAACAAGTAAGGGACAAAGTCAGGGTTAGGTTATAAAAAAATTATAAAATAATTATAAAATATAAAAACATTTTTGATGATCCACAGGAGCACCATCCAATCTATCATAACCAAATGGAAAGAACATGGCACAACAGCAAACCTGCCAAGAGATGGCAGCCCACCAAAACTCATGCACCGGGCAAGGAGGGCATTAATCAGAGAGGCAGCACAGAGACCTAAGGTAACCCTGGAGGAGCTGCAGAGTTCCACAGCAGAGATTGGAGTATGTGTACAGAGGACGACAATAAGCTGTAAACTCCATAGTGGAGGAATGTGCTCTGGTCTGATGAGATAAAAAATTTAACTTTTCGGCCATCAAAGAAAATGCTATGTCTGGCGCAAACCCAACACATCACATCACCCAAAGAACACCATTTTCAGCAGCCAAGACCGGGAAACTGGTCAGAGTTGAGGGAAAGATGAATGGTGCTAAATACAGGGATATTCTTAAGCAAAATTTGCACCAATCTGTGTGTGATTTGAGGCTAGGACGGAGGTTCATCTTCCAGCAGGACAATGACCCCAAACACACTGCTAAAGCAACACTTGAGTGGTTTAAGGGGAAACATATAAATATGTTGGAATGGCCTAGTCAAAGCCCAGACCTCAATCCAATAGAAAATCTATGGTTAGACTTATAAATTGCTGTTCACAAGTGCAAACCATCCAACTTGTTCTGTAAATTAAATGATGCAAATCCTCAAACAAACCATGTTAATTCCAGGTTGTGAGGCAACAAAACACGAAAAATGCAGAGGGGGTGACTACTTTTATATATATATATATATATATATATATATATACACACACACACATACCTAGAGCCCGATTCAATTGCAAGCCCGCATCTCACGGTATACAGGCTATATGTCTGTGGGCGTTCTGCGTTCTTGAACTCTGCTACAATTCCGTGGGTATTCAATTGAACAAGCCCGCAAGTTACGGGCCAAAACTGTAAAACCATGCACTTGTCCATAGCAGTTCAGGGCGGGAACATGACCAATTAAGCAAGACCATAACCACCCATTTTGAAACATGCAATAGAAAATGAAACCGTCATCATTATGTCAGTAAAACATGGAGGTTACATGTCAATCAATTAGCGTTTAGGTAAGATCTGACTTGCACACCTACTAAGTAATAAAAGTGAATGCTGATTCTGTTCTAGTCCACGTGGGTGGCCTGATATGTATTAACTCATTGATTCCTGAGATCGATATAACCCCGAAACGACACATAAAATGATTATTTTTTTATTGTTAATTTGCGAGCTTGAGACTGTAGTGCAATTAATTCTGATGGATTTCATCACTTTCCACATCATTTACAGGTGCAATATTGATTTTTTATTAGTTTTTACAGTGCTATGTACAGGGGATTTTCTTCTACATTTGCTGTTTACAGGTGTTTTGAATAAAGTGGATTTTCCAAATCCCATGAGTTTTTCACTCTAATAATGGTGTTACCATGACTCTCATACAGTAAACTGCAATTAAAATATTAAAAACAAGGATGGGAAGGGTACAGTAAAAACAATGCCTTCTATGAGGCCTAAACGGCCCAAGTTTATAGGATAATCAATATCTCAATAGCTCAGATAGCTTGTATCAATTTTATTTGAGTATGGGGTTAAAGCTTGTTTCTGTTCTTTATTTGGTGCTAAAAAGGCCACTATAGCCATTTATATATTACAGATAGATTCCTTATTAAACTTCCTATATAGGTCCCATCACTTTCACTATTACTCTAAAATGTTGTATTTGATAGTTATGTGAGCCTTTATCATTGCCATACAAAATGGTTGGGGCACATTTAGGATAACTATAGAAATCCATTGAGTAAAGTGCTATTTCAATTCATATGAAAAAGAACAATCACGTTTAGGAGAGGTTCTTGCAATAAGTATGGGAAAGAGAAATCTCGTTCTAAAGGGGTTCTGAAGCGATTATTATTGAGAGAGCGCGTGGTGAACAGAGCCAAGCAAAACAACCAGCGTCTATATGCATGCCACGGTGGACCGCATAGGACGCTTCCGCCTGACGCGTTTCGACGCACAAATGACGTCTTTCTCAAAGGGCAAACACGGAAGTGGTGTCTGCATGAGGTTTTTATATACAGCGGTTGCTTCGGCAACCATAAGCAATTTCAAAACATATTAAATGCAAGAAAGAAAGGGCAATTTGGACAATATAAAGATATGTAAGATAAATATTAGATGTACCATTTGAAATTGAAAACAAAGTGTTTAGGAAACCTTAATGACAAAAGCAATAAGGAGAGGGTGAAAATGGGAACAGGCCATAGTCCTGGTGTATCAACAGAGTAATGGGAGAAAATTGCAAAGATCTATCTAATGAAAGATCAAATATAATACATAGCCATGTATCTAAAGTAAAAGTGAAATCAAAAATTGATTAAACTAGTGAATAACCTGTGTAACAAGGACTTGGTAATAGAAAAGAGAGTCCTATGGAGATATAATGTAAAAATGTATATAGTGAATAATAGAGCTATGTAATAACTACCGTAAATGTAAAACCAAGAGAGTGTAACATAAGTGACAGGATTTATAAAATATAATAGGAGAGCATCTCAATAATAATATTGTGAATACAGTGAGACAAAAATGTGAATTACATTGTGGTGTAGTGTTATAAGACACTAACTTTAACATAAATATTACATTCTGGCTCTATTTCCATCTAAATCCCAATAGAGATTTATGTTCCTTACTTCAAATTGATGTCATTGCTTTCTCAAAATATTTTTATTAAATGTTAGATCCTATCAAGTTTAGTCTTTTTCAAAGCAGGACCAAATTCTTAGATAAAGGCCGTATAGTTAAAGCTCTCATTTAGGCCAAGAGGAGAAAGGGCCTTTAATTTATATATCCACTGAGCCTCACATTGAAGGAGTTTGCGGTCAATATCTCCCTGTCTTTAACTCATAGTGACTTTGTCAATGGCAAAAAAAGATAGAACTTTACTTTGATTTTTATGGTAAAGTCTGACATGCCGTGCAATAGGGGTATCAAACATATGTTTAATACTTAAGACATGTTCCCCTATCCTACGTAGTAATTGGCGGCTAGTTTTACCAACATAGATCTTTTGGCAAACACAAACTGTTACATATACTACATCTGTGGAACAGCAGTTAAAAAAAATCACTGATTTTATATTTAACATTTGTTATTGGAGGTTCAAACACTTTTGTGGGTGTAATGTAACTGCAGTATTTGCATCTGCCGGATCTGAAACACCCTGATGGAGGTTTGAGCCATGTAGTATTTTGTCCTTTCTCTTTAAAGACACTATGTACCAGAATGTCTTTAAGGTTTTTACCTCTCCGGTAGGTAACTGAGATATTAGGTGTTAATACTTCAGTGAGATCTTCATCACTTTTTAGCAGATACCAATATTTAGCAAGTGACTCTTTAACAACTTGGGAATCATAACCAAAGGTTATGCAGCAGATGGGATTTGGATCATTTGAAATATTCTTTGAAGAGTTTCTTCCATGAAGAAAAGTAGTTCTGTTACAATTCCAGGCATATTTAAATGCTGCTTTGAGGCAGTGTTTTTAAAAATCTCCTTCTTTAAATCTTTTTCTCAGTTTATCTGCTTCTATTAAAAACTCTTCGTCTGTGCTACAGTTCCTTCTAATACAAAGGTATTGGCCTTTGGGTATTCCTCTCTTGAGAGGTTCAAAATGTTGGCTTTCCCATCTCAATAAGGTGTTTGTGGCAGTATCTTTTCTAAATGTAGTTGAGGATATTTTGCCATTCTCATCTTTCTTGATTATTAAGTCAAGAAATGTAATTTTTGAGTCATCAATCTCATGGGTAAATCTGAGGCCTAGTGAATTAACGTTCAGTTTTGCCATTAATTCTTCAAATTTACTTTTAGTACCTGTCCATATTAATACGATATCATCTATATAGCGCCTCCACATTAGTATTGAATCAGTATATTCTGAGAGGAAGTCATTAAAAATTGGTTTCTCTTCCCACCAACCCAATAGAAAGTTAGCATAGCTCAGGGCGCATGGGGTACCCATGGCTGTTCCTTTAGTTTGATGGTACCATTTCCCATTATAGATGAAATAATTATGTTAAAGAACATAATCTAATAGGTCTATAAGAAATTCATTGAATTTTTGCAAATTTGTGCCTTTACTCTGTAAGAAAAAAATGGTGGCTTCAATACCTTCCTTATGAGGAATACTGCTATATAAAGCCTCTACATCTATAGTGGCCAAGTAAGCACCCATAGGTATTGTAAGATCCTCAAGTTGTTTTAAGATATCATTTGTATCTTTTACAAATTAAGGTAAAGTTTCAACCATATCTTTTAGATTGTAGTCTAAGAACACACTCAATTTGTAAAATAGATTATCAGTTCCTGACACAATAGTTCTGCCAGGGATTGGAGTTACTTTTTTATGAATTTTTGGCAGGGTATAAAAAATGGAAATAGTAGGGTCTTTTGGAAAGAGGTACTGGAAAGTTTGGTCATCAATGAGACCTTCAGTTTTAGCTTGGTCCAAGATGTTTTTGAGTGACTTTTTATATTTTAGTGTAGGATTACTTTCAAGAATTTCATAGGTATTGGAGTAGTTTAAGATTTTTTTGCACATTAGATTATATTCTGTATTATCCATTATAACTATGTTTCCACCTTTATCAGCAGATTTTATCTGTATGTCTTTACATTTTTTAAATCAGATAATGCCTGATTTTCACTTTTGGTTAAGTTATAAATTTTAGGTATAGTTTGATAGTTAATATTTTAAATTTCTAAGGTAGCTTGTTGTAAAAACAACCAGATGTTAGCATAATCTTTTAAGGCTGGAGTAAAACAGCTTTTATTTTTCCATACTCTCATTTTATCCCTTTGTTTTAGGTTATTTTCTTCTAAAAGAGATAACATAGTGTGAAATGCTTCCATGTCTTCCTTTCCAAGTCCTAATTGTGTCAATTCCCTCTCCTGTTTGAGTTTGTAAAATTTGTGTAGAGCTAATTTCCTTGCAAATAGATTTAGGTCTTTTATATGTAGAAAGGGGTCTGGCCTAGATGTAGGTACAAATGATAAACCTTTCTGTAAAACAGATATATGATTTTCTTTTAGTTGGAAATTAGAAATATTAACTACCAATTTATCTTGTTCTAAAGAAAGTGATGGACTATCTATTATGGGTCTCTGTTGTTCTTGTTTCTGAATTTATTTTCTGGGCCCTTTTTGACGGTCCTGCCTCTCTAAAAAATTCTCATTGTTGTTGAATCTCCTCCCTGTTCTCGTTTGGGAGTAAGGTCTAGTGTCGTCTTTTTTTAGCCAAGTATTGGAACGTCTATTCCTGAATTTTGTACCATCATCTAAATCCGAATTATCATATTCAGAAGAACCCATGTCAGAGTGGCTATACATAGGTGGACCTGTTGGAAATGTCATAAATATATTTCCTGACTTAAAGTCATCTTGATCTCTAAGGAACTTTCTTTTTTTCCTTTCTTTTAGGTCTTTTTTGAACTTTTCTATGTTGTCATTTAGTCTTGTGCAATAGCTGTCATATTCGGGTGTTTCATTTAACTTATTGAAGTCTTGTTGCTATAAAGCCACCTTAGGTTTCAAGGTTTCTAGATTAGTTTGTTCTGTTTCAACAATCAATTCAATTAGGTCATGTGAACATTTTAGCAGAATTTCTTTCTATTTTTCCATAAATTTATCATTGGTCAGATTCGTAGCTGGAATCACATTACCTCTTAATCCTCTAGGGATTATGTGATTTTTTAAATAATATTGTAAACTACTAATTTCCCATATTATTTTGACCTGTTTTTTGGCATTTTTCATCAGTTCACTGAAAGCTTTTTTGATGTCTTTATTGGCCTCAGGTACAATCTGTGTCTGTGCTTCTTTTTGAAGTAAATCAATATTGTTTAAAGTGAAAGAGGCCATATTAATGCTATCCTTCTCAGCCAGAGCAGTCTTTACTTTAACCCCATACTCAAAAAAAATTGATACTAGCTATCTGAGGTATTGAGATATTGATTATCCTATAAACTTGGGCCGTTTAGGCCTCATGGAAGGCATTGTTTTTACTGTACCCTTCCCATCCTTGTTTTTAATATTTTAATTGTCGTTGTGAGGTACAAGTACCTAATAAATAATCAAATGTATATATTTAACTTTATTCCCAACTTTACCATTTACTGGTGTGAAAACATTTGCAGGCTTTGCGAATTGGAGCAATTGAATAGTGTCACATCTGCTACTTCAACTGGAATTGGTAAGAACCTAGTTCAAACCTATCCAGCAGAATAGTGCGGTCCTTGTACACCTCTGATGGATTATCCACCGGAACCACACCCAGGAACTTGCTTCAGCAGACCAGAATATCAGGAACACCATATAATCCCTTAGAATTAGGATTAATGCACAGAATGATGCTTACACCTTGTCTATGTAAGTACAAATACCACTCTCATAACTTTATTAATTGGCACATTTTATACAATTTTCTGGCACACAGGCTGGCCAATCAGTAAGCCCCATCCCTAAATAATAGGCTGCCCCTTGCTTACTTGGAAACCCTATACCTCAGATGAGATCAGATTGTTAATCTCATCCTGTTGATTATATCTAGGTGGGCTGAATGAGTTATCACCAGATAACAAGATTGTAACATAATAGGCTCGTGCAATAGCCTGCAGACTAGCTAACATGTTTCTTTACAATAATTCCTATAACATGAAACATAATACATAAACCAACATACATACAGTATAATCATATCTGAACCATAAGCACTAAGAAATACATAACGATAATAATAAAAACAGTTAACTCTAGCCAGTTAGGCCCAGGCCATAGTGTAAAACAGTCCAGTCAGGCCCTGGGCATGACAAATAGCGACTTGCAATTTTGGCGATTGTAACTCTTGTGGACGGGAAAGATCAAAAGCTTCGGGAGGCTGTAAGTTCTGTGTTTAACCATCACAAAGTTTTCACGCCCGTAACACATAAAACGTTTGGAGCCCGCAAAAAGACTCCAATTGAATAGCAAATTAACTTACGGCCTCACTTACGGGCTCCAGTAAATATGATTGCTTAATTGAATCAGGCTCAATGTGTATAATGACAGCAGAGAAAGCCAAGAATTATAGAAAATGGGACACATGGACCCTGAAAATAGGGACACATGGACCCTGAAAATTGGTTGAAATAGGCAGAGAGATGAGCATAGAGACCAGTCTACTTAGAAAAGATGGATTTCCCAAGAAAACAAGATATCTTATCACCACCCTCATTGGTTGGTTTGTTTATTCTGATTTTATTTATTCTGATTTTACCATTGTCCGATCTACATTAAAAGAAAATATAGTTGTGAGAAATGTGTTGATCATTTGTCTGCCTTCTGTTGCCAAGAAAGTGTTTTACAGAAAGAACAAATGTAGACCCGGCACATGATTTGATTTCATTCATTGATGCTATGAAATGTGGGTCATTTATAAATTGTCTAATCTGAGGACCATCAAAAAGTCCTGCCTTCAGTTTCTCCATGGTAAGTCCAGGTAATTTATGTGCTATGTCTGCAATGCATGAACCGTCTTTATTCAAAGCCTTTACTAGTTGTTTCCTCAGGCCTAGCTTTATATGTAGTGGTGGCAATATGACTCTATCTCGTGCTACCAAAGGTTCATTGATTACATTTTTTTCCTCCAACCAACATATATTCCCTCAGAGGCCAAACTCTTCTTGCCCAATGTTCATGTTTGGCTCCACTATCCTTTATCTAAGAAACTAGAGCTGATGCGGTCTATCCAATGCAATTTTCTGAATCAGCTGCCCAAATAACCCCAGGAACAGGCCTAAAAACAAGACACCAAGGAAGAAAAATTGTTGGCCTGTGTAATACAAACATAACAATGTTCAATATTAAAAACATGCCCTTTTGTGTTTTTGTGTTCAGAGATATATTTACAGCACTATTTTTGACTATTTGTATTTTCATCTTGCAACAACAAATTAAAAGAAGTGAACTGTCTACAAAGACCGTCATCGGCCTGTTCACTACACCTTGTTCCCAACCGCAAGAATTGCTTCTGTCTTAAGTTGGCAAAATCTTGCTGCTCTGTGAATATGAAGGTGTGAGAGTGAAACCTGAGCTGTATTTTGCAGAATACAGGAAATTCAAGAAGGCTGCATTGTCTGCATTGCCGAGCGAGGCAGCATGTGCACAGGGTAAAGCGCTGACATCATTCCTTTACAAAGTGAAACTCGAAACCCCAAGCACATTAAGCAGAAAACCTGGGAAAGTAGAGCAGGTGCAAAAGTGCCAGTCTGGGTCATCAGAGGGCAAATATCACGTGGACCAAAGAAAAGCTACACCAGGAATATATGCAGCGTTTAAAAGGGGATGAAAGCAAAACAGAGTTACACTGTGCGTATGCATGTAACTACCCAGAATCCTTTGGTGTAATGAGCATTGGTAAAAGTTTTGACCTGTTTTAACCAGATGTGCTGGAAAGTGTTTTGTAGTGATAGTATATTAAACTATGAATGATTGTTTTATCAGTCTAAACCAATGGTTCTCAAACCTCTCCTTGGGGCTCCCCAGACAGGTCGGATTTTAATTTAACAGTGTGTGGCATTTATTATGTCACTGGCATTGCCTCACCTGTGTTCACACACTGTTAAATTGAAATCGTGACCTGTCTGGGGAGCCCTGAGGAGAGCTTTGGGAACTACTGATCTAAACAAACAATGCAATACATTAAAGACACTGACTCATCTTTCTTAAAGTGACAGAACAAAGTTATTGCAGACATGAAAGGTAACTGGTTGTGATTGAAAATGTTAGAGGATGTATTTACAGACACATAAACTAGCTATCCTCAACCTACCCCAGTGTTGTTATGCCATTAGATCCCTTCTTCATGCTTATCCAGCATATTGAGCTGCACATTACCATAATAATGTAGCACAAGCAAGGTTCATTATCTCAGGAATGATTTGCTGTGGAAAAATGGCTAGCTCAATGTACAGGAGGTCCCTGTGTTACAAACTACCAGACTTACAGTGTCCTGTACAAAAAGAATGGGCTCCCAAGGCTTTTGTGTGAGTTTTTATGTTCTGTTTAATTGAATTAAAAGAATGAGCTTAATAGTTTTTGTAACTTAACATTACAGTACAGTGGTATTCTTATTATTACACTGTATTATTAGCACCACATATGAGACATTTTATTATTATTCATCAGGGATCCGAGTTACATACAAACTGAACCCAAAGACGTTCTCAGGACCATCCGTATAGCCAATTACTCTTTAAGAAGAAACCAGCTTGTAGTTAGGTCGTCGGTGTCCCTTTAACTCAGCATTTTCACATAGATCTGTAAGTGTTAAATTATCTATCATTATTATTTATACAATCTGATCATGCTCTTCCTGCCAGAACTAATTAGCTGCTTTCAATAACGTTAGTAGTAAAGAGAAAATAGTTTAAGGTATTTTAGGCTTAAAACCCCTAAATTGTTTCTTTCACTCAAAAACCCATGATATGAATATGAAATTGTGTTAAAGTCATATTTAAGTTTCATGGATGATGAATGCATCTGATATAGGAAAATCAGTAGTGTATGACAAAAATATTTTCATGAAAAAATACCAAAATAAACATTTAGAAACTTACCCTAAAGTTTGCTAGCAGTTGATTTTAGCATAAAATTCATAATTTGTTTTGGCCGCTATAACATTGTTTCAGTCTGTGCAAGAAAGCATCATGGGATGTGCAGTCTTTTCCCTGCACAAGGAAGCAAGGAGGAACTCAGACATTGCTATGTGGATTTCTGTTGTTGGCTTAAGGGTTAGTATTGGGTTAAAAAATTTACCCAAATGCAGTGTTTCTATTTATAGGTAGCAGGTGCCTATGTGAGAACCTCTGAGGGTGTGGAAAACATTTGTTAAAGGTATATGCAAGTGAGGTGGGTTATGAATGCATACTGTAGAATGCATCATAACCCACCTAGCAAAAAATGGTTGCATGAAAAAATGTGCTGGGGGTGATTTAGACCCCCAGCAATGGTACTGCGCATATCATGTACTTCATTTAAAAAATGCACCCGATATAGAAGCTACTGATTGGCTAAAGGAAAGGAAAGTATCTGGCATCATGTGACTTCCCACAGTAGGGCAGACTTCAGTTGCTAACTGAGCATGTCTGTACAATCCCCAGGCCAAAACGATACAATATATCACTTATGGTAATATTCCCTGGGAATTTCAGAGGATGTCAACATTGATAGAAAACAGTTTGCAAATGCAAGAAATTCAGCAAGCTTCAGGCTACCGGTTTAACTGTTTACTTTGGAATTTTATCATGCAAACAGTTTTTTCAGACACTATAAATTTTCCTCTATCTCTATCAGATGCATTAATTAATAACCCACCTCACTTGCATATACCTTTAAATAAAATAAATATGTGTGTGTATAGAATGACTCAATGTCATTTGTGTGTCTGATATTGTTACATTAAGTTAAAAACAGAGAAACTTCCATATACCTTTAAGGATAAAATATTTACTATTAATAGAAAATCAGATTATAGGTTACAGTTAACATATTTGCAGTATTTCTGCTGCTTTGCCTCCACCCACAAAACACCTCCACCTCTCCTGCCCCTCCTGTGCAATGGCTCCTGATTATGTGACTCTGCTAATGGAAATTATACAGAGGACATTCCAGCAAGAACAATCAGGGCTATAAATCAACGCTGACAGTTACAAATAACTAACGGCTGCTCTATGTATCTGTGCGCTGCAAAAGATACATATAGGGAAAATATCTGGGATATCATTTCAGAAGTCGAAGTCGAAGCAATCCATCTTACGTCCTTACCTTACCACGTTCTCTTCAAGTTAATAGTCGTCATGCAATCTATTTTTTATAGCAAATCCACATAAAAAAATCATATTTACCTGAGTATATAAGCACAACCTTTACATTTGTAACTTTTATATAGAGGCATACCACATTTTGTGCGGTATATGCGTCCCTGCAAATAGGAGAGCTATCCAAAAACCGCACTAAACAGGGCATTTTATCGTCATAGTGCTAAACAGCACTGTAACGGAGCTCAAACACGCAGTCCAATATCTCCGCTGTTATACGGTAAAATACCCAAGAAGCACTACAGTCTCACCATTCCCAACCTCCCATATTGGACGACACACAATTTGGGAGTCAAATGAATACTGACTTTATTTACCTTTACAGAAATATATATACATCTCTTTGGCCACAGGTAATACACATGCCCATATTTGGCCGCACAATACACATAAAGAGAACAATAGGTGGGTCCCACCTCCCTGGCAACTTTGATACAATCAGACATTGATTCAATTACACTTCTTTGTTCTTATCTGAGAATGAAAACACTGTATACAATAGACTTCCTTTATCTTATGCAGAGTCGCTGTAACAGGATTATCTCCCATGCCAAGTAGCTGCAAATGTCTGGGACAATATTCTGCAGAGCATCAACCAACATACATGCAGTATAATAGTAGGATCATATTTTAACCATAATAATCACAAAACAGGGTAAAACAGTGATGGGTTCCGTTACACACCTCCCCCGTGACCATAAGCCGGCATACACGGTCTGATCCCAACGGATCGGCCTGGGGATGTCCGGACAAAAGTATTTGTTGGTCAATTCTCTAGTTTGACAACCCATCAGCATTACTGTAATTCACATTTACTCACATTTCCCATATCCCCAGATAGCTGGGATCTGAGCGCACAAAACTACCGAATAGCGCTCAGATCCTCTTCACACAGTTCAATTGCCATGTAGCTAAAGTCTTTCCCATAGTCTTTCATTATATGAATGGGCTCCATGGCATAGCTATCTGGGGTATCATGGTTCACACAGGGCAAGTACCGAATGACCCCCCTGTATGTAAAGGGCCAGAATGAGTGACATACACTCTGGTATGGCCGAACACTGGTTCCAAAGGGCAATATGTACCAGGGCCAGAGTCGCAGGGCAGGAGGCTGGCAAACAGTCCTCTCCAAGACAAAGTGGCGAAGGGCACTTCGTCACACATCTCCCCTTTGGGGGGAAGTCTAACCAGGCACCTGGATATTTCGCTGGGGTGATGGTGCAACACGCTGAGGGGACTTGAGGGGCAGAGGCCAGCGGCACTCTGCCCTGATGCCAGCTCTTCTGCTGGTATAACCTGCAGGACCTCCTGCTCTGTACAAGGGACAAAGGGAGGGCAGAGGCCGGCTGCACTCTGCCCCGCTGTCAGCTCTTCTGCTGGGGTACTTGGGACAAATTCCGGCTGAGTAGCCCGGGAAATGTGGGGGTCAGTGGGGGTTAAAATTTCCTCTGTTAACCCTGGGGCCACATTAGAAGTTAGCTGGGGAGGGGAATTTGTACTTACCCCCTCCTCCGGTTGTCCCAGTGAGGGTAGTTGGGGATCTGGACAGGCTGCAGCGCAGAGACCATGGTCCCATCTGCGCCGTCTGGGAGATTGGTGTCTCCCCTGGTTAGGGTAAACTGTCGCTGGGGGGGAAGGACGACACCTTCTGCCCCCTGTGTTTCACACTGCCGCTGGGGGGGAAGGACGACACCTTTGGCCCCCTGGGGTACCCACTGCCGCTGTGGAGGAAGGTCGACACCTTCTGCTCCCTGGGGTACACACTGCCGCTGGGGGGGAAGGACGACACCTTCTGCCCCCTGGTGTTCACACTGCTGCTGAGGGGGAAGGACGACACCTTCTGCCCCCTGGGGTTCACACTGCCGCTGGGGGGAAAGGACGACACCTTCTGCCCCCTGGGGTTCACACTGCCGCTGGGGAGGAAGGACGGCCCCTTCTGCTCCCTGGGGTACACACTGCCGCTGGGGGGGAAGGACGACACCTTCGGCCCCCTGGGGTACACACTGTCGCTGGGGAGGAAGGACGACACCTTCAGCTCCCTGGGGTACACACTGCCGCTGGGGAGGAAGGACGACACCTTCGGCCCCCTGGGGTACACACTGCTGCTGGGGAGGAAGGACGACACCTTCAGCTCCCTGGGGTACACACTGCGGCTGGGGAGGAAGGACGACACCTTCAGCTCCCTGGGGTACACACTGCCGCTTGGGAGGAAGGACGACACCTTCGGCTCCCTGGGGAACACACTGCCGCTGGGGAGGAAGGTCGACACCTTCGGCTCCCTGGGGTACACACTGCCGCTGGGGGGGAAGGACGACACCTTCGGCCCCCTGGGGTACACACTGCTGCTGGGGAGGAAGGATGACACCTTCAGCTCCCTGGGGTACACACTGTCGCTGGGGGGGAAGGACGACACCTTCGGCCCCCTGGGGTACACACTGCCGCTGGGGGGGGAATTAGTTGGAGTATTCCACGTGGAGCGGTTTCTGTTTCTGGGACAGTCTCTCTGCATGTGACCCTGCTGGTTACACGTGTGGCACCTGATATACCGTGGAGGGGTTTGGTAGTTCCCACCACCCGGACGCAGTGCTGGGGGGGGGGGGTTAATGGTGGGAGGTGGCGCTAGCAGCTCCCAAGATGGACAGCTCCCGTGCCCGCTGCTTTTCCATTATGGATTTGTGGACATCTGTCATTAACCATTCCAAGGTTTTTATGGGAAGCGTACCTGGGAAAAAGGCCAGTCTGCTTTGGAGTTCTCTTTGAAACTCAGTCTGTGGGGTAATAAGAGGTACTGTAACCATGAGTTCCTTTCTGTCTGCATCCCTGTAGTCCGCGGCCGCCTCCTCCTCCTCATGATGGAACGCTGTCTGAAAACTAGCCGGTTCCATCCTGCTGTAGCCAGTGACGCTGTGCGGATACTAGCGTTGCCCTCAATTTGTACTCCACGGAATGGTGTCTCCTGTAGCTGTCCTTCTGACCGTGGGAACAATTCCGACACTTGCCACCAAATGTAACGGAGCTCGAACACGCAGTCCAATATCTCCGCTGGTATACGGTAAAATACCCAAGAAGCACTACAGTCTCACCATTCCCAACCTCCCATATTGGACGACACACAATTTGGGAGTCAAATGAATACTGACTTTATTTACCTTTACAGAAATATATATACATCTCTTTGGCCACAGGTAATACACATGCCCATATTTGGCCGCACAATACACATAAAGAGAACAATAGGTGGGTCACACCTCCCTGGCAACTTTGATACAATCAGACATTGATTCAATTACACTTCTTTGTTCTTATCTGAGAATGAAAACACTGTATACAATAGACTTCCTTTATCTTATGCGGAGTCGCTGTAACAGGATTATCTCCCATGCCAAGTAGCTGCAAATGTCTGGGACAATATTCTGCAGAGCATCAACCAACATACATGCAGTATAATAGTAGGATCATATTTTAACCATAATAATCATAAAACAGGGTAAAACAGTGATGGGTTCCGTTACACACCTCCCCCGTGACCATAAGCCGGCATACACGGTCTCCGTTACAAGCACTATGGTGAAAAAAAAGCACGCTAACCAGGGATTTAAATGCACGCAATGTGATATTGCAAGATTTAGCGCTGTTCGGGGTCTGGTCCCGGAAACAGTGCTATAGTGAATCAGCACTGTGCGGGGTAGCGTTGGGCTATTACTGTACATTTGTTTTTACTGAATGGTTCCAATTTGTTCTGCTAGTTTTGTGGGATGATGTTTCTTTGTAAACTTATTAACATGCCACTAGTCTTGTTGAAAACACTGGCAGTTTTAGCTGCCACAATCCCATTGTGCGTATAGAAATTTTCTCTACATTCAAAGTCTCCTGCTGCATCAGAAAGCTATCTGCTAAAAACTAAAATGGTGGCTTTTGCTCTTTCGCTGCACCATAATTTAATATAAACAGTAATAAATGAAAGTCTGTTTTTTTATGATCTTCCTGTATATCCATAAAGAAGTTTATTCTGGATAAAACGCATAGGAGTCTGTTATGTTGTTTTGCTGCTATCACTGTTTTAGTATTTTTTTCTTAAGCATATAATTGATAGCTTTTTCTTACTACATTATATTATTTAGCCCTTTTACTATCCTCTCCCTTCTATATTTCTTTTACTGTTTTTTTTTACTTTACCTTAAAGTTATAAATTGTATCAAAATCTCAATGTTTACATGCACTTGCCCATTGACTTTGTTAAGAAAGCTGCATTAGAAAACTTAAACTTTCTTTCTAATTTATACGCTCGGAAGCAACTAAAGAACCTTGAACTAATGGATACTGGAATAAACATTACCGTATTATACTTACCCTAAAGTTTGCTAAATCTCTTGAGTTTGCTAGTAGTTGATTTTGAGTGTAAACATTGCTGTAAATCCCTGCATAAAATTCATAATTAATTTTGGTCACATGCAGCTATAAATTGTATGCATCCATGATTGCAGTTTGTGCAGGAAGAGATCATGGGATGCTTAGTCCCCTGCACATTTGTATTGAAAGATGTCATGTTAAATGGCTCGCCTCGCTTTACAAGGCTTGCAAGCCATTGTTTATAGTGAAATACACTTTGCAAACCACAGTTTTCAGTAAATGTGGGATGTAGTGATCCAGTATTTTGCAGGTAAAGCACAGCCTGTCTGCCTATAACACATAATATATACTCAATTCTCTGAAGGAATCAATTCACATTGGCTTCATCATGTGCCTTTTCTAAGGAACACAGCTGAAATAAACTGCACTGAAGAAATAAATTGTATTGGGATAGCAAACCGTATTGGCTTATGTGATTTAGAAACAGTGCATTCAATTTAGGTTAAGAAATCTGAATGAAAATGGTTCTAACCACAGGGCCAATAAGACTGAAATCCAATTACCAGTAGACTGTGCTAGGATCAGTTTGAGCTGAATCGTAACTCGTAACGTGGCAGAGAAAAACTAGAGAACTGACAGGAGCCAGAAGGGGCAATCCCAGTGACAGTAATATCATTTGTATTGAAAGATGTCATGTCTTGGTACAAACTGATATGTCGGCATCACTGAGGGCCTCTGCTACAATATTGTGATCACAAATCATTGTCCCGTGTAGTCCTGTTAGTGTTGATGAACTGAGGAACAAGATCCCATTCTGGTGGAAATTAACACTAACACCAATATTGTACAAGTGGTATTTATTATATGTACATTAAAAGTCGACTAAATTTACTATTGTGGTCAATGTTTCTATATGGTAAGTGGAATAACTAATTTCATAATGGGCAAAATATGTTTAAAAGTCAAGTAAATAAACATAACCTGTAGATTAGACTTTTTTCTTTACTTTTAGTGGCAGCTTATCCTTTTCTGTTCTTTTAAACTAACGCACTCACCATTAAATTCCCCAATATTCAAGTGTAATTCTTTAAAATATATATTTTTAATAAATAACTACACTTGTCCTTTAAAGGGATTGTATGGGTAATATATATCGAAATATATGTATTAAATGTTTTATATTTTCATTTCTGTAATTTTATATAAAAGCCTTACAAAATGTACTTAGGTCAAACTAACAGTCTGTTGGCTTCAAGTTACACATTTTTTTTTTTAGATGCTTAAGTAGTACTAGCCGATATGTTTCGTTCACATCTGTTGAGTGACACAGCTTGTCCGTGATTATGCATAAACCAGATGTTAGTGGGTGGAGCTTGACAGTCAACAGCATGTCAGCTTCTTATAAGTGTGTGTTTGCGTCGTTCAGCCATCTCCGACTCTCTGTGACCTCATGGACCATGGCACAACATGCTGATCCACCTAATGGAGTGGGTTGCCAGTTCCTTCTCCAGTGGGCCACAGCATACAGCTTCTGGTACTCCTTGGTGGTCTCCCATCCAGGTACTGACCAGGCCCAGCCCTGCTTAGCTTAAGGATGTTGTGACCTCTTGGTTCCCTGACTGGAATCAAACCCAGGTCACAGAGGTGAAATAAACCAAATCCTAACCACTAGACCACAAGGGAACCCAACCTTCTCATTAGATGGTGAGAATTTTCCCTAATCAGTTCTTTTGTTGTGGGATGATTCTCTTTCTAAAGTGTACTCTTTGAACATTCAAATATATATATATATATATATATATATATATATATATATATATATATATATATATATATATATATATATTAATATAGCACATAGGTAAAATGCATTAGAGGTCTAAAATATTTTTTTTTACAAAATACCCCACATTCAATAAAACCCAGGTAATAAAAATAAATAAATGAAGGTCCCCCTTGTCCAGGAATGTAATCATTTGATGTTTACTGCTGCATGATCTAACAGAGAGTTTTATCTTCAGTACCTTTTGTACATCTAGAAAATCTGGCCAGGAGGTTGTCCTAAAATATATACATGACCGCTCTGTTTGCCTGCAGTGGTCACTGCAGGGAACAGGGCAGATAATAAAGATACTAAATTATTTAGGGACTGCTATTGCATACAAAACGGAGCAGATCAAGCATCCTCTAAATTCAAATTTAGACTCCTATTAGGTCAGCCTCCTGGGCAGATACTCTCCAACTCATGGACATCTGATGGAGAGGATGGAGAGAAGCATATTTGCTCCAACCTGTAATCTAAAAGTTAAAATATATGTTTTTAAAGCTTCACTTATTAAATACTGATTTTATTGCTGATCCTTTATCATATAAACAAATGAAATAAACAAATGCAATCCTATTGTAGAAGCAAGTCTTGTTACACTCTCTGTTGCTTAGTAACTTCTACAGCTTTTCATCACAGGATGTAGAAATGATCAGGCCATTTTCTAAACACAGGCTGCATATCCATTTACAAATAAAACATATTATCTGGTCATCAGTATGGCGGGATGGGGTACGGCATAAAACAAATATATTACAGCTTTGCTCTATGCATGCATTTTGTCTGCCAATCAGCCTTTCTGATCCATTTGCAGAGACTTTGAGCCAGATTCAATTGAGCTTTCACATAGTACTGGAGCCCATAAGTGAGGTCGCAAGTTAATTTGCTATTCTATTGGCGTCTTTTTTCTGACTCCAAATGGGTTATGAGTTACGGCCTTGAAAATTTTGCTATGGTTAAACTCGTAACTTACAGCCTCCCGAAGCCTTTGATCTTTCACTTTTGCAAGAATTACGATGGCTAAAATCGCTCAATTTCCCCAAGCCCGCAAATGTTTTCACACCCGTAAATGGCAAATGAAGGACAAAATCCTATGAATGCTAGAGAGGACTCGCAAGGGAGTTAAACACCTATTCGTAGCACTGTAAATGTAAATAAAAAATCAATACTGCACTGTAAATAACAGGGAAAGTGATGAAAGACATTAGAATTATTTGCACAACAGTCTCAACAAATCGTCAGGAAATTACATTTTTTTTAATGTCATTTCGGGGCTAAATCAATCTGGGGAATCAATTAGTTAATACATATCAGGCCACCCACGTGGACTAGAACAGTACTGGCATTCATTTTCATAATTCTTTATTTTGCGGGTTTTGCGAGTCTGATCGGATATTAGACCACCAAATCCTTATTGGTTGACATGTAACCTGCATGTTTTACTGCTGTAATAATGACAGTCTCATTTTCTATTGGCTAATTCGAAATAGGTGGATGCAGGCTTGCTTAATTGATCATGTTCCCTCCCTGAACTGCTACGAAACAGTGCATGGTTTACGGTTTAAGCTTTGGGATGGTAACTTGCGGGCTTGAGCAATTGAATAGCACCGTAATCAGAGACGAACAGGAGCCCACAACACACCCACAGACATACGGCTTACTACGATCGAGTTGTGGGCTTGCAATTAAATCGGGCCCTTTGTTTTTATCTATGTGCTAGAAAGCAATCATATAATTATGAATTACTCTCTGGGTGTCAGATTGGATCCAGCAATTGTTTGTGTGCTGGGAAAATGTCCATCATTTCACTTACCATTTCATTTAATCATTCTGAAAATAGTAGACCACCAGGGAGTAATTACAAAATATTGGCAATTTTTACTTCTAGCAAAAAGATAAAAGCAAGGGCTTAGTGGGAGGAATAGATATACTGATTGACAGACAAAAAATACAAACCTCAATGTATGTTTACTGTAAGAAAATTATAATTTGTAAATAATATTCAAATGATAAAGCACCCTTCATGATAAAGTACCCTTCATGATAAAGTACCCTTCATGATAAAGTACCCTTGCTGTCTATACTTTTATACTCTTATAGCTGAAACTCTTTCTGTTTACCTTTAAAGGCTCTATCTATTATTATATTTCTAAAACAGTGTGTCCACTCTTAAAGGGACACTGTAAATGAGTGTTTTGCTTTTTTGCAGTTATAGAGATAATATTTTAAAAACAGAAGTATTTAATTTATTAAAATAATTTGCAAAACCTTGATAACTTACTTTCACTGTTGTCCTACTTTGTGTCATGACTTCCCTTTGTCTATCAATTCCTTTTTTACATTGTCTTCTAGATTAGAGAAAACATAACGTGATGTATTTTGTCCCATGGTACCCACTGTCTTTCTTCCATCAGGGAGCTGAACACATCATGTGAGTAAGGAGGCAGAAAGCAGAGTAACCATGAGACAATATAAGACAACTGAAACTTAAGTTATCAAGATTTTACACACATTTTACTCCAGTAGGTGCAACAATCCTCCTAATTTTAAATATTATTTGAAGATGTCTGTAAAGAAAAAAACCTTTCTAGCGTCCATTTAAATGGTCAAAAGAATACAGAGCAATTGTGCTCCAGTGCCAGTTAGCGTCCTATAATAACCTGGGCAGTTATTGCAGGAAAGTGTCAGATTCTGTGTTTCCAAGAAACAGAATCCATCCAGGGGCTGCAGGTTGAGTCATCACTTTGTTTTAGTGCCAGATTATGAATTCCCAGATTGGGAGAGCATTGACAACCGCTGCAGAGAGGTAGAAAGGTGTCAGTGTGCGCAGTGACAGCGCAGGCGAGTACAGCAGAAATCACGGAAGCCTGAAATTGCTTCATCTCCACCCAGGCATGTCCCTAAAACCAAGAACAATAAATTAAACCCGAAAAAAAATAGCTGGTGAATGTTTTCATCTACTCTGTAAAAAAAACTGGTTATGTATATCAAAAAATATGATGGCTATACAGTATGTTATAATCAGTGTATCAATTCCTAGACTGGGTCCTATTTTAGGACGGACCTAAATTAGGCTGACCAGTTGTTCCTGGTCAGTGGACCATCTCTTGATTGAGACCTCTGTCCTCCGATTATGCTTGTCCCTGGACATATCCATAGTTGGCCAATAACTAGATCATGGAATCGCAATAAAGGTTACATACTGTATCTCACAAAAGTGAGTACACCCCTCACATTTTATTATATCTTTTCATGTGACAATACTGAAGACATGACGCTCTGCTACAATGTAAAGTAGTAAGAGTACAGTCTGTATAACAGTGTAAATTTGCTGTCCCCTCAAAATAACTCAACACACAGCCATTAAGATCTAAACCGTTGGCAACAAAAGTGAGTACACCCCTATGTGGAAATGTCCAAATTGGGCCCAATTAGCCATTTTCCCTCCCTGTTGTCACGTGACTCGTTAGTGTTACAAAGTCTCAGGTGTGAATGGGGAGCAGGTGTATTAAATTTGGTGTTATCGCTCTCACACTCTCTCATACTGGTGACCTCATGGCAAATAACTCTCTAAGGATCTGAAAAGAAGAATGGTTGCTGTACATGACAAGTTCGGTCCTGGAGAGCCCCACACATGCCAGGATTTGATTATATCCCTGCTGCACACAGTTGAGTGAATTGTTTCTTCAGTCATCCTAATTGACTCACCTGTGCACAGAAAGGGTATTTGCAAAGACAGGCCTGTGTGGGGCTCTCCAGGACCGGAGTTGGACAGCCCTGCTCTACATAAAGATGGCATAGGCTATAAGAAGATTGCCAAGACCCTGAAACTGAGCTGCAGCACGGTGGGCAAGACCATACAGCATTTTTTTCACAGGAAAGGTTCCACTCAGAACAGGCCTCGCCATGGTTGATCAAAGAAGTTGAGTGCACGTGCTCAGCGTCATATCCAGAGGTTGTCTTTGGGAAATAGATGTAGGAGTGCTTGCTGCAGAGGTTGAAGGGGTAGGGGGTGAGCCTATCAGTGCTCAGACCATACGCCACACTGCATCAATTTGGTCCCAGAAAGAAGCCTCTTCTAAAGATCATGCACAAGAAAACCCGCAAACAGTTTGGTGAAGTCAAGCAGACTAAGGACATGGATTACTGGAACCATGTCCTGTGGTCCGATGAGACCAAGAGAAACGTATTTGGTTCAGATGGTGTCAAGCTTGTGTGGCGGCAACCAGGTGAGGAGTACAAAGACAAGTGTGTCTTGCCTATAGGCAAGCATGGTGGTGGGAGTGTCATGGTCTGGGCCTGCATGAGTGCTGCCGGCACTGGAGAGCTACAGTTCATTGAGGGAACCATGAATGCCAACATGTACTGTGACATACTGAAGCCTTTGGGCAGTATTCCAACATGATAACAACCCCAAACACACCTCCAAAACAACCACTGCCTTGCTAAAGAAGCTGAAGGTAAAGAAGATGGACTGGCCAAGCATGTCTCCAGATCTAAACCCTATTGAGCATCTGTGGGGCATCCTCAAACGGAAAGTGGGGGAGTGCAAGGTCTCTAACATCCACCAGCTCTGTGATGTCATCATGGAGGAGTGGAAGAGGACTCCAGTGGCAACCTGTGAAGCTCTAGGGAACTCCATGCCCATGAGGGTTAAGGCAGTGCTGGAAAAAAATGGTGACCACACAAAATATTGACACTTTGGGCCCAATTTGGACATTTCCACTTAGTGGTGTACTCACTTTTGTTACCAACGGTTTAGACATTAATGGCTGTGTGTTGAGTTATTTTGAGGGGACAGCAAATTGACACTGTTATACAGACTGTACACTTACTACTTTACATTGTAGCAGAGTGTCATTTCTTCATTGTTGTCACATGAAAAGATATATAATAAAATATTTACAAGAATGTGAGGGGTGTATTTACTTTTGTGAGATACTGTAGTTAAATAGTAACTGATTTTGAAAATATATTTTTAATCCATCAAGCTCCTTATTTTTAGATCTCCTCTAATCATTATAATATGTGGATTAATTGTTAATTGCTCCAATGGAGAGCAAATAGAAAAAAACATTACCAATTGTCTCATAAGGGTGAAAAATACTTTCTGAACCCAGATAGGGGCAATCAGATTCCTCCCTCGATCAATACTTCTTTGTCTCTAGGTATTGAGGATGCTTTAGATACAAGGTTAAAACTAGACACATCAGTTACAGCTTAAAATGTAGATCTCCTGATACCCTGAGTGGTGGTCCAGTCCAGCTGTGTTTGTATGGGTTTGTGCACTGTATAATATATAGATCTTGTTTATACTGACATAATTATAGAGCACTTTAGGTACTGGCTGCTTTCCTCTTCCTGTAAAGTTAGAAATATCATATTATCAACATACCCCCTTATCAGTGGCAGAGCTAGAGAATGGTGGGCCCTGGTGCAAAAAAAAAGCTTTGGGGCCACCGGAGGGGTTGTAAAAAATGTTTTGTACGCCAGAACCAAATCACTCAATGCACCTCCCCCAGACCTCTCCTGAAGACCCCTTCCATAACAGCAAACCTTCCCAAGACCCTTACCCCAAGACCCCTTTCCAATATATATATATATATATATATATATATATATATATATATACAATTATTGTTGTGGTGAACTACCTCCTCATAAGGTCCATAAGGTCCTGATCTTGTGCAGCCAAGAAGATGAAGGTGGGCCCCTACACTACAAAAAAATGAAATTACACAGCACTGGGTTTCCCTAGAGGAGGGCCCCAGTGCACTACACCATCTGCGCCACTGATAGATCCGCCCCTGCTCCTTATATAGTTTGGATTTTAGGACCAAATAAACCCCCATAAAAGAGCCAGTGAAAACCATTCATGTCAACACCAGTCTCCATAGATCAATGGATGTTGGACTTAGTCTGAGGGACACCAAGGCCCTCATTCAATTGCAATTTGGCCAATTGAATAGGGCTCTAAATAAGCACATAGCATATTTTTCTTCAAGAAGTTTTTAGTTAGTGAAAATCTTGCTTTTGGATAGATGTTTACTAACTAAAAACTTCTTTAAAAAAAATATGTTATGTGCCTATTTAGAGCCCTATTCAATTCAAGATTTCAGTATCTCTCTGCTTGAGCCCAGGTGATTCAATTAGAATGAAACTGAATAAATCACCTGTTGGCAGCCCTTGTAGGACTAAGCTTCCCACCCCTGCCCTAGATAAACTAGCCAACTTGTGCTCAGTTAAGAAGCATTAATATATTTAGCATGTGATAACTGTAAATTTACCATAGCTATGCAAAATATATTCCTTGGTTCCCTGTTGTTCCAGTGGTTAGGATTTGGTGCTTTCATCTATGCAACCTGGGTTTGATTCCAGTCAGGGAGCCAAGAGGTCACACCACCCTGACACCAAGCAGGGTTTGGCATGGTCAGTACTTGGATAGGAGACCACCTAGGAATACCAGAAGCTGTATGCTGTGGCCCAGTATCTCTGCCATAAACACCTAGTGGATCAGCATGGCCATGGACTTAAAAATGTGCATGGTGTGTTACAGTCCATGAGGTCACAGAGAAAATGCAAAAACATGTAAAATATATCCTCTGTTTTTACAGCTTCACTTGCCCTTAAAATGTCCCTATTTTTTATGAAAAATAGTCTGGTCAGCCTAATCTAAATACACCCAAGGGAGATTTTATGGCCAGGTGATCCAAGCAGTTGCTTATTCTGAATAACTTGGCTACTGTGCATTCAGTATGATGAGACCTCTTGAGTTTCTGCTAATTTACTTAATAAAATGTCAATATTCTTTTTATACTCATTAACAAGTTGAATATATCTTTTCTGAATAGTTTTTCAGAATAACACATCTCAGTATAGTGTATATTTTGCTGCTCCATTTTGGAAACTGATTCCCTCATTCTATTATCGGCCGTAAAACGGCCGCAAAGCTGCGATTCCTTGCGGGGGTCCCGTTACCTTGCAATTCAATTATACGGCCCCGCAAGGATATCCCCTTATAGTCGGCCGTATATCTTGCAATCGGCCGTAAGCTCAGAAATCTTTAAATGCAAAAATAAATTCAAGACGGCACTGTAAAGCTCTGTAAATGCTAGGGATCATATTGGGGGACATGAGGATTATTAGTAACCCACTCTCAAGCTTGCACATCAGCCCAAACCCGAGTTCAAATTAACTGTTTATTTTCCGGCTGCGGCGTGGGCGGGTCTGAGGTGCTCCAAGCACTCTGGACTTTTTACATGTATATTTTACGTTTATTAAAAAAAATATATTTTACGGATTTGAGTATAGGGTAATTATGTGCTATTTTTGCTAACACCGAATATCACTTTATAGACTCTGCAAAGTGCAGGATGACTTTATTTGGGCTATTTTATGTGCTTAATTGGTGCTAGCGGGACCTCTTTCCTGCAAGTAAGCTGCGGCTCGCTTTTAGCCTTGCAGAGAGGGTTCCCGGAGCAATTGAATTGCAAATAGGAATTTCTTACGGCCGATTTCCTTGCGGCCGTTTTAGATCAAAGGCTTTCCTCCGGCGCGAGCGGCCGCAAGAGATAGCAAGGCACCAGCCGCAAGCCTGCCGGAATCCCCGGCCGGAGGGGAATAGAATAGCCGGAAAGCTTGCGGCCGGTCCTTGCGGCCCCGCATCTTCTACGGCCGATAATAGAATGAGGCCCTGAGAGTGCTGTCAGTTCTTTTAAGCACATTGAGCTGGGCTGGTTGTCTACATCAGGATTACTTTATTATTAATCATATGGAGAATTTATGCAACAAGTCAAAGATAGTGTAAGCAATGCTACTAGAGAACAGATAATGCTTAAAGGGACATGGAAGGTTCCCTCTTTTTAATATTCAAATATTCAAACTACCTAAGTGTTTATTTGCACATTTAAACAGCAAGTGCTTAAAAAACTCTGTTTTTATTCACTGAAACCTTCAAAATAGTCACTGCAAAGGTTGTCTGCCTGTAACCCATGCATACAATGTGTCTATAGTACCCTGATGTACTATCCAATCACAGACTGTGTCTCAGCAGCATTTACATTTTTTAATATGCAAATATAAATGCAGTTTATCTTAATATTAAAAATGGGGGATGCTCCATATTTCTAAGCAAGCCTTGTACTAATTCAAATAGTTTTAGCTTGCTTGTGTCAGTACATACATGGCCAGATTACCCATTAGGTCAACTAGGCAGCTGCCTAGAGGTGCTTCTCTCTGACGAAATGCTGCAGTTCATAGACTGGTTACTAGGGGGTATTCACCTAGAACAAGACAGTTACAACAGAAAAAAGGCAAAAATGGGTCCATGCATACCTTGCATACTCGCTTGCAGGGGCTCCTCCACTTCACTGCCTAGGGGCTCCAAACAGGTAGATCCGGCACTGAGCACATACTATAATAATATATACTGTAGCATATCAGTGTGATTCTATCTCTTAGGACAGGCCAGACCCACAATGCCAAGCAAGTGTTTCCTGCCCACAGAAACAGCAAGACCATTGAAAAATGATTATTCTCAACAGGTTTTGTCTATGAGATGCAGTTTGTCTCCATAGCATTGTGAACAAGGAGCCCTTGTTGATATGTGTCTTAATTCCCTTAAATTGTAAGCTCTGTTGCTTTAGGCTGCTCATTATCATTTGTCTCTACTTGGGCTACCTCCTTCCTGTTTTTGTAGTTTCATACCATGCATATTATCCTCTGATGGTTTATATTTATAAAAGGTTAGTAAATATTAACACTATTATAGACAATTCTGTAATTCTGCACAAATTAACAAAACCATGTCAATAAACTTTTGACAGTGACACCTACATCAAATACAAATCAGAAAAAATACCTTTGAATCCACTTTGGATTTATTATTATGGAGTAAAGGGTATTAATATACATGTACACTTTGCCTATAAAATCTACACAGCAATAAATCTTAGAGCCCTGGCCCTAGAGTCTATTCCTCCGTAGGATGTAGTTAGCAGTGAATCTTCATGAGGTTTTCAGATTAATGATTCTCTTAATACAAAGTGGGAGCAAATTCATCTCATGCTTCAATTAAATGCTCATTTTCTTGGTTTTAATAAAGGAATTGTACATATTTTAATTTCATACAGCAAGTCTGCGTGGGTAATAAAAGCTAGCAATTAACAGTTCACTCTAAGAAGAAATTGGACTTTGTTGCTACATCCCACTCACCCAGAGATACATTACTGTTACCTCTAGGTACAACATTTTCAGGTGCCCCCCTCTTGCTTTTGGTTGTCGTCTCTGCATATGTTATATGCCATGTTTGTAGCACCTAGGATGTGAGGCGCTGAGCAATTTCAAACCTGCATCACATGGCCTATCAAACAAGTGCCCTTGTGAATGGAGTGCCCAAGGCAGCTGCCTAGTAATAAACCACTTCTTGTATTCAGGATTCAACTGGCAGTATTCAATATGTTCTTAGTAAAGTGAATCCTGCAATTTCTATTATTTTACATAATATATACGCTAACAAAATATTGTATGTGCATGTGAGCCAAACAGAAGGCTGTAACATCAAATATCGAAAAGCAGAGCATTGAGCATCCAGTATGTATTTACAGTATGTGACTTATGGGTATTTAAGAGTATTTGTATGTACACTCATAAAGAAGGCTGAGCGCTGTAGAATTGATGCCATTGAATTGAGAAAACTGCTTCGAGATCCATTTAATCAATACTGCAGGAAATCAAGACAAACTGTTCACTGGATGGTATCACCATGAGGCTAAAGCTGAAATATTTTTGCCATATCATGAGAAGACAGGATTCCCTAGAGTAGACTCTGATGCTGGTATTGAAGGAACAAGAAGAAAGGGATGAAAGAGGCAGAGATGGATAGATGAGATCATTGATGCAATGAACATGAACTTGAGGGAGCTCAGAGGGAAGTGACTGACAGATGTGCCTGGTGTGCTGCAGTCTATAGGGTCACGGAAAGTTGGACACGGCTGACAACTAAACAAAAAATATGTGCACTTCGGACACGTCCGTCCATGAAGAGAGGACTGGGGTGCGAGTAGAAATATTACAATATAATTAAAGCACTACTGTAATTTGGGGAAATGTCACATAATTGTAGAATAGGTAACATCCGAACAACATGTGTTCGTAGCTATGTAAATCATCTGAAGTGAGCAATATCATGTAGGGTCACACAAGATGGGTAAGTCATAGTAAAGAGGTCAGATAAATCATGGTCCACTGGGGAAGGAATTGGCAACCCACTCCAGTATCTTTGCTGTGAAATCCTTGAGCCCTATTCAATTGCAAGCCTGCATCTTGCGGGGTGCAGGCTATATGTCTGCGGGGGAGCTGCAGGCTCCCGTTCATCTCCGATTCTGTCGCTATTCAAGTGAAGGAGCCCACAAGTGACAGGCCGATAGCCGACTCTGTAATCCATGCACTGGTCCGTAGCAGTCCAGGGCAGGAATATGATCAATTAAGCAAGACCGTAACCTCCCATTTCGAAACAGCCAATAGAAAATGAGACCGCCGTCATTACGTCAGTAAAACATGGAGGTTATATGTGAATCAATTAGGTTCGGGGGTCCGATATGCGAAGGGACTAACAAACCCTCCAAATACAAAATAATAAAAATGAATGCCAATACTGTTCTAGTCCATATGGGTGGCCTGATATGTATTAACCCATTGATTCCCGAGATTGATATAACCCCGAAATAAAACATAATACATTTTATTTTACTGCAGATTTGCGATCTTGAGACTTTTGTGCAATTAATTCTAATGTCTATCATCGTTTTCCCCATAATTTACAGTGCAGTAGTGATTTTTTATTTGCATTTACAGTGCTGCGGACAGGGGTTAAACCCTTTGCGGGTACCCTCTAGCACTCGTAGGATTTTCTCCTACATTTGCCATTTACAGGTATGAAACCATTTGCGGGCTTGGGGAAATTGTGCAATTAAATAACGATTGAAATATGAATAATTGTAAGGTTATGCAACTGGGAAGGAAAAATAGCCATGCCATTTATAATCTTAATGGAGCAAATCTAGGTGTATCAGATATTGAAAGGGATTTGGGAGTGCTTGTGGACAACCACCTAGGTAACAGTGCTCAATGCCAAGCAGCAGCTGCAAAGGCAAATATAATTTTAGCATGTATTAAGAAGGTTGTAGAAGCAAAGGAAGCAAATATAATTCTGCCACTATACAAATCCCTAGTATGCCCTCATTTGGAATATGGAGTACAAATTTGGGCACCATTGCATTAAACAGACATTTTAGAGCTGGAAAAAGTACAGAGAAGGGCAACAAAACTAATGAGGGGAACGGAGGGGCTAAGTTATGAAGAAAGACTCAACACAGTTAAACTTATTTTTTCTAGAAAAAAAGGCACGTAAGAGAGGATTACCTTATGTAAATGTATCCAGGGTCAATATAAGGCTTTGTCAAGTGAACTTTTTGTACCAAGAGGTTTTCAACTGAAAGGAGGGCATCTCTTGAGGTTAGAAGGAAAAAAAATTCCACCTTAAAGAAAGATAAGGGTTCTTCACAGTAAGGTTGGTTAAACTGTGGAATTCTCTACCAAAGGAGGATGTGAAAGCTTATTCGATAGATAATTTTAAAAAGGGGTTGGATATATATTTGAATAAAAAGGGCATTCAGGGTTATTCTGGATAATTAGAGCAAGAGTATTGATCCAGGGAGGAGTCTGCTCGCCAGAATCTGGGGTCAGAAAGGAATTTATGTTTTTTATTTACCTTATGAGACAACTGGCAAATATTTCATTGGTTCTTATGCATCAATTAATAATTAATAATTTTGATATTAACAATTATTACCAGGTAATAAATAATCCACATATTATAATGATCAGAAGAGATCTAAAAAGGTTGAACTTGATGGACTGAGCATCTTTATTCAACTTCAATTACTATGTAACTATGATAAGTACAACCAGACATAAGATGTCCCTGGCATGCTGTGGTCCATAGGGTCATAAATAATCGAACATGACTGAACAAATAAACATGCTCAAAAGCAGATAATCACTTTAAGCTGCGACTCCTGTCACCCCTATACACTAGAGAATTGCTAAAATTGAAATTTTCTCAAATTTTTTTTATGGCTTACACAGATGCTAGTGTTGTTAGTTGATTGTATAATGTGCAACTTTTTGCTGAACTACAGTATAGTATTCCAACAAACCTAAAGGAAAATTAAGAATTCAAAAACCAACTGTAGTACATAAAATATACATAATAAGGCACCATAAGCACACTATTTTTCACATTATTAGATTTTTTCTCAGTAATTTTAATCAAATAATATATATAATTCTATAATGTATCATTTATTCTTACAATGTTCTGTTTTTCCCCATTAAATCAGCTCTGTAACAAGTCATTGCGTAAACCAGTACAGACTATTGTGCTGATGAGATGGTTACATTACACTGCAATTGGCAGAGCTTTGCATAGCTGACAGCGAGTAGGATTCATAATAGTCCTGTATTTTAACCTTTCATCCTCCATGAATACGTCAGAACAATGAAGGAGACCAGTGTCTATCAATCACATAGCTGGGATATTGTGTGTGATCTATAACTGCTGAGTGTATCATGAGAAATTCATTTAACAGTGACCCTGCCTGGGACAAATGTCATCCAAGGACACTGGCATGTTCCATAAGATGCAGGAAGCTGCAGGGATATATTTAAAGGGAATTTCCCATGGTATAAACAACAATATTGAATGAGATGTAAGTTAGCCGGTTATTTGCAGTTTGTTTTAGCATTTTACATGCATTTTTATATTATAGTGAATACAGAATGTTACATGGTGTGTAATATTATAGTATAATATTTTACTTTATCTTGTTGCTGGGTGTAAGCAAATGGACTTGAAATAATTAATTAATTTACTTGTTCATCAGGGTCTGAAGCAACAAAAAGAGGATTGACTAGCAGGTAGATGCTCACTAGGCTATTGTTTAACTTTCTTGATTAAACAATTCAATAGTAATGACCTTCAACTAAAGGTGTGAACAAGTAACCTAACTTTGTGTGTTGCTGTTATCTATATATTTGCAATAAACAGATTTTTACCCGCTTGTAATATATGAATTTGTGGAAATTAAGTTCAGTATCTAGTTGTGGACTAGAACAGTGGTTTTCAACCGCCAGTCCGCATAAATTTCCTGCTGGTCTGCGAAAAACACTTAACACATGGTATGCAGGCCTCCGTTGAAGCTTTTGGGGAGCAGTGCGCGTTAGTCCGGCAGTCACTAGGTGGAGTCGCTACATCATGTCATCACATGCCTGGAGTTTGGCAGTGAGTGAGTCTTCTATCAGGAATCAAGGGTTAGTGTGGAGACTTATCAGCTCGGTCACTTTCCTCCACATTCTACAAGTGTAGGGTTAGTAATTTGATTTATATATATTTTTTACACTTTAGTCTTAAAAAGCACACAAATGATTTTTTTGCATTAAACATAAGTTAGTTTGGTTGTATATTGTCTCATTATTATAATACTAGGAACTTGCCCGTCAAAAATTACAGGATTAAAATTGTAAGGCTGGCAACGCTGTTTGCCAAACAATGTGAGGCTTTTGCTCCTCTGAGCTCCTATGTTGCTCATCACGTGCTTTTGGCGCTCATTGCAAGCCTCTCCCACTCGGGGTGGTAATCGTGAGCCCCGCGATGAGCGCCTTTGGTGCTCTTCTTGTGGCTCACAATGAGCGCCAAAGGCGCTCATTGAGAACCTTTCCTTCCGCCTACTGTACTGCTCATTGCAGGTTTTGTTTACCTCCTACTTTTGTGCTTGGGAATGGCATGTGTCTCTTTCCATCATCTCCCCGTCCTTTCCCTGTGTGTTTCTCTGTGTGTCTGAAGGCCGTTTGTTTTATTTCCAAATTCCGCTTGCCTGTCGTTGTTGGTGTAAGTATAATTGTGTTTGCTGTCATGTATTTTCTAAGTCCCGTGTGCCTGGCTTTGCTCAGCCTTGTTTTCATTCAGTTTCAGAATTGTTTTACTTTTTTCGTCCGCCATTTTTTTCCTTGCTTAGCTGATTTTGGATTGACAAAAATCCCCAAATATTGCTCAAAATTGCTTGCAGCCTCACTCCCAGGTTTCCTGGCTCTCCCCATGTGCTGTGTGTGAGTGTGTTTGTTATATTTGTTAAAGTTTTTTTTATTTTTATTTTTTAGGGTTTTTAGAGTTACGCGCTTGGCTCGCAGTTTTGACCCTCTTTACGCATTTTAACCATGAGCCTAAGTCCTGGGCCGTACACGGCTTGCCGTGCTTCGCTAGGTCGCAACTGCGTGACCAACATCGCAAACGTCACCAACATCGCAAGATCCACAACTATATATGTGATTAGATTTAAAAACGAATACACAAAATACTGTATAAATAATGTTTTTTATTTCTACCTTAGCAGTCCGCAAAATATTTCTCCTATTTTCACCAGTCTGCAAATGTAAAAAGGTTGAAGACCACTGGACTAGGATACACTCTTTGTGCTGTTTTTATTTCAGATTTATTACATTACTTTGGTTTGTGGTTAAGACTCATGTATGTTAAAACAAATGCACATCAATTATTATAATTATAGTCAACATTAAGCTTATCATTTGTATTTTTAATATAAGTTTCTACAATGATACAGATTGGGTAGTAGAAAATATTAGCAATGTACATCTGTGGATGATTTTTATTCAAATTAGTTTTCAATATCTAGGTAATAAATGAAAATTAGTATTCCTTATGCCTTCACATTTGCAGTAACCACCAGATAATAAACAAAAGGTTAATTATCTCCACCTATATATTTCTTCAGATTTCCAGGTCTCCATTCTGCTCCAAGTGATCACAAGCTGCAGGCTGTTGTCTCACTTTGTGTGTCTTTCTCCAGGTCAGACGAATAGCAAACAATCAGTCCATATTTAGCCTCCCCCATACTCCAGGAGCAGTCATAAATCAGGGCTGCCCAGCTGCAACTAATTACTGTGCAGGAAATTTAACCCTTGCAGTCCTGCTGGCAGAGAAAGCTTTGCAGAGGCTCACATAAACCCCTTAGATATCACTGTCGCTATATGTATAAATATATCCCCTTCTGGATCGCTACCTTGTTGTGGTGAAGGGGCTTGTGTACCTCAGGGGAACTGTGATCTTTACCATGTAGGGTCACCCATTATGGCCAGATCACAGCAGAGAGGTCAGATAAATTGTGGTCCATTCCTCCTTGCAAAACTGCTCCAGCTCCTTCAAGTTGCATGGTTTGCGCTTGTGAACAGCAATCTTTAAGTCTGACCACAGATTTTCTATTGGATTGAGGTCTGGGCTTTGGGCCATTCCAACACATTTACATGTTTCCCCTTAAACCTCTCAAGTGTTGCTTTAGCAGTGTGTTTGGGGTCATTGTCCTGCTAGAAGGTGAACCTCCATCCTAGCCTTAAATCACGCACAGAGTGGTACAGGTTTTGCTCAAGAATATCCCTGTGTTTAGCACTCTGACCAGTTTCCCAGTCCTGTCAGCTGAAAATCATCCCCACAGCATGATGCTGCTACCACCATGTTTCACTGTAGCGATGGTGTTCTTTGGGTGATGTGATGTGTTGGGTTTGCGCCAAACATAGCGTTTTCTTAGATGGACGAAAAGTTCAATTTTAGTCTCATCAGACCAGAGCACCTTCCGCCATACATTTTGGGAGTCTCCCAAGTGCCTTTTCTCAATCTCAAAACGTGCCATTTTGTTTTTTGCTGAAAGTAATGGCTTTCTTCTGGCACTCTGTCATAAAGCCCAACTATATGGAGCGTACTGCTTATTGTCGTCCTATGTACAGATACTCCAGTCTCTGCTGTAGAACTCTGCAGATAATTAGTTGCACCAGAGTTTTTTATGGGCTTCATAACAAAGGGGGTGAATACATACACACATGCCAATTTTCTGTTTTCTATTTCTAAAAAACAGTTTTTTGTATATATTTTTCTCATTTCACTTCACCAACTTAGACTATTGTGTTCTGATCCATCACATAAAATTCAGATTAACAAAATATTGAATTTAACGCTGTAATGTAACAAAATAGGTAAAAAGTCAAGGGGGGTGAATACTTTTGCAAGGCACTGTATATTTGCAAGGAACGAAATAGCAGTATCCAAGTTATATAGAGCTAAATTGTGTCAATGACAATCCCATACACATTACACGGAGCACCATTAATACGTTAATTATAATAACACAAGCACTCCCCTGATACAAGAGGGGTTGAGGTGCCTACTATGGAGAGATAATCTATAGAAAATGGGTGACAATATATATTAAAAATGTATAGAAAATTAAAAAGGGGTACAATAAACACACAAGACTAATAACTATTCTCAAGGGGTATTTTGTACGAGAAAGGACAAGACACATGAGTAATTGCTGATCCTGCTCCCTAGAGCTTACAGTGTAAAAGAGATGGGGAAGTGATACAAATGGGTTAGAGTCTGATGGACAATTATCTAGTCAGCAGGGAGGAGACATTAGAAGATGTGTCCAGGAGTGATCTTAGATATTCAATGTTGTTTTGAGTTTCTCTCCACATAACAAGTTCAGGTTTGTGGGTTGTGTTCCTCCTCCGAGTCTTTTTTTTCACCTGGGCAGTTGCATTACACTAACATAATGCAGAGTCTCTCAATGTGTCTTTTATTGACAAACATATATATTTTTAAAGTAAGGATCATATATGATTTATAACACAAGCCCCCTGATACAGAGTAGTTGAGGTGCCTGCTCTGGAGATAATCTATAGAGATTGAGTTACAATGTAAATAGCTGATAAATTCATTTTGTATAAATATTGCAAAAAAGTAAGAAGAGGTAAAACACATGAGACTAATAGCTATATAAAAAAAGGTTAAAGATTACAAGGGGTACTGAAAAAAACACACATACTATAAGACAAAACAGACATTCTGATACATAAGGAATTGACAACCCTGCTCTAGAATTCACAAAGGAGATGGGGAAGTGACATAAGAGGGTGCGAGTGTGATGGACAATGGTCAAGTAAGAAGGCAATAAGTACAAAGTGATGACTCTGTGTCCAGGAGTGACTTCCAATATTTCATATTGTTTTGTATTTGTCGCCACATATTTAGTTCAGGGTTCTGGGGTTGTGTTTCTCCTCCAGGATAGTATTTGTTTTTTACTTGAACAGTTACATTACACTGACACGATGCAGAGTCTCTCAGTGACTGTATGTTACACCCAATTTCTTACACAGCCATGATCTAAAAGATCAAGCCAGTAACAGTCTTCTATTTTGATAGCAAAAAGATTGGATATATCCCAACTTTTCTAAAATGTTTCACTCTTTACTATTTTCTAAGCTTTCATTCAATTCCAAAGGATGCAGAGAATATTCAGTTCCATTTTGGGTAAATATTTCTTGTGAGTCTATGGTTGTAGTAGTGTATAGAGTTAAAACAAAGTTAAAGAACAATCGAGTTTTACAACATAACATTTGTTATTTCACTGATCAGAATGGTTTGTCTGTGATGGATCATGGAGGCACCTGAGAACCTGTGATGTTATATTTGCACCTGAGAACTTGTGATCTTATATTTCTGTGTCCAGCTTATTTTAAGTTTCTGTAATACAGTCACATAATTCCCTCACTCATGGAGTTCTGGGTTCTAAGAACATCAAAAACTAGGGCTACAAATTACCATTATCATTTCTTCAAAAATACTGTATGCCTTTATGGTTTTGTACATACGATATATTAAGTTTCAGATCTTCAGTCACTACATGTATATCTGTATATATTAATAAGGTTTTGTAATATTATCTATTGTGATATATGCTGCTTTTATATCCATATACCAAGTTAAAGTAGGCCGTAATGGAGGCCACAAGTAATTTTGCTATTCAATTGGCGTTTATTTGTGAGCGGCAAACAGACTATGGGTTATGGGCTTGAAATCCTTGTGGTTGTTAAAAACGGCACTTAAAGCTCATCGAAGCCTTTGATCTTTCAAGTCCACAAGAGTTACGATTGATAAAATCACTATTCAATTGCTACAATTCCCCAAGCCCGCAAATGTTTTCACACCCATAAACGGTAAATGTAGGAGAAAATCCTATGAGTACTAGAGAGGACTCACAAAGGGGTTAAAGACATGTCGTGGCACTGTAAATGCAAAAAAAATCAATACTGCACTGTATTAGATGGGGAAAGCGATGAAAGACATTAGAATTAATTGTACAACAGTCTCAAGCTCGCAAATCGTCAATAAAAAATAAAAAAAATGTATGTTTCATTTTGGGGTTATATCAATTTTGGGAATCAAGGAGTTAACACATATCAGGCCACCCACATGGACTAAAACAGTATCGCCATTCATTTTTATTATTTTGTACATTGCCGAATTGTGAGTCTGATCGCATATCGGACCTCTAAACGCTAATTGATTGACATGTAACCTTCATGTTTTACTGATGTAATGATGACTGTATCATCTTCTATTGACTGTTTCTAAATGGGTAGTTACGGCCTTGCTTGATTGTTCGTGTTCCAACCCTGAACTGCTACATACGATTGCATGGTTTACGGTTTTGGCTTTCAGCCCGTAACTTGCGGGCTTGTTCAATTGAATAGCACCAGATTTATAGCAGACCATGAGCCTACAGCAGACCCGCAGACATACGGCCTGTATACTGTGAGATGCGGCCTTCGAATTAAATGAGCCACCAAGTTTCTTAATGCAATGCAGGTAACTGAGATTGGGGGGGGGGGGGGGTTCTTGAGACATGGGTAACATGAATCTATGATATTCACTAAGATAACTCTCCTCACATAATTGCTCACAGGGGATTACATACACCGCAAAAAATGACAAAAATCACATATAAAATAAGGTGACAAAACTTTCCCTTTAATACGGGACACTTCTGAAAAATACACATTGCAGAGCTGCTTTTAAACAAAGGCTGATGAGCTAAATAGGTTATTTTCTTCTGTATACACAACGGAGGTACCAGTGGTTGGGATACCGCAACATAATTGGGCTACACTACCTTCATCAAATAATTGGTTAATGCAGGAATAAATCCAAAAGACGTTAGAAAAAAATAAATGTTAATAAAGCCCCGAGTCCTGATGGAATACATCCAAGGGTACTGAGGGAACTGGGTTCTGTAATAGCAAAACCATTATATCTAATTTTTCAAGATTCACTCAACACAGGGTCGCTACCAGATTACTAGAGAAAAGCAGAGGTGATACCTATATTTAAGAAGTTAACAAGAGCAAATCTGGCAAATTATAGTCCAGTGATCCCCACTTCTGTAGTTGGAAAGCTTTTAGAAGGGTTAATAAGGTATAATATACAAGAATATGTTTATTTGAACAGGATTATAAGTAGGAGTCAACATGGATTTATGAGGGATAAGCCTTGTCAAAAAAATATAATTAGTTTCTATGAGGAGATTAGTAGGAACTTGGAGCAAGGCAACTCAGTGGATGTAGTCTTTTTGGATTTTGCAAAGGCTTTTGATACAGTGCCACATGGAAGACTATTGTGCAAATTAAGAATGGAAGAATTGTAATAAATATCTGTTCATAGATTGAGAGCTGGCTAAAAGACAGAAAGCAAAGGGTTGTTGTAAATGGAACATACTCAGATTGAACTAATGTGGTAAGAGGGGTTCCTCAGGGTTTAGTATTAGGTCCTCTCCTTTTTAAAATATCACTAATATAGTTTCCAAAGTGCTATGCACTACGGAAACTATATTAACAGCGCGCATATGCATTGCACAGCCACGTGCGGCAATAGCATTGCGCTGCGCATGCTCAGTGCGCAGCACTAGACGCGCACTGCACGCAGCGAGGGTGAGGAGTGGAAAAGGGTGGAAGAGAGACACAGGGGGTAGCAGTGGGAGAGGGTGGGCGAGAGACATGTGGGAGATGTTACGATCCACTTTCTTCAGTCAGGTTTGATAAGGCTGTTATGGCCAAATCTAACCAGCAGATCCACCAGGTTCTTTTGATCCCTTCACCAAGACAGCTGATGTTGATTAGTAGCATATACACACTTCATTAATTGTACAGGATCAGGGGATCCATTTTCTCTGACACATATATATCTTCCAGATATCTTTTCTCATATATATATTAATCCTATCCTTACTATGGATATCTTCCAGATATCATATTCCATATCAACTATAATAGTTGTGGTAATTGCAAGTTGTCATCATGCTATGTAAAAAGTTGCAACAACTCGCAATCCACGGCACAAGCTGCGGGTGATGCGCTTGCACAATGAGCAGCATGAGCCGTGCATGCGTATTGCGCCAGGGTGCTCGTATTGCACCGGGGTGCGCCTCCAATGCCTGGAGCTGTCCCGGGATATGCAGGAGCCTGGTGCTGCTGTGCGCTCTGAGCGTGGAAGACACAGGGAAGGGAGAGGGGGGCACATTGCGCCGGGGTGCGCCTCCAGATGACTCCTTGCAGGCCTCCAATGCCTGGAGCTGCCCCGGGATGTGCCCGGAGCCTGGTGCTGCTGTGCACTCTGAGCACGGGAGACACAGGGGAGGGAGAGGGGGGAGAAAGGAGAAACAGGGGAGGTAGAGGGGAGAGAGAAACAGGGGAGGGAGAGGGGGTGAAAGGAGAAACAGGGGAAGTAGAGGGGGGAGAGACACAGGGGAGGGAGAGGAGGGAGAGACATAGGGGAGGGAGAGGGGGGAAGAGACACAGGGGAGGGTGTGGGAAAGAGACATAGAGGATGGGAAAATGAGACACAGCTGAGGGAGATGGGGAAGACACAGGGGAGGGAGAGGGGGAGACACAGGGGAGGGAGCTGGGGTGGAGGCGACAAAGGGGAGAGAAAGGGGGGAAGAGACACAGGGGAGGCAGAGGCGGTCAAAGAGACAAAATGGAGGGAGAGGGGTGGAAGAGACACAGGGGAGGGAGAGAGGGGTGGAAGAGAAACAGCATAGAGAGAGGGATGTAAGAAACACAGGGGAGGGAGAGGGGGAAAGGAGACACAGGGGAGGGAGAGGGAGGAAGAGACACAGGGGGAGAGAGAGGGGAGAAGAGACACAAGGGAGGGAGAGGGGAAGATACACAGGGGAGGGAGAGGTAGAAAGAGACACATGGGAAGGAGTGGGGGAAAAGGAGAGGGACAGGGGGAATGTAGACACAGGGGAGGGGGAGGGGGAAAGGAGACACAGGGGAGGGAGAAGGGTGAGAGGGTGCAAAGAGACACAGGGGAGGGAGTGGGGGTGGGAAACAGACACAGGGGTGAGAGAGGAGGGAAAAGAGACACAGATGAGGAAGATAATGGCAAAAAGAAACACAGGGCAGGGAGAGGGGGCAAAAAGGCAGCAGGAGGGAGAGAAGGGGAAAAAGACACAGGAGAGGGGGAAGAGACACAGGGGTGAGAGAGTGAGGAGAGTTTTACAATGAGCGGCGAAGGCGCTTATTGCGAGGCCCGAACGTTGCAGGTTGGACGGCGCCTGCAATGAGTGGTGCTCATCGCGAGGCCCGTAAAGTAGACCATATCAACTGAAAGCACTCATTGTGAAACACACGATGAGAGCCAAAGGCGCTCATCGCAAAGCCCGCAAATTAGAAGGGTCAGAGCCTCGCATTGTGTGGCAAACAGCATTGCCAAGCTTCAAATGTTATTGCTGTCATTTTTGATGGGCAAGTCGCTAGTATATATATATGTTAAGCTTCTCAGAGTCACTAATAGATGGATTACCTTACTTTTCTCCTGTCACAAGCATCACATATTGCATTCAGACTGGCTTGCTCTCAGAGACACCATAAGATGACTAACTGAATCTCTCAACTGTCAGTTAATGGCTACCTCATAACATTCTACCTGACAGTTAACTCCTTATACAATGGAGACACTTAATCATACAGTAATCAACCTAACATAACACAGCATAACACACAATAATTACCATACATATTGTAATCAACTTAACATAAAAACATATTATATAACGATAACAATTACTAAACCCAAAGGATGCTCAGGGAGATCATGACAGGGGACATGGGGCTGGGGGGAGCAGTGGGAGAGGGTGGGAGAGAGACACAGAAGGGGAGAGACATGGGGGGGAGACAGGTGGGTGGAAGATAAGCATGGGGGCGATAGTGGAGAGCCATTTTGGGAGAGAGAAGGAGGAGAGGGAGAGAGAGAGAAGCAGGAGGGGGAAGAGAGAAGAAGAAGAAGAAGAGGGGGCAAGAGAAAACAAGGAGGGGGAGAGAGAAGGAGGGATAGAGAGAGACAGAAGGAGGTAGAGAGACAGAAGGAGGTAGAGAGAAGGAAGGAGGGAGAGAGAAAGAGGGAGAGAGACGGCGCAGGGAGAGAGAGGGAGAAAGCACACAGAGAGAGAGAGGGAGAGGGTGCAAATAGAGAGAGAGGAAGATGGCGCTCAGGGAATGAGAGAGAAAGGGCACAGAGAGAGAGAGAGAGAGAGAGAGACATATTATTATACTGTCATTTATGATGGGCAAACAACTAGTTTATTAATGAGTGGATTGGAAAGCATTGTCTCAATTTTTGCTGATGGATGTACTTTCCCTCCAAAGGGATTTGCATAAATTAGAGAAATGGGTGACTACATGGCAGGTGATATTTAATACGAATAAATGTAAAGTTATGCATCTGGGAAGGAAAAATAGCCATTCAATTTATAATCTTAATGGAGTAAATCTTGTGGTATCAGATACGGAAAGGGCTTTGGGAGTGCTTGTGGACAACCACCTACATAGCAGTGCTCAATGCCAAGCAGCATCTGCAAAGGCAAATAAAATATTAGCATGTATTAAGAAGGGTATAGAAGCAAAGGAAGCAAATACATATAATTCTACCACTATACAAATCCATAGTATGGCCTCATTTGGAATATGGAGTGCAATTTTGGGCACCACTACATAAAAAGAACATTTTAAAGCTGGAAAAAGTACAGAGAAGGGCAACAAAACTAATAAGGGGAATAGAGGGGGCTAAAGCATCAAAACTTAGAATTCAGAATAATTTAGAATTGTCAAGGGATTATGATTCACTTATTATAAGACAAATTATAGAATCTAGTAATGAATCTTTGCATCTACACTCCATCTCGTTGTTTGCCGCCATCTTTATTTTGTGTTCTATTTCTTTTTGTTTTCTTCCTATCAAATTGCTGTGCAATCTAAGTCTCTCTCAGGAAGATCACCAGAAATTAAAATGGTAGATCCCACAGCAGCATAATTGTACATAGGGTAATATAGTACAGATTGTTTAATTTTATCTTTGATTCTAAAACATTTTGGATATTTGCAGGTGTATTTCTTCAAAATATTATATTTTATATACGTATATCACCAACAGTACCCATTTAAGAAAATACTGGACATGTAAAATTGGTATTTTCAAAATGCCCCCTGAGGATGCTTGATTGTTCACATAAGCAAGAAGCTATCCCTCCCTACTCTCACTCTTGTCTCTCCTTGTCCAGAATGCTTTGTATTAGGGCTGCCTGACACAGAGAGCTGTCCGGATACTTCACAATTTTAATGGGACACATGTCCATGCTCTGCTTCATATGTCCACTCAGGGACGGTGGTTCCTCTTGCACCATCTCAATCTTCAGATTCTCATCTTCCTCAACATTCAGTTTTGGAAGGATTCCAGTTTCCTCATCAAAATCAGGAGTTTCTTCCTTTGAAAGCACTTTGGCTGCAATCATCTGTTGGATCCCCCATTTCTTAGGAGCATTCTCCAGGGACAGGCGGCTTAGTCTGTACAGGTTTCTTATGGAGGCCTCTTTATTGTTCTTATCCACAAGGTTTCTGCATTGGTTTGGGTTCTCCAGTGTCTTGATCAACATTTTTCATACTGAGGCTGGTTTTGCACCCAGTGATTGACAATATCTTGCTCTTTACTCTTTGACCTTTGCTCGTAGCATCAGTCACTTTTATATCATAATCTTGCTCCAGGGGTAGGAGCAAATGCTCTGTAGCTGCTTCAGTCATCTCTTTAGCTGTTCTATC
The DNA here is from genome assembly GCA_027410445.1 of Discoglossus pictus. Classification (NCBI taxonomy): domain Eukaryota; kingdom Metazoa; phylum Chordata; class Amphibia; order Anura; family Alytidae; genus Discoglossus; species Discoglossus pictus. The sequence goes on along the minus strand of CM050168.1, from coordinate 189,323,052 downwards.
TGTCTTTTTAGCTGCTTCAACCAGCTCCTTCTCATTCTCAGGGCTGAGCTTGTTGGCTTCCTGAGCTTTCTCTGCCCTCAAACGGGTCACTAACTCCTGATTATCTTCTGCATCAGGTTCCTTCCTCACCCCCTCGATAGGGAAGCTGCTTTCTAAACTTGGGTAGCGAAGCATGCCTCTAAGCATCTTACTTCTCAACCATCACAGTCAAATTCATTGTCTTGAATACGGAAGCTCCTTTATGTCTAATAGTTCTTTCTTGCAATAACAAAGCTCCTTTATGTCCAATAGTTCTTTCTTGCAATAACAATATTCCTGCCCAAAAACTTCCATGAGTGGAATCTCTTTACTCTGTTACCTCTTGTAACTATAACTCTTTTAAGGATCTCTTCTTGCAGATCATTATAATTTGTTGCCTTTTCTTCATCCAAAACAGTTAAGGCTTTCTGAGCTTATGAGGTATGTTTCTACAACATCTTTACTTGTAATGTTCCTTAGGAAGAGATTGGGTTCCATGCTGCCATCTGTCTCTGAAGTCACAGTAGTACTTGCAGACCTCAAATGTTGCAGCTGAGACTTCTGTGCTTCCAAATCTTTTTGCATACAGGCTTTGCCCCTTTTGTTTGGCTCAGCAATTGAGAGCTTTCAGTCCAATACTTTACAATAAGTCATTGGTCTGTATGTTTAATGTGTCCATACTTTATTTTGCCCTGTGGATTGCTTATCAGCAATCCACAGTCTCTCTATGGTATTCTTTTTTCAGCTTTTCTCTTTGATTGCAGATCGCTCATCAGCTCCCAATAAACACCTCTCTGGGTTAATATCTCTGTCTTTGTCTTGTCCCAGCTTTGCAAACACCTTTCTGTATTTTCTCTCTTGAAGTTCTCGCAAACAGCTTACAATTTGCTAATCAAACTGCTCCAGGAGTTAACTTTTTCACACCTCCTGTTGTGAACTCTGCTCCAGGAGTTAACTATTCACACATCACCGGACTCACTCTGTCACTATATATATATATATATATATATATATATATATATATATACACAGAAATCATTTTTGTTTCATATTTACATGGGTGCAGTTCATTAGTGATCAGAGGCTTAATGACCTACCATCTACTACTTATTCTTTGAAATTCTTTTGATTTTTCTTAGTTGATGTTAAACAATATTTTGCGCAAAACAGCTACCACAGATCTAAGATAATCATTTAGTACCTCCAATTGCTAGTTCGCAGTTGCAGCTCTCATTTCCTGCTGTGCTTCCAGATAAGGTGGCATTGCAATGTGACGATATCGATATGTCAATAAGGCTTCTTCAGCAGAGCGACAGAGACAGCACGGAGACAATTGAACAGATAATTGAACATAAGATATGATACAGGCAAGTTACTAGTTTCATTATATATATATCAGCTGCCATTTTGGTTTCTTCTGATCAATTTCCTGAAGTGGGAGGAGACTATGATTACACCAGATATTTCTATATGGACAGTGGAAATATGGCATCTATAGCTGATTGTGCTTATACTAGGACTGACTAAAGGCTCTTTAGTTTGCAAGGACACAGCCTCCGGAGACAGCAGCTGCAGGAAGGAATGAAAATGGAAATTGACAAATAATAATTGCATATACAATTAAAAACATAAAGGTTGTGTTTTATTTGCTTATTTTCTACAAACATTTGCTCATTATTAAGTTTAGTTATTCAAAGCAACATAGAGGGAAAAAAATGTCCATTATGTCCTGTAAGAGGATACATTACTTTAAAAGATGTCTCTTGGCTGTCTCTCTTCAAACCTTGCTCCTGCATCTTAGCTCTCACTGCCTCTCTATATTGTTCTAATTTAAGTAGGTAAGTATTGATCCACTATAGAAGGCCAATGTCTTTATCTGCAGCATTAAATTATAGATTAGATTCTGTAGTAGTATATTAGCCCATCTGGTAACATTTTCCACAAAATGCATTTAAAAATAACACTCTCCCGTCTGCGGCAACTCTCGAAGCTCCAGACAATAGGAGGAAGTTACTCATTTCCATAGAGACCGAGCGGTGACTGGCAAGTCAGGATATTCTGTCGTATTAAATTGTTATTTTCTAAGGAGCTCTGATTTCAGAAATGTAACTGAGTGACAGGCACAAGCAAAACAAATATCAATAAAAGAACTTTTAGAAGGGGGAGATCATTTTCATAGGAGCTGTTACAGGCACTAGTTTTCTTTCTTCCATGAAATTAATAAAAGCACCTAAAATATAGAGGAGCCAGTGTACTGAAGAACTTGGAATTCACAAGGAATCATTTTATGAATATTATTTTCTCCCCCTTAGATGGCATCTTAATAGGATACAGAAAGATTTTCTTTCTTTGTTCCATCAGAAAGAGGTTTGTTTTTTTATAATTTGCCACGAACACTGAAATCTTAAGAAAAAAGAAAACACAGATGTTTAACTGTCCTTGGGAGCTTATTGTCTGCCAGCCTATGAGATGTAAAGACTATAGTTACTCTGCATTTCCTTTTAGTACCAATTAAGTTTAAATAGGTTTTATTTAATATTTTTCATGCAAAAAATCAACTTGTAATGTTTAAAACATTTTCTTTTAAATGCCTGAAAATAAATAGTTGTGTTCCCTTTAGCTACACGCAGGATGTTTTTATCTCCATGAGCTCACTTTATTGGATAAGAACTGGCAAAAAAAGGATTCTTACTATAAAGGTGAATTGGCTTCACCCCAGGGGCATATGAACTAATGGGGGGGGGGGGGGGGGGAATACAGAGATACAGTAAATCCCTCCAGAGCATATGAACAGGGGACACTCAAAATAGCAAAATAAAACGTAATCATAGGAACTTGCCACTGGAGGGTGCCTGCACTATGGGGCAGTAGGTCTCCCAAGAAAGCTTTGAACCAGAAAAGCCTTAGACTTTGTGCAGCTAAGAAGCAGCAGAAATAGTATCTGCACAAAGGTACACACAACATTGTAATTAAAAGTGACTAGTATCTAATGCTCGTACTAAGCTGTAGCTCATTCTATGTGAGTATCCTGGGCATCTTTTTGTGTTGCTCTTTCCCTCAGCTCAAGAGGATAAAAAGTCTGTTTTGGATGTGGCAAAAATGAGGATTTAAAAAAAAAAAAAAAAATAACTGCCTCAAGAAAAGGTTGACTCATACTCCGGACTTAAAGGTAATTCAGTTGCTAGGAGAATGGCTGAATGAGAGGCAGAAGGCCTTGGTAAGGCTGCAGAAAAAGCAATCAGCAGCGGCGAGAAGAGGAGACCCGCGGGGAAGGACCTGCGGTGGCGCCGAGCAACAAAGAGGAGAAGGTAAGCAGGAGCCCACGCTACAACTCCCCTTACACTAGGCGGGCTTATTATCGGAGCCTGGGGGGCGGCAGGAGACATCCAGCCAGAGGCCCGGGTTGCTCCGGCTGCGGCGCGGGCCCAGGTCCAGGTCGGCACACCGCCATCTTCTCCCGTGGAGCGGAGGCGCCAAAGGAGACCTCCCCCTCACAACAAGGCCCCAGGGAGCACCATAGAGGCCGTAAGTGAGCAGTTCCCCGGGGGGTAGAGGAAACAGGACCCCAGAGACTGTACAGGAGGCCCCGATTCGAGAAGGGCTCCCCTAAAGTGATTTTTCCCGCCAGTAGAAGGGCGGCCATTTTCCCACTGGGGGAATAGGAGAGGAAGGGGGCAGAGCCAGCGCTCTATGAGGAAAGAGGCAACAGAGACAGGCTACTTGGCCTAACAAGGTGGTACCAGCTCATAATACACAGAGTAATACCAGACAGACCCCTGAAGGGGGAAAAACAACTAGGACCAAAAGCCACCCAGTAAGTCCCAGGCTCCCTGAGGGAACAGAAGCTCTGGGAAGAGGAGCTGAGACTCTCACCACAACAGCAAAACCCCTCTCACCCCATAGAGACACTTATGATCAAAGGGGAGGAACTGGCAAACTGGACTGGCAATATCTAACTCTCAATTAAGACAAAGAGCACAAATATAACGCCTGAGAAAACAAACAGCACAAGCTCAATTCTCAGCCACAGATCAACGCTCCTAAAAGAAGCACAGAAGTGGCACAAGCACACTCACTCCATCACCCCAACCTGTAATGGACACGAGAGTGGACTGAACCCACAAGTAATAACCTGGCCACAAGTATTGCACACACACTGTTCTCATCAGCCTAACAGCCTGTAAAATGAGTTCCTTCATCCGAGGGGCACCCCCGGCGCACCGAGGCCTTTGACCTACCTCTACCAACTGGCAGACAACAGGGCCCACAGACTCCCTACCCACACAAGGCCTATCGGGAGAAGGCACAAAAAGCCAATTCTCAAACAATAAAGACCAAGTAGTCCAAATAACCACAAAATGGTCAGCACTCTTCAAGAACATTGAACAAACCTAAAGAGATGTAACAAAGAAAAAGTGTCTCCACATAGGGACGCTTACATTAGCACTGGGACATACGAAGTGACCACTTATCACTGGGAAACATCGAAACCATAGAACTCGCACTGAGATGGCAGGCGTCGCCACTAGGCAAAACAATAAGGGAATTCAATCTTACTGCTTGCCAAAGTCTTCAACGAATACTCCAACCAACAATACTACTATTGCCACAGTCCACGCCACTGCTCATATGGAAATGTCGGCGCCTAGCACCAAAAGCGACATCCAAGACTTAAAAGAATTAATAACCAATTTTAGAGAAGAAATTAAATCCGACATCCAGAGAGTAACAACTGAACTAGCCACAGAGATACAAAAGGTGGATGATAAAACCACACAGCTGGAAACAAAAATTTCAGATATCATACAACAGAACAGCAAGCTAGAAGAAGAGATCTTGGCTTTGAAAGAAGAACAATTACGGCAGCAGCTACAGCAAGAAGACCTAGAAAACAGGTCCAGACGTCAAAACATTAGACTAAGAAACGTGCCGGAGACAGTCAAAGACCTCCATGCATATATAAGCGATCTTTGTGAAATGCTCCTCCCAAATATCCACCCGGAAAATATGAGATTGGACACAGAGAGAGTCCACAGAGCCCTCGGCTTCAGATCAGCTCCACAAGAACGCCCAAGAGACATCATAGCCAGATTCCACTACTACTCCACCAAAGAACTATTTATGAAGGCCGCAAGGAAAGGCATTCCTCCCATTGAGGGTCACAAGCCTCTCCTCTTCTCGGATTTGTCACCGGTAACCCTTGTCAAAAGGAGACAGTTGAAGCCTGTACTGGACTGTATCTTAGTGCAAGGCTGGAGGTACACGTGGGGGTACCCATTCCGCCTTAATGTATCCAGAGAGGGCAAATGTTTTACTGTCAGAACTCTAGAGGAAGGAATCAACTTGTTGGCAGAATGGAACATCAGAGTCAACGACGGAGAGAATCTACACACATCAGAAAGCCCCAGAGAGAGGAGACCTCCCTTGAACGGAGGCAGTGACTTAACACAATAAGTTGCCATCTTATATTTACCCTACTGACGAGAAATGCTATTTAAATGCTAAAGGAGTAGGACCAGTTACGCAGTAATCACACCAGTGAGAGAAACACATCATAAGATAGACAACCCAGGCCGTAGAGTCTAAGACTCTAGACACATAAAAGGCGATCCCAACGGGCGCTAACATATAGCCAGCCACATACCCACACAAAAAGTAAAGTTTAGGCGGTCCGGTCCAGTGTCAATTAAAAGACACTGATTGGCCCACCAGTAAAATAATAAGCAAACAGCAACCGCTCTCCTCACAGTAGTATAAGTTACTACGGTTCAGTTAAACAAAGTACTACAGGAATTTAAATCACACACCAGGAATTCTCTTGACCACTACAGAGACACACCTACTGACTCCCAAACCTAGGCTTAGTACCTAGAGTAGCCATTGGGACCTCCTGTAGAGGAGGAGAAGTTGTCTATACAGTTACTAGCCCAGGTTTTGCTGACCCCATAGAATTGTATATATACAGTTGCTTCGTTAACCACTGTTTCTCTCCTAAAGATTAGAGACTTGCACATGCATTTGTCTGCTGAGCGGTTTTCGGGGCGGAGACCAGCAGGAGGCACAGGTACACTAGACTGTACGCACCCTAGAAGGTGAGTCAACCAACCCGACTCACCAAAATGTCACATACCCCAGTAAGAAATATGGACATTGTCATAGCGTCACATAATGCTCATGGATTGAACAAACCAGCCAAGAGGGGGGTGGCCGTGAGGAACTATCAAAAATTAAACCTAGATATTGTAATGATTCAAGAAACTAATTTTAGAAAACTAACAGTACCAAAATACTGGGGGGGGGGGGGGGGGGAGCCTTCACACAGGCGTTTCACGCTACCTCAGAAGCCAAACAAAAAGGAGTCTCCATTTTGTTCCACAGAAGACTCAACTTCCAACTAAGTAAAGTCCAAAGGGACATAGAAGGCAGGTACATAGCAGTTCACGGGTCAATACATGAACGGAAGGTCACACTTTTAAACATCTACGCGCCGAACACAGACCAAACACAATTTTTTCAGAAAATACAAAAACTAACAGATAGTTGGGATGACGGGCTTAAGATAATAGGGGGAGACATGAACGCGGTTTTGGATCCGTCTAAAGACAAGTCAAACGACCCAGACTCACACAAAAACCCCACGGCGACCAAAGCACTCAAAAAACTACTAAATTCAAACTGTATGATTGACACCTGGAGAAATATGAACCCCACAGAAAGAGAGTACACATTTTTTTCAAGTAGACATGGGTCGCTTTCCAGAATAGATTATATACTGATTCAACAAAACATGGCAGGGAACCTAACCGAAGCCTCAATATGTCCCATAGCATGGTCAGATCACGAACTGGTCAAAATTTCCATGAGAGACCTTCTACCGAAGGGAAATAGTCCGAGGTGGACATTAAACCCCGGGATACTAAACGACCCAACCTCACGTGAAAAAATTAGGGCAGCAATCACAGAATATCTTGATCTTAACAAAGTAGGCGAAATAAACATAAACGGAATTTGGGCAGCCCACAAAGCAGTAATCAAGGGAGTCTGCATACAAATTAGTTCGCTCAAAAAAAAAAGGACCAGGCACAAATATCACTCCTAAATCAGAAAATATCAGAGGCCCAAAAACTATTCGGTAAAGACAAATCACGATACACCTACGAGAAGATACTAGGTTACAAACAAGAACTCAACTCTATACTGAGAGGAAAAATGGTCACGATACTACAACGAGCCGATGCTAAATTCTTCAGAAACGCAAACAAGCCTGACAGAATGTTGGCCAATAGACTAAAAGAAAAGAGATCGAACTCATTCATTGCCAAACTAATCACCAAAAATAAGCAAATAGTCTTTAAACCAGATCAGATAGTAAATAAATTCAGGCAATTTTATGCTGACCTTTACACCAAGTCAGGCAACTCGGGTACCCCAACTCACAAACTAGAAATCAAAAAAAAATTAAGTAACATAAATATACCACATCTAGACCCTGCTAAAGCTAACTCACTCTTAGAGCCCATATCGGTCAAAGAAATACAGGAGGCGATCAAGACTACAAAAGCACATGGGGCCCCGGGCCCAGACTGGTACTCAAACCTCTATTACAAATATATGAGCGACCTACTCAGCCCTGCCTTACACAAACTATTTAATGGTTTCTTAGAAGGAGGGAAAATAAAACCGGAATTCTTAGAAGCCAAAATAATAGTAATCCCTAAACCAGGAAAAGACCCAACACAATGTGCTAGCTATAGACCAATTTCCCTGATTAACACCGACTTAAAAATATACACTAAAATTTTGGCGTCCAGACTAGCGGAATTGATGCCTGAGATAATACACCCAGACCAAGTAGGCTTCACAAGAGGGAGGGAAGCGCCAGATAACACCAGAAAGATCATTGACCTCATTGACATAACTTGCAGAGGAGGTAGTAACGCGATGGTGCTAGCACTTGATGCCGAAAAGGCATTTGATAGATTAGACTGGACATTTATGAACTCAACATTAATCAAATTCGGGTTGCCGGAAGGTTTTCTCAAAAGCGTCGCTTCGCTATATTTAGAACCAACTGCTCAGGTAACTTACCAAGGATACAACTCCCAAAAACTCAACATCATGAGAGGTACACGACAGGGGTGCCCGCTGTCCCCACTACTGTTTGCCCTTAGTATAGAGCCCCTAGCAATAGCTATTTGCCAACACTCAGACATATCAGGAATACCGGTCGGCCAGACAGATCACAAAATAAGCCTCTTCGCAGACGACATTCTCCTAACGATCTCAAACCCTCTAGTCAGTCTTCCCAACCTATTCAAACTCTTGTCTGAATTTGGCCCACTGTCAGGGTTCAAAGTAAATACGAGCAAAAGCATAGCCCTTAACTTATCTCTCCCACCCCCCATGGAAAAGCAAATAACCAACAATTTCCCGATAAAATGGTCCCAAAAATCTATCAACTATCTAGGCATACAAATTACTAAATCGACTAAAGCCCTATATGAAGCGAACTACCCAACACTCATTAAACAAATATCAAGAGACCTGCACAGGTGGTCAGATCTCATGGTTAGGAAAACTACATGCCATTAAAATGAACATACTCCCCAAACTACTTTACCTATTTAGGACTATACCAATATCAATTTTGGCAAAAGAATTGAAAACGATACAAAAAATGTTGACGAGCTTTCTGTGGAACAACAAAAAACCTAGAATAAACAGAGAAACAATTATCGCAACTAAGAAGAGAGGGGGCCTCGCATTTCCAGATATCCCCCGTTACTTCAAAGCAGCTAGACTAGCTCAATTAGCAAAATGGTTCGTTAGAGACTCCCCCCCTGTATGGGTCCAGATAGAGAAACACACACTGAGGGCCAACGACTTAATCATGCATCAACTTCCATGGCTCTCCATTCAGCAGGGCTTCAAACTACCCCAAACACTACCAACTAGTGTGAAGCACACAATAACCTTATGGAAAAACATAAATAGGAGGACTATGCTTCTAAACCCAGAATCCGGGCTTACTCCCTTGTGGCCCCAATCAACCAGCCCCAAAATAAATACTAATGACCAATATAGATGGTGGACCAAAAACAACTGCTCAATTGCGGCAGACCTACCTGTAGTTAATCAAAAATTGTCCACGACTGCATTCCTAGACAAAAAACACTTACCCCCAGGAGAATGGCTTAACCTACTCGCTATAAATCAAAGACTAACCCAAACCATTAGGAACAAGGGGGGACAAAACAAATCCATATTCGAAAGGTGTTGCATTAATTACCCAGGAGGGAAAGGCAATATTTCCACAATATACAACCACCTATGTGAGTTAGCCACTCCTCCCAAACTCCACTACGAGAGGGCGTGGGGAAAAGACCTCAACATACGCTTAGATAAGGACCAATGGAACAACATTCTGAAACAAGCAAAAAACTCCTCACTTAACATAATCTTGAAAGAAAATTCATATAAAGTGGTCATGAGATAGTACCTAACCCCAGTGAGAATGCACCTTGGTAATCCGGAGATTAGTGATATATGTGAAAGAGGATGCAATCAGAAAGGGACTCTAATTCATATTTTTTGGGAATGCCCTATGATTAAACACACTTGGGTATATACTTATAAAACATTAGAGAAACTATGGGGTCAGAGGTTTCCCATGAAACCAGAAGAAGCCATTCTAGGTTTACCGGTAGAGGGTTTGTCCAACTCGGAACAATTCCTAACCAACCAAATCTTCTTAGCAGTTAGAAAGACAATAGCCGCCCACTGGAAAACACCCACCCCAACATACGAGAAAATCCTAAACAAAATCGAGTTTGTTCGGTCCATGAGCATTTTATCTGCTGAGGTGAATCATAACTACAAGCGCTGGGCCTCCTGCTGGGCCGCCTGGGAGACAAGGTTGGGTCGAGGAATGAGGTGAGTGACACTTCCCTCCTAAGGGACCCAGAAAAGAAAAATAGACAAGAGATAGCTTAAGTTATCCAACACCAATAGCCTTATTTAGTTACCCTAGATCAAAGACTACATCTACTAGTAGAGTTGATACTGACCAGGGTCAGGTTTAAAGGTGGACAGGAAACACAGCTTACAAAGATCAGCCCAATGTTATGGGACTTCACTACTCATAGTTTCCCCCCGAGCCCCAACTCAGTTTCAAGTAACGTTCAGCAGACATTAAACTAGAAAACGGAAATAAGAGGAGGAGTTATAGACAGAAAGACGTTCTACAAGAAGACAGATGTGATGTATGTACTTATTGATATTTTCTATTTTCCACATCTAATGTATTGTTTTGATTCACTCGACAAGTGTTGTCTGACTGTCTAATAAAAATCATTTAAAAAAAAAATGCCTCTGATTCTGAGGCCTCTGTACATACTCCTGTACCTACACCCGTCTAATGCTCTCCAAGGCACGCAACGATTTGTTACAGGACTACTATAAATTGGGAGAAAGAAGGTAACAAACATTAGCAGCTATGAGCATAAAAGTATTATAGAGATTTTTTTTTGCAAAGTTTGTTTTTAGACAATTCCATCTTGTCTGGATAGAGTAGTTCCTGTGGACAGAGGAGCGATAAAAAAGGGAGATTGGATTATTATTATCCTTTATTTGTAATGTGCCAACATATTCCATATGTAATGTGTACAAAGTAAAGTGCAATATTAACATTATGCAAAATAATGGAGGGAACTGTGTTCGTGCCTAAAATCTTATGAACATAGTGCACCCTACAAGATATGTATTATTTTTATTATTGTAGTGTCTAATTTTAGTACATACCCCCATACCCTGCACAGCTCCGAAGCAGGAATTTTCAAGGTAAACTGCAAATCCCACATCTGAAGAAAAGTAAACACCCCTCTCACATACATAACCTTCACCAAAGATTCATGGAGGGCTCCAGGGATCAGCAGAGTCATATTTTTTCTAATTAAAAACTAGCTTTATATAATTTCATCCTTTAATTTTCCATAAACTCAGACATGATCTAGAACAAATTGCTGTACTTTCCAGGCTCCCTTGCTGTTGAGTGCTTCAGTTGTGTCCGACTCTTGGTGATCATATGGATGCAGCATGCCAGGCACATCTGTCTGTGCTTCCGGTTGTGCTTATCCATGTGGTTTTCTTGACAAATATAGTGTGTTGCCAGTTCCTTCTCCAGTTGACTGCAATTTGTCTGACCTCTCTTTGCTGTGACCTGCCCATCTTGGGTGACCCTACATGGTATAGCTCCCAGCTTCATTGAGATACGCAGGCCCCTTCACCACAATAAGGTAGCAATCCTTACTTGTTCCTATATCAATCCAGCCTAATGCCGTTATATACTATATGTAATGATTAGTCAATCGTTTTATTCTGCAGTTCAAATAGGATATAGGACATAGGATTAATTATTCTAAAGTTTTTTCAGTCTACGAATGGTGTGCAACTGTAAAAGCTGTATATTACTCCAGGCTCTGCCCATAAAGCTGTGCAGTAAGTAAGCAACTGCAGGAAAGTTATACCTAAACTGGGCTACAAATCAAAAAATATAGTGAAATAAACAACAAGTTTCCATTTTAATTTTCTCACAAAAGATCAACTTTTCTAATATAAAAGTAGTTCAGACTTAAAAGTTGAATGCCATTACAGTGGCCCTTTAATCAAATTATAACGCAAATCATTGCTCAATAAATATAACAAGACTTTTATTATTTAAGATGATAGATGCGCCGTCAACCAGATTAAGATTTTGCATACACTTTTTTTTGTGCTGAAGATTATAAACATCTACTGAAACAAGATGCTAATCTCACTGTCATTATTTACATATACTGATATGTAAACTATTTATTTATGTAAATATATGAAAATTGCAAATGCAATGAACTAGATTAGTCAGACGGCTTCCTCTGTAAAATGGATGCAGCAACTAATGGATGTGTAAACAGAATCAATCATTTATTGACATGTTTATTAGTTTACCATTAAAATAAAGCAGTATATGTTAATATACTGAGAGTAACAAAGTATCAGGCAGATATATAGTAACACCTTGTAATTCTGCAACAAAGTAAGGAATATGTCATGATTTTATTTTAAATGATAACTGTTTTCGAGGAGAAAAAACATGTTTGTGTGCTAATATTAGCTGTGATGTAAGCCACAAGCATAAGACAATTTTTAGGAAAATTTTGAATTTCTTAATTTTTGTGTATGTAATGTTTTCATGTGGTCTCATCTGAACACTTGTTGTTTGCTTGAAACAAGTGGGTCGGTGTGTTTATCTATCACTGCTGGGCGAAGTGGTCGAGGAAAAAGCAAGTTGAAGGCAGTGGAATTTGTTATCTCATTGCATCTTTTGGAATTGTTCACCTACCCCCTACCCCTGTACATGCCCACCAGTGTGAGCTTGATTGTGTTAATGCAATCCTGACTTTATACTTGCCAATGCCGCCCCCACAAATGCAGCCTTCAAATTATCATAGATGTCTCCAGGGTCCAGTGGACAGCTATTTTTGTGTTTTTGTCTAAGTAAAATTAGCTTTATGAAATTTTCTAGGCAGGAAAGTGTCATAAAGCTATTTTTAATTAGACAAAGACACAATATACAGTGTATATAATATGTATACAGTGGTACCTTGGTAGTCTTTTTTTTTATTTTTATACTTTATTTTCATTTTTATATAAGTTACAATACAATAATTACAAAACTTACAAACTTTAATTCATACACATATAAAAAACAATAGGATACAATTATTCCACAAAAGGTCTTTCAAGCCCTTTTTATCTTCTACCCAGATTACTCCGGGGAAGTGGAATACCCTTTTTCTCTGGTTCAACAGTATTCTCCTTACTTAAAAATTGTCTGTTTCTACCAATAATATTTTCTATTTCTAACCAGGTGGGAAGCTGGTCTAATTTCCAAAATGTTATCAACTGTGATTTTATCACCATTAATATGTGTGATAATATGTATTTTCGTGAGGAAAAAGCTGGTAAATATCACAATGTAATATCAACAATTGTGGGCTGCATGGTACCTCCTTATCTATAATTGTTTTTAATTTATTGCATTCACACCATTTGTGTAGAGTATTCTCCCTTTGACCACATCCCTTCCAACACATACTTTGTTTATTCAGATCATATTTATTTATCATTTCTGGAACCAAATACCAACATTGCATGATTTTAAAATACATTTCTATATATGAAACGTTAATCGCAGACTATCTCTGTACTCCCTTAATGTCTTTAGATTTTCTAATAGCTTTCGCTAATGGTTCTATAAATAGAACAAATAATATGGGTCATAGCGGGCAGCCTTGTCAAGTACCATTTCTGATAGTAGAGTTCCCTGTTTCGATATTAGGACCGGTAATATATTCTTTTGGGTTGCTATATAAGGTTTTTATTGATTTGGAGGCAAATTCTGCCATTTCATATTTTTGAAGTACAGTGATTAAAAATTCCCAGCTGACCCTGTCAAATGTTTTTTTGGCATCTAATGACAGGGCCAGCGTGCGTAGATTTTTTTTCCCCTTGCACATGACAAGATATCAATTAGTCATCTGGTGTTATCCAAACTTTGTCTTTTCTTTATAAATCCTGATTAATCTTTATGGATCAATTTTGGGATTACAATATTCAAATGGTCTGCTAGTATTTTTGCATACATTTTTACACCAAAATTGGTTGATAACTACTACTTTCTTCCGGATATTTTTCCGGTTTTTATATATTTAATATCTTAACTTCAGTCATTTCTGGTAGTATAGTTCCTTTATCTTTCATTTCATTAAACATATTTGCCACATATTTAGTTAATTTAGATCCTAAAAATTGGTAGTAGAGTTTGTCAAAACTATCTACTCCTGGGGTATTATTATTATGGCTTTTATTTATCGCTCCTTCTATTTCTTTACATGTGATCTTATCATTTAAGATATTTAAGTCCTCCTCAGTAATTTTAGGTAGATCTACTTTCTCCAGAAAGTTCTTTATTTCTGTTTTATATTATTTTTATATTTTTTGGTGTTCTAAATTATATAGTTTGCTATAGTATTTTAAGAAGATATTATCAATTTACATAGGATGTTGTCGTAGTTTATTATCAAATACTTTCAGTCCCAGAATGCTATTTTGTATCTTTTTTATTTATTTTTTTATTTGCCCAAAATGTAACTGTTTTATTTCCATATATAAATTGTGATTTTTTAAATTTCTCAATTAATCTGTCGGCTTGAAGTTGTAATATTTTTTTTATTTGCATATTTAAAATATTAATATGTGTTAGGATTTGTTTGATTCAAGGTTAGAAGTTTGCCTAGTTCTATATAGATGGATTTTAAAGATTTTCCTCTCTGTTTTTTAAGATCAAGATGAAGATTAATATCATCATACCCCTTATATATGCTTTATGTGTACACCACAAGATTGAAGGTGAGGAAACTGAATCTTTATTTAGCTCAAAGAAATACTTTATGTATTTTATCTTTCAAAATGTGTGAATCTATTCTCCAGTTTTTCTTTCTAGGAGTTTCTATTGATTCTTTTAATGTTAGGCTAATTATTGAATGGTCTGACCATGGCGTTGTTTCTATTCCTGCCTCAGTGGATTTTTTTAATGTTTGTATATCTACCAAAAAGTAGTCTAATTTCAAATAGGAGCAGTATCTATTTGAGAAATATGTAAAGTCCTTTTCATATGGATGTATTATCCTCCAATAGTCATATAATTCCATTTTCATTGTTTCCTTTCTGAGTCTTTCTATCATTTTTATTCGGTTTTTCTGATTTATTACTTAATTTGATGTTTTATCTTTTAAAGGATCTAAAGTCATATAATATCCCCAAATGATTAAATGTCCTTTTCTTATTTTTCTAATCGTCTTTAGTATTTTTATAATGAATTTTACCAGGTTTTTATTAGGCGCATATAAATTAATTAAAGTGGTTTCTTGATTATTTATTTTTCCAATCCAAATTATAAATCTGCCTTGATCATCTATTTTTATATGTTCTTCTTTTATTTTTAATTCTGTGTTGAAAAGTATTGCTACTACTCTCGATTTGTTATTAAAGGTGAATCTATACTAATATTATTTGTTTTATTGTTCAAATAATGAGTAAACTCTTTTTTTAAATAAGTCTCTTGGGAACATAGTATATCTGCTTTCGCATTGATATAATTTGAGAATGCAATTTTCCTCTTTGAAGAAGAATTTAAACCGTTTACGTTGTGTGAAATAATTTTATAACCATTTATTATTATATCCAATGAATATCATTATCATACTTTTTCCATATACACGTAATGTAAATTGATTAAAACAGACTACAGCAACTACTGACAAAGGGTTGAATCTCAAAGCAATCGCTTCTCAATAAAACAATGTGAATACCAGATTTGAGTTCCAAGTCTGACAAGTACTAAGGTACCACTGTATACATGGGTGAAGGAGCCCAAAAACATCTGGGGGATAATTCAACTCCACTTCCAGGACAGGAAGCAGCGGCAGAATATATATATATATATATATATATATATATATATTTATATATATATATATTATATATACCGTATTTATTGGCATATAACACGCACCGGCGTATAACACGCACCTCATTTTGAGAAGGAAATATCAGGGAAAAATAGTTTTTTTCAAATAAAGAACTTTGAAGCAAAATCCTCAACCTCAACCTCCCTCCTCATCCCCCTCCTCAAACCCCCCATTCTCAACCCCCTTCTCCACCCCCCTCCTCCACCCCCCATCCTCATCCTCCTTCCTCAACTCCCCTCCTCAACCTCAACCCCCCTCCTCAACCTCCCTCCTCATCCTCAAATGCCATGTAGACATACATAAAAATATAATATTTTATATATATATATATATATATATATATATATATATATATATATAAATATATATTTATAGTAAATAAATAGTACATTTGTGTTCACATTTGAATGTCTAAAACAAGTTAAAAAACTTGTTTCCTGCTCAAAATTCTGGGAAGCTGAGCAGAGACATGCAAATGTGCCCACAAATGCTTTGTTCTTCAATCCATAACCATTTTAAACATGGCTTCCCTTAAGCTTATGCCCACTGCATTTCACAGCTTTTTTTACAAAGCCAAGGTTGGATTATAAACAAGCTGAGAATCCTACCCACTGACAGCCGTTTCAAGGTTACTGCCTATCATCAGCATGAGGTGGGATCCCAGCTTGTGTTGTGGACCTTATGAAGAGGTAGTTCACCATAACAATCATTTAATATATGGTGTACAGTAGTACAGTATATAAATAGTACATTTATGTTCACATTTGAATGTCTAAAACAAGTTAAAAAACTTGTTTCATGCCCAGAATACTGAGAAGTACAGTTATTACACTGCACTCTGAAAAGCAGCCGAGCAGGGACATGCAAATGTGCCCACAAATGCTACGCTCTTCAATTCATAACCATTTTAAACCATTATATATATGATGTATGTCTGTATGCCAACTTATCATATATATAAAATTTAGGGGCCAAAATTTTCATGGGAAAGACATTCTGCTCCATAGCTCTCTAGTCGCAAAGTCTGGTAATGCATGATAACGTTTAATTTTTCTATTATTCTGTGTCCCCTATTCATTTATTCTGAGTGGGATTTGGCTCCCTCCATTCTCCCCAGTTCCTACGCCCCTGACTGTATATATATATATATATATATATATATATATATATATATATATATATATATATATATATATATTGTGTATCTAGCTGCGCTTCTGGATTAAAAAGCAGGAGCATTTTTGTAACACACTTTTATACAATTAAATAAAAATAAGAAATTATAAAAAGCAATTGTGTTGTGTATCAAATACAATATTTCTAAGACAAGCAGCCTGATCTAATTTTTCAGATCCCTTTGAAATCTTTTTCTGTTTTTATATTGAGTCTTTAGATCCTTGGTGCTTATCTTCAGTTTCTTTTTCCTAAGTGCTGAAAAATAGACAAGGAGAAAAGAGGCTCCTCTAAGGTAGCAGATTTTGCAAATGAGGAAAGTTCTTTAAAAAGTAGGTAATCTCCTTACATTTATGTCAGGTTATTCAGACCCTCAGATCCTGTAGTAAAAAGATAATATAAAAAGCTTACACTAGGTTTAGTAATGTCCACAAATAACTTCCTTCATCCTCTGTGTCTGTATCTCCACAGGTCAGCAGCAGCAACCCTCCACGTGCTGTGGTTCTGTTTGCTGCTTTGGTTGTCACAGGTGGAACTGTTTAATTACTCAACCGGTTTCACACTTGTTCTTCATCTGAAGCCACTTTATTGACCATACCTCTTTCTCCCTGATGACTGCATGCATAAAGCTGACTGCACACATAACCCTGCACAAGGAGAGCAGTGACAGGATCTGAGGGCCTGAATAACCTGACATAAATGTAAGGAGATTACCACATTTTTAAAAAACTTTCCTCATTTGCAAAACCTGCTACCTTAAAGGAGCCTCTTTTCTCTTTGTCTATTTTTCTATTTTTCAGCACTAAGGAAAAAGAAACTGAAGATAAGCACCAAGGATCTAAAGACACAATATATATATATATATATATATATATATATATATATATATATATATATATATACATGAACAATAAATTTGTATTCTTTTATTCATATTTATTTATATATATATATATATATATATATATATATATATATATATATATATATATATATAAAATCAGATTATTGCAGTATATAGTGATCCCTTTTTTTATTGGACAGACATATTCATTTATTATGATAAACTCTATCAAGTCAGGGACGGTAAAGGTAAAACTATATACTGCAATACTATGATTATTCATCTAGATTACTGGACACTCATGGCTACCTCACTCTTCATATATATATATATATATATATATATATATATATATATATATATATACACTCTTTCGTAATTGCTATTAGTTTATACCCTGCTTAATATATTTTGTCTCATACAGTTTTTTGTGCTTATGCTGTCTTGGAATGAGTCTGGACTAGACTTTCATAGCCATCACACTTTATCATGTTAAGACTATATAACGCTGACCAATGATTATAGCTTATGGCGACTGGTAAAAGTGCTCCCCTGGACTGTCTGTGCAGTTGGGGAAGACTGAGGGCAGTCTGCTAATGTCCAGCTAGGTATTCCTTTATTATTTGATTTTAAAAAAGTGTAATGGCCACCCAAGATTTGGAACTGGTAATAGATACTTATAATTTTTAAGCAACATTTAACAAAATTGCAGTAATAATGTAATCTGACAGCTTTGTATCCCTTTCCAATGTGTGCTTCTCAATATGGTACCCAGTGGCGTAGCTAGAGCTTTTGCCGCTTGGTGCTATCCCTGAGTTTCCCGCCCCCCCAGTGTTTATATGTGTGTGTGTATATATATAGATATATATATATATATATATATATATCGCCTTCTCTCTCTCACACTCCCCAACTCTATATCCCCCCTCTCTTTCTCTCTCTACCTTACCCTCTTTCTCTCCCTCTCCCTTTCTCTCGATGTCTTTCTCCCTATTCCCCTCCCTTCTCTCTCTTTCTCTCTCCCCCTTTCTTTCTCTCCTCTCCCCTCTCTCTCCCAACCCCCTCTCACTTCCCCCTCTTATTCTATCCCTCTCTTTCACTCTCTCTTTGTCCCGCCCCCTCACTTTCTCTCCCCTCTCTCTCTCTCCCCCCTCTCTCTCTCTGCTTTCTCTCCCTATCCCCTATTATCTCTCTCCCCTTTCTTTTTCTCCCTTCCCCTCTCTTCCCCCTCTCATTCTATCCCTCTGTCTTTTTTTTTTGCTCCCCTCTTTCTCTCCCTCTCTCTTCATCTCACTCTCCCCCTTGCCCTATGCATCCCCTTCTCCCCTCACGCCTCCCTCTCCATGTGTCTCCCTCTTTCCCCTTGCTTCTCCCCATGCAGCCCTCTCATCCATTTCTCCTTCTCTCCCTACATACCTCTCTCTCCCTCCTTGTGTCTCCCTCTTTCCCCCATGCCTCTACCTCTGCCCCATGTCTCCCTTTCTCCCCATTGCCCTCTCCTCCATGTTTCCCCTTCTTCCTTCATGTCTCTCCATGTGCCTCACCCTTTCCCCTTGCCTTTCTCCCTCTCCTCCATGTCTCCCCCTCTCCACAATGTCTCCCCTCTCCCTTCATGTCTCCCCCCTTACCTCTCTCTACCTCCATGTGTCTCACGCTTTCCCCTTGCCTCTCTCCCCATTCCTCTAATTTTTCATCCATGTCTCCCTCTTCTCCATGTCTCCCCCTCTTCCCCCATGTCTCCCTCTCTCCCCCATGCTTCCCTCTCCCCCATGTCTCCCTACATGTTTCCCCCCTCTCCCTCCATGTCTCCCCCTTCCCTTTCTCCCTCTATATTTCTCCCTTTTTCTCATTTGCCTCTCTTCTCCATGCCTCTCCCTCCCACAATGTCTTCTTCTCTCCCCCATGTCTCCCCCTCTCCACCCATGCTTCCCTCTCCCCCCATGTTTCCCCCTCTCCTTCCATGACTCCCCCTTCCCTTTCTCCATCCCTGTGTCTCCCTTTTTCCTTTGCCTCTCTTTCCCATGCCTATCTCTCCCTATATGTCTCATTCATCCCCCATGCCTCTCCCTCCCTCCATGTCTCCTTCTCTCCCCCATGCCCCTCCCACCCTCCATGTCTTCTTTTTCCCCCCATGTCTCCCCCTCTCCCCATGTCTCCACCCATGTTTCCCCCTCTCCCTCCATGTCTCACCCTTCTCTTTCTCCCACCAGGTGTCTCCATTTTTCCTCTTTGCCTCTCTTACCCATGCTTCTCCCTCCAAGTCTCCTACTCTCCCCATGCCTCTCCCTTCCTCCATGTCTCCTTCTCTCCCCCCAAGCCTCTCCATCCCACCATGCCTCTCCCTTCCTCCATGTCTTCTTCTCTTCCCATGCCTCTCCCTCCCCATGTCTCCCCCTCTCCCCCATGCTTCCGTCTCCCCATGGTTCCCTCTCCCCCATGTCTCCCCTCTCCCTCCATGTGTCTCCCTTTTTCCCCTTTGCCTCTCTTTCCCCTGCCTCTCCCTCCCTCCATGTCTCCTTTTCTCCCCCCATGCTTCCCTCTCCCCCATGTCTTTCCCTCTCCCCCATGTTTCCCCCTCTCCTTCCATGTCTCCCCCTTCCTTTCTCCCTCCCTGTGTCCCCCTTTCCCCCCTTTGCCTCTCTTTCACATGCCTCTCTCTCCCTACATGTCTCATTCTCTCCCCATGCCTCTCCCTGCCTCCATGTATTCTTCTCTCCCCATGCCTCTCCCTCCCTCCATACCTCCTTCTTTCCCCCATGTAACCCCCTCTCCCCCATGTCTCCACCCATGTTTCCCCCTCTCTCTCCATGTCTCGCCCTTCCCTTTCTCCCTCCATGTGTCTCCCTTTTTTCTCTTTGCCTCTCTTTCCCATGCATCCCCATCTAAGTCTCATTCTCTCCCCCATGCCTCTCCCTTCCTCCGTGTCTCCTTCTCTCCCCCATGCCTCTCCTTCCCACCATGCCTCTCCTTTCCTCTATGTCTCCTTCTCTCCCCCCATGCCTCACCCTCCCCCATGTCTCCCCTTCCCTTTCTCCCTCCATGTGTCTCCCTTTTTCCCCTTTGCCTCTTTTCCCCATGCCTCTCCCTCCCTCCATGTCTACTTCTCTCCCCACATGCCTCTCCCTCCATGTCTCCTCTCCCCCATGCCTCTCCCTCCTTCTATGTCTCCTTCTCTCTCCCCATGCCTCCCTCTCCCTCCATGCCTCTCCTCTCTCTCTTACCTTCTGCTACTGCTCTTTGCTGCCGGTCTGCTGGCTCTTCCCTCTGCTGGTTCCTCCCCCTGCCAGCAGACAACCATAGAGCAGGATGCAGGAGCAGGGGACCGGGGGAAGGGGAATGTGTGGTTGAAGGCAGGAGGGGGCATTTTTGCAACCCCCAAAGAGGTGACACCCGGGGCGCTCCGCCCCCCCCCCCCCCGTGCACCCCCCTTCCTACGCTATTGGTGGTACCCCCTGTATCCCCCTTTGTGGCCCTATTCCTATTTCTTGACAGCTTAATCTGAATGTCCTTGCAATGTATTTCTGTGCCTCATAAAACCAAAATAAAAAGCTCTAGTCACCATGCACTTCTATCCAATATCACCTTTACAAAGCTGAGCTATTCCAATAATTATACCTTTTTATAATATATAAATATTCATACATATTTTAATGTTATTGTTACTTTATTACATACTCAATTCGCACCTGATTACTATTATAATAGAAATCAATTGCTGAATTGCAACAATAAGTAATAAGTATTTGCAGAGCATTTTATTATAAGACACTGCAAATATCAAGCTTTATTGTTTCAGTGTCATTAGTTATGATTTATGCACATTCAATTACTCTACGTCTTAACTTGCAATTGGAATCACTCCAGTGGAAAAGGTGGGTGAAACGAAAGAACTGAAGAACTCTTTGTAAGAATTCCTGATGGACCACTGTCGTTCAGGGAATTCACATGTTTGTGAAGTATATAACAAATTAACATTAGGCACTGTATAAGCCATGAACATAAAAAACATTTTTAGAGCATATCTTTTTATTTATATCAAATGTTTCATCTTGTCTGGTTTCAACACTTCCTGTTAGCTTGAAAGCTGAGGGGCTGTGCTTATTTTATATCTCAGTGTAGGGGAGAGGGGAGGATAATTGTTTTCATTGGAACTTTCCCAATGTGACACCTACCCCTTTCTCTGCACATGCTCATGTCACAACCCGCTTGGCCACCCGGACTGCTGACCAGGTGAGCTGTCCCTCTACAACCCAAAGCTGCTGCCACAAGAGTGGACTAGGGCTATTTTCATAGCCATCACACTTTATCATGTTAAGACTATATAACACCGACCAATGATTATGGCCAGGGTGATATTTCCCTGTAATTGCCCCCTGAGACTCAAGAAGCACTTCTCCCTGGGTAACCAAAGACTAGGGGGCTAGCCCTCCAGTTTTAAATTTGTGTACATTAATGTTTTGTGCATATTGTATTTCAGAGTGTTTTAAACACATAGAGCCATTACAAAATCTGGTGGTATTATCACTTTAAGGCAGACCAGTAGCCACTTCCAACTGCAATACCCAGTTTGTTTCCAGTCCAGGGATTTAGTCGGTCTCAGACAGGGCAAGAACTTGCAGTCATTGCAGTATGCACTAAGACTTGTATGGTGCAGGTGCTAATTGAGACCTCAAGTATGGTTTACAATGCTGTCTGCCCACATTTGAAGATCTTTGTTTCAAGTGACAAAAGGTGAAGTGGTTTCAAGTAGTTTGTAAGTGATACCCCTTTGATCTATTGTGTTGTAGACTACCACTTTGTAACAGACTTGTTTATCAGCTCAACCCTCAGTACATTCTATGTGAGACCCCGGTTAGTAACAAACATTCCCTTGAAGTTTGTGACCAGCTAAAACGTGTCTTACCTCCCAGTCTCATTAAGTTTTCTTTGGCCGCCTCCCTGTTGGTACGAGGTAGAGGTCTAGGAGGCTAGCCCAATTACCCTTCTCACCATACCACTCACCCTAGGTACCCTAGTATCTCTGCTGCCTTCAGTCCTAACCCCACAATAGAGCCCCTGCCATACATAGACAAGCTAGTGTGACTTCCCTAAGACAATTACAGGAGATAACAGCCACCTCCATCTGTTATCCCAAAGTTGATGGCGACCCAGCACCCGGGCTAGCCCAGTAGCTCTCTCTCGCTAGCCTATACTTGGAATTCCTCAAATCAGCACCCACTACCAACCACTCTTATTGGCTATGGGGCAATTTGCTGACCAATAACAATATTGCCGGTCAGGCTCATTGTGGATTGATCCAATGAACCAGAGGGGGGAATTCAGTTATGAAAGTTGTATAAGAATAATAAATGTTTCATTTTTCTTTTGTGAAAACATAGTATAAAAATATATGGTATAAAAAATGAAAAATAAAGATTATGCTCCCTTTTGAAACATATATGCATGTTGTGTTTTCTTAAGGGAAATCCTTGATTGTGCTACCGAGGTCCTGTAACCTTATAGCTGTTCTGCATGAGGGGATACTGAACAGGACAAAACCCACAGGTAGGATCAGTCTAGTGATCTTTTCAAGCACAACAAAGAAGTAGGTATAACTGCACGCCCGGCTCACATGTTCAACCTCACAAAGTTCCATGGGTGAAAACAAGCTTATATTATATTTCAAACATATATTTCATCATAAAATGGTTGTTTAATGAATACAGTGAAGGGGCTGCTGGCATCTGCTGCAAACTATCACAGCCATTTCATAAACAAACTCAGTTAGTCTAATCAATTAATCTAGTCCAGCTCCTTAACTGACTTTGACCCTTTCGCTTCCACTTGAAGGCTGTTTCTCTTATCTATTACCATTTCTGTAAATTAGTACTTTCATACACTCTTCCTGAATTTTCTACCTTTCTAGTTGAAATCATCACCTCTTGTTCTTGTATTCCCCACTTTTTCTGGAATACTGTATATGTCCCTCCTGCATTTTATTAAATCCTTTGATATATATTTGAAGGTTTCAATCATATTTTTGCTCTACATTCTCTCCTTTAAGCTCTACATATTAAGGACTTGAAGTTTCGTCTTATACATTTTGGGATTTAGTCCCCCTAGTCTGAGTTGTTTAAATGTATTATTTGAAATGTATTAATATGCTTTTAGGAGATTTGGTCACCAGGACTGGGCCCAGTAATCCAGATTAGGTCTAGTTATGGACCATTTATCTTCTGTTGCCAGTTCCTTTTAGTTGTGGATATATTTGTTGTCTACCCTGCTGTGTTGGTACATACAGTAATGGTCTTGTCTATACAGGTGCCCGTAGTAACATCTCATTTCCAGTTGTACACAGCAGCTCTATCCATTACACACATACATTCTCCCTTGGAGACCCTATCACAAGTCATAATATATCATGCTCAGTGGGTAGACCGAGCCTTGCGGTTTGCACAAAACCTTCAATTAAGTTATTCCTCAGTAAATTACTGGACACGTACATTTGTCTAAATATAGAACAGAGACTTTTCATCTCTAGCCAGCTTTCTGCCTGATGTATTTTTCTGGCATAACCTGTCATTCATCTATTAGCTGTGACAGGGTCAGATATTGATGATAAAAGGGTTTGATTTTCCTTTAAACTAAAGGGGCATACAGAACCAAGCTCTTATTTGTACCAAGAAGAATAAGCTAATGTCTATTTTCCTCGCTTTATTGAATTTCATGTTTTATTTAATTTAAAAGGAGAGTGAAGTTTTACCTTTGCTGTCATGTTTTTAAAGGAACAGTCTGATGACTATTACTTTTAATATTTTTTTTTGTGTGTTTTCAGTAACTAAACATGATAATGATCAAAATGATTTATACATATATGTGCACCAACATATTCTGTAGTGCTATACACAGTAAGTACAAAGTAAAATAATAACACATGGCATAAAAGGAGGGAATTGTCATTGCAATGAGTTTAAATATAAATGTTTTTATATATATATATATATATATATATATATATATATATAGTCTATATATACAGTATATATACATATATATATATATATATATATATATATATATATATATATATATATATATATATATATATATATATATATACAGTGGTACCTCGGTTTAAAGGTATATGCAAGTGAGCTGCGTTATGAAAGAGGGGAATTAGTAGTGTATGATTACATTTACTTGCATGCAATTAAAAAAAAAACTGTTGCAGGTGATGCCTACACCCCTAGGATTGAGCTAGGCTCCTGAGAGGGTTCATTTTAGTAGAAACGTACCCTGTCTCTGTGAGCATGCTCAGCTTTGCAGCCAATCAGCAATGCTGTATGCAGCCAGCTAGATGAGGCTGCTACACTGGGTCCTTAAAGGACCATAAATGTAAAAATGCTTGAGAGGTTGCACGGTTATTCTTTATGCATACACCCTCTCCTTGATAAATTCTGACAAATTATAATTGTACTGAAACCAAACATTTCAGCTTCTTCTTCCTATTCTAATTTATCTTTTAGGCGAATGAGCCTTTATGCTTGATTTATGGTCCTGCAATGACCTACAAAGTTTTCTGTGCATTTGTCTCTGTGTGAGTGAGTCCATGCAATTCACTGGGGATGGGAGAGATCTTAGGTGCAATTCGCTGGGGGAGGTGATGGGGCAAATCACTGGGACTGGGGAGTTTACAGGGGCAAATCACTGGGGCAAGGGGAAGTATCAACTGGGATGTAGATAAATCAATCAGAGAAGGGACACAGACATTGTTCTGGGTATTACAGAAATATAAAGGAAAGAAGCAGCTTAATTCAGTCTGAAAAGATACAATGTATTATGTATGCTAATTTTCGCTGGGGCTTTCAGGGGGTGTTAACATTGATAGAAAACAGTTCGCAAATGCAAGAAATTCAGCAAACTTTAGGGTAATTGTATAAATGTTTATTTTGGTATTTTTTCAGGCAAACTATTTTTTTATACACTATTAATTCTCCTCTATCAGATGCATTCTTAATCAAGCTCACACCAGCCATGGCTTAAGTTGTTTTCAGGTTAAGTCGCATCTCTTCTGAAAATGTCAGTCTTTGTTTGAGTCGCTGTCTCAGGTTAAGTCATGCTCGCAAAACTGAAAACACCATCGCAACTGCTACAGGCAGCTGCAGGAGGAGCCTGTGTCTGCAATAATTCTAGTTGTCAGTGCCTGAAAGAACCCAAATTGAGCTTAAGTTCAGCCTGTGCCTGCAGGATCCCAAATTGAGCTAAAATCTTACCTGTGCCTGTAAGAGCCCAAATCCAGTCTGTGCCTGCAAGTGCCCATAATGAGCCCAAGTCCAGCCTGTAAGAGCTCAAGTCCAGCCTGTGCCCTCAAGAGCCAAAATTAAGAGCAAATCCAGCCTGTGCCTGTATGAACCTAAATCCAGCCTGTGCCTGAAAAGAGCCCAAATTAAGAGCAAATCCAGCCTGTGTCTGTATGAGCCCAAATTCAGCCAGTTAACTTGGAGTTTGCACCTAGCAGAATAGTGGAGGACATTGTGTTTCTGAGCAAATCCATGGGCATGGAGGTTACTAATGAAGATATTGAAGAGTTAGTGGAGGAGCACAGAGAAGAGCTCAGCACTGAAGAGCTACAGGAACTTCAGAGAGAGCAGCAAGACTGAGTGACTGATTAACTTTCTTCTTCAAGTGAGGAGGAGAGAAGGGAGGAAGCACCTACTGCAGACATCAAAAAAAATAGGGCTAAATGGGCTCAATTACAACATTTTGTTGAACACGATCACCCTAACAGCCCAAATTAACGGCTCAATTACAACATGTTGTTGAACACTATCACCCTGACAGCCCAAATTAAGAGCAAATCCAGCCTGTGCCTGTATGAACCCAAATCCAGCCGGTGCCTGCAAGAGCCCAAATTAAGAGGAAATCCAGCCTGTGCCTGCATGAACCAAAATCTACCCTGTGCCTGCAAGAGCCCAAATTAAGAGCAAATCAAGCAAACCGCGTTGTGCACTTGTTTAATTATAAAGCAATGTCTCACTTCAGAAACATTTTGCAACAAAGGCAGAAACAAGTTTCCATTCATAGGTTTCTAATGAAACTGTCTAAATCACTGTCTCCAGCAGAGTCTCAAGCAATGGTGTTAATAGACATAAAGGACAAACATCTCCTGTGCAAGTGACTGATGTTATAATGGAAGAGGCCTCCCCTTCCAAGCAATAACCTGTATCCTCCATCTCTTCCTCTACGTTGCCTTTGGGTCCTCAAGTCCTCTCAGAACTGTAGAGTTAAAGAGAAGTAACATTTTCTGTTATTTGTTCTCAGTACAGTTAAAGTGAAGTTAAATTCTAAGTTATTTGATATACTTATTGTTGTTTAGTTCTAAGGTTTTGTTCAAAATAAATGTGAGAAAATTGAAACAATCTGGGATTATTTAAATTTACATTGAAAGCTATGGGAAATACAACCTCGGTTTAAGTCATTTTCGGTTTACAAAGTACAATCCGGAACTGATTAATGACTTAAACCGGGGTACCACTATATATTTATATATATATATATATATATATATATATATATATATATATATATATATATATATAAAAGCCAGTGGCGGCTGGTGACTTTTCAAGTTGGAGGGGCGACAGGGCGAAACATAGCCACTCCCCCTTTTTCAAACCACACCCATTTTTATAACTCCTCCCCCTGATGTCATAATGACCTTTATAAGCCCCGCCCAATGACCTTATGCTTGTAAAGCCCATTGAAATACATGATCTGCAATGCAGAAATGTCAAGAAGTAAAGTAACAATGTGTTAAATTCATTGGTATACAATATAGATTGAAAAAACTCATGTGACAAGACTACAGCAATATCATAATTGCACCTATACGTATTAACAGAAAAATTAAAGGAGTGACACCAACCATTAGTCGGCTCTTCTTCTCAGGGTATTCACGTTCATTAAGTTGACCAATGAGTAGAAACAAATCTGCAGCCACATAGGGTTTGCACCTGGGGTTGAAAGAAAACAAGCAAATCAATCATACCATTCAAGAACAAAACCATACTTAAAAAACATTAAACGACCAAGTGGAACCATATAGGCCCCAAACATACCTTAGAAGACCAAGTGTGACTATATAGGCCCCAAACATACCTTAGAAGACCAAGTGTGACTATATAGGCCCCAAACATACCTTAGAAGACCAAGTGTGACTATAGGCCCCAAACATACCTTAAAAACCTTAAATAACCAATTTTGACCATATAGGCCCCAACCGCACCTTAAAAACCTTAAATAGCCAATTTTGACCATATAGGCCCCAACCGCACCTTAAAAACCTTAAATAGCCAATTTTGACCATATAGGCCCCAACCGCACCTTAAAAACCTTAAATAGCCAATTTTGACCATATAGGCCCCAACCGCACCTTAAAAACCTTAAATAGCCAATTTTGACCATATAGGCCCCAACCGCACCTTAAAAACCTTAAATAGCCAATTTTGACCATATAGGCCCCAACCGCACCTTAAAAACCTTAAATAGCCAATTTTGACCATATAGGCCCCAACCGCACCTTAAAAACCTTAAATAGCCAATTTTGACCATATAGGCCCCAACCGCACCTTAAAAACCTTAAATAGCCAATTTTGACCATATAGGCCCCAACCGCACCTTAAAAACCTTAAATAACATATAGGCCCAAAAAAAAAAATATATATATATATAAATATATATATATATATATATATTGATAGATATATATAAAAATTTATATCAATATATCACAATAAATAAATAAATATATATATATATATATATCAAATTGATATATATATATATATATATATATATATATATATATATTTATTTATTGTGATATATTGATATTAATTTATATATATATATATATATATATATATATATATATATATCCAAATATATATATATATATACGCATAAAAAATACACATAAATATAAATAAACATATACATACAACAATATATATTAATTGATATTTATTATTTGATTAATTGATGTTCTTTATTACTTGGTATATTATATTGTTCATGCATTTCTATTACACTTTATTTGTTATACATATTACAGTGCTATTTTTTGGCTATACATGTTACAGGATATTATCCTGTAACATGTATATCACATAAAATAGCCCTGTAATATGTATAATACATACAGGGTCAAACAAGTTCACACTAACCTTTTTTACCCTTACAGGCTTCCATACCTGCTTGCTGATTTGCTAATTTTTTGAAGACTCTCATTGGTTGAAATCGATGTCAATCAAAAATTTCAACCAATCAGAGTCCTTCAAAAATTAGTATATATAGCAGACCGTGGGAAAAAAACAATTAATCGCGGGAGGGGCTCCTTGTAGGAGGAGCTCGTTTAGTGTGTTGTTTTTTTTTTTTTAGAGCGTCGGTTTTTTTTTTGTGGAGGCCTCTTTCAATGGGCCAGAATGGATGGATGGACAATGGCTTCAATCAAGATTGGATTATTTTTGACCATTGGCTTCAATCAACATGGATTATTTTATTTTGACCATTGGCTTCAATCAACATGGATTATTTATTTTTCATCATGACTATATCCAGAGAGGACAGAAGGCCAACGCTGGAGGGGTCAATTTTACAGGTAAGTATGTGCTGTTGTTTATTTTATTTTTTATTAATGTTTGTTTAAAGCTGTTTATTTTTGTATACAATGTGTTGTGTTACTAACTGTACTAACAATGTGTGTATGTGCTGTTTATTTTATTTTTTATTAATGTTTGTTTAAAGCTGTTTATTTTTGTATACAATGTGTTGTGTTACTAACTGTACTAACAATGTGTTTGCTTACTGTGTGTTTAATTGTAATAATGTTGTTACTGTATTTTTTTTTCCCTTCCCTTATTTTTATTTTATCTTTAGAAGTGACATGCACATATACATGCCTGTTACTTCTAAAAATGGAATAAAAATAGGGGGGGGGGGTAGGTAGTTGGTTCATCCAGGGTGGGGTCGGTCACGGTCAGGCGCCCATCGGTCGCCCATAGGCCACGATCAGGGGTGGCACAGGCCTCATGGGGGTGAACATCCACCCCCATGTGGCCTGGTCAACCCCGCTCACTGCCCGAATACCCGGGGTAGCATAGGCCGCATCGGGGTGGTGCCGGCCCGGTGGTGATCGGGCCTCGGGGGTGGCATAGGGCGGCAACATGGAGGTCATCAGGGGTGGCACAGGCCTCATCAAGGGGGTGATCCGATCACCCCCATGTGGGACTGTGCCACCCCGATCACCACCCGACTAGGGGTCGTCGGTGGTAGTTGGTGGGTGGCTGGGTAGGTGGCACTGGCAGGCCAGGCAGGCATAGTGGGGGACTGGGGGTAACGGGTCACCCCTAACTTTTATTAGGGGCTACTAGGGGTTTTGGTTTGGCCAGGGGCAGGGCAGGTGCCAGGCAGAGGCAGGTGTAGACTTACTGTGTTAGGCAGGCAGAGCAGATGAGTAGATTCAGCCAGGGAGGTCTCTCAGTCTCAGCGTGAGCAGGGTCAGGAAACAGAAAGGGGGAAGGGACAGGAAACTGGTGGTTTTATTGACTGTATCAGTCAATTAAAATCAAACTCGAGGCCCTATTTGCTGGCGGGCGCTCAGGGCTAACGGTCTGGGTGGGTTTAGATTGATCACTTAGTAACTGGACAGCCTTCCATCATTGATTGGTCAATGATGGAAGACTGTCAGTTATTAATTGATACATTTATGACCGCCCATGCATATCGTCACTGTGATGGTGGGCGGAATGCATTAACGGTCAGGGGGCCAGGCCAGGACTCATTGAAGAGAGAGAAGACTCAGGTTAGTGACACAGTGTATAACTATTGTAATTTGATCACACAGGGTGCAGGCAGGGGGCTATATAGATACACAGCATTAGTTAATGTAGCGCAAGGGTTATTTTAAAGTGACAGTGTCCCTTTACTAGCTTTACTTAATTTTTAATACTATTTAGACTTGAAATGATGATGTACACCTTATATTTATTTGTTTTTGGGTTATACTAATACATTGTTGTGTTTTTTTTATTGCAGGGTGAAGAAAATATTTGGGGGGGCGTTTGCCCTGACGCCCCAATGGACGGGCCGCCCCTGATAAAAGCACATTTGCATGTCCCTGCTCAGCTTCCGAGAATGCAGTGTAACAAGTCAGAATTATGAGCAGGAGACAGGGTTTTTAACTTGTTTTAGACATTCAAATTTGAACACAAATGTACTATTTATATACTATATATACTATATATATATATATATATATATAGTACATTTGTGCTCACATTTGAACGTCTAAAATAAGTTAAAACAGTTAAAACACGAATTTCCTGCATACAGTTATTACACGGCATTCTAGGAAACTGGGCAGGGACATGCAAATGTGTCCACAAAGGTTTTGCTCTTTAATCCAGTATAATTTCAAACATGACTCCTTTTAGGCATATGCCTGCTATATTTTTCAGCTTTAAGCAAAGCCCAGGATGGATTATGCACAAGCCAGGAAACCTACCCACGACAGCTGTTTCAAGGTTACTGGCTCTCATCATCATTATGAGTTCTTAGCTTGTGTAGTAGATTTTGTTGGGACGTAGTTTACTATAACAATTATTTAATTTAAGGTGGGCATAAGAGCAATATAAGCCCTCCACCATACAGTAGTACAGTAAATAAGTAGGTGTATATATATATATATATATATATATATATATATATATAGTAAATAAAAAGTACATCTGTGTTCACATTTGAATGTCTAAAGCAAGTAAAAAAAAAAACTGCTTCCAGCTCAGAGTTCAGAGAAAAACAGTTATTACACTGTATTCTGGGAAGTTGAGCTGGGACACACAAATATGCCCACAAATGCCTCGCTCTTCATTCCATAGCCATTATCAAACATGGCTTCCTTTAAGCTTATGCATGCTGTATTACACAGCTTTAATGCAAAGCCACAGTTGGAATAAACACAGGCTGAGTATCCAGTCCATGTACAGGTGTTTCAAGCTTACTGGCTATCATCAGCATGGAGCGGGATTATCAAACATGGCTTCCTTTAATAATGGCTAGGATTGAAGAGCGAGGCATTTGTGGGCAAAGAGAGGGGGGAAAGAGACACAGGGGAGGATGATGAGGGGGGGGGAAGAGACACAGGGGAAGATGATGAGGGAGGGGGAAAAGAGACACAGGGGAGGATGATGATGGAGGGGGGAAGAGACACAGGGGAGGATGATGAGGGAGGGGGTAAAGAGATACAGGGGAGGATGATGAGGGAGGTGGGAGGATGATGAGGGAGGGGGGAAGAGACACAGGGGAGGATGATGAGGGAGGGGGGAAACAGACACAGGGGAGGATGATGAGGCAGGGGGTAAAGAGATACAGGGGAGGGTGATGAAGAAGGGGGGAAAGAGACACAGGGGAGGATGATGAGGGAGGGGGAAGAGACACAGGGGAAGATGATGAAGGAGGGGGAAAAGAGACACAGGTGAGGATGATAAGGGAGGTGGGAGGATGATGAGGGATCGGGGAAACAGACACAGGGGAGGATGATGAGGGGGGGGTAAAGAGATACAGGGGAGGGTGATGAGGAAGGGGGAAAGAGACACAGGGGAGGATGATGAGGGAGGGGGGGAAGAGATACAGGGGAAGATGATGAGGGAGGGGGAAAAGAGACACAGGGGACGATGATGAGGGAGGGGGGAAAGAGACACAGGGGAGGATGATGATGGAGGGGGGAAGAGACACAGGGGAGGATGATGAGGGAGAGGGTAAAGAGATACAGGGGAGGATGATGAGGGAGGTGGGAGTATGATGAGGGAGGGGGGATGAGACACAGGGGAGGGTGATGAGGAAGGGGGGAAAGAGACACAGGGGAGGATGATGAGGGAGGAGGCAAAGAGATACAGGGGAGGATGATGATGGAGGGGGATGTTAGGTTATTTATGCCCTTTATGGATTAAAACCAGACTCTGCATCAACTATGTAATTTTCCGTGGGAGTTTTGACATGGATCCCCTCCGGCATGCCACAGTCCAGGTGTTAGTCCCCTTAAAATAACTTTTCCATCACTATTGTGGCCAGATAGAGTCCCTGTGGGTTTTAAAATCCGCCTGCCCATTGAAGTCTATGGCAGTTCGCCGGGTTCGCTGGTTCGCAAACTTTTGCGGCGGTTCGCGTTCGCGGTTCGCGAACCGAAAACTTTATGTTCGCCACATCACTAGTGTTGATACATTTTTCAATGATGTCAGTTCTATTTCCATGTGGCACAATAGGTAATGTTTGCCTAAAATCTCCTCCTAACAAAATCACCTTTCCACCAAATGGCAAATTCTTATCCATTACTTCTTTTAAGAATCCATCAATACATTGCAAAGCATGACATGACATCATTGTTGCTGAATCTATGATAATTAATTTACTTTTTTGAAAATGTTTGGCTTGTAAAGAATTTAGTCGAATATCTGACACTGATGCTTCTAAAATGGGAACTGGCAGTTTAAATCCACTATGCACAGTTCTACCACCTTCTAACAAAAGTGCTGCAATTCCAGTTGTTGCACATGGCATTGCTATTTGACCCTGTGCTCGAATGTAACTCATCAAACAATTGTACAGATAAGTTTTTCCTGATCCACCAGGGCGATCTAGATAGAAATAACGATCTTTAACCATTTCATCATCTGTAGCATTTGTGATGGCATTAGATGCTTGTAATTGTAAATTATTTAAAGTTGCCAGATTTTCTTCTGTTTTTTTGTTTTTGTAGCTCAGTCTCATAATCATCAAAGTTGATGTCATCTATAAGTCATGGATCAGCCAAATTAAAACTCGCACAATTTAATTCATGAGCAAGACATATTTCTTGAATTTCCATTAAAGTTTTTAACAGTGCAGAGGCGTGTCTTATCAGGGGCTGCGACAAGACGTGTGCAGGAGCAGCTCCTGCACTGAATTCAGGGAAAAGGGCATAAATTGCCGAAAACAACCCACATCGCCACAAAGAAAACACCTGTACCCCAAGGGGGGATGAGCGAGGCGCCGGCTGACATGAAAGGGGGAAGAGGTGAGCCGGGAAGCGGAGCCACGAGGTCGAGGCCTACACCACCCTGCCTCCCGTGGCTGTGGCTACCGGCGCCCCCCCTGTACGGGCGGAAGGCTCGGACAGAGCTGCGGAGACGCACTGCGGCATTGAAGGAGGAGATAAGCGAGAGGGGACCTTCCGCAGCGCCAGGAGAAGCTGAGGGTGGGGTAAGCAGGAGCTTGTGGGGGAGCGGTGTAGGTGGCGAGCGGCCCACACCACAGAACCCCACAGCACCCCACAGTAGTCCCCACACTGGGCAGGCTTACCTCCAGAGAGGGCTCGGAGGTGAGGAAGGCCCAGCCAGAGGCCCGAGGAGCTCCGGCAGGACTGGGGTCTCGAGCCTAGACCGAGAGGCCGCCGTCTTCCCCCTAGGAGCTGGGACGTCACCGGAGGCCCCCTCCTCTCCCAGCAAGGCCACAGAGAGCGCCTTCTAACAAAAGTGCTGCAATTCCAGTTGTTGCACATGGCATTGCTATTTGACCCTGTGCTCGAATGTAACTCATCAAACAATTGTACAGATACGTTTTTCCTGATCCACCAGGGCCATCTAGATAGAAATAACGATCTTTAACCATTTCATCATCTGTAGCATTTGTGATGGCATTAGATGCTTGTAATTGTAAAGTATTTAAAGTTGCCAGTTTTTCTTCTGTTTTTTTGTTTTTGTAACTCAGTCTCATAATCATAAAAGTTGATGTCATCTATAAGTCATGGATCAGCCAAATTAAAACTTGCACAATTTAATTCATGAGCAAGAAATATTTCTTGAATTTCCATTAAAGTTTTTAACAGTGCAGGGGCGTGTCTTATCAGGGGCTGCGACAAGATGTGTGCAGGAGCAGCTCCTGCACTGAATTCAGGGAAAAGGGCATAAATTGCCGAAAACAACCAACCTCGCCCCAAAGAAAACACCTGTACCCCAAGGGGGGATGAGCGAGGCGCCGGCTGACATTGAAAGGGGGAAGAGGTGAGCCGGGAAGCGGAGCAACAAGGTCGAGGCCTACACCACCCTGCCTCCCGTGGCTGTGGCTAACGGCGCCCCCCCTGCACGGGCGGAAGGCCCGGACGGAGCTGCGGAGAGCACAGCGGCATTGAAGGAGGAGATAAGCGAGAGGGTACCTGCTGCGGTGCCAGGAGAAGCTGAGGCTGGGGTAAGCAGGAGCTTGTGGGTGAGCGGTGTAGGTGGCGAGCGGCACACACCACAGAACCCCACAGCACCCCACAGTAGTCCCCACACTGGGCAGGTTTACCTCCAGAGCGGGCTCGGAGGTGAGGAAGGCCCAGTCAGAGGCCCGAGGAGCTCCGGCGGGACTGGGGTCTCGAGCCTAGACCGAGAGGCCGCGTCTTCCCCCTAGGAGCTGGGGCGTCACCGGAGGCCCCCTCCTCTCCCAGCAAGGCCACAGAGAGCACCTGAGAGGGGATGTCCAGGCGACCGATGGGCGAGGTACAGCCCCAGGGCCCCTAGACCAGGCCAGAGGCCCAGGAGGCGAAAAGGCCCCAAACAGACACCCTGGGGGGAGCTTTCCCCCCAAAAGAAGGGCGGCCATTTTCCCACTAGGGTAATAGAAGAAGAAGGGGGCAGAGCCAGCGCCCTAATATGGAGGACGCAACACAGAGAGGCTCCACAGCTTAACAAGAGGGCTAATATTGTGCAGGGATCCAGGCACAGGCAGAGTAACCCCTGAAGGGGGGGGGGGGAATAGCAACCTAAACATCTGCCAATCCTCAGACCCTGGGCATACTGAGCTCACAGAAACACTGAGCAGAGGAGTGAGGGTCCCTATCAGAACAACAAGAGGGCCAGAAGGCACCCTAGCCCACCTCACAGAGACACTTTTGAACAAAGCAGAGGACTTAAAGCGTATCCTGGCAACTAGCTTGGCCAGCTATGGAGAAGCTAAAGGTGGCTTATTTAAATATACTCTATTGGGAAACACAGAGCAATGAAGCCGGCCCTTGCTATCCTGATTAAGTGCAAGATACCATATAGATGGGGCTTTCCTTTCTCTCTCTCATTCCAACACCAAGGGACTGTCTACTTGACCCACACTCCGGAGAAATGTGCCAAACTCCTAAACCGCCTTCACTTGGCGGACTCTGCTGAGAGTAGCTCAACTCCAGAGCAGGCGCCCAAAGCAAGACCTTCCAGAATCTGGTCAACGGCCAAGAAGTCGCACCGGCCTGGGGCGAACAGAGACTCTCAGCTGACCCTGAGCCCGGATCCTTCGGCCGACCTCCCAAGCAACTAGGGTCTGCCTTGGTGAAAATGGGCAAATCCAAAAAAAGTGTGCCTTCTAAGAGCATTCAGGAGCTCTTCCACAAAACGGAGGCACCTCCCTCGCAGCCGCAAAGCCCTTCCCCTAAACAAAGAGATCTGCCGGAGGTTGAGGGAGACGATCCCAACCCATCACTGGACATGAATCTCTCAGCCAAATCCCTGGATATCATAGGGCAAATGCTGCAGGCTCAATCTACTCAGCTGGTTAAAGAGATCAGGGATGACCTTTTTGAGCTGGGCCAGAGAACCAACCTCCTGGAGGAGATAACTGATAAAATTCTGGAAGCCCAGGAGCACTACAGAGCTGAAATCACCACTTTGGCGGAGATAGTCTCTCTCCTAGATGACAAACTCGATGGCCTGGAAAACAGATCAAGGAAACACAACATTAGGGTACGCGGGGTGCCAAACTCGATCCCTGATCTGCTGCAATATATAACAGTGGTGATCTCCAATATCCTCCCACAGGTGGCTGACAAATCCTGGGAGATTGAGCGAGCCCATAGAGCCCTGGGGGCTGCAAGAAACCAGGAGCTACCGAAGAACATAATTGTTCGTTTCCTGAGGCAAAAAACTAGGGACCTGATCCTTAACGCCACAAGAAAATTGCCCAACATCAAAGGTCCTGATGGTGCTTCCCTTCAAATTTACATGGACCTTTCCCCACAAACATTAGAGAAACACAGAGCAATGAAGCCGGCCCTTGCTATCCTGATTACGTGCAAGATACCATATTGATGGGGCTTTCCTTTCTCTCTCTCATTCCAACACCAAGGGACTGTCTACTTGACCCACACTCCGGAGAAATGTGCCAAACTCCTAAACCGTCTTCACTTGGCGGACTCTGCTGAGAGTAGCTCAACTCCAGAGCAGGCGCCCAAAGCAAGACCTTCCAGAATCTGGTCAACGGCCAAGAAGTCGCACCGGCCTGGGGCAAACAGAGACTCTCAGCTGACCCTGAGCCCGGACCCTTCGGCCGACCTCCCAAGCAACTAGGGTCTGCCTTGGTGAAAATGGGCAAATCAAAAAAAAGCGTGCCTTCTAAGAGCATTCAGGAGCTCTTCCACAAACCGGAGGCACCCCCCTCGCAGCCGCAAAGCCCTTCCCCTAAGCAAAGAGATCTTCCGGAGGTCGAGGGAGACGATCCCAACCCATCACTGGACATGAATCTCTCATCCAAATCCCTGGAGATCATAGGGCAAATGCTGCAGGCTCAATCTACTCAGCTGGTTAAAGAGATCAGAGATGACCTTTTTGAGCTGGGCCAGAGAACCAACCTCCTGGAGGAGACAAGTGCTAAAATTCTGGAAGCCCAGGAGCAAGACAGAGCGGAAATCGCCACTTTGGGGGCGAAAGTCTCTCTCCTAGATGACAAAGTCAATGACCTGGAAAACAGATCAAGGAGACACAACATAAGGGTACGCGGGGTGCCAAACTCGGTCACTGATCTGCTGCTATATTTAACAGTGGTGATCTCCAATATCATCCCAGAGGTGGCTGACAACTCCTGGGAGATTGAGCAAGCCCATAGAGCCCTGGGGGCTGCAAGAAACCAGGAGCTACCAAAGGACATTAATGTTCATTTCCTGAGGCAAAAAACTAGGGACCTGATCCTTAACGCCACAAGAAAATTGCCCAATATCAAAGGTCCTGATGGTGCTTCCCTTCAAATTTACATGGACCTTTCCCCACGAACATTAGAGAAACACAGAGCAATGAAGCCGGCCCTTGCTATCCTGATTAAGTGCAAGATACCATATAGATGGGGCTTTCCTTTCTCTCTCTCCTTCCAACACCAAGGGACTGTCTACTTGACCCACACTCTGGAGAAATGTGCCGAACTCCTAAACCGTCTTCACTTGGCGGACTCTGCTGAGAGTAGCACAACTCCAGAGCAGGCGCCCAAAGCAAGACCTTCCAGAATCTGGTCAATGGCCAAGAAGTTGCACCGGCCTGGGGCGAACAGAGACTCTCAGCTGACCCTGAGCCCGGACCCTTCGGCTGACCTCCCAAGTACGTCAAGACTAACTTAAGCTTGGACTGATGGACGTTTGTTTAAAAAAAAAATCTGTCTTCCCTGGAATTGTAGCCAATATACTTATTTAGCATAATCGATAGAATACATGTTTAGAGTTCAATAATGGTGGCCTAGGCCGAGATACCTCGTTATAGTTATATGTTTACATAAGGCCTAGGATTCCCAGCACTCCGTAGTTTAATATCTATTGCCAACCTACTAGCACCATGGTTGACTTTGAGGGAAGATTAAAATTTCAACTTTGTTAGATTACGAATTTAGCAGTAGCTTGAGGTAATTCTAGCAATGCCTGTTAGAGCCCTGCATGGGAATTAATGCTTAGAATTGTTATGTTAATTTTGTTTACGATAAAGTTCTTGGCAATTTATTTCCAAGAGTTTAAGTCATCTTTTCCAATGTACTGACTAAATTCTCTCTCTTCACCACCCCTTCCGGGGGCGCCCACAGGTGTTCCAGTTTGGCTTGTCCGTCTCTCTGGGGGGGGGGGGGGGGTCCTGGCCTGGGGAGATCTTTGGCGACCGGCTCATCTCTAAACATACTGGGGTAACAGCACACCCGGGGTCCCTGCAGACCTCCACACTCCCACATGGCTAACCCTCACTACACATTCACTACCCACAATGTTAGAGGCTTTAATTCCCCTAACAAATGAAGGAAAGCTTTCATTACTTATAGGAAGGATAGACCTGCAGTTCTCTTCCTCCAGGAGACCCACTTTGCGCAGGGTAAGACCCCCTCGTTTTTACATAAGGACTATCCAACCTTTTACACCTTTAGCCAAAAAACTAAGAGGGCAGGCGCTGCGATACTGATCCCCAGAAAGAAGGTAACTTTGTGATTATTACGGGCACTCTGCTCAACACTAAGCTCACCCTGGTGTCAATCTACGCCCCTACAGTGGCCCCCCATAAAGCTATTATAAATCTATTGGAGACGATGGACTCCCAGGACACAGGCAAAGTTAGTATAGGGGGGGACTTTTATCCTAGTGCTAACCCCAGAAGTGGATATGTCCAAGAAACAGGGGGAGTCCCGACCCCCAGACAAAATCAAACTAATCAAAAACCTGCTTCTGAAACTGGGATTAGTAGATGCTTGGAGGGGACTACACCCTCAAGAGAGGGAATACACGTTTTATTCACCCACACACAAGTCCTACTAGCGTATTGACACTCTTGTTATAGACACCACTTTACTAGAGCAAGCCACATTTTCGGACATAGTCCCCTGTCCGTTGTCAGATCATAGTCAGGTCACACTAGGCCTGAATCTAAACCCCAACTTCAAAGTGCCTTACACATGGCGGCTCATTGATAGGCTTCTTTCAATCCCGAGTGTGCTAGACCAAATTTCTAGAGAGCTGAGGGACTTTGTTTCCACTAACTCTAGCCCTTCCACGGGGGCGTGGTGGCTCTGGGTAACGCATAAAGCATTTATAAGGGGTAGCTTTATAAGACTAGCCTCAGCATATAAAAAAAAAGTGAGGGAAAAGGAGAACTTACTTATAAAGGAACTTGCCACCCTAGAAAAACAAAACCAACAACAGCAGTCGGACCTGAGTTGTCAACGGATAGACGCGATTAGACTAGTACTGGATAACATCCTGTATGCTCAAATAGAGAAGGCCTTAAGGAAAACCCAGAGCAAATTTTTGACGCAGGCAAATAAGCCGGGCCCCTTATTGGCCAGCAGGCTGTACGACAGATTCCAACAATCAAGTGTCACCCAAATCAAGACTAGATCAGGCTCAGTCACAAGTATTCAGGCTAGGATCCAGGACACCTTCCAAAAATTTTACCAGGATATATACACCTCTCAGGTACGGGCTGATGGGGACTCCCTGACAGGCTTTCTGGGGATGCTGGACCTTCCGGTTCTGGGAAACTCTGACCTAGATTTACTCAACTCAGAGGTAACAAAAGAGGAAGTCAGAGACACCATTAAATCTCTCAAACTAGGCAAATCCCCCTGGCCGGATGGCTTTTCAAACCTATACTATAAAAAGTTTGCAGATGTTTTGACTACCCACATGGTTTCAATGTACAACGCTATCCTGAAAGGAGAGCAGATGCCGCCGGAGCTCAATCAGGCGACCCTGGTCTTCTTTCCCAAGACAGGGATGGATCCTATGGAGGTTAAAAACTACCCTCCTATTTCCCTGCTAAATGGGGACATTAAAATCCTGGCCAAATTAATGGCTAATAGGATCTCCAGCTTCCTGCCCAGACTAATCCACAAGGACCAAGCAGGCTTCATCCCTCATAGGCAGGCGGGGGACAACATTAGGAGAGTACTGAATATTATACACCTAGCCAACCACTCAAAAACCCCTCTTTGCTCATAGACATCGAGAAGGCATTCAATTCATTAGAATGGCAATATCTATTTGCAGTCCTACAGAAATTCGGTATTAGAGGGAACTTCCTAAATCTTCTTAAAACATACTATAGGTCCCCACAAGCTACTCTGAAACTCCCCGGCCCAGAGAATTCACAGCTAAACATACAGAGGGGGACTAGACAGGGCTGCCCTCTTTCCCCACTCCTATTTGCCCTGAGAGCATTAGGGCCTCCCCACCGATTCAGGGTCTACAATTGGGTGGACAGGAATAAAAGTGCTGTCTTTTTGCGGATGACTTACTGTGCACCCTAACCCGCCCACTCACGTCCACTGCGGCCCTGATGGAAGTGTTAGATAAATTCCATTCTATCTCCGGGTTGTGAGTTAACAAGGATAAATTGGAAATTATAGGGCTTCACCTTTCACAACCTGAGAGGGAGGGGCTTAAGACCTCATTCAGCTTTCACTGGCCCAAAAAGCACTTAAAATACCTAGTAATAAAAATTACCCCCAATATCGCAGACACTTACGGGGCCAACTACCCACCCCTATTCAAAGAAATAGCAGCCGACCTGGAGAGATGGAATAAATTCTGTATCTCCTGGTCCGGCCAGATTCACACGGTCAAGATTAACGTGCTCCCCAGAATCCTATACTACTTTAGATCACTACCAGTTAAAGTTCCCATCAAAGACCTAGACAACCTACAAAGGCAAATGATGAGGTTCATATGGCGAAATAAAACCCCTAGAATCCCGAAACGTACCATGTTTAGACATAAGGGCAATTGTGGACTCTCATGTCCCCATCTTAAGCTCTATTACAGGGCGGCCCAGATCTCCTTTCTGCCCCAAGCGCAATCCATGACACATCAACCCATTTGGGTAACAATAGAAAACCAGCAGCTACAACCTCAGGGATGGGACACGGTAGTATGGCTTCCAAAGTCTCACCGCCAGCCACATACTTACCCCAACCCCATGATTAGATTGTCCCTGGGATGCTGGGATTGGGCGAACTCAAAACAGCGCCTGACTCCTGATCTCTCTCCACTCCTATCTATTACCACCTCTCCCCTCTTTGCAAAAAATCTCCCGAATGACTCAAAAGCCTGGTGGATCTCCCACGGATTGGACAGGATAGGGGCTTGGTTCAAAGAGGGCCAACTCATTATCTTTGAGCACCTTAGGGATAATTTTGATCTCCCCCTAAATGAGCACTTCATCTTTTGTAAGTTTAGTCACTTTATATGGACCCTAGGGAGGACTTTAGGTCAACCTCAGACAAACTGGATGACACGCATATGCTCAGGCACTCTAGGCATGATATATGAGAAATTCAATAGCCTGCTGAATAATAGTAAACCTAAGCCTTTGACAAAATGGGAAGAGGACCTGGGCCAGACATGGGACCGGAAAAAAAGGGGACACATTAGCCAGAGACTAGCGAGAGGTTCCTACAATTACAGCTTGATGGAAACTTCACTAAAAGTACTTCATAGGACTTACATTACCCCGGCAAGGCTCCCAGGATGAACCCTCAAGAGCCTGACACCCACATATGGTGGACCTGCCCTAAGGCTCAGGACATCTGGTCCGAAATAACCCGAATAGCCTCAAAACTCTGCCTCACTCGAATAACCCCCTCCATCGAAACTTGTCTCTTGGGACAATGACCCCCCTTACTGTCTAGGTCCCAGGATAGGTTACTTCAGTCCATATTTTTGGAGGTAAAAAGCCATATAGCCAGTATGTGGAAAAACCCTAGCTTATGCCTGAGAGAGATTATAAATAAAATAAACTTTATTATGATTAACGAAAAACTTATACACCTAGTTTCAGACACTTACGTCAGCTTCCTGACCATCTGGGAACCCTGGATAGCTTTCAACCACAGCATTGACCCGGGATAAAGTAACACCAGGCAGGCTAGGAGGGGGGGGGGCGGGAGTGGTGGTGGCTGGATGGCACATTGCGGGGCACCCTCGCTCGAGACTTCGCGTAAACGTAAGTTGATGAGGGCAACACCTGTGGGGGGGCCGTGGGGGAACGGGGACGGGGGGGTCACCTTAGAGGGACACTGGAATCCAATACTGTTGGATTCTGACATAGCCTACCTTGCCCCATATTGGGGTGCAGATACTTTTGGAAAAGAGAAATTCTAAGCCTGAATTTTATCGCTCTGTTCTAGGTTAGTTTTAGTCTTTAAATTATTACTAACGTAAACTTGTTTGTTGTTCTTCTTCCTTTTCTATTTCTTCTTCTTTCTTTTTCTTGGCTTTTCTTGTTTTTACTTGTTATTGGAAAACGGAAAATTGTTGTTGGTGTGGCTCACGAAGAGATTGCAATAGGGCATAGCAGGTGCATTATGTACTTGCTTTTGTTATGTTTCCTTGAATTGTAACTGCACTTTATATACACTGTTGTAAATCTTTGTGAGTCAATAAAAATGATTGAAAAAAATAAATAAAGTTTTTAACAGTGCTATTGGCTCATTGTAACGTTTCAAGAAGTCTTCGGACATATTTAATTTAAATGTTTCCCTCAAAGTAAAGGCATCAGGTACATTGCAAAAGATGCAAATGAATGCAAATTGTTCTCTCATTTGCTTTGGCTTTTGACATAGTGCTGCTTCTTCCAGACACCTCTCCCATTCTGTATCCTCTGCTATGAAGTTTTGATGTCTTGCAGCTAATAGGAAAGTCTCATAAACTATGTAATTCACTGTGCGTAACTGTTCAAAACTTTGTGCACCGGGAACATGTAAAAGAAGTATGCGTATCTCTTGTCCATTGTCGCCATAGACCATTTACAAATACATAGTGATATGGAATTTCAATGTATAAAAATTGTCTGGCCTGCTTGTCCTGGCAGTTTAATTTAAACCATGCAGTAAGTGTTGTATCTCTGTGTTCATTTTGAGCTAAGGCAGTTCTTTCATTGCCTGCAGTAAAACAAACAAACTGACTTTGTGGCAAATGTACAGCTAATCAATACACAGCATGTGACCGATCATGCATCTCAAATTTCAGAAGCCACCACATTGCTTCAGGAGCACTGACATAGCGAGCATCTAAATAATTAGAAAGTTCATCATGTAAAATTGGATTTTCCTATTCGTTTAATGCACCTTGCACAACAACAGTGGCTGCATCATATCCATTGTACATGTATTTATACACATATTTGATGGATTTAATACATACATTTATGTGTGCATTGTACTTCATGAGCAAATGTGGATTGTATGGAACAATATATTTATTATAAACCTTTTGTCCATGGATAATAGCTGTTGGTCCTTGTCTTCTTTTATACAAAGGGGATTCATCACAATTATCATAAGTTTGCATTTGAAATTGTTTTGGAAATTGTTTTGTACATTTTTTATTTTCCATACATGGTGAATTTGGATTCATATCTCCACATGGCCCATGATTCATTCTGTGTGTCACAATCTCAAATAATTTGGAATATTTTTCTGGATCTGGCAATTCAGCAGTAATGACTGAATCCACTGTCTCTGCAGTATTCCACTTAACTTTTTTCTGCAGGATTAAAAGTATTTGAGCATGTGGCAGTCCTCGTTTTTGAAATTCAATGGTATAAACAAAAGCCACCCATTTTCCAAATAATTGTGCTTTAGTTATATCATGTATTAATTAATTGAGTTGGATTTTGAACACTCTTGCCACTAAATCTGGTCGGTCAGAAGTAGTTTGTACCAGATTTTCCTTGATTTCTGGCCATTGTGGATTACATGTGAATGTAATGAATAAATCTGGTTTTCAAAATTTTGGGACAATAGCCATGGCATCATTATATCTTTCTCGCATATTGCGAGGAGATCCTTGGAAAGTGGATGGCAAAATTATTGCTCTTCCAGCTGGAATGTCTCTGTTGGTAGCCAATTCAGCAACATAATCCATCAATCCACAATACTGTTCTACTCTAAGCTTATTTTGTTGAAATTTTATAAAATTTAGATTATTTGCGTCAACTTGTAGATAGGAATCAATAATCCATTGTTCTGTGAGTTTGCCCCCACATAAAATTGGATTAAAAGAATCCCGAATAGCAGTTTGTGCCACTTTATATTCCAGCATAAAAATATTGCATCGAACACAAACTTTACTGTTGGGATAACTTTGCAATTGTAATTTTGGTTCCCATCCAGGTTCACCATTTGGAAAGAAAATGGGATATGTCATTGGATCTAATTTACAACTTAATATATTTATGTTTATAAAAGGTTGCTCTTCATTGCGTGGATATATTCTAATATCCCACTGAAAAGGTGGTTCACCATCTTCATTTTAAGACCATGGCAACCTGATTTACTTTTGATAAATTATAACGTCTTTGATCAGTGTTGCAATCTCTTTTTAACACCATATTTACTCTTGGCATTGTCAATTGATGTATTTGAGCATGTTGCTGTTGTTTTTTTTCAACTTGTACTAATTGTTTGTATGCTTGACTGTATGGGTTCTTGGCCATAATTTTATCCAGCTGTTCAAAGACTATGCGCAAACACTGTTTATTTTCTGGAAGCGTCATTCTTTGCTCAACATGTTTCCATTGTATCTAAGACATATAACTGTGCAAATTTCCTTTGTTCTCCT
This sequence comes from Discoglossus pictus, assembly GCA_027410445.1. Lineage (NCBI taxonomy): Eukaryota > Metazoa > Chordata > Amphibia > Anura > Alytidae > Discoglossus > Discoglossus pictus. Next base: position 189,278,060 of record CM050168.1, on the reverse strand, counting down.
TCTTGTGAGTGTAAATGTGAAGTTCGTGGTAAATTTGTCCTTGAACTCTAAAACAGTAAGGACCACGTCCTGGGACATTTTCTGCTAATGTAGCACCCATGGAAGCAAATGAAATAAGACCTTATGTTATTTTTTTTATTGGTATAATTTAGAAATGTTGGATCACTCATGATACTTTGTAAGTAATCTGGAAATGTGTGTCTTTGTGGAAGTCTTACCTTTCCTTTCTGACAACAACTAATTAAGTCTCCGTCAGTTGGTCTTTCCTTGAGAAAATGATAGGCCCTACAAAACTGACAAACAACATTGAGTAACCCACAATAATGAGTGTCTACTGTTAGTGCTCTAATCAACCCATTATCCTGAGCTTCCTCAACATAGATATCACTACAACTTTCTATATCTACATTGGTGTCATGTGTCTGAACATTGGTGTCAATAGGCAAAATTGAATCATTGGGTAATGGTTCAGACATGTTTTTGTTTACTTTTTCATTTCTTTAAAGCTGCAGCACACTCACTTTGTGCTTTCTTACTCATTTTTCTTTTATTTAAAAGTCTCTTTCGGTCTTCTCTTAAGCGTTGGGAAGTTTCAGGTGACTGGGCATCTCTCCACCTTTGCTACTTTCCCTTGCCGCTCTTCTTTTGCGTTCAATGGTGTCTTCTCCATTATCTGCCATTGTAATCTGTAATTGTAAATACAGGTGTAAGATGTAATGTTTTTCTGTTCTGTACATATTGTTTGTAGTTGACCTCAATCCAAAGGTAAATAGCATTAATTAATTAAAGCATGCAAAAATTTGAAAATTCTTTTTATTTTTCCTCTGCAATAAATTAAACCATTTTTTGGTTGTTTTATTGGCATACATTAAAAAGCAAAGCACTGCATATATATATATATATATATATATATATATATATATATATATATATTTATATTGGACTAATGAATTATTAAGTCATTACTAAATTAATATACGTTACTGAATTAATCAAAAACTGAGATCAATGGTAAACCTAAAAAGTTAATTATATTGTCGTAAAGAAAATCAAACAAACAGCTATTATCAAAGTATAGATGTAGCCTAAAATAATGTTCAATTTTCTTAACGATGCAATTAATGTAGTTATGATGTCTAATTGAGGTTCTTTAAAAGGTAATTAGTTAAGCATATATATATCTTGCTATATTTTTTTTGTTATTGTAATGACAAATTAAATTCTAAAAACCTCATTTATCTTCATGTTTTTTTTTGTTATTGTAATGAAAAATAAAATCCTAAAACCTCATTCATTTGCAAGTTGTTCAAAGCAATCGGGCACATAGCCTTTTTTTTTTTTTTAAACCTTACTATTGGATATCATTCACTAAAATGTTCATTTTAAATAAAATGCTTTGTCGTTATATCGAGCCCTATTACATTTTTAAAATTGCAAATGAATGAGTCCCTAAATAAATATACTTTCCTGAATTAATCATTAAGTGTCATCAATCCCAAACCATAAGGGCATGCTGAAATCATATACCTGTGAACTTGCTGTTCTTTGTGTAAAAATGCTTTCGAATTCACTCTCTGTCTTCAGTCAGTCAGAGATGAGTAATCTGTGAAATAACATGAAAATAATTTTTAATCATTGAATGCCATTCATTCTTGATTAAATGAACTCCATATATTTAAGTGCTTAGAAAATGTAAAAAAAAATGTTTAAGTCTTCGAACCTCATCTTTTTTTAAATTATTATTATTAATTAATGTTTCCAAAAACAATGTACATAAATGAGCAGTAAGGCAGATATATAAGTGCATATTACAAATTGTTATTACTTTTATTGCAGTCTCAATTATTGTTTTTTAATGATGAATTATTAATTAATTAAAATATTATTATACGTTAATTAATCAATAACTGTTATCCATGTTAGCAACAAAAAATGAAGCCTTTTTTGTTCCATAAATCCATAATTAAATGATATACCTGTCAAGGTGATCTTTATGGTGTTCAAAGGCTGCAAACGTCACACTCTGTGTTGAGTCAGCTGCAGAGACGATTAAATATAATAATATATTATCATTTGTAATGTTTTGCTTCATCCCTATCAGGCAATCAGCAGCAACACAGATATATTGGCATAGATGCAAAACATAAAAGCATATATAATTCTGCCCCTATACAAATCTCTAGTACGCCCTCATTTGGAATATGGAGTACAATTTTGGGCACAACTTCATAAAAAGGACATTTTTAAGCTGGAAAAGGTACAGAGGAGGGCATCAAAACTAATAAGGGGAATGGAGGGGCTAAGTTATGAACAAAGACTAACCAAATTAAACGTATTTTCTCTAGAAAAAAGGCGTCTAAGAGGAAATATGATTACCTTATATAAATACATCCAGGGTCAGTATAAAGAGTTGTCAAGGGAGCTTTTTGTGCCAAGAGGTTTTCAACTGACAAGAGGACATCCCTTGAGGTTAGAAGTAAAAAGATTCCACCTTAAAGAAAGAAAAGGGTTCTTAACAGTAAGGGTGGTTAATCTGTGGAATTCTCTACCAGAGGACGTGGTGACAGCGGATTCGATAGATAAAAAGGGGACTGGATTTATTTCTAATTAAAAAGGGAATTCAGGGTTATCATGGATAATTGGAGGGGCAGTATCCAGGGAGAGGTCTGGTCGCCGGTGTCTGGGATCGGGAGGGAATTGATTTTTTTTCTTTTCTTTATACAACTAATTAATTAATAGTTAATCCGCATATTGCAGATCAGAGGAGATCTTAAAAGGTTGAACTTGATGGACTGAAAGTCTTTTTTCAACCTTAAATACTATGGCCCTCATTCAATTGCGATTTGGCCAATTGAATAGGGCTCTAAATAAGCACATAACATATTTGTTTTAAAGATGTTTTAAGTTAGTGAAAACTTTGCTTTTGGATAGATGCTTACTAACTAAAAACTTCTTTAAAAAAAATATGTTATGTGCTTATTTAGAGCCCTATTCAATTGGCCAAATCGCAATTGAATAAGGGCCTATGTAACTATGTAACTATGTAACTCTATTCATCAATGTATTGTTAAATCAATCTTTATTTCCTAATGATTACTAATAATTAATTATTAAAATAATGTACATAAAAAATTAATTAATCAATGTGTAAAAGTCTTCATTTTTTTTTTTAATTAATGTATTAATAAACTTTAATGCTTTTTTTTCTTAATGATTACTAATTAATAATTAATCAATTAAAGTACATTATTAATAAATTATTCAATTAATATATTACAAATAGCTAAGCATGAAAGTATTGCTAAAGTAAATCAAGCGTAAATTCTTGTTTGCTCAAATTCTTTAAGTAATCATTTTTTATTAATAATTAATTAATTATTGATTAATGATTATTAATATATTGTACCTTTTTGTATTTAATATTCATCAATCAGTATCATGAAGAACTAACAATCTCTTTTGATTTTCCGTTAGCAGAAACCGTCCAGCCAGACTGTCATCACCTAAGGAGAAAGTGTCAGTTCGGTGCAAGTGTGCCCTATATATAGGCTACGTGCGCGAGCCAAAACTGTTGTTTTAGGTGGGAAATCCGCCATTTTTACAATGTTAATGTGTTAAATGTGTAAGTTAGTATTGTTAGGCTATGTTTTCCGGGTTCCACGCTCATTTTACGTCCTTCCTATTAGTATTTTTCTATCGCGTATGTGGCTGGCTGTGTTTTGCACGGTTCGGGGTCATTTTGCCTCGTTTTTATTTTTTTCGCCCGCCATTTTTTTTGTTGCTCAGGCCATTTTTAAGTGCCGAAACTTCCAGACGCCCTGGCTGTTCTCCCATGCTATCGGAGACCTTTTTGTTGTATTTTGTGTTTTATTTTGTGTGTTTTTGTTGTATTTTGATTCGGCCGTTAACTTCGTTATTTTTTGTAGGTCCCGCGTCTCATATATTTTTTTCTAAGTCCTGCATTCAGCAACAACTTTCAGCCTAAGGCTGTTTGTATGTAGGCTAATTTGTTTGTAGGCTAAGAGGGGGGAGGAGAAACAGGGGAGGGAGAGGGGGGAAAGAGACACGAGGGAGGAAGAGACACAGGGAGAAAGGGGGGAAAGAAGCAGAGTGGAGGGGGGAAAGAGATACAGGGAAGGGGGAAAGAGACACAGTGGAGGGAGAGGGGAAGAGACACACAAGAGGGGGGAAGAGACAGGGTAAGAGGGAAGAGACATAGGGGAGGGAAAAGGGGATAGAGACACAGGGGAGGGAGGGAGGAAGAGACACAGGAGGGAGAGGGGGGTTAAAACACAGTGGGGTAAGGAGACACAAAGAAGTAGACAGAGGGAGAGACTTGCAATGAGGAGGGGGGAGAGGCTCACATTGTGTGGTAAACAGCATTGCCAGGCTTCACTTTTTATTACCGTGATTTTTGATGGGCAATTGATGTCCGCAGGCGCTCATTGCAGGCGAGCCTTACGTAGCGAGGCGAGCCGTTAAACCATAGCTCTTAGAAAAAAAATACGAGATGAAAAAAATTACGAGATAAGCGGCGGAACCAAAACAATAAAAAAAACACTAAATACACACTAAAAAATAAAAAAAAGGTCACTTACAACATGGGGAACCAGGCAGGACGTCTGGGAGTGAGTTGGAACTCCAATTTACATCGATTTAGACGAGTTACAAAGATCGAAAATCGGCTAAGCGAGAAAAAAATGACCGCTGAAAAAAATGAAAACGAGGCTATACTACTACGAACTGCGTAAAACACAGCCACAGACGTATGTGCTCGAAAAACAACGAGACAAAGGATGCAGATTAACCGCGCAATGAGTAAAAAGACAGTAGCGAGTACATTTTACGAAACGCAATTACAGATTAACGCATTAACACAGATTTAACGCCTTTGTCTCGCGCAACATCGGATTTCACGCCTAAAACAACGCATTTGATGAAATATAAGTTGAAAGTTAAAAAAATAAAAAGTTAAACAAAAAAAATGTGTATTTATTTTAAGAAAAAAAAAAAGGGACAAATGCGAAGCGAGTGTCCGCATTTGTGGAGGCTCTACAGCTTCTAAAACTCTGTAAAAAACAACCCAGAAAAGCGGGACTTTGAAAAAAAACAAAAAAGCTGCGGGACTTAGAAAAGAAAAAACAACCCGGGATGATGAAGTAGGGACTTAGACAAAAAAAATACCACCCGAGGGAAACACGTACATACAAAAACACAAAAAACACTGAAAAATTTAAACAAAATAAAAAAAACATCACACACAGCATGGGGGGACAGCCAGGACGTCTGGGAGTGAGGTTGCACGCAAACTAAAGTTGAATTTAAGGAGTTTCGCCACTTGAAAATCGACTAAGCGAGAAAAAAAATGTTGGACGAAAAAAAATTACAACGAGGCTACACGACCCCGAAGCGAGCAAAAAGGACGTACAACATTTAAAAACAAGAGTTACGACCCGCAGAACTTTATAACTATAAATTATACAAGGTCGCAAAATACAAAGTTAACGCCCAAACCGCACACATCGAAAAACACGAAAAGCACAACAACAAAAATATACAACATAAAACAAGCATCACACACAGCACGGACAGCCAGGGAGTGAGATTGCACACCAATTTAAGTTGCATTTAAGAAATGTTGCCACTTGAAAATCGTCTACGCGACAAAAAAAATGTTGGACGAAAAAAAATTACAACGAGGCTAAAGGAGATAGACCCGTGAAAATCACTGCCTACGAGTTACACAGGAATGTAGCAGATACAAAATATACCATGACAAAGGATGGAAAATGCTTGCGAGCCAAGTAACGCCATTTTACAACACTAACTTGCAACTAGTAACATTAGGATTTTAAAATGACGCTTTACCCGCCTAAACAAGCGGTTTGGCCATGCACACTCAGCCTATTTACACTGCACACTTGCCAAATTGCTGACACTTTCTCCTCAGATGATCAACAGTGCAACTGTACATTTTCAGAAGCAGGAAAATACAAATAGATTGTTTGCTCTTCAGGTTATTGATTGCTGCATATTAAATATAAATAGGTAACGTATATTCATTTATTAATTCATATTACTTTATTAATTCACTGTACTCACATTTCTTTTTTTTTGTACACTGTACTTACATATCTGTCTTCGCGATGAGCGCCAAAACTGATCGTTTCAAAGCAGGACACTTGAAGTACATGAGGGGAGAAGCTCACAATGAGCGCCAAAGGTCCACAGAGGAGCAAAAGCCTTACATTGTGTGGCAAACAGCACTGCCATGCCTTACAATTTTATTGCCGTCATTTTTAATTGCAAGTCACTAGTTGTATATAAAAGATAATAAATTAGAGGCTGCATTTTTTTAAATGATAAAAACATGTTGCTTATTTTAATGTATACATCTTTAATAGAATATATTTTTAAAATATGGCTACAGTGGTCCTTTAAAAAAGTATTTTTTAAATATTTACACCACACAAATACTACCACGAAGACAATTTCTGGGAGAGCTAAACACATTTATTCACAATATACTGTTTTGAAGAATTTGGCTTGGTATTGGGCAAAATGTTTGTGAAAATAAAAAAAAATAAGTTTAATAAAAACATATTATTATTATTATCATTTATTTGTATCGCGCCAACATATTCCGTAGCGCTGTACAGGGGAGGAGAACAAGGAAATATACAACATACAATATTGACAAAAGCATGGATGGCCCTGTTTTGAGCTTCGAATCTTGTAAAAGTGCTTTTTCCCAAAGCACCCCACAGGATCAGACACTCGCCACTTACAATCTAAAGGTAATGGAAGAGACAGAGACCTGGGAAGGGTAGATAAGGAAAAGCAAGGTTAGGAAGGAAGTGAGAGGTACATAGGAAGGAAATTGTGAAAGTAAAGAGGTTAGGTTATCCATTCGTTAGAGAGGGAAAATGTGTGATATAAAGTGGTTGTCACTATTATGTAATATGGTATCTGCCCCTAGTGGTCAGATAATGTAACCTGCAGATGGAAATGTCAGGAGACACATAGTTTAACCACATCTTAAGTAGAAGTAGTTCATGGGAGAGTAAAAGAGGAGAGGAGGGTATGAGAGGTGAGATGGTTGTGTTGGAGACAAAAGTTGCAGAAGTTAAGAAGAGTCTGAGGAAAAGGCAGGAGGATATGAGGAAGAAGCAGGCAAGAGGAAACATTCTGTAAAGGGTTAATAGGAAAGGGTAGCAGAAGCTGCTAATTGGTCAGGTGTAGAAGATTAGTGTGACTCAATAAAGTAAAGCTAACACAGGGTGGGCTGGGTGAGGGGCAGGGAGGGAGGGGATTGAGCCAGGGAGATAGTGAGAAGAAACCCAGAAGTGGCTGAAAGCAAATGGAGATAATTTAAGATGGGGTATAGTTTTGCTGGGCAAAACACATGGCTTACAATCAATGCAAATGATGGGGGATGGTACAGAGGAAATACAACTATATCTAGATAAAAAAAAAAAAAAAAAGGCTATGTCAGCAGATATGATAAACAGATATTAATCACAAAATTGATAAATATCCAGGAACAATGGTAGAAAATCCTCAGAAGTCCAGATACCTGAGATAGAGGGGATGGTCTTAGCAGCCTTGAGCCAGGGAGATAGTGAGAAGAAACCCAGAAGTGGCTGAAAGCAAATGGAGATAATTTAAGATGGGGTATAGTTTTGCTGGGCAAAACACATGGCTTACAATCAATGCAAATGATGGGGGATGGTACAGAGGAAATACAACTATATCTAGATAAAAAAAAAAAAAAAAAAGGCTATGTCAGCAGATATGATAAACAGATATTAATCACAAAATTGATAAATATCCAGGAACAATGGTAGAAAATCCTCAGAAGTCCAGATACCTGAGATAGAGGGGATGGTCTTAGCAGCCTTGAGCCAGGGAGATAGTGAGAAGAAACCCAGAAGTGGCTGAAAGCAAATGGAGATAATTTAAGATGGGGTATAGTTTTGCTGGGCAAAACACATGGCTTACAATCAATGCAAATGATGGGGGATGGTACAGAGGAAATACAACTATATCTAGATAAAAAAAAAAAAAAAAAGGCTATGTCAGCAGATATGATAAACAGATATTAATCACAAAATTGATAAATATCCAGGAACAATGGTAGAAAATCCTCAGAAGTCCAGATACCTGAGATAGAGGGGATGGTCTTAGCAGCCTTGAGCCAGGGAGATAGTGAGAAGAAACCCAGAAGTGGCTGAAAGCAAATGGAGATAATTTAAGATGGGGTATAGTTTTGCTGGGCAAAACACATGGCTTACAATCAATGCAAATGATGGGGGATGGTACAGAGGAAATACAACTATATCTAGATAAAAAAAAAAAAAAAAAGGCTATGTCAGCAGATATGATAAACAGATATTAATCACAAAATTGATAAATATCCAGGAACAATGGTAGAAAATCCTCAGAAGTCCAGATACCTGAGATAGAGGGGATGGTCTTAGCAGCCTTGAGCCAGGGAGATAGTGAGAAGAAACCCAGAAGTGGCTGAAAGCAAATGGAGATAATTTAAGATGGGGTATAGTTTTGCTGGGCAAAACACATGGCTTACAATCAATGCAAATGATGGGGGATGGTACAGAGGAAATACAACTATATCTAGATAAAAAAAAAAAAAAAAAGGCTATGTCAGCAGATATGATAAACAGATATTAATCACAAAATTGATAAATATCCAGGAACAATGGTAGAAAATCCTCAGAAGTCCAGATACCTGAGATAGAGGGGATGGTCTTAGCAGCCTTGAGCCAGGGAGATAGTGAGAAGAAACCCAGAAGTGGCTGAAAGCAAATGGAGATAATTTAAGATGGGGTATAGTTTTGCTGGGCAAAACACATGGCTTACAATCAATGCAAATGATGGGGGATGGTACAGAGGAAATACAACTATATCTAGATAAAAAAAAAAAAAAAAAGGCTATGTCAGCAGATATGATAAACAGATATTAATCACAAAATTGATAAATATCCAGGAACAATGGTAGAAAATCCTCAGAAGTCCAGATACCTGAGATAGAGGGGATGGTCTTAGCAGCCTTGAGCCAGGGAGATAGTGAGAAGAAACCCAGAAGTGGCTGAAAGCAAATGGAGATAATTTAAGATGGGGTATAGTTTTGCTGGGCAAAACACATGGCTTACAATCAATGCAAATGATGGGGGATGGTACAGAGGAAATACAACTATATCTAGATAAAAAAAAAAAAAAAAAGGCTATGTCAGCAGATATGATAAACAGATATTAATCACAAAATTGATAAATATCCAGGAACAATGGTAGAAAATCCTCAGAAGTCCAGATACCTGAGATAGAGGGGATGGTCTTAGCAGCCTTGAGCCAGGGAGATAGTGAGAAGAAACCCAGAAGTGGCTGAAAGCAAATGGAGATAATTTAAGATGGGGTATAGTTTTGCTGGGCAAAACACATGGCTTACAATCAATGCAAATGATGGGGGATGGTACAGAGGAAATACAACTATATCTAGATAAAAAAAAAAAAAAAAAGGCTATGTCAGCAGATATGATAAACAGATATTAATCACAAAATTGATAAATATCCAGGAACAATGGTAGAAAATCCTCAGAAGTCCAGATACCTGAGATAGAGGGGATGGTCTTAGCAGCCTTGAGCCAGGGAGATAGTGAGAAGAAACCCAGAAGTGGCTGAAAGCAAATGGAGATAATTTAAGATGGGGTATAGTTTTGCTGGGCAAAACACATGGCTTACAATCAATGCAAATGATGGGGGATGGTACAGAGGAAATACAACTATATCTAGATAAAAAAAAAAAAAAAAAGGCTATGTCAGCAGATATGATAAACAGATATTAATCACAAAATTGATAAATATCCAGGAACAATGGTAGAAAATCCTCAGAAGTCCAGATACCTGAGATAGAGGGGATGGTCTTAGCAGCCTTGAGCCAGGGAGATAGTGAGAAGAAACCCAGAAGTGGCTGAAAGCAAATGGAGATAATTTAAGATGGGGTATAGTTTTGCTGGGCAAAACACATGGCTTACAATCAATGCAAATGATGGGGGATGGTACAGAGGAAATACAACTATATCTAGATAAAAAAAAAAAAAAAAAGGCTATGTCAGCAGATATGATAAACAGATATTAATCACAAAATTGATAAATATCCAGGAACAATGGTAGAAAATCCTCAGAAGTCCAGATACCTGAGATAGAGGGGATGGTCTTAGCAGCCTTGAGCCAGGGAGATAGTGAGAAGAAACCCAGAAGTGGCTGAAAGCAAATGGAGATAATTTAAGATGGGGTATAGTTTTGCTGGGCAAAACACATGGCTTACAATCAATGCAAATGATGGGGGATGGTACAGAGGAAATACAACTATATCTAGATAAAAAAAAAAAAAAAAAGGCTATGTCAGCAGATATGATAAACAGATATTAATCACAAAATTGATAAATATCCAGGAACAATGGTAGAAAATCCTCAGAAGTCCAGATACCTGAGATAGAGGGGATGGTCTTAGCAGCCTTGAGCCAGGGAGATAGTGAGAAGAAACCCAGAAGTGGCTGAAAGCAAATGGAGATAATTTAAGATGGGGTATAGTTTTGCTGGGCAAAACACATGGCTTACAATCAATGCAAATGATGGGGGATGGTACAGAGGAAATACAACTATATCTAGATAAAAAAAAAAAAAAAAAGGCTATGTCAGCAGATATGATAAACAGATATTAATCACAAAATTGATAAATATCCAGGAACAATGGTAGAAAATCCTCAGAAGTCCAGATACCTGAGATAGAGGGGATGGTCTTAGCAGCCTTGAGCCAGGGAGATAGTGAGAAGAAACCCAGAAGTGGCTGAAAGCAAATGGAGATAATTTAAGATGGGGTATAGTTTTGCTGGGCAAAACACATGGCTTACAATCAATGCAAATGATGGGGGATGGTACAGAGGAAATACAACTATATCTAGATAAAAAAAAAAAAAAAAAGGCTATGTCAGCAGATATGATAAACAGATATTAATCACAAAATTGATAAATATCCAGGAACAATGGTAGAAAATCCTCAGAAGTCCAGATACCTGAGATAGAGGGGATGGTCTTAGCAGCCTTGAGCCAGGGAGATAGTGAGAAGAAACCCAGAAGTGGCTGAAAGCAAATGGAGATAATTTAAGATGGGGTATAGTTTTGCTGGGCAAAACACATGGCTTACAATCAATGCAAATGATGGGGGATGGTACAGAGGAAATACAACTATATCTAGATAAAAAAAAAAAAAAAAAGGCTATGTCAGCAGATATGATAAACAGATATTAATCACAAAATTGATAAATATCCAGGAACAATGGTAGAAAATCCTCAGAAGTCCAGATACCTGAGATAGAGGGGATGGTCTTAGCAGCCTTGAGCCAGGGAGATAGTGAGAAGAAACCCAGAAGTGGCTGAAAGCAAATGGAGATAATTTAAGATGGGGTATAGTTTTGCTGGGCAAAACACATGGCTTACAATCAATGCAAATGATGGGGGATGGTACAGAGGAAATACAACTATATCTAGATAAAAAAAAAAAAAAAAAGGCTATGTCAGCAGATATGATAAACAGATATTAATCACAAAATTGATAAATATCCAGGAACAATGGTAGAAAATCCTCAGAAGTCCAGATACCTGAGATAGAGGGGATGGTCTTAGCAGCCTTGAGCCAGGGAGATAGTGAGAAGAAACCCAGAAGTGGCTGAAAGCAAATGGAGATAATTTAAGATGGGGTATAGTTTTGCTGGGCAAAACACATGGCTTACAATCAATGCAAATGATGGGGGATGGTACAGAGGAAATACAACTATATCTAGATAAAAAAAAAAAAAAAAAGGCTATGTCAGCAGATATGATAAACAGATATTAATCACAAAATTGATAAATATCCAGGAACAATGGTAGAAAATCCTCAGAAGTCCAGATACCTGAGATAGAGGGGATGGTCTTAGCAGCCTTGAGCCAGGGAGATAGTGAGAAGAAACCCAGAAGTGGCTGAAAGCAAATGGAGATAATTTAAGATGGGGTATAGTTTTGCTGGGCAAAACACATGGCTTACAATCAATGCAAATGATGGGGGATGGTACAGAGGAAATACAACTATATCTAGATAAAAAAAAAAAAAAAAAGGCTATGTCAGCAGATATGATAAACAGATATTAATCACAAAATTGATAAATATCCAGGAACAATGGTAGAAAATCCTCAGAAGTCCAGATACCTGAGATAGAGGGGATGGTCTTAGCAGCCTTGAGCCAGGGAGATAGTGAGAAGAAACCCAGAAGTGGCTGAAAGCAAATGGAGATAATTTAAGATGGGGTATAGTTTTGCTGGGCAAAACACATGGCTTACAATCAATGCAAATGATGGGGGATGGTACAGAGGAAATACAACTATATCTAGATAAAAAAAAAAAAAAAAAGGCTATGTCAGCAGATATGATAAACAGATATTAATCACAAAATTGATAAATATCCAGGAACAATGGTAGAAAATCCTCAGAAGTCCAGATACCTGAGATAGAGGGGATGGTCTTAGCAGCCTTGAGCCAGGGAGATAGTGAGAAGAAACCCAGAAGTGGCTGAAAGCAAATGGAGATAATTTAAGATGGGGTATAGTTTTGCTGGGCAAAACACATGGCTTACAATCAATGCAAATGATGGGGGATGGTACAGAGGAAATACAACTATATCTAGATAAAAAAAAAAAAAAAAAGGCTATGTCAGCAGATATGATAAACAGATATTAATCACAAAATTGATAAATATCCAGGAACAATGGTAGAAAATCCTCAGAAGTCCAGATACCTGAGATAGAGGGGATGGTCTTAGCAGCCTTGAGCCAGGGAGATAGTGAGAAGAAACCCAGAAGTGGCTGAAAGCAAATGGAGATAATTTAAGATGGGGTATAGTTTTGCTGGGCAAAACACATGGCTTACAATCAATGCAAATGATGGGGGATGGTACAGAGGAAATACAACTATATCTAGATAAAAAAAAAAAAAAAAAGGCTATGTCAGCAGATATGATAAACAGATATTAATCACAAAATTGATAAATATCCAGGAACAATGGTAGAAAATCCTCAGAAGTCCAGATACCTGAGATAGAGGGGATGGTCTTAGCAGCCTTGAGCCAGGGAGATAGTGAGAAGAAACCCAGAAGTGGCTGAAAGCAAATGGAGATAATTTAAGATGGGGTATAGTTTTGCTGGGCAAAACACATGGCTTACAATCAATGCAAATGATGGGGGATGGTACAGAGGAAATACAACTATATCTAGATAAAAAAAAAAAAAAAAAGGCTATGTCAGCAGATATGATAAACAGATATTAATCACAAAATTGATAAATATCCAGGAACAATGGTAGAAAATCCTCAGAAGTCCAGATACCTGAGATAGAGGGGATGGTCTTAGCAGCCTTGAGCCAGGGAGATAGTGAGAAGAAACCCAGAAGTGGCTGAAAGCAAATGGAGATAATTTAAGATGGGGTATAGTTTTGCTGGGCAAAACACATGGCTTACAATCAATGCAAATGATGGGGGATGGTACAGAGGAAATACAACTATATCTAGATAAAAAAAAAAAAAAAAAGGCTATGTCAGCAGATATGATAAACAGATATTAATCACAAAATTGATAAATATCCAGGAACAATGGTAGAAAATCCTCAGAAGTCCAGATACCTGAGATAGAGGGGATGGTCTTAGCAGCCTTGAGCCAGGGAGATAGTGAGAAGAAACCCAGAAGTGGCTGAAAGCATATGGAGATAATTTAAGATGGGGTATAGTTTTGCTGGGCAAAACACATGGCTTACAATCAATGCAAATGATGGGGGATGGTACAGAGGAAATACAACTATATCTAGATAAAAAAAAAAAAAAAAAAGGCTATGTCAGCAGATATGATAAACAGATATTAATCACAAAATTGATAAATATCCAGGAACAATGGTAGAAAATCCTCAGAAGTCCAGATACCTGAGATAGAGGGGATGGTCTTAGCAGCCTTGAGCCAGGGAGATAGTGAGAAGAAACCCAGAAGTGGCTGAAAGCAAATGGAGATAATTTAAGATGGGGTATAGTTTTGCTGGGCAAAACACATGGCTTACAATCAATGCAAATGATGGGGGATGGTACAGAGGAAATACAACTATATCTATATAAAAAAAAAAAAAAAAAGGCTATGTCAGCAGATATGATAAACAGATATTAATCACAAAATTGATAAATATCCAGGAACAATGGTAGAAAATCCTCAGAAGTCCAGATACCTGAGATAGAGGGGATGGTCTTAGCAGCCTTGAGCCAGGGAGATAGTGAGAAGAAACCCAGAAGTGGCTGAAAGCAAATGGAGATAATTTAAGATGGGGTATAGTTTTGCTGGGCAAAACACATGGCTTACAATCAATGCAAATGATGGGGGATGGTACAGAGGAAATACAACTATATCTATATAAAAAAAAAAAAAAAAAGGCTATGTCAGCAGATATGATAAACAGATATTAATCACAAAATTGATAAATATCCAGGAACAATGGTAGAAAATCCTCAGAAGTCCAGATACCTGAGATAGAGGGGATGGTCTTAGCAGCCTTGAGCCAGGGAGATAGTGAGAAGAAACCCAGAAGTGGCTGAAAGCAAATGGAGATAATTTAAGATGGGGTATAGTTTTGCTGGGCAAAACACATGGCTTACAATCAATGCAAATGATGGGGGATGGTACAGAGGAAATACAACTATATCTAGATAAAAAAAAAAAAAAAAAGGCTATGTCAGCAGATATGATAAACAGATATTAATCACAAAATTGATAAATATCCAGGAACAATGGTAGAAAATCCTCAGAAGTCCAGATACCTGAGATAGAGGGGATGGTCTTAGCAGCCTTGAGCCAGGGAGATAGTGAGAAGAAACCCAGAAGTGGCTGAAAGCAAATGGAGATAATTTAAGATGGGGTATAGTTTTGCTGGGCAAAACACATGGCTTACAATCAATGCAAATGATGGGGGATGGTACAGAGGAAATACAACTATATCTAGATAAAAAAAAAAAAAAAAAGGCTATGTCAGCAGATATGATAAACAGATATTAATCACAAAATTGATAAATATCCAGGAACAATGGTAGAAAATCCTCAGAAGTCCAGATACCTGAGATAGAGGGGATGGTCTTAGCAGCCTTGAGCCAGGGAGATAGTGAGAAGAAACCCAGAAGTGGCTGAAAGCAAATGGAGATAATTTAAGATGGGGTATAGTTTTGCTGGGCAAAACACATGGCTTACAATCAATGCAAATGATGGGGGATGGTACAGAGGAAATACAACTATATCTAGATAAAAAAAAAAAAAAAAAGGCTATGTCAGCAGATATGATAAACAGATATTAATCACAAAATTGATAAATATCCAGGAACAATGGTAGAAAATCCTCAGAAGTCCAGATACCTGAGATAGAGGGGATGGTCTTAGCAGCCTTGAGCCAGGGAGATAGTGAGAAGAAACCCAGAAGTGGCTGAAAGCAAATGGAGATAATTTAAGATGGGGTATAGTTTTGCTGGGCAAAACACATGGCTTACAATCAATGCAAATGATGGGGGATGGTACAGAGGAAATACAACTATATCTAGATAAAAAAAAAAAAAAAAAGGCTATGTCAGCAGATATGATAAACAGATATTAATCACAAAATTGATAAATATCCAGGAACAATGGTAGAAAATCCTCAGAAGTCCAGATACCTGAGATAGAGGGGATGGTCTTAGCAGCCTTGAGCCAGGGAGATAGTGAGAAGAAACCCAGAAGTGGCTGAAAGCAAATGGAGATAATTTAAGATGGGGTATAGTTTTGCTGGGCAAAACACATGGCTTACAATCAATGCAAATGATGGGGGATGGTACAGAGGAAATACAACTATATCTAGATAAAAAAAAAAAAAAAAAGGCTATGTCAGCAGATATGATAAACAGATATTAATCACAAAATTGATAAATATCCAGGAACAATGGTAGAAAATCCTCAGAAGTCCAGATACCTGAGATAGAGGGGATGGTCTTAGCAGCCTTGAGCCAGGGAGATAGTGAGAAGAAACCCAGAAGTGGCTGAAAGCAAATGGAGATAATTTAAGATGGGGTATAGTTTTGCTGGGCAAAACACATGGCTTACAATCAATGCAAATGATGGGGGATGGTACAGAGGAAATACAACTATATCTAGATAAAAAAAAAAAAAAAAAGGCTATGTCAGCAGATATGATAAACAGATATTAATCACAAAATTGATAAATATCCAGGAACAATGGTAGAAAATCCTCAGAAGTCCAGATACCTGAGATAGAGGGGATGGTCTTAGCAGCCTTGAGCCAGGGAGATAGTGAGAAGAAACCCAGAAGTGGCTGAAAGCAAATGGAGATAATTTAAGATGGGGTATAGTTTTGCTGGGCAAAACACATGGCTTACAATCAATGCAAATGATGGGGGATGGTACAGAGGAAATACAACTATATCTAGATAAAAAAAAAAAAAAAAAGGCTATGTCAGCAGATATGATAAACAGATATTAATCACAAAATTGATAAATATCCAGGAACAATGGTAGAAAATCCTCAGAAGTCCAGATACCTGAGATAGAGGGGATGGTCTTAGCAGCCTTGAGCCAGGGAGATAGTGAGAAGAAACCCAGAAGTGGCTGAAAGCAAATGGAGATAATTTAAGATGGGGTATAGTTTTGCTGGGCAAAACACATGGCTTACAATCAATGCAAATGATGGGGGATGGTACAGAGGAAATACAACTATATCTAGATAAAAAAAAAAAAAAAAAGGCTATGTCAGCAGATATGATAAACAGATATTAATCACAAAATTGATAAATATCCAGGAACAATGGTAGAAAATCCTCAGAAGTCCAGATACCTGAGATAGAGGGGATGGTCTTAGCAGCCTTGAGCCAGGGAGATAGTGAGAAGAAACCCAGAAGTGGCTGAAAGCAAATGGAGATAATTTAAGATGGGGTATAGTTTTGCTGGGCAAAACACATGGCTTACAATCAATGCAAATGATGGGGGATGGTACAGAGGAAATACAACTATATCTAGATAAAAAAAAAAAAAAAAAGGCTATGTCAGCAGATATGATAAACAGATATTAATCACAAAATTGATAAATATCCAGGAACAATGGTAGAAAATCCTCAGAAGTCCAGATACCTGAGATAGAGGGGATGGTCTTAGCAGCCTTGAGCCAGGGAGATAGTGAGAAGAAACCCAGAAGTGGCTGAAAGCAAATGGAGATAATTTAAGATGGGGTATAGTTTTGCTGGGCAAAACACATGGCTTACAATCAATGCAAATGATGGGGGATGGTACAGAGGAAATACAACTATATCTAGATAAAAAAAAAAAAAAAAAGGCTATGTCAGCAGATATGATAAACAGATATTAATCACAAAATTGATAAATATCCAGGAACAATGGTAGAAAATCCTCAGAAGTCCAGATACCTGAGATAGAGGGGATGGTCTTAGCAGCCTTGAGCCAGGGAGATAGTGAGAAGAAACCCAGAAGTGGCTGAAAGCAAATGGAGATAATTTAAGATGGGGTATAGTTTTGCTGGGCAAAACACATGGCTTACAATCAATGCAAATGATGGGGGATGGTACAGAGGAAATACAACTATATCTAGATAAAAAAAAAAAAAAAAAGGCTATGTCAGCAGATATGATAAACAGATATTAATCACAAAATTGATAAATATCCAGGAACAATGGTAGAAAATCCTCAGAAGTCCAGATACCTGAGATAGAGGGGATGGTCTTAGCAGCCTTGAGCCAGGGAGATAGTGAGAAGAAACCCAGAAGTGGCTGAAAGCAAATGGAGATAATTTAAGATGGGGTATAGTTTTGCTGGGCAAAACACATGGCTTACAATCAATGCAAATGATGGGGGATGGTACAGAGGAAATACAACTATATCTAGATAAAAAAAAAAAAAAAAAAGGCTATGTCAGCAGATATGATAAACAGATATTAATCACAAAATTGATAAATATCCAGGAACAATGGTAGAAAATCCTCAGAAGTCCAGATACCTGAGATAGAGGGGATGGTCTTAGCAGCCTTGAGCCAGGGAGATAGTGAGAAGAAACCCAGAAGTGGCTGAGATAGAGGGGATGGTCTTAGCAGCCTTGAGCCAGGGAGATAGTGAGAAGAAACCCAGAAGTGGCTGAGATAGAGGGGATGGTCTTAGCAGCCTTGAGCCAGGGAGATAGTGAGAAGAAACCCAGAAGTGGCTGAGATAGAGGGGATGGTCTTAGCAGCCTTGAGCCAGGGAGATAGTGAGAAGAAACCCAGAAGTGGCTGAGATAGAGGGGATGGTCTTAGCAGCCTTGAGCCAGGGAGATAGTGAGAAGAAACCCAGAAGTGGCTGAGATAGAGGGGATGGTCTTAGCAGCCTTGAGCCAGGGAGATAGTGAGAAGAAACCCAGAAGTGGCTGAGATAGAGGGGATGGTCTTAGCAGCCTTGAGCCAGGGAGATAGTGAAATATTCCCTAAAAATATGCAGCCTTATTAAATTGCGATTGAGTAAATTTAAAAGGTCTCTATATAAGCACACAGCATATTTTTTTACAGAAGTTTTTAGTTAGTGATCTTCTATGCAAAAGCAAGGTCTTCACTAACTAAAAACTTCTGTGAATAAAATATGCTCTGTGCTTAAATAGAGCCCTTTTAAATTTACAGAATCGCAATATAATAAGGCTGATGGTCTCTTATTGCATCTCTAGCATTTTCTGCATGCACAATTACCTGATGTTTTTATGGACCTACCTGCAAATGGCTAACATTGATGATATTACACAAATAATGGACAATTTGCTTCTTATCTCTACATATCTGGAACTCCTGCCATATTGTTGCTGCCTTTTGCAGCTGCACTGATTCAAATGGTAGTTGGAAGTTTATCTAGCTTTGCTGTAAATGAGCTAATCTAATATAAAGAGTATAATTGTTTTGTAGTTAGTGGGATACATTGATTTTTATTAAGCAATCAATTGCAGTAGTTACCCAACATGTAGCTTTATATTTGCATCTACTGAGTGAGTTTAAAGCAGATGTTCAAAATATTGTATAATTTGAAACTAATGCAGTAAAAAGTACTTTATCAGTTGAATGTGGTTATAAGAATAACATTGTATTACTGTAAACCTACATTAAAATGTACAATGTTTACCTGTGGCCTTTCTGATCCACCCACTAACCCACATTTTGTTTTTAATTGATGATTGTTGACAATACAAGTTGTATAAAATTCCCTAGAATCTATTTAACGGGAGTGGATATGGTTAACCTGAAGTGGGCTCCTTACTCTCTGTTCCTAAGAAGATCAGCACATCAGTGAATGAAAGAGATGCAACAGAGGTCACAGATAAGGTATAACAAGTACTTTATGAGTTGAATGTTATTTCATAATAGAATTTTCCTACAGTAAAATAACTCTCCTGTGTCTCTACCCTCTCTCTCCTGTCTGCCTCTCTCCCACTTTCTCCCTCCCTCTCTCTTTGTCATGTGTCTGTCTCTATCTGTCCCTCTGTGTCCGGTCTCTTTCTCCTGTCTCTTTTTCTCTCTTCCTGTCCCCCATTTCCTGGCTCCCTCCTCCCTTCCCAATTCTCATGCTTCGCTCTCCTCCCTTCCTGACTCTCATCCTCCTGTCTCTTTCCTCCCTTCCCGACTCTCATGCTTTTCTTCCCCCCTTTCCTGACTCTCATCCTCCTGTCTCTCTCCTCCCTTCCCAACTCTCATGCTTCTCTCTCCTCACTTCTTGACTCTCATCCTCCTTTTTCTCTCCTCCCTTCCCTATTCTCATGCTTTTCTGCCCTTCTTCCTGACTCTCATCCTCATGTCTCTCTCCTCCCTTCCCGACTCTCATGCTTCTCTTCCCCCTTCCTGACTCTCATCCTCCTGTCTCTCTTCTCTCTTCCCGACTCTCATGCTTCGCTCTCCTCCCTTCCCGACTCTCATCCTCCTGTCTCTCTCCTCCCTTCTCAACT
The DNA here is from genome assembly GCA_027410445.1 of Discoglossus pictus. Classification (NCBI taxonomy): domain Eukaryota; kingdom Metazoa; phylum Chordata; class Amphibia; order Anura; family Alytidae; genus Discoglossus; species Discoglossus pictus. Next base: position 189,257,977 of record CM050168.1, on the reverse strand, counting down.
CTCATGCTTTTCTCTACTCCCTTCCTGACTCTCACCCTCCTGTCTCTCTCCTCCCTTCCCAACTCTCATGCTTCTCTCCACTTCTTCCTGACTCTCATCCTCCTGTCTCTCTCCTCCCTTCCCGATACTCGTGCTTCTCCCCCCTTCCCGACTCTCATCCTCCTGTCCCTCTCCTCCCTTTCCTACTCTCATGCTTCGCTCTCCTCCCTTCCCGACTCTCATCCTCCTGTCTTTCTCCTCCCTTCCTGACTCTCATGCTTTTCTGCCCCCCTTCCTGACTCTCCTCCACCTGTCTCTCTCCTCCCTTCCCAACTCTCATGCTTCTCTTCCCCCTTCCTGACTCTTATCCTCCTGTCTCTCTCCTCTCTTCCCAACTCTCATGCTTCTTCCCCCTTCCTGACTCTCATCCTCCTGTCCTTCTCCTCCCTTTCCTACTCTTAAATGCTTTGCTCTCCTCCCATTCCGACTCTCATCCTCCTGTCTCTCTCCTCCCTTCTCAACTCTCATGCTTCGCTCTCCTCCCTTCCCGACTCTCTTCCTCCTGTCTCTCTCCTCTCTTCCCAACTCTCATGCTTCTTCCCCCTTCCTGACTCTCATCCTCCTGTCCTTCTCCTCCCTTTCCTACTCTTAAATGCTTTGCTCTCCTCCCATTCCGACTCTCATCCTCCTGTCTCTCTCCTCCCTTCTCAACTCTCATGCTTCGCTCTCCTCCCTTCCCAACTCTCATGCTTCCCTCTCCTCCCTTCTTGACTCTCATGCTCCTTTTTCTCTCCTCCCTTCCTGACTCTCATGCTTCTCCCCCCCTTCTCGACTCTCATCCTCCGGTCTCTCTCCTCCCTTCTCTCTCCTCCTGTCTCTCTCTCCTCCAAAGCACATGCAACGTCACTAACTTTTTGTTAATTATTATAGTTTTAAATGTAACCATGTGGAAGCTCCCCTCTGACACTTTAAGGCTAGGATATGTGTCCTGGGTTAGCTGTTCTGTGCAGAAAGAACTTTCCTGGAATTTAGGTGCTTGTCTGTCCTTATGGTTAGAATCAGATTGAAATGATCCAGAAATGAACTAGCAATCCTTCTCATTTCAACACCTCTTATGAGTAAGGTTCCCTGGAGCCATCTATAATGAGGAGCATTTACTTCTTGAAGGAGCCTGAGCAATGTATTGCATACTAATGGCAATATTGTATCATGATGATGACTACTTGTGTCTCCTTTCTCTTAAAAGACTTCTGTAGATTGAGAAAACCTTCATATGTTTGTCAATTTTATAACAAAATAACTATATTAACTGCCAAGTGCATAAAAACATTTTTAAGTAAAGTAGGCATTGCTTTTAGCTAAATGATGCAATGTTTGTGCCTTCCACACATACTGATTGCTTGGGTTCTGTGTGGGTGTGCTTTTATTTTTTATTATTTATAGAGTAGAAGGAGAAGGGAGGGGATTTGTTGATTAAGTGGTGTATTCAGATAACAATGAAGTATTTCACATCTTTCCATACCCCACACATGTTCAGTAGAAGGCAACTTGTAATATACTTGCAGGTCTTGATTACTTATCTCTGTCACTGTCTTCCATGACTGGAAAAGGAAAATTGAATGTCATGGCAGCTTCCATGTACTAGCAGAGTCTGCTAAAATTAAGATTTTCTCTGAACATGTTTCTTTGCCCTTGACTCAAACAAGTGCTGGTGCTGTTAATTTGTTCCAATCATGCAAAGTTGTTTTCTAATTTACACTGGGCTTTTAAAGGGGCTCCTTCACCATGCTCTGCAAAACTGAGGGGCTTCTTACGTATGATTTAGGTGGATATTTGTTTGAATATTGAGCATTACAAAAATATTCATCTGTTCCTTATGAATCAGATATTTAGATCTTCTAGCTGTGGAACTAAACTATCTACTTGTGTTAGTATAGAAGCTCTTATCATTTGGTTATATTGCTTTCTTCTGAAACTAAAGTTCATAATCACTGAAATATTAAAGAACCATTGTAATGCATGTTTGTTTATTGTGAGACATTCTATTAAAAAGAGTGTGCAGATTTAAATGAATAAAATATAATACTTTTTAAATTGTCTATGTTCTCCTCAAGCAGAGCCACTTTTCTCCACCTCTCTGTGCCTTATCAGGGGATGTGGCTAACTCTGCCTGGGGGCTGCAGTTTCATGGAGCTTGGAAGCAGGCTGGGCTATGATATAATTTACTCTGCCCTGTGATGGCATTAGCCCCTCCCCCACAAACAGAGATAACAGCTGTATTGTAACATACATGCATGAGCTATCATAGCACTGCCCTGCTTTACTGAGCATGCTCAGTTTAAACTAGAACCTATCCTGGTCACTGCTTTTTAGTCCAGTCTTCGGACAGTTGGCCCTGACAGCCAGGATAAGGTGGAGAAAAGCAGCTCTGCTTGAGAAAAAACTGCCACATTCAAAAGTGAGTAAAACATTACATTTTATTTATTTTATACCCATTACTATTTTAATAGTTATGCCCAACAAACAAACATATGAGTTGTCAAGGCACCACACATTTTAGATAATTGTATCAGTATGGAAACATAACATATTGATGTACAGGAATAGGTGTATATCTCTTTAATTAATTTATTCAATGTATAATTAAATGTTAATGTTCTTTAAAACTAGGATTTTCTATTTGGGATGAGGGGCACAGCAATTATCCCAATTATTACAGAAATTATTAATTGTGGTTGATAAACATTATCACAAAATCCCTAGCATGAGTTAAGAACCAGCCCCACACTAATGAGATCTGAACGACTGAAAATGTAAATCCAGCTTATGCTGGGCTCAAAAACTGTAAAGGAGTCATACTGTATATAAAGTGTTAAAATATATTTGCAATTCCCCACCCAGTTTCCCAGAGTGCACAGCAAACACTCTATTTATTGAGATTCTAAGTGTGAAATAAGTATTTTCAGGTAGTGAGTTACCTGAAAAGATATTTCAATTATATACAAATTAATAATCAGACTAGATAAAAAGGACTTACAGGAAGAGAGGATGTTTTGAGAACAAATACTTTCAAGATCAATTATCTAACATGTTAACTCAAAATTTGTAATAACAATCATTTGAGATATTTATTTATCTGTACTTTTTGATTCAGCAACAACTAACTGGTATCTTTGCTGTGTCTATTTGCAGATTGAGCTGTCCTTGACTGGTATGTCATCCCGGGGCTCAACACGTGAAAGTGGAGGCTTGGCCGAGGCCTGCAATGAGCGGCGAAGCAGGACTCGCGATAAGCGTCAAAGGTGCAAAGCCGCACATCGTGAGGCCCATAAATACATGCTGGTAGAGGCTTGCAATCAGCGCCAAAGGCGCTGATTGCGAGGCCTGCGATGAGCACCAAAGGTGCTCTTCTCGGGACTCGCGATGAGCCCTGAAGGTGCTCATTGCGAGCCATGAAAGTGTCGGGTTGATCGAAGCCTGCAATGAGCGGTGAGGCCCGCAACTTACAGGGCTTAGAGCCTTGCATTCTGTGGCAAACAGCATTGCCAGCATTCAAATTTTCTTGCTGTAATTTTGATGAGCAAGTCGCTAGTTATATAAGAATTAATAATCAGACTAGATAAAAGGAAATTACAGGAAGAGAGGATTTTTTGAGTAAAAATACTTTCAAGATCAACTATCTAACATTTTAACTCAACATTTGTAATAACAACCATTTTAGATTATATTTATTTATCTGTACTTTTTCTGCAACAACTAACTGGAATCTTTGCTGTGTCTATTTGCAGATTGAGCTGTCCTTGACTGGTATGTCACAGCACTCATAGTAATCCTCACTCTACAGTTTGTAATGGAAATTAATTAAGAAGGTGAAGAATGCAAAGAAACACTTGAGTTCCTCTGGACATATAAGCATTGTACTCTGGAGTCACAGAACAAGCACCTCTGCTCACTTAACTCTCTTTAGTGATTAGAGGTAATACAAAACATATGTGGTTAATTAAACACCCCTTTAGGACTGGGGAAGGATTATATAGCCCCCAGGGAGAACACTGACGCATGTTTTGCAGGTGGCAACGACACTGGCATAGAAAATGGAACCAAAGAATATTTTTTTACACAATAAACTGATGTTACTGGCTTGTTTGAATTAAAGACACATTTGTTAGCAGTGACAAGGTTCTTCCCTTGTCAGATTAGTTAATGGAGTGTTAATTTTCCATATACAGTGTATATATATATATATATATATATATATATATATATATATATATATAAGATGTAGAACAATACAATATACAATGAAAGGGACTGTAAAACACATTTTTTATATAAGTGTTATAATTAGGTGACATAATCAATTGTATCCTCCTCAGTCTTAGTGTAACATTTACAATTCACTTCTAAGAAACCTCCATATTAATAGATTTTCAACTTCTAGAACCTCCCCCTGTCTTTCAGTTTTCTGTTACATAGGGTGCCATGTTTCATAGCTGTGAAATAAAGCCATACCTATAAGGATGAGTTTCATACTACCAGTGTTTCATACTACTATGTTGCAAGCAGGTGTCTGAGCATTGTTAGACAGTGCTAGTTTGGAACCCCTTCCTTTGTGTTTGACTTTGAATCTTAGCTGTGAATCATGACACCCGCCATGAGTTAAACAAACAGAACATCTATAGATGCATAATGGTTTTATTAGTTATACTAAACATCTCTAAAGTCAGTATCCAAGGTCCATTATTCATAAAGAAAGCAGTAATAGTCCCAACCCTGGAATAATGCAGTGAAATTGCATTTTTTGTCCGTCAGTCAGCCATTCTAACCTTCCCCCCTTAGCTCTGCTTCTTAACAATGTGTTAGAGTCTAATCATTGTTACTTGTTTGTTGTGGGTGTTCACATACTCAGTGTGATTGAAGGTGGTTGGTGAATGAGATGGCCTCCTGTGTTTTCAGCATCATATCCAACTGCCTCCAATTACTCTGAGATAGTTTATTTCTTGGCACACATGTCACACATACATTGATAAATTACATTCGCCACACACAATTATTCATCATTTATTTATTAATTAGCATATCAATGTCATTACTTCATGGTGGTACCATGCTGTTGGTACAAGTATATTTTGTTTATGCATTATATTATTTCCTTTTTTAAGAACTTGATCAATTCCTTAAAATTATCTTGGTTTTAAGGGAAGTAGTGTAATAAACTTAAGTACAGAAGTCTCTAAAAGTACCCTCTCTCTGTTGTAAAAAGAAACATTGGGCTGTAAAAAGGAGAATGAGGACATGCACATAGATATAGGCACAAATCATTATAACATATAAAAAATACTCAGACTTTTGCTTAATCAACTCACAATATAAAGCATGATTCCTCTTACAGACAAGGGCAAGATACACTGTTCTTTAACTTACTAAAAAGATATGAGAAAGTGAAATCCCAGCTGGCCATTATGGGGACCCATAAATAAGAGGAGCATGGTGTGTTTTTGAGGGAAGTCAGTCAGTGAGCTATTTATGGTCCTTTCAGGACTTGAGGGAATAGGGGAGCTTGGCAGGCTGAAAGTGAAAGGTCAAGGTAATGTAATGAACTAATACCTCCTGCATGTTAGTGTACATAGTGGAGCAGGGTGGTGCAAACACTGTGAACTTGCCAATGCACTCCCTTGACTTGTTTGTTTTACTATAGTACGGCACACTGTAAGCCTGCTACTTCACATCCATCTCCTCCCCATCCCTGACTAAAATAACTAGCTCATGGTATCTGACTTGAGACTGCAGGGTCTATGGGCCTCATTCAATTGCGAATTGGCCATTTGAATAGGGCTCTATATAAGAACAGAGCATATATTTTTTTACAGAAGTTTTTAGTTAGTGAACTTCTATCCAAAAGCAAGGTCTTCACTAACTAAAAACGTATGTAAACAAATATGCTGTGTGCTTATATAGAGCCCTATTCAATTGGCCAAATTGCAATTGAATGAGGCCGTATGTGTGTAACTTAAACATGTTGCAATTTAAATGTATTGTTATTCAAATAGGATGGTCCACACATTGATCCAGTTGCCATGAGCATGTGCCTTTTTGCCCTGATTACAGTGATCCATTAAAGTCCCAAATTCACAATATAGACTTAAAAAAAAACTCATATTAATAATGTGCTAATTGCTTTTGGAAATTAAAACAAATAGCCTTCCTTGTTTTAACTATTACAGGCAGTTATTATTTCCAGCTCGTGTTCAGGATCGTGATTTGGTATTGTGATCTAATTGAAAGTTATTTCTGTATGACGCGGAGACTGCACAGGCTTCCTGGGTCAGCACGTAGTGTCGCGTGACCCAGCGGAGCTTGTGAGGCCTTTCAGCCAATCAGCTGCGTCGGGGGCGTGTCGGTCGTCCGCGTTCGCTCCGTTTTCACAGCAGCGCGGTCTCCCGACTGAAACGGACGGGGTCTGAGGTCCTGCAGCTTTAGAATCACAGTAGGAAGGTTTAATACTGAGAATTTATCCCCAGCTTACCAGCACATAAGGGGCAATACTATTCAGGCTAAACTTGTGTGTTTTGTGTTTTTTCTTCCCTCCGTTTTGTGTGTCTTTGCTTGTGCTGCGTGTGTGTGACTGTACCTGGTGCTTCTGCCTGGTGTGTTCCCCCCTGTGTGTCCCCCTGCTAGTTATAATATAGATCCAGAAGGCTTAGAGGCTTTACTGGCCGAAGTTAGGACCCGGGACCTAAGCCAAGGGGTCAGGTGGGTGCAGGACAGGCTGGGACCTCCCATGCCTTTTGCGCTGGGCCCGCAGCACATTGAACAGGATCAGCCTGCGGTGGCTGGTGGCCTAGTCAATACTGGCAGTGCCAGGGAAACGTATTCCCATCCCACCACTGTAGGGCTAACAGACCCCCGTCCATCAGTGAGCAGAGCCACGAGAGAGGAGGGGGCTACGGGTCAGGGCATCCAGGATCCCATATCCCTCAGAGAGGTGAGCGCCAGGTCCACGGGCGGTGAAGGTGAGGGCCTAGAACTCCGGCCACCACCGGTCATTTTGCCTATAGGGCCTAGGCTGCGACAAAGGTCGAGAAACACCCCATTACCACCCCGTAGAGGTGGTGCAGAGGGTAAAAAAAAGCCGGGAGCCCTAATAAAGCTCCTACAGACCCTCATGGTGCCGACCAGGCGGTCCCTAGGATTTCCCATACTAACAGTGCTTCTGGTACTTTACAGGGACGCCCATTAGGCTGTGAGCGTAACATGGCATCAACGAGAGAGAGAAGGGACAGAGTGTTCAGCGTGTTGAATAGCCAGGACAGCATGGTCATAATCGATGACGTGCCAGCCCCACTCGAGCTAGCAAGGCTACAAGCAGGTACAGTCCACTACTATTCACACACACCCCACTAAGACGTACCATAATTGAGACTGAAGGCGAGACGGTTAGGCCACAGCAAAAGGGGTCTAAGACCGACCAACAGCCAGACGTTACAACGCCTAATGAAGTCTCAAGGGAACCCCTATGGGGGGTGACAGAGGAGGTGCCGCTAGCTTACTCCAGCCACGCAGGCATAGGTGACCAGGACCACTCCTCAGAGGAGGAGCGGACGGTATGGGCAAGGGCATGCAGGTCACGGAGAGCTAGTGACTGTTACTCTTGCACCCACAGGTCCAGAAGGAGATCCAGATCGAGAAGCAGGAGATCCTATCGGTGCAGCTGTGCCTGCACCGGAGCAGAGAGGAGGAGCCCGCGAAGGGCCAGACGGTCAGAGTCCCCGGAGCGTCAGGAGAAATGCAGGTATACCGCGTTGGCCGTTTCCACTCCGAGGCTTCCGGAAGCAGGTGAGCGCCCAATGTTGAGTTGCGCAGCAGAAAAGGGAGATAGAGAACCCCTGCACACAAAGGCCGGGTTTTTTGGGTCGCTAAAGACCCTGTTAGATGCGCACAACATTACGGTCAGTGAGCAAGAGATGGGATCTTGGATAGGCGGGCTAGTGAAGAGTGCGTGGCCCCAGCCATCCGCTATTGTGGCGACAGCGCGTACAGCTCCGGCCGAGGCAATAGAGACCGTCTGGGCACCCGAGCCGGCAGGCGTTCCTGTTGCAGTAGCTGGCAGTACCAACGCAGGGGTTACCGACGCAGCCATGAGACCAATAGTCTTGTGCTCGTTGGATAACTTAGGTGCACATCTTACCCAAGAGGTTAAAGAAAAGATCTGGAGGAGGGAGTTCGTAGAATTGTTCTCCCTTCTCCCCATGTCTAGACAACTGGAAGTGGCCGAGAGGGGCCTTAGCAAGGGAGATGATCGGCGGAAGTCCTTTGGGAGGTTACCTAGGACGTTCGATACATGGCTGCAAGCATTCTCCATCTGGGCCGGCGTACTATGTGAATGACACCCCAAACAGAGTTTGGGATTATTCGTTTACATAGACGAAATTCACAATGCCCACAAAGTCTATGGAGGCACGGCCTGGTGGCGGTACGATGAGGAATTTCGCCAGTAATTGGCCTCAAGGCCAACCATGGCGTGGAGTGACAAAGCAGTGGCATACTGGTTGAACATTATGACACTGATGAGAGTCACTCCGCCCTTTCGGAGCGGGGCCGGTGGAGCAAAGGGCCCCACCCACACCACAGGAGCTGGTCCCAAGACCTGCTTCGCATACAATGAAGGGGTCTGTAGATGGGCCCCGAACTGCAGGTTCAAGCACGCATGTTCGAACTGCGGGGGAGAGCATCCCTTGGTCAGATGCGGTAGAACAAAAGACGGGAGTAGAGGGGGAGAGCATCCTGCAAAAGGGCAGGACGCCCCCTACACCTCCCCGCCATGCTGCCGGGGCTAAAACGCTATGGTAAATTGGCGGGCAACACCAAAGCCGCGCGCCTCTTGGAAGAAGGTTTCCGGGAGGAATTCCGTATTCCATGCGGTATTGATATTCAGGGTCTCTTGGTCCCGAACTTGCGGTCCGCTAGGGAATTCCCAGGGGTAGCTCAAGCCAAGGTTATCAACGAGGTCAAACTGGGCAGGATGGCGGGGCCATTTGCATCCCCTCCTATTCAGGATTTGATCATATCTCCGCTTGGGGTTGTCCCCAAGAAGGAGAAGGGTAAATTTAGGTTAATACAACACCTTTCCTATCCCAGAGGCGAACAACGGTATATCAAAAGACCAGGCTACTGTGTCTTATGAATCGTTCGACCGGGCGGTCGACTTGGTCAGGCGGGCGGGCACCGGGGCGCTCATGGCAAAAGTGGACATCGAAGCAGCATTCAGGTTGCTGCCGGTCCACCCATCGAGCCACCGGCTGCTAGGGTGTTTCGTCGATGGCAGCTATTTCGTCGACCTATGTCTACCCATGGGATGCTCAATCTCATGTGCTTACTTTGAGGCTTTCAGCAAATTCTTGCAATGGGTTGCGAGCCTGGAAGCTGGGTACAGGAGCATTACGTACTACCTAGATTATTTCCTGTTTGTCGGTCCAGCTGGGAACGACGCTTGCCGTTTAATACTGGAGGTTTTCACCGGAATCTGTCAAGATTTCGGGGTACCACTGGCCCACGACAAAACGGAGGGCCCCACGGATCAGTTGACTTTTCTGGGGATTCGGATCGACTCCTCAACAATGGAGTGCAGTCTTCCCAGGGAAAAGGTGGTGGACATGCGAGCGGAGCTCAGTGCGCTGCAAGGCACGTGGAGGGTGTCCCTGCGACAGTTGCAATCTATCTTAGGGAAGTTAAATTTTGCATGTAGAATTATCCCCATGGGGAGGATATTCTGCAGAAGGATGTCACTCGCTACTACAGGTATTGTGAAACCGCACCACTTCATAAAAGTTTCCAGGGCTATGCGGGACGACGCGAGGGTATTTATTGGGCGGGCGCTTCTTCAAAAGAAGGGCGCCACCAACGCAGAGTTAGAACTTTACACAGATGGATCTGGACCGGTTGGCTGCGGTGCATATCTCCAAGGGAGATGGTGCTTCGCGGTGTGGCCGGAGGAATGGGAAGTAGCAGGTTTAACAAAGAAACTTACATTCCTCGAGTTATTCCCCATGGTGGTGGCAGTACACATATGGGGTACGACTTTCAGGGACCGGCGAGTCATATTCCACTCGGATATGCTATGCTATCTTCGCCTGAACATATGCTTCCAGGCGAGACATGTCCCAGTAATAGCGAACGGAATTGCTTATGCCCTTTCTCGGTTTCAGGAGGATCGTTTCAGGGCATTGGCCCCTCAGGCGAACGCCCTGGGGGAATGCATTCCTGCGGAACTCTGGGAGCTTGGAGCTGCCAGGTGACGAGACTCGTGAGACAGTCTGTTGCCCCGGCAACATGGACCGCGTACAGACGCGTGAGAGGCAAAATGGGATGGCCTAGTGGCAACGGCCGGTGGTGCTACGACGGAAGATAAGACCATAGGAATCCTGCTTTGGCACCTGCTGCGGTGCGCCGTGCAAGGCGAAACAAGAGCCGTAGTAGGGAGACAGGTCACGGCGCTGGCTTTTATGTTTAAGCTTGCCGGGCAGAGGGCCCTTACAACGGAGTTCCTAGTGAGCAAGGTGGTGCGCGGAATGTTTAACGGTGATCGCAGGCCGGATAACAGGCGGCCGATTACCTTTTCCTTGTTACTGAGAATGGCTCAGGTGTTGGTGCTGGTTTGCAGAAACCCCTTTGAATCTCTACTTTTCCGAACGGCTTTTTCCCTGGCGTTCTCCGGAGCGTTTAGGATAGGGGAGTTAGTCGCGAACAGTAGACACGGTTCTGGGGGACTGCAAGTGGTAGATACCTGCCTGAAGGAAGGCACGGTAGTAATTTGGTTACGGAGGTCCAAGACCGACCAAGTGGGAAAAGGAAGAGAAGTGGTTCTGCATCAGGTTGGCACGAAGTGTTGCCCATATGCTTGTATAGAGGAGTACCTTGCGCAGCGACCGGCGGGACGGTGTTCGCTGCTGGTACACGCTGATGGGACGGCACTTTCACGGTATCAATTCAAGAAAGTGTTAAAAAGTGCATTGCAACGGCTCGGGTTTGAACAGTCGGAATTCGGGACACATTTTTTCCGCATTGGGGCAGCCACGGAGGCAGCCAGGCTGGGTTTGCCCGACACTGCAGTAAAACGCATTAGTAGATGGGAATCAGAGCATTTTCTTTCCTATGTGAGGCAGAGTGCAGTGGTGTAATGGTTGTTGCCAGGCACGTTTCTGATCTGGTCTGAAATGATAAAAAGAAGATCTTGGCGTAACGCGTGCGACCCGGTCAGTCTGGATAAAGCAAGACAGAAGATCAACCAGCAGCTCGCGAGTTTCGTTAGAAAGTTGGGGTTTGTCGCCATCCGTTATAAGGAGTTCAAGCCGGTCGGTGCCGACGATTTTTTCGGAAACAACAAGGTTCACCTTACGGAAATGGGGCTGGAGCTAGAATTTAGGGAGAGCGTTTTATGGGCCTTGGCTTTGATGTCCAGCAGGGGGGGATCGCAGTCTCGGGAAGCGTCCCTCGCGTGCTCCGTGGCGTGGGGTGAGTTGCCCGGCCCACTGGCCTAAGTGGGCGTTGGTTCTACCTCACAGGGCGTGCTTAATATAAGCATTGGGGCTTTGGGCAGGGCCCAAAGCGTGAGGTCACTGTCCGTGGCCGGGCTCCTCCCCCGGTAAAAGGATTACAGTAGTTCATGGAAATAAAGTTATGTGTTGTTGTTTACAATTGTTTATAATAAAGCTGTGGCCCGTTGTTCTCCCATTTCAGTCGTCATGTCCTTTATTTATCACCTTAGCCTAAATGGATCATGCATGGGTCATGGATTCAGTTGTTCTTATAAGCTGCATTCCACTGTGGAACCTTCTTCAATACATAAGCTGGTATCTTATCTGCATCTAGAGTCCCACTATAGGTAACAAATCTGAGACAAGAAAATAAATATTGTTAAACAATTGAATATAGTAGTTAAGATGTTAAAGGTTTTATTTTTTATGTTTTATTTTATTTGTTTCTGTTATAAAGATTAGTTATTCAAAACACATTGTAAATATTGGATCTTCAGTGACTTGGCCCTCAATTAATTGTTTCTGCTGGTAAGTGATCTCAAGGCAAAACATATTTTAACTGTTCAGTTTCCTTAGGCTAAATTTCTGTATTCTCATAGAGAGAGAGTATCAATGGATGGCATAAGAGCAGCATTTTATAAGTAAAGTGTCAATGTACGGTATATGAAATTCTTTAAAGCAAGGAATCAAAAAGAGCCAGCAAAAACAAGATCTCCTTAAATGATATACTGTTATATGAAAGAGCTTGCTGACATATGGCCAATACTGCATGGATTGTTCCTATTTTCCTTTCAAAAGACCACAGTAGTGCTCTAATGACATAAGCTAGAGACCATAGACTTTGATCATTAATACAATTCATAATTAATGATTTATTAAAGCATTATACAACATTACATTTACTATTGAAGCTCAGAATCAGCCGCTGTTTTTGGTATCCCCTACTCAAATAGGAGAGTTGGCTTTTTTTACCAGGAAGCTGCTAAATTGTACCAATACAATGATCTCCATTGGCTGGAGACTTGTATTAGAACTTTCCCTTGGCATCAAGCGTTTGCGTTTGAGAGATTGGAATGCTAAAGTAGGGACACAATAAAAAAAATGTTTAGGTTATTTACAATACCATTCCCAACTGGGTCTTATGTAAATATATTATTACAGGTGCCTCCCATGGTATAAATTATCCAATTAAAAAAATGGATAGATAGTAAACCCTTTTCTAGAAGGAGCACTCCGACCCAGGGAAATAACCATAAAAATGTACTTTTCTTCAAACCATTAAAAACAATTGGTGAATCACATCACATTTGGGTAGACATAAAGAGGCTATTTACCTAGATGTTCAAACATAACATATACCATCTAGGAAAGGCACATCAAAATATGGGAAAGTATGAAAAAGTGGTCTCAATCTAGGTACATAAAAGGGAAATTCATGCCAAAGTGGGCGTGATAAAAGACAAAAATGGTAGGGCCTTAACAAAAGAAGATCAGATAAAAAAAGAGGTGGCAGGAATACACAGATGATCTATACAGAAAGGGTCTTAACAGCAGCGATGACCAATTAAATGAGCCAGATATCTTGGAGAGCAAAGTGGGATGGGCCCTAATATGCTTTGCTGAAAACAGGACTGCATGAGTTGATGGAATCCAAGTTAAACTATTCAAAATTCTACAAGATGGTGCTGTGAAAGTGTTGCTTGCCTTATGTCAACAAATTTGGAATTCTCAAAACTGGTTAATAGACTGGAAAAGGTCAGTCTACATCCTAATCCCCAAAAAAGGCAGTGCCAAAGAGTGCTCCAATTGTTGAACAATTGCACCCATTTCACATGCCAGCAAGGTAATGCTTAAGGTCCTACAAGCTCTACTCCAGTAATATATGAACCAGTGACTACCAGATAGGCAAGCCGGATTCCGCAGGGGAAGAGGTACAAGAGATCAAATTGCCAATGTCCGAGGGGTTAATAGAAAAAGCAAGAGAGTTCCAGAAAAATATATACTTCATAGACTATTGAAATCCTTTGACTGTGTGGATCACAAAAAAATGTGGCAAGTTATATAAAGAGATGGGAGTACCAGATCATCTCATTCACCTCCTGGGGAATCTGTATGTGGACCAAGAGGCCATGGTCAGAATCGAACATGGAACAATAGAATAATTCAAGATTGTAAAAGGTGTGCGGCAAAGTTGCATATGTCACTTTATTTATATAAACTTGTACGCTGAGTACATCATGCGTAAGGCCATGCCGGATGGATTCAAAGCAGGAATCAATATTGCTGGAAGAAATATCAACAACCTCAGGAACGGGAATGATAATACTCTGATGGCTGAAAGTGAGGAGGAACTAAAGGACCTATTGATGAGGGTAAAAGAAGAGAGTGTAAAAGTTGGCCTGCTGCTCAACGATAAGAAAACGACTATCATGGCAAACAGCAATCTTAGTCCCTGGCAAATAAATGGAGGCAGTTATAAATGTTACTTTCCTGGTATCCAAGATCTCTTCACATGGTAACTGCAGCCATGATATTAAAATACATTCCTCTGGTGAGAAGAGATATGGCAAGCTTGAACAAGCTAGTAAAAAGTAAATATATTACACTATCAACAAAGATCCGAATAGTTAGAACTATGGTATTCCCAGTAGTAACATACAGATGTGAGAGCTGGACCATATAGAAGTCTGAGTGCCGTAGAATTGGCGCCTTTGAATTGTGGTGTTGGCGAAAACTGCTTAGAGTCCCTAGAGAGGACTCTAATGCTGGGAAAGATTGAAGGCACACAAAGAAAGGGGATGGCAGAGATGTAGATGTATAGATGAGGTAATTGAAGCAATGAATATGAACTTGATGGAGCTCAGTGGGGTAGTGACTGACAAATGTACCTGGCGTGCTCCGTTCCATAAAATTTTATTGGAGCTATAGAAATATCCACTTACAAAGGATAAGGTAAAAGATCCGCATACACATATTCCTGAGGAACATCTTTCTGGATGAAACATGTAGGAATGCTCCATTTTATGAGAATCTTTTACTTTATCCATTGTAAGTAGATTTTTATCTAGCTCCCAAGTAATTTGCTACAATGGTGGGTCCTTTTTGCTCTCTTTTTTCTTTTTTATATGTTGATGATATAATATAGTACTATCAATAACCAACCACTCACATATTCATACTGAATCACCTAGAAACACTTAATCAGTTTAGTGCTATCTTAGAACTCATATTCAACACAGATAAATCAGGTGTAGTGCCCCTTTATATGAACCATGACAGTCCAGAGATATGCCAGAGTAATTTCCCATTCCAATGGACTAATTGGGAAATATCCAACCTAGGTATAGAATTGCCGGATGACCTTTCCAGACTATACCAAATCAACTATCCTCCTATAATAAAACAAATTGCTAAAGGGAGAACAACTACCATAAAAATTAACCCCTTAGCTGGCCTGCCTTATCCATTTTGGCTTTACACGGGCTATCACAATACCATTGAAGACTAAACACATGGGCAGATGTTGAAGACACAGGCATTCTAGAATATACCAGAATAACATGCAGCAACACAGGCTTAGTGTTGGTCTAGCTTCCTCAAACATGACTCACTACTACCTAGCTGCTTTTTAGGTGGTACGACTCAAACATTACCAAGCCCTGGATTAAAATAGTATCAGCCTTTTACCACCATTTTGAACTACAACACCTCCCCCTGCCACCACAACATTGGCCAAATAAAATTAAAGACTATATTACATTTCACAACAACAAACTGAAGCTATTAATTACAACCTCAACATCCATTATGTCTAGAATATACCATCCAATTAAAAATAGAGAACTGATGACCTTTGTGAACCTCAAAATGCAATTTTACCCAGATAGAATTCATTGTATAAAAGCAAAGCACTTATACCACAATATAGCAGAACATCTAATCACACTAAACACTACCATGGCCTTAAAAACTGAGAGAACCAGAATGCAATTGTACTTATAAAAAACAGCTGAACTCACTCAAAAGGGTGTTCTGTCCCACATTTGATCACAAATGGCTCTCAATACATGATTTAATACACAAATACAGAACAAAAATTACTTCTTTATGCTTCAGAGGCTACCACCTCCTGGGCACAACCTGTGTGGTTTGTTGTTGATGGTCAGTCGTAGAGTCGTGTCTGACTCTCTGTGACCCTATGGACTGCAGAATGCCAAGCACATCTTGTGTCTTTGTGCTCATCCATAAGTTTTTTTTTGGTAAAGATACTGGAGTGGGTTGCCAGTTCCTTCTCCAATGGACTGGGATTTGTCTGACCTCTCTGTTATGACCTGCCCATCTCTGGTGACCCTACATGGTTTAGCTCACAACTTCAATGAAATACACAAGCCCCTTAACCACAACAAGACAGCGATCCAGAAGGTGTCCATGTGTGGTGGAGCTGTCCAAAAATCCAAAATTACTGGAGGATAGTCCCCATGCTCATACAAGTTTTGACAGCACATTCCCTACACTGGAACCCTCTTCCATTTGTTCTAAGTGGTCCATTACACTCAGTCCCCCCTGCCAAACATAATTTGACAATACAGATCTTGATGGCTGCTAAAAGTCATTGCAGCCTGCTGGCTACAAATTGAAGCCTTGTGTCTAAAGTGATTAAACAAAAAAAATCGGGCAATTATTCCATACAGAAAAATTCACCCACCATATAAAGACTAAATGTTTTCCATTTTATTTATTCTTTTGTGGTCAGAAAAAGAAAAATATTTTAATAAAAATAAACAACCACAAGTAATAAGTACTTTGTCAACTGAATATTATTTTAAAAAAACTTGCATTCAAGTTTATAATTCTTTACCATTCATCCTTGGGTACATTACACCTGAGAATTTGGAATCATCAGTGAAAAGCCACGTGTAAACGAAAGAATGGGCATGTTCAGACCCCACTCTGATTGGATAATTTACTCCCTGAAGTTGGAGTTTACCCAGTCTTTTGTTTCCCACATGGTTTACACTGAAAACAATAGATTCAGAGTCTTGGGGGTAATCAACAATTATTGACAATGGTCAATTATTAAAAAGAGATATCAATCTGTTCTTAGTGGATGGATCAGAAAGGCTGATTGACAATTTAAAGTTGCAAAATTCAGTTGCAGTTTTTAATAAATTCCAGTTGATAAAGTTATTACCTATAATTTTAAATGATACCATATTTGGAACCACCGCTATGTTGTTTTAAATACATTATGACGAGCTAGTTTGGCTGAGCACTAGGACCCAGGAGGGTTTCCTCCTGTAGTTTAGCAATAATACTGACATAGAGATAGCTCAGTGAGCATGGACTGGGTTATGGCTGCATACTGTCTGCAGAGATCTCACTATCCTACACAGTACAGGATGGAAGGATTAACTGTGAGGATATAGCCTGCCAGGCGGAGCAGCGACTAATGCACAGAGGTGGCAGGACAATAAGGATTAAAGGGTAAGTCATGTGTTTCGTGCCTTTCAATGTACCCCAGGTCTGTATCAGTGGAACATGACAGTGACTATGCAGCCTGCACCATATTGCACTGCAATCCTGCACAAGTTGGCTCACACACTTGTAAACAAACTGTTATTGGCTTGAAGGCCAAGGCTGAGATGACTTCATTATCTAATATGATAACAATTTATAATACATGTATTTATGTGTTCTGGCGTGTAAAATAGTACAAATATTAATTATCTACATATTTATAAAAACATATAAATTATTATATCACAAACTTAAACATAATATATATCTTATAATATGGAAGGATGCCTTTCATAGAGACACATTATACTTTAGAAAAATATTTAAGACCCAGACGTACAAGTTTTAGTAGACTTGGCTCCTGGAGATTTAAATACATATACATTTTCCTCTCTCTATATACAAATATACTTTGTGAAAGGCCAGTAATACAGTTGAAAGGTGAGTGTGTTACAAGATACCTTGATAGCTTTCTTACTTAACAAACTATATACAGAGTAACGAAGAGAGACAATATTTATATATATGTGTGTGTGGGTATATATATATATATATATATATATATATATATATATATATATATATATATATATATATAAAACAAATAATACTCTGTACGGTGGAGAGCTTTTCTCACTCTAGTGCTCACCATATACTAAATGATTGTTGTGAAATACACATATATATATATATATATATATATATTATATTTACTTATATATACATGTATGCATGTCTTATCCAGTTTTAACGTATGGATTTATTGGCAAGGGTCTTGTGCAGCTGATACAGTTCCCTAGGTACTTAAGGACTTATAGTCAGAGAGTGTATTAAAATATAATGTAAAATAAAAACTTTTACTGAAATAGTTAAGCAAAATGCCACCACAAGATCTTTCGATGCTGTAATGTGTGATGTACATACAGTAAGCTCTCCCATCTCTAATAGACTGTATGATCAATAGAACTGGCTACTTTAATCAATTTCTCTTTTCCTTTGGGTATATGTCTGTGATGTCATAACATGGTATCTTTGTACTGCATAACAGTATATGTTTGGCTCTCTATAAATATGTCATAACAATAACTGCCCCAGAGATAGCTTAGCTTAGATTCTGAAGTCTCACAAATTTCGACTTGTGTATTAAAATGTTCAGTCTTTTGTACTAATATCCATTGCTTTATCCCAATGGCGGCCCCCAGGCACTTCCCATGCGGCCCCCAGCCTATTATAGCTAACTTGTACTCCTTAACAATAGGATTACATGGAAAACAACTGTTGCTTTATACACTCACAAGTTGTTTGTTTGTTTTTTTGTATGAAAAATATTAGGTAATTGAATAAAAATAATTGAAACTAACAGGAAATGCTATGAGCATACTTTCGTCTGTAGTTCTCATTGGCTGACAGGGGGCAAGCCCCCAAGAGCAGTTAAACATCTGAACTGGATTTTGTGCTCTGAGACCTTAATTAAAAAAATAAAAAACACACTGTGGCACATTATTAAATACCCTCCTTCTTAGATAAAATGAGTTTCTGTGTCCCTTTAAGAAGATGGTCAGCATATGAGAGCCTTCAAGTGAAACAGAAGGCCGTCACTACTTTATCCTGTCCACTTTGAAATGGTTAACCTCTTTCATTTCTGCTAAGTGGCTACATGCTGCTGTCAGTGAAATAGTTAAATTGATTAAAGTATTAGGAACTATTTTTGTAAGTTTTATCAGCAAAAAGAATTGATTCACTATCAGTAGGATATTAGTTCAATTTAATGCAGAATTGTTTTCATGCACCCTCAGGAAAGCGGAAGTTGCGCACATAGCGTAAAAAAACTGCAGTTGCATCAGTTTTGTGCCAAGATGCTGAGTTATGATTTTAATAGCTAAACTAGTGTATGATGTGAGGGACTCGGACGGCTCTAAATAGTTTATCAATGAATGTATTGATCAGTAATCCTGATTCATAGACGAGGAGTAACTGAAGTGTGTCAATGTAGAGGCAGAATAAAAGCTCTTTACTATATTCAGTTATTACATGAACAGCAAGATGAATTTGCATATGTATTCATTACATAATTGTCATAGTTTGTTATTAAAAAAAAAATAGATAATTTAGCTTGGTATTTTTAATCAGAAATGATCAGAAACGATCTTCACTCTTTCTCTAACTCTAACTCTTCCTCTAACAGTAGAGGTTGATAAATAAGAGACACATTTGCACCTGGTATAAAAATGTATATTGACACAGACTTTACCAATTATAAATTAATTAGTGCATTAAATTAGTTATTTAATGCCCCAATATATTTTTAATTTCTACAATAAGATTCTGCATTTGCTGTATCACTTTAAAATGTTTAGTGTTAAATAATTGAAGTTGAAAGTATGGTATCTTACATTTAAAGTATATATTAACCGACAGTGTCCTTAATCTAATTTTTACAGTGGATGAGCATGTCTAATTGATGTAAATGAGGACACAAGCTTTACCGTTTTAAAGTCTTTACAATTATGCTGATTTGACTAACAGGGAATGGTCATTGCGCTTTTCACCGCCCACCCCGGCCCGCCATCCCCCCATATAAGAGTTAATGTGTGTTTATGTGGCTCAGTTGTGTCTGACTCTCCGTGACTCCATGAACAACAACATACCATACTGATCCACTTAGAAATTGGAAGAGATACTGGAGTGGGTTGCCAGTTCCTTCTCCAATGGGCCACAGCATACAGCTCTTGGTGCCTCATTCATTTGCGATTTGGCCAATTGAACAGGGCTCTATATAAGCACAAAACATATTTTTTTACAGAAGTTTTTAGTTAGTGAATACCTTGCTTTTGGATAGAAGTTCACTAACTAAAAACTTCTGTAAAAAAATATGCTCTGTGTTTATATAGAGCCCTATTTAATTGGCCAAATCGCAATTGAATGAGGCCCTTGGTATTCTTAGGTGTCCGATCCAAGTACTGACCAGGTACAACCCTGCATCACCTCTTGGTTCCCGGACTGGAACTGAACCCAGGTTGCAGAGGTGAAAGCACCGAATCCTAACCACTGGACCACCAGGGAACCCTATGAGAGTTAATAAGCTTAGATAAATAGCACAGAGAGAAGGTACTTTCAGATAAAATGTTTTTAGAATACCTAACTTTTTAGCTCAGTTATCAACCACTTCCACCACTTTCCTTAATGACAACACAATGCAATTATTTGTATTTATATGTGTATTTCTCGCGTTATTGCAATAACTTGTATCTTAGCTGTGTCAGTTTAACTCCAATATATCAAAACAGGTTAATATATATAAAAAATAGCTGTTCTAAACAGCCCTGGTTTTATTGCTCAGTTAATGACGTACATAAAAGCTAAACTTGCTGCGGCATCACAGGACCAGCTGGGTATAACAATTTGAAGTTACTTAGAGTCTAAAAACAGCTCCTGTTAACATACACAGAAATTTAAAATAGTAACAGACACTCATGAATCATTGTGTTCATGCTGGGTTTTTTTTGGTCCTTTTTAATCTAATGTATAAAATTAATTAATACACAAGGATATAAATGTGTGTGCGCTGACAACTTGAGGTAGCAAGCTGCCTCCTGGAAATGTGTTGCCCTAGGCCTGAGTCTAATATGTGTCCCCCAAATAGGATCTAGTCTATTTGGAAGCCACATCCTGTCAAGACACTGGGGCTGTGGCTGCGCCACAGCTCTACATGATTGTGCAAAAAATGTACTTCAGGCAAAGAACTATTCCATCCTCCTACATGGCGCAACTCAAACGGTGCGGAGTCGACATTGAGGCCATCACTATGTTCAGAGCAGGCACTCGGCCACCCAGGGCCTCCAGGCGCGCCTCTCATAGCTCAAGGCCTCTTCTGTCTGCGTGCCATATGAGCCAGATCGGAGGATGGACTAGTTCTTTGCCTGCACTACACATCCCCTTGTTCTGACGGGATTCAGCTTCCAAAAAGACTAGGCCCCCAAATATTTCAGTTATACACAGGCAGCATTCTGCATCATATGTTCCCGCTATACAAGGGCAAGGTCGAACCTAGAGCGCCACACACAGCCCTGGATTTGAGGATTTCCTTTTTGTGTACAGGTGAGACAATCAGGATGAAGGTGTACACAGCAAGGATATCCTTAAATCTAGGCCTGCCAGAACCCAGCTTGCACACCCCTTCTATGTCATTATACCAAATGCCTGAGACAGACTTACGCCTCTGTATATGCCTGAACAGGACCCCAGTTATAATACAAATGAAGTATACATAGAAATAAATATAATTACAGTTGGTTGTTGCTAAGAAATTAAGCAATATGCTGCTGAGACACAGCCTATGGTTGGCTAGTATACCTAGTCCTATATACACATTGTATGCATGAGCAACAGAAGGCGGACCTTTGCAGGGACTGTTTTAAAGATTTTTTTTTTCGCTTTTAAACACTTACTAAAAAAATGATGTTTAAATATGCAAATAAATACATAGTTAGTTTATTTTAATATAAAAAACATTGAACCTTCCATGTCTATTTAAAGATGAACTGGAGCGAATTCCCAGTACAATTTAAGACAAATTATGTTACACAGTTAAAAAGCATTTGCTTTGCACACTGCAATACAAGAATGCATTCTTTACACAGTGTGATTATATTATTATTATTTGGGTAATTGATAAAAGGGAGCTTTAGGGGAACTACATTTTTCATACACTTCGAGCCATTGGGTTAGAAAACGACACACTTTTTAATGAGTTGAAAGTAATCTCTTTTTTTGTAATTAAATTTTTCTTTTTTATTTACCATGAAAAATAACATTGCCAAGTTTTTGCAATTTTGCTTAAAAACAGCTAGAGATGCCAAAAATGTTTGAAACTCTCTATAATTTTGTGCAAAAAAACACCCAATTTGAAAAACATGCAAAAGGTTCTGGTTGAAATCCAACACAGTGTATAAGGTTCATGTAATAAAAAATGTGTGTTAATTTAGGTGTATGGATGCACAAACACATGGAAATAGTTAAACATGGAACTTACTATTCTAATATTTTCTAAAATATAATGAGTGTAGATTGGGTGTATAAAGGGACACTGAGACCCAAATCATGAAGTAAAAAAGTAATATTTTACATATTAAGGAAATAATTATGAAAATCATAGCACCTTTACAGATTTTCTAAATTGAGACAAAGAAGTCTTATCCTTCATCCCAGTGAGTATCTGTGTAATAAATCAAACTCTTGTGAATAGACAACGGATTCCCAAGGCTCAGTAACATTTTCTATGATGTACTAGATCATGACAAGAGCAGGACATCAACTCAATTTTTGTATTAGGTTTCTACAGAGTACTGATTTTCCATACTCTTTTGTAGAATTTAAACCATGCTCTTCTATATGCATGTCATATAATTTGGAACTAAAGTGGCCCATTAATAATAATTGGCACTTGTTAAATGATTAAGAAAGGCCATCATTACTTACTGGAAAATATGGTGCAAATAAAAAATCATGTCTGTTCAAAAGTCTCCAGGCAAGACATAACATTTTAATTAACCCCTTACTAAATCAATTCTGAGAGTAGCATAGTCTCTCTAATAAATAGATGGTAATCCAGACCTGGGTCCCTTGCTCATTGTATTAGATTAGTGGCATCCCAATGATGAAAGACAATTTTGGCAAAAACGTAGGTCTGAGAATCAGAGGGTTATCGTGCAAAAAAATTCTGCCTTGTATTTCTGATATTGTCTGTCCTTGGGGTCCGGTTCTGTCTAATATGGTACAGGAAATTTCTTCTTAGTGATGGCATAAGTGAGCAAAAATGAATAAAAATGCCCCATAAGTTGGCACCATCCTATATAGCACTCTACTTAGTGCTGTCTATCTTCGGGTGAATATCACATTTGGGGTTTTTCTATTTAGATGCAGTTGAATAGTTTAATGCCTTCTTGAATATAAATGGATGAAAATACTGTTGAACCTCCTTTACATGTATGATAACTGCAAGCTTAAAAATTAAAATTAATATGTCTGATTTTTTTGTGTAACTATTTAGAGCTTGTAATATTGTTGTGCTAAAACAAATGGTTCTAAGGCCAAATTTGCATCTTTGGCTGTCCCGTAGGTGATTGTGGACA
Organism: Discoglossus pictus; assembly: GCA_027410445.1. Lineage (NCBI taxonomy): Eukaryota > Metazoa > Chordata > Amphibia > Anura > Alytidae > Discoglossus > Discoglossus pictus. The sequence continues at coordinate 189,234,816 of CM050168.1, read as the reverse complement.
GGGAGCTTGTAATCGGATTGTGAGTGGCTAATAGAAGATGTGGCAATATTAATAGCGATTTTAAGTGTGTAAAAATTTACAAATTGGGCAATAGAATAGGGCCCTTTGTGATGGTAGTTAAACAATGTATGCCATGTCAGAAAATAAATAAATATAATTTATAAACTAAGGCCCTCATTCAATTACAATTTGGCCAATTGAATAGGGGGCTAAATAAGCACATAACATATTTTTTTAAAGAAGATTATAGTTAGTAAATATCGATCCAAAAGCAAGGTATTCACTAACTAAAAACTTTTTAAAAAAAAATATGCTATGTGCTTATTTAGAGCCCTATTCAATTGGCTGAATCGCAATTGAATGAGGGCCTAAGTTAATGAAACTTCAATCATAACAAGAAAGAAGAATGAGTAGAGGAATGAGAATGGTTAGAAGGAGAGAGAGAGTAAACATCCTACCATTGTGGCCAATTGGTGCTTTATAAAAATGAACTTCCAAATTAGCCTGATCAACCTATAGACAATGCCAATCACCCAAATTGATTTTTTGCAGCAGCCTCCATTTAGTAATAGGATAGCCCTGGGGTATTCCAACTGCCACCATTAGACCAAATAGACCTTATATACAGTGTGTTATCATCAAAACTGCATTAACTTGCCTAGAGAATATGGCCATTTTGGTGGAGGCCTCAGAAAACAATGTTTTGTACTCTCCTCTTACAGTTGTAGTCTACACACTCTCAATTGCACCAATTGAGTTATGGAGATATATGGAGATATCAATTGCTCTCTACTGATCATGCAACTAACAAATCAGGGGTGGTCCGGATTCCTAAAGTAGTTTGTAAATGGTCCAAAAGAACACTTGAAACACTTGTAATCTGCTCTTTTAAATTCATGATATCAAATTTGTGATGCCAGTGTCCCGTATGTAATGTCAGAGGGTAAAAGTATCTGGGAGGTATATAAATGGTTGATCTTTAATTATTCATGAATAAATTTGGTACATTCAATTTTATTCATTAAAATCTACAGCACTCCACCCATTTTGAATAATTGATGTTGTATAAACTCTTGTAATATTGCATGGTATTCGATTAAATTAAAGGGGGCAAAAAAAAATCAATTATTTTGTCATACATTAAAAGTTATATGTTTTAAACATTACATATTTATGCATGTTTCCAAAAATCTTAACTTGTATTCTCCAGCACAATATAGCACTCATTTAAAAAAATAAGTGAAGTTAGCTTACCGTATTTATCGGCGTATAACTTTTTCTCCCTGAAAATAGGGAGCAAATGATAGGTGCATGTTATACGCCGATATTCCCTCCCCCCTCCTCATCCTCAACCTCCCTCCTCATTCTAAACCCCCCTCCGCATTCTAAACCCCACCCCTCCTCAACCTAATCCCACCTCCTCAACCAAACCCCCCCCCCCCTTAAATAGCTCCCCCTCACTTATCTGATTCTGCTCCGGAGGGGGTTTAGGTTGAGGAGGGGAGGGGGTTTAGAATGCGGGGGGGGGGGGGGTTAGAATGCGGAGGGGAGTTTAGAATGAGGAGGGGGGGTTGAGGTTGAGGATAGGGGGGTTGAGGTTGAGGAGGGGGTTGAGGGGGTTTGAGGATGGGGGGGTTGAGGATGGGGTTGAGGATGAGGAGGGGGGTTGAGGTTGAGGAGGGAGGTTTAGGAGGGGGGTTGAGGAAGGAGGATGAGGATGGGGGGTGGAGGAGGGGGATGGAGGAGGGGTTGAGGAGGGGGGTTGAGGTTGAGGAGGGGGGTTGAGGAAGGAGGATGAGCATGGGGGGTGGAGGAGGGGGTTGAGGAGGGAGGATGAGGAGTGGGGTTGAGGTTGAGGAGGGGGGTTGAGGAAGGAGGATGAGGATGGGGGGTGGAGGAGGGGGTTGAGGATGGGGGGTTTGAGGAGGAGGATGAGGAGGGAGGTTGAGGATTTTGCTTAAAAGTTCTTTATTTGAATTTTTTTTTTCTTCCTGAAATTTCCTTCTTAAAATGAGGTGCGTGTTATACGCCGGTGCGTGTTATATGCCGATAAATACGGTATTTTTTGAGTCAGTCAGAATCTTCCAATTAGCTTTTGTCAATCACGAGGAGGATCACTATATTTGTGCGCTTATGAAGAGCACAGCTAACCAGTTTGCTTTTATCATCCATCTTGTGTACAGTAGAATACTTTTTGGTATGGTGGATGAGGCCCTCCTTTTTTTAATATGGCTTAGGGTGCAGCATTTTCTGCAAAAACATTCCTTAATATCAGGATACGAAAAGCACACATACTCAAGCTCCAAGCTGGCAGGGAATGATGAAGCCAGACAAGATGGAACTTTCTAAACACAACCAAAGTTTGTAAAAAATGTTGTTTATAAAATTAATGTTATGCTTATGGCTGTGAAAGCTTTTACTTTGCTGTTAGTTTGTTATATGCTTCACAAACATGATGTTTTTCCTAAGCTATAGTAATCTTTTAAATAACATTTTAAATAATACTAATAAAAATAGACCCAATTAAGTGGCTTACACTTTGTATTTGAGACTAAAAAAAGTTTAATGGTTGGTTAATCATGCGTAAAGTACGTTTAAATTATCAGAGCAGCTGGTATTAAATGGGGAAGTTGTCTGAAAGTTCTGCACTAGTGAGATCTGATTACACTCTGGGCGCGCTCTGTATTTTCTCAGGCCTGCTGGTAGAAATCAGTAAACAATAATCTCATTGGCTGCAAAATTTAGACACAGGAAGTGGCTGGTGTGTGAACCTGAGAAGTAGGGGACTTGTCGCCATGGGAACCGGGAGTAGGTGGCTCAGTTCTCTTTCCTTTAACCATTTTGCAGCCAGAGTGACTTTGAGTGCTGTGATATTCAGGCCTCTGAAGTGTCAGAGGGAGATATTTACTAGTGCATTCCAATAAATATTATACACACAGTGCTTCTTTGTACAGTAAACAAGTGTGCAAGAGAAATATTACGGTGTATATGTAATTGTGTGTAAAGATGTGTGTGTATATATATATATATATATATATATATATATATATATAGTCCCCAGATTACAGACAACCAGGCTTTTCGAATTTGTTTCTACTTTGTTTGAATTAAAAGAAAAAGCAAAATAGTTTCTGTAGCTTATTATTACAGTACAGTGTATAGTTATTATTAGTATTACAGTATTGCACTGTATAATTATTACCACATATGAGCCAGTATAGTATTGTTATTATTTTATTTTTTTTCATCTGACAACCAAGTTACCTGCGAATCTGGTTTAAAGACATTGGCCCCGATTAAATTCCAAGTTCGTAATTACCTTCATACTGACCGATTGTCTGCGGGTTAGACATGTTTTACATATATAGGAGTATTTAATTGACTCAAGCCTGTAATTATAGGCTCACAGCCCCAACACGCAACCCCCCGTAACTAGCATTTCAGGGCATGATCATGATCAATTAAGCAAGCCCGTAAGTTACAACTTAGAAAGAGCCAATGGTAAATGTATTTGACAACCGCAGTGCTTTAGAGCCTGTAATTCGCAACTGGAATGCGAGTAGCAAAATGTAGCTAATTAAATATCAGTAACATTTATAGGCTCCATTACGTGTTCAAGTAATTGCAATTTGGACAATTAAATAGGGGCCATATATATATATATTTTTTTTTATCATTATTTATTTATATATATATGTATATATATATATATGTATATATATATATATATATATATATATATATATAGTGTAATAACTGTATCTCTCGTTTCAGACTTAACTTGTTTCAGACGTATAAATGTGAACACAAATGTACTATTTTTTTTACTATAGATAGATAAATATAGATATGTAACACTTACCTTACATATATCTATGTATCTATCTATCTAAATACATACACACATATATGTATCTATGTAAGGTAAGTGTAGATATTTTAGTCTGAACCTGTATACAAAAAGCACTGCAATACTAGCTGATCGTGTTAAACATTTTAATATGTTTGTTTTGATGTGAAATTTAAAGGACTAGTGGACAAACTATTTTTAGAAAGCAACAATATAAATACAACTATTACACATTTAAACTTATGATTTTTTTTTGTGTGTGTTCCATTCTGTGTGTTAATTTCTTAGGGCCTCATTCAATTGCGATTTGGCCAATTGAATAGGGCTCTAAATAAGCACATAGCATATTTTTTTTAAAGAAGTTTTTAGTTAGTGAAGACCTTGCTTTTGGATAGATGTTTACTAACTAAAAACTTCTTTAAAAAAATATGTTATGTGCTTATTTAGAGCCTTATTCAACTGGCCAAATTGCAATTGAATGAGGGCCTTTGGAAGGTGTGCTTTTGAAAACTAATGAGTTTTTTTATTAGGCTTGTTGAAAGGATTGACATCGATTTACATAATGCAGATAAAATCTTCCTCTCCATTTAAAACCTCATCCCACCTCAAGACATTAATAAGCAGAAACCAAAATGCATATAAAATGTAAAAAAATTGACTGTTTATTATTTTTTGTTATGTTCTAATAACATGTTGCCTATTTTTAAAGGAGTAGTACCCCATGGTAGGTTAATTTGTGTTTAAAAAGTAAAAATTAAAGCCATCAGTACATAAAATATTTTTAAAAGGAATGTTACCTGCCTGATGTGCTGGAGCCATCTCCCTCCTGACACATGACTCATATCGTTCGCTGGAAGCCATTAAAGTCACCTAGTTGTGATGACTCCCTTATCCCTGTGCTGTGTGCCTGTGTGATCATGCCTTCATTCGTGATTACAAAGTGTTTTTATTGTCTGATTTTTTTAAACAGTTAATTAACAATTCTACTAGATAAAAAGAACTGCCAGATAATGTAAGTCATGTAACAGGAAGGTGGTGGAGAGAGACCCAGCACCTCAGGCAGGCGATATTTATTTGATAACCATTTTATTTACTGGTGACTTTATGGCTTACTTAAGAAACACACATTTAAAAAAAAAAAAACAGGTAGGAAGGGCTAGAATAGATGTTTACATTGCTCTTAAATAGGCCAACAATACATTGTAGCATGTGCATATAGTAACCAGTTGAATCTATATTTCTATACATATTTTCTGATAGTTTTGTCCATTTGAATACATTTCAATTGTAAAGTAATATTTTAAAGTTTCATTTTCCTTTCATAACTTGGATAGTATAAGTAATTAATATACTTAAGAAGCTATTTTGTGGTCTATTGTAGTAATTATCTAAAATCTGTATTTTTAATTGGTGTGAGTTACATCTAGCTAACAAAATACATAAATAAAAAAATGACTGTGGAACCATTTTTTTCTATACTGTCTTTTAAATAACTGGATTTTGATATTAGGTAAAATGCTTAGAAAGCAAAACAAAAAATGTTTTTAATGTGGGGTCCAGTTGCTTCCTGCAATGTCTGTCTCAGGAAGGTGTGAACTAATGAGCCTTTCTGTTGAAAGCACTGGCAGTTTTAGATTTAGTTTAGAGAAACATCCTGTACATTCAAAGTCCCCCCTCAGACCCATAAAAATTAAAATGTACAATTCCAGTTTCCACTGCAACATAATTGCATATAAAAAGTAATAAATTAAAGGCAGCATTTTGAAAAATGTTACTATATTCAACTATAGTTCTTAAAAATAGTGTATTTTAAATATATGACTCAGATGATCCTTTAAATTATATTCATAAATCGGAATTAAAAAATTAGATTTTCCACACTGGTAATTTTTGATTATTTATAAATATGTTCAATATTAGTACACTTTGCATATGTGCTGCCCCCTCCTCTTACAATGAAGGGTTAATGCCCCTGAAGGTCCCCTCTCCTGCTGCTGGGATATCTTGGCAGTGTGTTCATTTTCTGCAGCATCTGTTGAAACCCGAGAACAACGCTTGTCAAATCAAGGTCATTTCACAAAGAAAGTGCTCATCTTTACTGAGGATTTTAACCTATTTCCTCATTAATGCAGCAAGACCATGTTATTTAGAATAGATTTTAAATGAAAATAAATACATAATAAACTTAGACTCTGCATTTACTTCCATGTCACCCTGACCTTGGACAACTTATAATGATTTAAAGGGGTATGTAATGTTCCCTGTTTTTAATATTAATATAAACTACCTACATGTTTGCATATCAAAACATGGTTTTATTTACCAATGCTTAAAAGCTCTGTTTTTACTCATTACAACCTTCCAAATAGTCCAAAAAAGTTTTCCCTGAACAGTTAGTATTATTAGTACTAGCCAATCACAGACTGTTTCTCAATGGCATGTTTTGAAATGCTGTTGGGAGTCAATCTGATTGGTTAGTACATGTAGTGCTACAGAGACACTGTGCTTTAGTTAACAGAGGGCAGACCTTTGGACTATGTGTAAGGTTTCAGTGAGTAAAAACCGGTTTTAAGCACTTGTTAGTAAAATTATGTTTAGATATGCAAATAAATACTTAGGTAGCTTATTTTAATATTTAAAACAGGGACATTTTAATATTCCTTTATTATATATTGGCGCCATATTTAAGTCTTCAGAAAAAATTGAAGAACCTCTTTAGGCAATTTTTTGTTTATATACACATTTTAACAAAGTAACTTAATTCATTTTATACTCCTAGATTTTATCCTTTATAATTATCACATGAAAGGTACACTTTACTTAATTCTAAGATGCCCTATACAATTTCATCTGCTGGATCATCCTTGTTTCTTCCTGTTCACGCTCATGTATGGTGCCATGTTTCACAACAGTGATCCAATACCATACTCATAGAAAAGGGACTACACACTACCAGTGTCATACTGCTGCAAGGCGACAAGTGGCATGCTGAGTTAATCACAACATTGGGAATTTACTAAGTCTGATTTTCAGGATATATCTTAAGCAGGAGAAGATTTTCAGGATATCTCTTACGCAGGAGACATTCTTTTATATATATATATATATATATATATATATATATATTTATATATATATATATATATAATGTGTGTAAACTTTTTTTCATTCCCCAAATCATCTTTCAAGATTGATCCAGTTCTTATAATCAGCGAAAATTTCCTATTTTTTGTTTAAATTTATGAAATTAGGTTTCTATTGTTATACATAATGTCAAAAATTACAACAAAACATATATAACTGTTAATTGCCCTTGCACTCTTGCTGACTCTGGCTCTGAGTGATGCTGAGTAAACATTACAAACTGTAAACATGTTTTTTTCCTTTTGTACCCATAAAATAATTGGCCTTTTTAACAAGTGAGACTCCATTACTATATAAACATACCCAGACACTTATAATCGGCATGTCAGATACGTGTAGGACTGGTGAACAAGAGGGGTTTGTGATGTAGCCGGTATCAATTATTCTGTATGAGCACTTCGTACTAAGTCTAACTGAGGCCTATAGTTATCATAAACCAAATCTGGTGCTACTAAGGGATTTCCTGTTGTTAGATATTCATTTATATTAATGAGAGCGTTGTGGTAGGAAGTTGTCTTTTTTTCGTGTTTATGAACTAAAAGAAGTATAAAGATTAGCTGTTTTATTTTATATTTTATGTAAACAGATCCACAGGTATATTATATATTTAGTGAAATACAAACAATTTCCATATGCCTTTCCTAAACTATAAACCAGAATATAACTCTCTTCTCTCAGATCTCCTATCTCCCTGTTCAACTATTAAATTAATTATGTTGCATTCTTAATACAGTATATCAGTGTATATTTTTTTTAAATTTGAAAGTGCATATGTTTATACATATAAACCATTTAATGTAATGGTAACACTTTTTATTTATTGGACATATTTTATTGGTTTATATTACTAAATAAATTCAAATAAAAAAACAAGTGTACACTAATATACTGTATTAACAATGCAGCACAACTAATATAGTAGTAGAATATGTAGAGGAGCACTGTATTCAGATTAGCTGTTTAGCCACCTGGGCAGATCCATTTTCCCAACCCCTTAACATCTGATATGTAGTGAAGAAAAGCAGATCTGCTGATGTTTGAAACACTGAAGTTCAAATGTAAGTTTTAAAAGTTACAGCATTTTGTATTCCAATACTGATTACATATACAAATACTAACCCATGCCTTATAAATACATCTCTGTGTGCTGTGTCACAAACATACTGTCTGTATTTTTCCTTCCTGCAATATGTTGAAGTTCTGCTTTGCTAACTCACGTTGCCAGGTCCTGTGGAAACATAAAGCAGGAAAACACCAAATAACCCCCTGTATTGGCGCAGCGCTCTGTCCTTTTTAAGCAGGTTACTGCAAGAAACCGTTACCAGGGCCATATTAAGGTTTTATGCTGCCCTAGCCCTATTCAGATCTGTGTGCCCCACAATGACTTATTTATTCCTCCTTCTTTCTTGCTATATCCCAATCATAAGTTGTGTGTGCTTGTGTCATTCAGTTGTGTATGACTCTCTGTGACCTTATGGACCACAACACATTATGCTGATCCAGTTGGTATTCATGGCAGACATACTGGAGTCTCCAGTGGGCCACAGCATACAGCTCCTGGTATTCCTAGGTGGTCACCCTGCTTGGCTTCATGGTGGCGTGTCCTCTTGGTTCCCTAACTGGGATTAAACCCAGGTCACAATGATGAAAGCACCAATTCCTATCCGCTGGATCATAAGTTTACCACTCACCTATATAGAACATTATAAGTGTGTATGTATCTACATAAGTCTACAGTCAGAAAGTCCCAGGTACATTTACAGAAAAATATTTTCTGCATATAGACATTTCTGTAACTATTGCATGACATTCTATCAGCAACCTGGAAATGTGCTGCCCTGGACCTGGGCCCAAGTGTTAGGGATATCTGAAGATCCCAGCATAGGTAAGTAAAGGGTAAAGTGTTAGGGATATCTGGCGATCCCAGCATAGGTAAGTAAAGGGTAAAGTGTAAGGGATATCTGGAGATCCCAGCATAGGTAAGTAAAGGGTAAAGTGTTAGGGATATCTGGCGATCCCAGCATAGGTAAGTAAAGGGTAAAGTGTTAGGGATATCTGGAGATCCCAGCATAGGTAAGTAAAGGGTAAAGTGTTAGGGATATCTGGCGATCCCAGCATAGGTAAGTAAAGGGTAAAGTGTAAGGGATATCTGGAGATCCCAGCATAGGTAAGTAAATGGTAAAGTGCTAGGGATATCTGGAGATCCCAGCATAGGTAAGTAAAGGGTAAAGTGTTAGGGATATCTGGCGATCCCAGCATAGGTAAGTAAAGGGTAAAGTGCAAGGGATATCTGGAGATCCCAGCATAGGTAAGTAAATGGTAAAGTGTTAGGGATATCTGGAGATCCCAGCATAGGGAAGTAAAGGGTAACAAGTTAGGGATATCTGGAGATCTCAGCATAGGCAAGGAAAAGGTGAAGTATTAGGGATATCTGGAGATCCCAGCATAGGTAGGTAAAAGGTAAAGTGTTAGGGATATCTGGCGATCCCAGCATAGGTAAATAAAGGGTAAAGTGTTAGGGATATCTGGAGATCCCAGCATAGGGAAGTAAAGGGTAAAGTGTTAGGGATATCTGGAGATCCCAGCATAGGGAAGTAAAGGGTAAAGTGTTAGGGATATCTGGAGATCCCAGCATAGGGAAGTAAAGGGTAAAGTGTTATGGATATCTGGAGATCCCAGCATAGGGAAGTAAAGGGTAAAGTATTAGGGATATCTGGAGATCCCAGCATAGGTAAGTAAACGGTAAAGTGTTAGGGATATCTGGAGATCCCAGCATAGGGAAGTAAAGGGATACATTTTTGGTTATATCTGGAGATCCCAGCATAGGTAAGTAAAGGGATACATTTTTGGTTATATCTGGAGATCCCAGCATAGGTAAGTAAAGGGATACATTTTTGGTTATATCTGGAGATCCCAGCATAGGTAAGTAAAGGGTAACAAGTTAGGGATATCTGGAGATCTCAGCATAGGCAAGGAAAAGGTGAAGTATTAGGGATATCTGGAGATCCCAGCATAGGTAGGTAAAAGGTAAAGTGTTAGGGATATCTGGAGATCCCCGCATAGGTTTGGTAAAAGGTAAAGTGTTAGGGATATCTGGAGATCCCAGTATAGGTATGTAAAGGGTGAAGTGTTGGGAATATCTGGAGATCCCAGCATAGGTAGGTAAAAGGTAAAGTGTTAGGGATATCTGGAGATCCCAGCATAGGCAAGGAAAAGGTGAAGTATTAGGGATATCTGGAGATCCCAGCATAGGTAGGTAAAAGGTAAAGTGTTAGGGATATCTGGAGATCCCAGCATAGGTTTGGTAAAAGGTAAAGTGTTAGGGATATCTGGAGATCCCAGTATAGGTATGTAAAGGGTGAAGTGTTGGGAATATCTGGAGATCCCAGCATAGGTAGGTAAAAGGTAAAGTGTTAGGGATATCTGGAGATCCCAGCATAGGTAGGTAAAAGGTACAGTGTTCGGGATATCTGGCGATCCCAGCATAGGTAAATAAAGGGTAAAGTGTTAGGGATATCTGGAGATCCCAGCATAGGTAGGTAAAAGGTAAAGTGTTAGGGATATCTGGAGATCCCAGCATAGGTAAGAAAAGAGTGAAGTATTATGAATATCTGGAGAACCCAACATAGGTAAGAAGAGTGAAGTATTAGGGATATCTGGAGATCCCAGCATAGGTAAGAAAAGAGTGAAGTGTTATGAATATCTGCAGATCCCAACATAGGTAAGAAGAGTGAAGTATTAGGAATAGCTGGAGATCCCAGCATAGGTAGGTAAAAGGTAAAGTGTTAGGGATATCTGGAGATCCCAGCATAGGTAAGAAAAGAGTGAAGTGTTATGAATATCTGCAGATCCCAACATAGGTAAGAAGAGTGAAGTATTAGGAATAGCTGGAGATCCCAGCATAGGTAGGTAAAAGGTAAAGTGTTAGGGATATCTGGAAACCCCAGCATAGGTAAGAAAAGAATGAAGTGTTTCAGGGGGCGTGATCATATGACCTGACAATATTGAAGGAAGGCCATAATTTACTTCTTAGACGCAGCCAATAGTAAATGAGACCGTCACCATGATGTCAGTAAAACATGTAAGCTACATGTGATCTCTAATCGGAGGCTAAGAATTAATTAGTGCCATAAGTAATATTTGCTAATCATGCTCACAATCAAGCAATCTATAAAATGTATTAGATCATCTGTTCTAGTCCATGTGGGTTTCATGATATGTATTAACCCATTGAGTTTTGGTATGGATATTACTCAGAATAAACAGTTAACAATAATATTTTTTAATTGCATATTTGTGGGGTTTAGACGGTTGTGTGAATCATTCTAATGTTATTCCATGCCTTCCAATGGTTTAAAGTACAGTATTGTGTGTTTAATCGCTTTTGCAGCTCTAATAAGTGTTTGAAAAAGCCCTCGTGAGACCTATTTAGTAATCGTAATGTTTCTGACAAAATCTTGATACTTTTTTTCAGTTGAAGGTCAGACTTTATTTGTGAGTTAGATCTACCGGTCTAACAGAATATGGATTTTGTGTAACTTTAATTATTTAGTTATTGTAATATTCGAGCTGTGCTAAAACCAATGGAGATCTAATGCTGTTTTTGCTTCTTCAGCTGGCCCATAGTGATCGTGGGCGGGGAGCTCGTAATCAGCTTGCGAGTAGCTAATAGAATAGGTGGCAATATAAAGAGTGATTTAAATGTGTATATATTTACGAATTGGGCAATAGAATAGGGCCCTAGGTAAGTAAATACAGAAAAGTGCTTCTATCTTATTTTTTGGTGTTACTTAAGTGTTAATGTTGTGAGATTTCAAAAAGTGTAATTTAAAGGCATTTTTCCATTAGTACACTGATCCAGTGTTATTTATGCTTTTGCCGAGTCTATGGAGGTATTCATATAATATTGGTGACTAATCATTAAATGGTACTATCCTTTTATATTCTCAAATAAATAAATGAAAACACAGAATAGAAAAATCCACAATCTTTTTCAGGCAAAAAAACTATGAACCAGACATTAATGGTAAACACCCTCTGTCATAGTGAGTAAACAGAATATATAAACATGTGAATTCACAGCGTAATGTAGAAATGAGAGTGCTGTGGATACGAGTCCAATGTTCTGCAGCGTTCGCACTCCTGAATTAAAAGGAGAGCTGATCAGGCTAGTTTAATGCCAATTGTGTACAGCTACAAAGGAAAGACTTGCAAAAGCGCTTTATTGTCTCATTGTTATCATTAACCCCAGAGATGCCAAGAGGCCTTGCAGCTGTCTCACATCACACCTTGACGCTTTAGAATAGAGAAGCCCAGGCAGAGATTTTAGCCAAATATCCACAAGGATAAAAAACAAAAAAATCTGAAAAGGACACTTTCCCCAATAGGAAGTTGGTTTCATTCTAAAAAGTATTATAAACTGTTATACATTGTATTAGCCATTTTTTCTGTACAGTAAGTCATTCCTGAAATATTTAGGATTCCTTGTGCAGGAAAGCGCAACTCAGAATACTAATTTGTGACTCAAACTGAAGTCTGTACCAAATTAATCAGTGTAAGCTGTGGGCAAACATTTTTTTAGTTGAAAATCCACATGCTCCTAAAGGATGCCAGATTTCTGTAACCACCCCCCTGTGCCTTAAAAAGGAAATATATATATATATATATATATATATATATATATATATATATATATATATATATATATATATATATATGTATATATTGAAGAGAGAAGCAGCCGTGAATGTTCAGTAATTTAGTAATTATTAATCCATATATATATATATATATACATAGATTAATAAGGAGTATTGCAATATAATTTGATACCTTTTGTATTAGACAAATTAGACAAACGTCTTATTTATAATGACGAGCTTTCGAGAGGCTTAACCTCCCTTTATCAAGTCTCAAGCAATGCTATACTATCGAAAGCTCGTCATTATAAATAAGACGTTTGTCCAATACAAAAGGTATCAAATTATATTGCAATACTCCTTATTAATCTATATATATATATATATATATATATATATATATATATATATATATATGGATTCATAATTACTAAATTACTATATATATATATATATATATATATATATATATATATATAGAGAGAGAGAGAGAGAGAAACTATTTCTTGGAATTTTGAGCAGAAAATACATTTTTTAACTTGTTTTAGACATTCAAATGTGAACACTGATGTACTACTATTTATTTACTGTACTACTGTACAGTGGAGGGCTTCTATGGCTCTTTTGCCCACCATATATTAAATGATTGTTGTGGTGAACTACCTACTCATAAGATCCACAACACAAGCTGAGATCACGCTCCACACTGATGATAGCCAGTAAGCTTGAAACAGCTGTATGTGGATAGGATTCTCAGCTTGTGTATAATCCAACCATGGCTTTGCATAAAGGCTGTGTAATGCAGCAGGCATAAGTTTAAAGGAAGCCATGTTTTAAATAGTTTATGGATTGAAGAGCAAAGCATTTGTGGGCACATTTGCATGTCCCTGCTCAGCTTCCCAGAATGCAGTGTAATAACGGTATTTCTTAGAATTCTGAGCAGGAAACAAGTTTTTTAACTTGTTTTAGACATGCAAATGTGAACACAGATGTTCTATTTATATACTATCAGCCTTATTAAATTGTGATTCAGTAAATTTAAAAGGGCTCTATTTAAGCACACAGCATATTTTTTTACAGAAGTTTTTAGTTAGTGAACTTTTATCCAAAAACAAGGTCTTCACTAACTAAAAACTTCTGTAAAAAAATATGCTATGTGCTTATATAGAGCCCTTTTAAATTTACTGAATCACAATTTTATAAGGCTGTGTATATATATATATATATATATATATATTATTATTTTTTTTTATTTTATCTATTTTGCTTCAATGCTGCAGACATTTATATTTATCTCCGTACAGTATTAGTGACCAGCTCCTAGGACTCTGGAAGTGCCCATGACACAGGAAGTCTGTTAAATTTGATAATTTCCCAAATGTTTTCCTCCCAAAGGTCATTTAAAATGACACAACAAAGTTTGCAAATATGGTATAGTTTGCAATTACAAGTACTTGAATGTTATTTTGAAAAAAATGCATTTTCCTACAGTAAACTAGCATTGACATTTCCCATTTTAAGCTGTTAGCAAACCACTAGTGAAAAATATTCTAATCCTATGTTAACAAGAGGTCATTACCATTAATTGCAGATAAGCACCTTAGGCATTATGTCCATTGTCTTGAGGACAGTCACTTGCTTATTAAGCATAGTCTTTTTTTGTGCAGACAGCTGTACTGAAGACTATAAACCCAATGTTTCAGGCGCTTATCTGTAATTAATGGAACTGATCTCTTATTAAAAAAAAAAAGATATAAATCTAACTTTGTGGGTGGTTCAGAAAGACTAATAGCACAAAATGTCAAATATCGATATATTAAGTTCTTGTTATTACTATAGTTTAAATGTATACCATATTTGGAACCTCTGCTGTGTGACTTTCTGATATCAGAAATAAGTAGAAATTGATCATTGAAATTAATGATACACGTCTTTAAGTAATTCATTTTGGCTGTCTCCACAGGTCTCTATAGTGAGCTCAGTGTAGCAGCGAGCAGATCATATAGCGAGCGAGGCGTCTTATTAGCAAGCTGTTGTTCAGGGGAATACCAGACCACAATTTGGTAAAGCTAATGAGCTGATGTGGGAGCCACAGAGGAAACATTCTGCCCTGGAGCAAAGCTTCTTTTGGGTTAGCTGAGCAGACATTGATAAATAAGACATCACAAGAAGCGCAAATACACAATAAAAGTAGTATGTATTTTGAGAATTATTATTATTATTATTACCATTTCATGATAAAGTAAAACATTATCCAGTGGAAAAGGTTCAATAAATAAATACATTTACCTACAATACTGATTTAAAGGACCACTGTAGCTTAGCAATAACTTCACGTTTGTGAAATTCTTAATTTTGCAGACTCTGCTAGCGCATGGAAGCTGCCATGATAGTGATACTACCTTTTCAAGTCACTAGGGACAAGCAAGGCCATGGGAGGGAGGAGCCAGGTGTTGTGTGCTGACATTTTATATGAACCCACCAATGAATTAACAAATCACCCACACCCTCCCTTTTTTCTCTTTTCAATCTTGAATAGATAATAAGATTTAGGAGAACACACTCACTCCGTAACCAAGCCATCAGAGAGTGTGTAAAACATAAACAGGGCATCCACAGGCCCATGGCCTACACAGGTGCTAACATTGTTAAAGGGGCACTATTCATCTTGTGACTCAATTAACTGTTTTGTTTAGAGAAACGGGCTTATAAATATACAGACAATTTTATTGTTCACAAGTTGTGAGCTTTAAAAATTGTCCGTGAATTTTATTAGCTTTTTTTTCTCCAAATAAACAGTTCCTGAGATATTTACAATAGTTTTTTTAAGGCTAATGTGCATCTATCTCACTATGATTATTTGTGACTCATGCTACTACATAATGGTGGGTGAAGGGAACCGAGTGAATGAAAATATTGAGGGTCATTCTTTTGGTCACCACAGAGATAGAGAAGTGAACTGTGGCCAGTCATTTGTGCTGCACATTACTTGTATTGAAGACAATGGACTGTATGTCCCTAGGAGTAATCATTGGTAATTATTTTAAGAAATATGAATTTTTGTTTCTTGGTGAATCCAAATAGCTGACCTATAGCTCAAAACTGCAAAGTTCGATGTAAATTTACTGTAGGAAAATGCAATTTTGAAATCACATTTAACTGATAAAGTACTTGGTAAATATGCTAAATTATTCCATATTTGGGACCTCCGCTGTGTCACGTTAAACAGCACATATGCAAGCTATTCTGTACAAGGACAATGCTTGCTCTCTGAGCCGGGTTCAATTTCTGGCACACATTATCTGAAAGCTATAATTAACAGGGAGGCTAATTTCTTAAACCACATTTTTATATGAGCTTACAGAGCAGCGTCTGAGCTAATTTTAAGTTTAACCGGTTCTGTCATTGCGTTATTCATTTTAATACGTCTATAGTGACGAGATGTGTTTAGATATAGAGGATACCACGTTAATCGGTTCTGGGATGGAGAATTAAATGTGCCGCCCAGGAAACAGACAAAGAAAAGCCTTTTTCATTTATTTTGAATTGAAATAAAATTGAAAACAATTACAAATAAAACCATGATATTCAGGGGTGTAGGAACCAAAATAATTCTGGGGGGATACAGCCCACTTGATACACAGTACGCTTAAAAGCTTCTATACGCATACATATAAACAACAAGAAATCTGGGGGGGGGGGGAGATTTGTCCCCCTCATCCCGCCAGTTCATACACCCATGATGATATTCATGCAGTGGGGGGAAAAAGGTATTTGATCCCCTGCTGATTTTGAACGTTTGTCCACTGACAAAGAAATGATCAGTCTATAATTTTAATGGTAGGTGTATTTTAACAGTGAGAGACAGAATAACAACAACAACAAAAAACAAGAAAAACTCATGTTACCTATATTTAAAATCCAAAACTCTTTTATATATATATATATATATATATATATATATATATATATATATATATATATATATATATATAATAGCGAATTGCCCGTCAAAAAAGGACGGCAATGAAATTGTAAGTTAGCTAATGCTGTTTGGTGTGTAGTACTGAAATATCTAATACATTAATAAATGAATATACTTTACCTATTTTGAAGCATTGTGTTAAAGAGCTGCAATCTGTGTTGATGTTGCTGCAGCATTAGTGGTGTGGAGCTGCTGTGTAAGCATGCTGAATGTACGCAGTGTAATACTGTGCGTGCGCGAGAACAAACCGTTAGCGTAGTTGTGTACTTCTGCATTGGCGTAAAATGGCGGGTAATGTGTGGTATGCGTCTTAGCGGAATATCCGTAGGTCGTTTGTGGTGTTTTGCGGGTTTCTTGTGGTGTTTTGCGTGTTTAGAGTGCTGTAGCTATGCGAGCCCGCAAGCGTGAGCAACGGCCCGTACGCTCACAACTATATATGTGATACATATATATTTCAATTTTCCATAGTTATTTTATTAAATATTTCCTCCTTTGTCTTCATGTCAGAATTTTCCATAAGGCAGAATAGGCAGCAGCCTAGGGGCACCTTCCTTCACGGGGCGCCATTATGTTGCACTGAGAAATAAACAGTATATAACAGGAATATTTACAAAAGAAAATTAAGTTTATTAGTGCCTAAGGCCAGCGATGATTAAAAACACTTAAAACAAACTTAAAAACAAAATGCAGAGATACTTCTACCGTAGACACTGGCCCACTTTTCCAGATATTATTTTTTTAGAGATACCAATAACTAACTCACTTATAACTTGATCTACAGAGATACAATATAACAGGAGTGCCGCCTAGTAAATAATTCTCACCTATAATTAATTATAAGGGTATCTAGTATCCAATATCAAAGCATAAGTAGTGCTGTATTTACACCTTTTGCAATTTTTAACAGGGTGTGAAAGATTCTTCTTGGTTTTTAAATACTTTATCCTCTTTTTTTCGGTATATATTGTTTTCAGTGTTAGAGCATGAAAAATGTTGTGTCTGACTCTGCGTGACCCTATGGACCGCAGCACGCCAGGAACATTTTGTGTCTGGGTGCGCTATTCCATATTTTTTTTGTTCCAATCTTTTTATTGAAGACAAATCACAAGAATTACAACATAGCAAAATTAAGATTACCGACTCCACAGTAGGACTAAGTATACAAAGAATTATTATAGCCTTAAACACCCAGAGATAACATCAGGCAGACATTTAAAGAAATCTTGCAATCAGACTGTGGAATATCCATTGCCTTCTCACATTTTCAACATTTTTCATGATAAATTTAGAGAAGAGTTCCCTCCTCAAGTCTTAAACTTTTCCCGAATCATAAAACCAGGAGCATATGTATAACAATGAAACAAAGTAGTGAATTTAATAAGAAGAAAGAGTAAAACAGAAACATGTATAAAAAGAAAAAACAAGCACAAACAACCTAAAAAAAGTAGAACAGGGGAAAAGAAGGGGGGTATAAATGGCAAGTTTACCTGAACTCCAGGTTAACTTAGGTCCAAGGGCCCACTGGTCTCGCTGCCCCACCAGGAGGAGGTTTGAATACAAAAATGAGTTCACCTAATTGAAATACTATGCTGGGAGTCAAGCCACGGTGTCCATATCATTAAAAGCTAGGGGTATAAATCCTTCAAGATATTGGCCAATTTCTCATTGATCATAATAAAATTAACCTTGTGGATGATTTCTCTGCAGTTTTTTAGCAATATGGTGTTTAACTGCTAGGGCAATAAATTCTAAGAGTTTTTTTGGGCTAAAGTTAATTTGTCTACATATATCCCTAATAGGCAATTCTCTATGGAGGGGCAAATTGGGGTATGGATTATTTGGGATACTAGTCTTAGCGTTTGCTCCCAAATACTCTGAACTACTGGGCAGGATCACCAAGGATGCAAAAATTCTCCTCTTAATCGACAGCCCCTAAAGCATTTGTCACTAATCTGGGGGTTCATGATGTGCATTCCTGAAGGTGAGAGATATGTCCTATGCAGAACTTTAACCGAGACTTCAAGTAGGTTATATGTAGCAAAGCCCCTAGACAGGTTGGTAAAGGCTTCTTTCCATTTTACTAAGGGTTGTTTAATACTTGGTTTCCATATAATGGTGTCCCAAGTATGGGGTTTAAGTTGTTGATTCTCTATAAAGTCCAAAATAGCTTAATGTTTGATTGAGTGAGCTATGGGTAAGAATGCCAGTTGGGCGGCTTTATAGTACAGTTTAAGATTAGGGCAAGAGAGACCCCCTTGGGTCCTGTGCCTGTACATTATCTTCTTAGCAAAACGCAGCGGTTTGTTTGCCCATATAACTCTAAAATTCTGACGTTGCATTCTTTCTAAATCACGTATGTCGACTAGAATGGCCAATGTCCTAAACAAATATAGGATTTTTTGTAAAAAATTCATTTTAATGGTAATAATGCGTCCTGTCCAGGATATATGAAGTTTAGACCACCTATGTAAATCAGCCACTCATTTTCTATTCCATAAGATTTTCATGGCAAAGATACTGGAGTGGGTTGTAAGTTCCTTCTCCAGTGGTCCGTGATTTGTTTGACCTCTCTGCCCATCATGGGTGACCCTACAGGGTATAGCTCACAGTTTCAGTTTGAGGTCCCCAATCCCCTTCACCACGACAAGGAATATATATACAGTATATATACCGTATATATATATATATATATATATATATATATATATATATATATATATATATATATATATTGTATATACTAATCATTGCCCGGTATAATATTGTGTGTTCTATTTCTTTGTGTGTCCTCTCTCTGTGTACCCTGTCTCTCTCTCTCTGCGCCCTCTCCCTCTCTCTGTGCTCACTCTCTCTCTCTCTCTCTCTCTCTCTCTCTCTCTCTCTCTCTCTCTGTACCCTCTCTTCTCTTTTTCTCTCCCATTTTCTCTCTCTCCCTCCATCCTTCTCTCTCTCCCTCTCTTTCTCACTATCTCTCTCTCTCCCTCCCTCTCCTCACTTTCTCTCCCCCTTCTTCCTTCTCTCTCCTTCCCTCCTTCTCTCTCTCTCCCTGTCCTTTCACCACGCAATGCAGGGTTCACAATAGAGTCGGACATAACTGGATTTGCTTCAACTCCCAATTCTCTTTCTCTCTCCCTTCGTCCCTCTCTCTTTTTCTCCTTCTCTCGCCCTCTCTCTCTCTCTCTCTCTCTCTCTCTCTCTCTCTCTCTCTCTCTCTCTCTCTCTCTCTCTCTCTCTCTCTCTCTCTCTCTCCCTCCCTCTCCCTCTCCCTCTCCCTCCCTCTCCTCTCTCTCCTTAACTCCTTCTCTCTCTCTCTCTCCCTCCATCTCCTTCTCTCTCCCTACCTTTCCTTCTCTCTCCCTACTTCTCCTTCTCTCTCTCCCTCCCTCTCCCTCGCTCTCCCTTCACCACGCAAAGTGAGCCTCGCGATGCGCAACTTGCAGTTTTGCGAGCGTTACACACAAACTCGCATTACGACAACTATATTAGTGATATATACATTTTAGTACTTATATACAGCTACCCTATAGATCTATATATTTCTTTACTAATTTCTAAAAATATCAATATTAAAATACACATTTATGTATGTGTGAGTGTGTTTATGTAGTGAAGTATCTAACTGTAGTATCAACTGATTGTTTTAACATATTCTAGGCTTTGAATTACATCTTTTACATTCAATATATATTATATTTTTTCCAATTTTGCTCTATATTTCTTCTTGCTGCACACATTATATTTGAAATTAGCTTCTTACAGTGTTCTTTACATTTTTCAATCTGAATACCCAAAATGCATGCACCTATAACAGGTCTTCATCTACATCCTGCTGTTTTTTTTACATGTGGACATGTCCACCACACGCATCTGAATCCCCCAAACACAGTTTAAATACTTGTTTTGGAACTGTATACAATATAAATATAATCTTATACTGCTACTCCATTTTTTCTGCTATATTTCTTCCTAGATCTTTACTCCATAAGTCCATATAAATCTTTCACTGT
Organism: Discoglossus pictus; assembly: GCA_027410445.1. Taxonomy (NCBI): domain Eukaryota; kingdom Metazoa; phylum Chordata; class Amphibia; order Anura; family Alytidae; genus Discoglossus; species Discoglossus pictus. Next base: position 189,214,191 of record CM050168.1, on the reverse strand, counting down.
TGATCATGTTTTATGTATGGATTATAAATAATTGTAATTAAACTCTTTTTATACTGTTGTTATACTATCCAAGCCAAGTTTTTTTAAACTCTGATGTATTGCCTTTACATAAAGTTGAAACATTATTTTTATTCATGCTATACTTAAAAGTTCCTGATTTTCCTATTTTTGTATATATACAAAAATGTATCCCTTGATAATATTTTCCCATTCTCTCCCATCAAATACCAGATATTTTATATTTTTTTATTTACCATTACTGTAGATTAGTATTTATTCATTTTGTCAACAAAACACTACTAAAAGGCTAGAATTGATAATGGGTCAGATGTTTTGGGACCAGTGAAGTATTATGTCTGTCATATACTTTTTTAACACATTTGTACATTGATCCAGGGAGAAATTTGATCGCCAGTTTCTGGGGTCAGGAAGGAATTTTGCTTTTTTTTCCCCTTATGAGACAATTGGCAAAGTTTCAATGGTTTTTTTTTTTCTGTTTACCTTCCTCTGGATCAATTAACACTTAACAATAATAATAAATAGTCCACATTAAAAAGATCAATAGAGATCTAAAAAGGTTGAACTTGATGGACTAACTCTTTATTCATCCTCCAATACTATACTATTAATAATTATTTTAACAATAATTTAATTAATAACTAATCCGCATATTGCAGATCAGAGGAGATCTTAACAGGTTGAACTTGATGGACTGAGAGTCTTTTTTCAACCTTAATTACTATGTAACTATGTCTGTTCTGTCTGTTATTGTTGTTGTTTAGTAGTTCAGTTATGTCTGACTCTATGGACCACAAAATGCCAGGCACATCTGTCAGCCACTGCCCATCTGAGTTCCATCAAGCTCATGTTCATTGCTTCAATGACCTCATCTATCCATCAACACGTCTGCAGTCCCCTTCTTTGTGTGCCTTCTTCCCCAGTATCAGAGTCTTCTCTACGGCATCTTGTCTTCCTATGATATGGCCAACATATTTGAACTTTAGGCTCATAAACAAACCTTCCAGTGAACAGTTCATCTTGATTTCCTGAAGTACTGATTTATTGGATCTTCTTTTAGTCTACGTATTTTTCTCCAACTCTTCAATTCAAAGGCATCAATTCTCCGGTGCTCAGCATTCTTTATGGTCCAGCTCTCACATCCATATGTTACAACTGGGAATACCATACCAACTATGCAGACCTTTGTTGATAATATATTTTTACATTTTAATAGCTTGTCCAGACTTGTAATAGCATTCCTAATCAAAAATCATAGCATTCCTAAGCAAATATATTTTAATTTCATGGCTACAGTCACCATCTGCAGAGATCTTGGAGCCCAAGAAAATAGAATGTGTCACTGCCTCCACCATCTATTTCCCAGGAACTTATTTTGCTGTTTGCCATGATCTTTGTCTTTTTAATGTTGAGCAGCAGGCCAGCTTTGCACTCTCTTCTTTCACCCTCATCAGTAGGCCTTTTGGTTCCTCCTCACTTTCGTCCATCAAAGTAGTATCATCCACATATCTGAGGTTGTTGATATTTCCTGCCTTATGCATTATGTACTCTGTGTATAAGTTGAATAAATAAGGTGACAATATACAACCTTGTCACGCTCCTTTCCCAATCTTGAACCATTTTGTTGTCCCATGTTCGGTTCTGACCATGGCTTCTTGGTCCACAAGCAGATTCCTTAGGTGGTGGGTGAGATGATCTGGTACTCCCATCTCTTTAAGAACTTGTCACATTTTGTTGTGAGTCAAAAGCTTTAGAATAGACTATGAAGCAGAAATAAATGTTTTTTTTCTGGAACTCTCTTCCTTTCTCTATTAGCAGTAGACATTGGCGATTTGATTGCTTGTGCTTCTGCATAATCCGACTTCCATTTCTGGCCCATATTTTGCTGGAGCTGAGCTTGTAGGATATTAAGCATTATCTTGCTGGCATGTGAAATTAGTGCAACTGTTCAATAATTGGAGCACTTTTTTGGCACTGTTTTTTTTGGGATTGGGAAATAGACTGACCTTTCCCAGTCCACTGGCTACTCTAGAGTTTTCCAAATTTGTTCGCATATAGCAGGCAACAATTTCACAGCATCTTTTTTTAGGATTTTTAACAATTCAGCTGGGATTGCATCCATCCCTGCAGTTTTTATTTTAGCAAGGCTTCTATCTTACTTCACTCTCCAAAATGTCTGGATCCAGTTCATTGGACAAACTATTAAGCTTATAAATACTATTAAGATGCTTCCTGTACAGAAATTCTGAGTATTCTTCTTTATCTGATCTGCTTCTGTTAAATCCCTACCATTTTTGTCTTTTATCACACCCACTTTGGCATGAATGGTTCCCTTGAAATCCCCAATTTTCTTGAAGAAACCTCTTGTCTTTACAATTTTGTTATCTTCTTCTATTTCTTTATTTTGTTCATTATAGAATGTCTATCTGTCTGTTCTTGCTATCCTCTGGAATTCTGACTTAAGTTGGACACATCTTTTTCTATCTCCACTATCTTTTGCCTTTCTTCTTTCCTCATCAGACAGACAGTTTGCCTTCTTTGTTTTCTTTTTTTTTGGAGATATTCTTTGTTGCTGTTTTCTGGATGATGTCACAAACTTCTGTCCAAAGTCCTTCGAGCATTCTATCTACCATGACTAGTCTCTTAAATCTATTAATTAACTCTACTGCATATTCACAAGGAATATTATTTCTTTTGTATCTGTTCAGTCTGATGATTTTCCCTCTTTTCCACAGTTTAATTCTGAACTTGGCAATAAGAAAAAGAATGTTCTGAGCCGCAGTCAGCATCATTGTCTTGTTTTTGCAGACTGTATAGAGCTCCTCCATCTTTGTCTACAAAGTATATAGTCATTTTGATTTCTATATTCATCTATCTGGTGATGTCCATGTGTAGAGCCATCTCCGAGGCCATTGGAAGATAGTGATTACTATGGCCAGAGAATTATCTTGACAAAATTGTCATTTTGTACTCTAAGGCCAAATTTCCACATATCTTTTGTTTCCCTACATTAGCGTTCCAATATCCTAAGATAAGAGTAACATCTTTTCCTGGTGTTATATCTAAATAGTGTTGTATATCTGCTTGGGCCACCCTTTGATTGATTATGAGGGCTTCTCCATTTCTTCTGCATTATTCTTGGCCACAGTCGTGGTTGTCTGATATGAAATGTCCCATTCCAGTCCAATTAAGTTCACTAGTTCCCAGTATATCAATGTGTAATCTTATCTCATGTTTGACCATGTCCAGTTTTCCTTGCTGAATTGTTCTTTGCAGCAGCAAATTTTCCTTTCTCCTAAAGATACATCTGCAGCAGGACCCCAAGGTAATTTACACTATAACCATTTGAGTAATTATTGACCCCTATGGAACCCAAACTTAAAATAGAAAAAAGATAGTACTCAAATATAAGCCGCACCCGTAAAATTGGAGAGAAAAATATTCTCAAAGTGATCAGCCATTGCAAGAAACAGGCTTTCTAATTGGCACTGTAGCTTTTTTTGCAGGTTACAGGCTTTACAGGGCATTAGAATCACTAAAACCGTAAATCGCTATTCAATACAGCAGTCTAAAGCACGAAAAACGCCACCCTTAACTCGCAATCGCGCAAATCGGCAGTAATTTTGCATTTGCGAATAGAAGCTGCACACGTAACAAGCAAAGTTCGCAAATCGGCAATGATTTTTTTACGGTCGCGAATATAAGCCGCACCCATAACTCGCAAGCTCAAAAATCGGAAAAAAGGTGTGGCTTATATTCGGACCAATACGGTAATATAGCATGGGTGTCCGTAGAGCCACTCATGGTAATGGGTTAATGTTAGGTGCCATGAGAGTCCTTATGGTTATACTTAGAGGTCTAAAACATTTTACTACCTACAGTGCTGATATTCAGCATCACTGGTTTCCCTGTAGAGCAGTATATTGTATGTCATGATTTAATTGTTTAAGGACTCATATTGCCAGTAAATTATGAATATGGCCAAGGGAGGATGACATTGTTGCATTGGGATTATGTGTTATTGTGTGGTTATATGTTGCCTGTACATGGTTATTATGTATCCTAGTTATAATATATTATAAGAGGGAAATGTTATCTAGAACACATGTGGAATTGGTAAAAATGCTCTGCATAGAAGTTAGCTGCAGATCATTGCACACTCACACATACAGACCTTGGGTCAATACTGATGTATGTACTTCAAGTAGTCCTAAGCAAACACTTGAGTTTAACATGAAGGTTTTTTCACTAGCCAGCTATAGATATCTGGTGAATTTGATCTCAAGAGCTTTGATAGCCCAAGGTTGCAAGCCAGATGGGCTGACATCACACATACACAAATGTACACAAGGGTGTGGTTTTGTAGAGTAAAAATATGTTGTTTTAATCATGTAATAAGGTTGAGAGATAGTTTTCACATAAAAAAGGTGTGAGACTATTTCTGTGTTTGTATCCTGAATTGGGGAGTGGTCTTGCCATGGGCCACTAGTAACCTGTATGCCGTATTCTCTGCCTGTACCTCTTGGGCCTTGCCCACTTCAGAAGCCATCGTTTGTGCCACAGAGATCAGGAACTAAATGATTCTGCTGGGGTAGGTTTGAACTAGGTTCATATCAAGCCCCCTTGAAGAAGCAGATCGTCACATTGTATATTGAAATAAAATAATAAAACTAATATTCACCTATTAATATACAACATGCACTGTGAAATATAAAATCTAGCAGCCTATGTTGTATATTACTGGCTGAATTTTGGTTATATAGTTTAATTTCAAGGTAATATATACTGCTAATATGGTGCTGAAACATTCATCCTGATTTTTACTACCTGTGATGCTGATATTCAGCATTGCAAGTAGTAGAAAGCAGGATGACTGTTTAGTAAATTTGGAAGAATTGGATTTTGATGGTAGATGCAGAATACATTCCCATAACACACTCTGTCCCCTATAACTCACGATCAGCCACATTGAGCTAGCTATAACATGGGAGAAGGGGCTGTAGTAAATTGCACAATAAGTTGAGAAGCTGCAACTCAGGCTATCGCTTACCCAACCGCTATCCATTAGTAAGTTCCCTCTAGTGTATTCAGGAAGATTTTCAAAATGATTCCCCTGCTCAGTAATCTGTGTTTATTTTAATAAATGTATTTTTTAAATATTATTCTGCAGACTTGTTTATGGCACTCAGTAAAGGTGGTAAACAACTGCTTACAATAGTGATCCCACTCTTTGACACACAAGCATTGCAGAGCGTTTGAGGTCAGTAATTCAGCAGTTGGCTGGCACCTCAGAGTCTAAATCTGCAAATACTGTTTGTCTGACTGCCAGCTGTAAGCTCACTGAAAGCACGAGCCTGCGAGGACACGCTGATGTCTAAATGTCCAAGTGATGTATGATAATGCACCTTCAATCAATCAAGTAATGTACTAATGTGAAAGAGTGGTGGGTATATACAATAAGGTATATTTGAATAATATACCAAGCAGCTCACCCATGGGATAACTTTTGCTAACACCTGTGTGTTCAAACTTTGACTTAAAGGGAATAAAAAAACATATTTTTATTGAAGCATTTAAAAGAGCTTGTTTAAACATTCCCCCAAATTTTTTTTTGCATAAAAATATTACAAAATATAGTTGAATAATCAGAGAATTGCAGTAAATAGTGATACCTTTTTCATTCAACAAACGTATTCATATTATAGCGACAAGCTTTCAGGGGATAATGCCTCTCTTTATGCAGTCAAAAAGCAATATTGATCTGGGGTTGCATCTATTCTTGCAAACTGTCTTCTTCTGAGCATGAGCAGAGCAAGTGATAGGTGTCAAATTTTATGAGGTGGATTAGGATTACTTTATAATATTTTTTTTGGAGGGGTTATTTTTGCTGATGCATATTATCTGTAATTATGATAGAGGTCCTACCCTGGTTTAATGCACCAGTATCAAGATAGATGAACCATTTTACAGTGCCCGGATACGGCTGCTAAACATGTCCGTGTAGAAAGCTTGCGTGTTGCCTAGCAACCCGATTGGAGCAAGATGGATTTCCTGTCATTGCTGTCTCTCTTAGCTGGGATGGAATATATCAGAGTTATGGCTGCAGCAAAAGGGACTAAAGAATGTCTTGGGCAATTCTTATAAACAGTAACATCTACACATTTAGTTTTCAGTTTGATTTTGTGATGAAAAGGTCTTGAAATCTTATTTTGTATTTCACTGCCGCACACCTATAGGTCTACTATATATATATATATATATATACAGATGGGTTTGTTATGACATTTTGTTATATAGTTAAATAAAGAAATAACTGGCCTTGTCATGATCAATGTCACCCGGTAATGATATGGTACTTAGTGACATTATGGCGCATTATGCAGCACCTACACATATCGCTAAAGACTAGCAAGTCAACTTGTTATTTAATCACATAAGAGAGGAGTAACGGACGCCTTGGGGCCTTATCTCAATAGCGTCCATATGTTGGGTCCCATGTTTTCATGGCAACCTGCCCAATATAGCTCCAACTATGAAAACGGTGTAACTCATTAACAACAACTATAGCAAAAAAAACAAAAAAACAAAACAATTATAGATGTCTAACATGTGAAAATATAATAAACAGCCTAACGGGACATCTGGGACAAGCAGATATAAAATAATAACCAGAATAAAAATAATTATAAACATTATAGAGCAGGTATAGTCAATGGGTGGTCCTGGGTCTGAATCAGGATTCTTTCTTCTGGATTAGTTCAATTTATCATATATCTGAACTTAAGCTTTGAAATGCTTAAATTAGTTACCGTACTAGTTATTTTTTATTTTCTGTGTGTATCATTAAAAAACATGAACTCCTGATCTTAACTTAATTTCCATAAAGACATTTCGCCAAATATTTACATAATCAGAGCAACAAAATGTTTTACAGTTAAGTGCATGAATAAACCCATAATATAAAAAAAAATAGAACTCCGTAAATATATAAAATGTGTATTTTGAAATTATATTTATATATTTATTTTCCTATTTATTTAGTTGTATACTTTTCATTTATTTTCACAATTTTGCTGTATCACTTTACTTTAACAAGTTGATTTCATTTTGGCCTTCACATCAAAATCTGTAAATTGGAATTCAGTGTATTGCTGGCATTGGTGGAGCAGAAGTTAAGTCCATTTTAAAGGGCCACCAGACTCAACAGTTGTCATCTGAAACATCAGAAAGTGTGTTGTATGACATGTGGGAAAAGGCTTTTCTTTTTTGAAATTGCTGCTGAATTGATGAGGATCGTGGCATTTTATACAGGGGTCACAAGACATTTTAAATAATTTCTGAAACTGTGCTATTTTAATGAGACTGACCCAACCAAGGCACTGAAACCTGTTCTGTAGTATTATATAGCTTTTTACATTCATCCTGAATTGTGTGAAGAGAGATCTCTGCATTAAATTCAAGAAGTTTTTTAAACATGTTTTATCTTATTAACAGGATAAAGCAAACAATAATGGCTATAAAATGCATTTGGGTTCTGTAGTGCATAGGCAATTACGGTGACTAAATACGCTTCAGAAAATTACTTTTTCTACCACTTGTAGCATACGAATGGCATAAGGTAAATCATGAGCTGGCATAAGGCAAATCATGCCAATTATTACACTACTAGTATTTCACCAGCCATTAATGACGTCATAGCTTGTTTCTCTCGCTTCTGGCACTTCGTAAAGGTTGTTAGATATTATAGCATACAATGTACAGTTGGACTGTTACTGCTCTGAGGAGAAAGTGTCATCAATGTGCCAATTGTGCAGTGTAAATAGGCTGCGTGCTCGAGGTCAATGTAATGTTGTAATGTTATTAGTTGCAAGTTAGTGTTGTAAAATGGAGTTGATTGTGTTACGCGGCTCACAAGCATTTTCCGTCCTTTGTAATAGTGTATTTTGTAAGTCGGTAAAAGTGTTACGCGGCTGGTGGAGCTTTGCGCGGTTCGGGGTTGTGTAGCCTCGGTTTTAATTTTTTCGTTTCGATTTGTGCGGTTCGGCCCTAACTTCGGATTTTTCCGACCTCGTAATGCTTTTTTTCTAAGTCCCGCGTTTCACAATTTTCTTTTTCTAAGTCTCGCAATTTTCTTTTCTAAGTCCCGAGTTCCTCAACTGCTTGCAATCTAGGGCAATCCCACATTTCCTAACTGCTTGGAGGCTAAGTCTCGCATTTTTCAATGCCTCAACGGCTCACCTTGCTTCGCCAGGCTCGCAGGAGCGCCTTTGCGGCTCAGTTTGTTGCTCATTCTGCCTAAGTCACGCGTGTATCAATGCCTCAACAGCTCTGAGACTCGCTATGCGTGATGACAATTTGTAGTTTGATAGCTATTATATGTGATTGTTCAGATGAAACAAAGTGTGGATCACTGATAAAAGCTTAGTAATGATCGACACTGTTCCACTCTGTTGTAGAGACATAGAGCTTGGATCATCCTGCAGCTACTTGTCTCTCCTAGGGACTAACTCAACCAAACCTCATTCACTTGATTGATGACTGTGCACATAAAGCAGCCCATTGGCTGTGTGTCAATCCTCCATCCTTGTGATCTTGATTGTAGGTCGGTGTAAGAGCTATACAAGCAATAAGTAAAAATTACACTGAGCATTGTAGTATTTTATTGAAGACTAGTCTGTGTAATGATCAAGAAACCTGAAATTCCACTTAGGACATGAGGCAGGGTTGTATTTCTGCCTAGGCTGCCTTAAGATACAGTCCAGTACTTTGAAATATGTTTGTATATGCACAGAAATGTCCATATGCAGTGATATTCCTGTTTATAAGTGTACTTGACACTTTCTGAAATACGTTATATATACATAAACTCCCCAAAACATATGATTTGAGATATAGAAAGGCAAATGGGGAGCTGCAACTGGGGGTGCATAAATCTGAATGGCCTAGCTGCATAAATCCTAGATGCCCCCATGGCATAACCGTGCACAACACATAATAATACAGATAATATGGAGAACCTTTTAACATGATTATAGCACATACAATTCTACATTGCACATGTGTTTCAGCCTCTAAATAATCTATTTTATAACTAAACATTCTTAGGTTGAAATATATATGTTCTTTTTTCTGCAATGTCTGGGACCTTTTTTGTTAAACTATAATTTCAAAATGATGTTAATCTGTACCTATTAAGGTGAAACAACAGTATGGAGATCTGCAGCTGATTACTATGTTGCAATTTTCCCTGCAACACAATTTCCAGACAGGCCTCTCGGTTAATTAGCCTAATCATAATTTAAATCAGTAATTTAGGTTCTAATTGAATTACTATTGTTTGCAGCTCATATTACAGATGTAGCTGGTGCTTATTTCATTTGCTGTTTTACTCTGTAACACTGCAGCAATAATGTGTGATAAAGACTCAATAATTGGCTGTATAGAGGAGGTCATACATAGCAATTCCTTGTGAACCTCACTTGCCCTGGATTATCTCTGGGGTTATTATCTAGTGAGTGGAAGCGGTTTTGTAATGGCATGCTCTTTATGTTTTTCAGAGTACAGATGCCGATTCAAAAGCTGCCTCGCTATCTATTTATCCAACAATCACTCAAGATTCCCTTTTTTAGTGTGTTGTTTTAAAAGCTTCCATAACAGGATTGCTAAATTCTATCACACAGATAGCAGAGTTCACTTCACCGCTGGCATTATTGCTTTGCCGGCACTCTGCGCTGCAGAGAAATGCTTTCAATTGCATTGTTGTGGACGAGAGCACTCATAGGCAAAACATTGCTCAAGCACTACCAGATACAAGTGAATGGAAGAGGGAGAGGATCCTATGAGTGTGGGAATGGGTTGAGTATCAATGAGACCATTAAAAAAAATACCCACTGCACTTTTGGGGTTTATTTCTGGCCAGTGGGTTAGATTCATTAAAGGGTGACTTAATTCAGTACAGTTTGGACCACATCACAGTAAAGATCTCCTAAAAGCATGTTGAAATATTTTTTTAATTTTTGAAATACGTGCATTTTTTTATTAAATAAATTAAATCTGTGTTTACATGAGTCAATGACTGCCCGAGCCTGACCGACAGCTACAGCTCTGTAGTGAGCAAAATTACAAAAGTGCTTAACTCTCACCATATGCATCTGTGCAGAGCATGAAATGCTGGAATCCCCTAAACAGGTACGTTATGGGTTAATTTTAAGTGCATTCCTAAATGCAGAGAAAAACTGCTATCAATCACTGATTTCACCGCTCGGCTGTCTGTTTTACTGATGCAACAGGCAGTAGGCAGGAGAGATAATGAGGGAAATGGCCCTTTAAGCATGGCATTGGCTGAAATGCTTGTTATTGCCTTCTTAAATGATCACTGTAGTGCCCTAACAACATGCTATGTTTTAGTTTTAGTTATCTCTGCCGCTTCAAGGTCAATGGGAGGATGTGGCTGTCTCTAGTATGCAGTGTTACATTTTCAGGTATAAAATGTATCGCATAAACAAAACAAAAAAGTCAGAGGCGCTCAATCAGTCGACAAACTCACCTTAATAGGTTAGTTCTGTGGACATGATAACCCACTCTGAGAGCAACCTCTTTTAGCTCACTTGTGCCCTTCACTGGGAGAAATAGCCTGTAGTATATCAGTGCAACACAATGCTCTCCATTGGCTGGAGATGTGCTGTGTTAAAGTGGTTTGTCTTGTCAACATGCTTATGTTGTATAGGCAGCCTATGAATGATTGTTTTGTTCTTGTATTTAATCCAATTGTTATTAAAACTCTTTATTTCTATCACTCAGCAAAACTTGAGCTTGACCTTGATGGCTTTAAGAGGGTAAAGAAAGACAGATCAACTGTAAGCTGATAATGTAATATTTGAAAATATATTTTAATATTGAATATTGCTACTATAAGTCATTAAATGTAAATGTTATTAATGATAATGCATAATTAAAATAACTAGTTTCCTCTGTTAGGGCATTACCATGGCCCTGTAATATTCCATCCTTTTTGTTCCCCCTTTACATGGATTTCATTGTTGCAGAAAAGAACACAGTCCCTCTAGTATACCTATTATATCTACCTAAAATATTTGTCTGAAATGACCATTGAATGACCACCAACGCTCAGTGAATACTATGAAGGGCATCTTGGATAGTTCAACACATACACACGCACTCACTTGATTTTGCTGCCTAAAATCAAAACAAACAGTCCCTGTTTGGGTCTGCTCACTGCAGCATATGCAGATACAGACTCTGTATGGCTGCATGTGCATTGTAGTGTCCTAGCCTATCAGGGACCACCTCTCAGCAGCATGTTGCTGAGAAATGGTCACTGATTGATTAATATGAGACACTGCAAAGCAGGTACAGCAGAGTCTGTGTCTTCATGAGCAGATTCAAGCAGGTAATATTTGATTGATTGTAGGCAGTAAAAACAGAGCTTATAAGCACCCTTTTAATAAAATAAAGTACATAAAAGTAAATAGATACATAGATATATTGCATTCCTAATAAATCCACAGCAGAGTCTGTGCCTGCATGAGCTGCAGATGGCAGATTTAAGCAGGTAATATTTGATTGATTTTAGGCAGTAAAAGCATAGCTTATACAAATTCTTAATAAAATAATGTGCATAATAGTAAATAGTAACACAGGTATATTATATACCTAGTGAAATGCAGAAACCTTCCATATCCCTTTAATTAAGCTCAGTATTTTAGGACAAATCAGTAGACAAGATAGGCTCTCCTGTTCATATCTGCCATCAAATCTATGTGCCTATAAATAAAAATCTGATATTTTCTTATTCAGTTTTTCTGTTGATAGGAAATCGTGCTTAATTATGCATGCTGACTACAGGTTATTAATTCTCATGAGAAATAGGCAGATCCTGCCGTCTCCTTGCTTACTCCATTGAATAGGATAGAGCTGGACTAAATTACCGCCTGCACCAGCTTGTATTGGTAAGGATACTCTAGAGGTCATGTGCAAATTAGAGATTCTCTAATGCTTCGGAGGGTCACACTAAAGAGTAGCCAGGGTGTGAACAATCATTTATTACAATCACCATTTGTTCCATTTTTATTTCTCTTTCATTAGACATGTCTATCGGGAAAATAAAAGGGTCATTTTTCGCAATCCATGGATCCTGCATTCTTAAAAGCATATTAAAGTTTCCTGGATTATGAATGCAGCTGATAGAGGAGAATCAGTAGTGGAGGAAAACATTTTTTTTGTATGAAAAAATCCCCAAATAATTTTTTTTAAACTTACCCCTGCTAAATCTCGTTAGTTTGCAAGCAATTGGTTTTCAGAGTTAAAGCCCCTGAAAATCCCTGCTAAAATTATCATAAATTTGTTTTGGCCAATCACAGGCAGCTAATACATTGTATCAATATGTGATAGCAGTTTGTGCAGCAAGAAATCATGGGATGTGTAGTATCCTGCACAAGGAAGCATGAGGAGCCAGACACTGCTCTGTAGATCTCCGCATTGTGCTGCTGTTGGCTTAAAGGTTAGCAAAGGGATAAGATCCATACTCAAATTCAGGGTTTCTATTGGTAAGTACACTGTGTAGGCAGCTCTGGGGTGTGGAAACCAAATTTTATTTTTAAATAAAATATTTCTGTATGTGTATAGTATGACTCCATGCAATGTTTGTGTCTGATATAAGTAGCATGTGTTAGATTAGAGAAAGGTAACAACAGGGAATATTAGATATACCTTTAAAGAAATAAGTATGTTTATATAAATGTGGAATGCTCAAGAAATGAACAGCCATGTAATCTGGATCAAGTAGTGCTTATGGTACGAATGCAAAAACAGCAAATAAGGTGTATAATTAGGTTTAACAATATGTTTCTAAACTTTTAATGCCAGACAATAAAATTACAGTAATGTAATTTAATTTTAAAGAGCTTTAAAAACCGGTGAAACATTGTATTATCAGTTTTTCTGTACAGTAAATCATTTTTGAAATATTTAGAATTGCTTCTGTTTGCTAATGTGCAACTCAGAGTGCTTCATAAAGCTTCAAGAGTGGTCTAGCTGCCAGATAACATTTTGTCCTATATATACAGTCTGCTTGTCTGTCTCTGTAGTGGTCACAATAAAGACCTGCAATGTTAGCTCACTCTCACAACTTTATCAAGCACTCTGAGCTGCACATTAGCATTCAGAAGCAATTCTAAATATTTCAGAAATTATTTACTGTACAGAAAAAAACAATAGTACAATGCATCACCAGTTTTTAAAAAAAATACCTAAGAAAAAGAACATGATTTGCAGGTGACATAGTCCCTTTAAGCATCTGCCTTCCAAACATTTTTTTAAGACATAGTTTTCACATTTTTTACTTTTTTTTTAATCAATGATTTTTAACTGTGTGGCCCCATTTTCTCAGCTTTTTTCTACTACTGAGTCCTAGTAAACTAATGAGCTGTCAATAAATCCTATGGAAATCACTGGCAGTTTTAGCCACCTTATCAAAGTTTCTTCTACATTCAAAATCTCAGCATAAACTAAAATGGTAGATTCCACTGCAGCATAATTATATATTTCCAAATTCAGTTCTTCAGTGCTCCTTTTCACCACATGCTTTCTCATTTCCAAATAAGAGCTGGATGAAAGTTATGAGCAGGAGATTATGCTTTATTTTTGTGTTCTCAAAAAAATGTTCTTGGATGACCCGTGCTTTTATAGAAGATTAGATTTATGCATTATTGAACCTGCACTAAAGTCTTGAGCGACCTCCAAATCTGTGTATGGTACAGAACTCTATTAAGAAATATCACTGCCACATTGTATCTGTTTTATCTCCCAAAATCCCGGTTCAAATCCCCGTCTGGGACATCAGCCAACTTGTCTATAGAATGCTGTTAAAAATTCAAGAAGCTCTACCTTGGTTATCATTTTAATGCTTCAAAATGTCTCATTCAGTCTGTGCCAGAAACCTTCTCTCTGTCTCTCCTGTTCTAACCTTATTTACCTCATTAGCACATTCAGATTTTTGTCTCCTGTAAGAGAGCAAGAAGTTAAATTTGTGATCCTAACATGTCTGAGGATATAAATAAAACTTCCTAACAAGCTCACACTGGTAGTGTATTTTTAATTTGTACGATAATTTTATCCAATTTCACTCTTCCTTAGTTGACTTTTTTTTTAGATTCTGTTTTCGGAATGAAAAATCAGGAGACAAATTTAGGGCATGAAAACAAAATCTTTATACGTAGACTAATATTGAATTTTGTCATTTTGAGATGCCAGTCAGCCTTTCTGATCCGCCAAATGCATATCTATTGTAAAAGAGGGAGCATTGGCATTAATTACCTATTAACCCCTGGAGGCACTGGATACATTATCTTTAGAACACTCTCCTGCACATTGAGCATAACTATTATTTTTTTATGAAAGTGACTGCACTGTAAATAATGGACTCAGTGTTTCGGGGGCCTATTAGTAACTAATGTCAATTATCTATCATTAACATTAAGGACAATATAGATATCAGATGGAGGAGCTCTATACCATCAGCAAAAGCCAGACCTGGAGCTGACTCCGGCTCAGACCATGAGCTTCTTATTGCAAAGTTCAGAAATAAACTGAACAAAAAAGGGAAAATCATCAGACCAAGCAGATACAAAAAAAATAATATCCCTTGTTAATGTGCAATAGAGGTAAAGAATATATTTAAGGGACTAAACATAATGGAGTGCCTGAAGAAATTTGGACCGAAGTTTGTGACATTGTCCAGAAAACAGCAACAAAGAATATTCATGAAAGAAATTAAACTAAGAAGGCAAACTGGTCTGATGAGGCTTTGAAAGTAACCGAGGAAAGAGAAAGATAGTGAAGATAGGAAAATATTTGTCCGACTCAATGGAGAATTCCAGAGGATAGCAAGAAGAGACAATGAGCGATGTAAATAGATAGAAGAAGATGGTAGAGACTTAACAGAAGAAGATCAGATAAAGAAGAGGTGGCAGGAATGCACAGAAGATCTATACAGGAACGATCTTAACACCATTGATAACTTCAATAATTTATCCAATGAGCAGTAGCCAGACATCTTGGAGCGAAGTGAGATGGGCCGTAGGAAGTCTCACTGAATTGTTCAAAATCCTAAAAGATGTTGCTGTGAAAGTGTTGCTTGGATTATGCCAACACATTTGGAAAACTTAACAATGGCCAATAGACTGAAAAAGGTCTGACCATATACCAGTACTAAAAAAAGGCAGTGCCAATGAGTGCTCCAATTATCGAACAATTGCACTCATTTCATGACCAAGTGACAGACTAAACAACAAACACAATATAGAAATCTTGATTTATGAGGGCATCAGAAATGCTGATTAACAACTCAGATTGGCAAAGATAAGTGTTAGTTTACTTTGGGAAATGTGTTTCTTCTTAATTATTTTCAGCTGACAATTGTTGTTACCCACAGTTTTAAATTATAACATATATGTAGCCTCCAATTAAAGGGCCAGGATAGAAATAGGAAATTAATATCCAAGTACAGCAAAGGAGTCCATATGGAATAATGCTGTGGTTTAGCTTACTCATTTTGAAACTACAGTTCCAGGCAGCGCCAACACACGACCCTTTGTACAGAACAGGTTTTGTGTAACTTGTGACTTTTAAATAGAAGAGATCAGAATTAAGAAATGTTCAATGTAGTTTGAACTCCCTTGGCCAGTAGGCAGGGTCCCCCAGTGTGTAAACCCAGTCCCGGTTAAGACAGTAGGAAGGTCCCCATTGCGAATAAAGTTTACATGATGTAAAGTCTTTAACCAGGCCATTTGTCTGGGTGTTATAAAAACTTGAGTCTTTACCAATAAGTTGTTGCCTGTTGTAAAAGTAGAAAGTGTGAGAGCTTTAGTTCTTTCCATGGGAAATATGGAAAAGTTCTACCATCATCTATCGCGCATTAGCCTCATGACTCCAGAGGTGCTGATTCAGATTTCTCACAAAATATCAACTTTTTAAATCACAGTTAATTGAAAAGTTATTTATAGGGACCATTACTACTTAAAGAGCTTTAAATGCATCTTTTTATTTCATATGTGGGTTTTAACTAGGTGAATTTTATCCTCCTCAATGTAATTGTCATGTAAAAATAACACTTAATGTACTTATAAGATAGTATTATAACAGATTCTTCTGGAACTGTCGCCTTTCTTCCTTTTCTCTCTCAAACAGGGTGCCATGTTTCTCAATCGTGATCTAAGGTCATGCACATAGGGACTGGCTTCACACTACTAGTGTCTCATGCGGCTTTTGTGCAAGCAGACAGTGACATGCTGTGTATATGAGCATCGTGAGCAAAGGATAATGTGATGTTGGTTTGGCCTTAGGTCACAGTTCTGAAAAACTGCACCATTCTTGAGAGAAAACAGGAAGAAATGGAGAGGTTACAGATGAAAATAATCTGTTAACTGGCCATGAAAGCTTGACAATGAGTGTGATGCTATACTACTACAAGTGAAACTCTACATTTATAGTCATGTTTAATTTGCACAAATAATGGACAGAAGCAATTGTAATTATTTTTCATTAATTCCAGATTGAAATGTTAGCACATGATAATTTAGGGAGTACTTACTGCCATGGTAGATTACATTTCAGCTGCTTGCGTCACCTTTTTGATTTTTTGCAGATCGTAATGATAGCCATAAACAATTTAACAAATTACCATTATTATGGAAATACAATTGAGCTGTGAAATATATTTTTCCTTGATGAAGTTTGACCCCCCTGGCACATACATGTTAAAGAAACAGTATCACTATATATTTTGCAGTACTTAAAAGGCCACTGTGGGGATTTTTTTCTATATGATATTTTAATGAACTAAACATGATAAGGGTTTAGAAAGCAAAATAAATAAATAAACTCTGATTTTACATTTGTAACTTTCATACGCAACAGTTCTTTAAGGCAGGGATCCGTATTCTTTTTTCAGTTCTCTGTCTGCTTCTCATTTTGCCTGCTTTGAAGTGAAGTATAGGATTGTCCTTGCAGGGACACTGTAGTTCCAAACTCATTCATGTTTTAAACATTATAATTCTTTAAAGAAGATTATGAGGGGTCATTAGTGTAGTAGGTTATGTGTCCCTTTAATGAAGATTCCCTAAACCACGGCCAGTTTCATTCTGTCTCTTTACATAAGTGATGCCAGAAAAATAATTATATTTTGTTATAATCTGCATATGAATCTAGACTGTGTTTTTTTTATATATTAGTAGACTTGTTAAAACTCAGCTGTACTCAGACACACAGTAGACATAAACAAAGTTTTAATATTACTCATTAAGCAAAATATACATATGGCAATTGAGACTTCCATAATGTTGGCAGTATAGAGCTTCAGTTGTTAACTCATTAATATTCTGGCAATAGTGCAGACAATATCCCTGAATTGGCACACTAAACCCACTTATATTCCTTAAACACATAAATCTCTTGTTAAAAAAACACGTTTGTGAAGTATGTAATAAACTAACACAATTATCAGCTGTGTTAGTTATAATCATAGATAAATTCTTAATTTTAGAAGTCTCTGTGTATAGGAAGTATCGGCTTGTTTAGATTCGGAGGAGTGTGTTTTTTTTATCTATCAATGGTGGGAGGTGTGGGGGAAAATTGTAGGATTAGGTAAAGTATTGGATCTTTGAGAATTTGCATCAATCCCCATACACCACATAAACTCAGTAACAGTTTGCAAATATTCTGCTCTTGCAGAAATGTAAACTCCCCTCTCATATATGCAAATTTTAGCCCAATGTCTTTGATGCCTCCAGAGGCATCAAGATGAATGTTTTTCTAATTGAAAGCTAGTTTATATTTAAACTTTGACACTTGCCACATAACTGCTTAAAAACACTTTTCAAAATACAAATTGGTGCATCACTGAGGGACTGAAGTTTTAATGACTAAAAGTATTAGTATTTTTTTACTGTGCCCATTTATATATATTTATTCTAATCTAGTGACAACTAATAACAAAAGATGTAAGCGTTCTTAAATATGTAAATAATAATGTAAGATAATAACGTAATTTTAAGTGCCATGGGGTCCTTATGGACCCCCATGGTTATGGGTAGAGGGGAGGTTACAGGAGGGTTAATGGTTTCCCCACTGCAAAGCAGAAGAGGGTGGGGCCTGATTGTACCCCAGGTTTTAATGGATCCAGGCTCATAGCGGGTCATAGGCCGAGAGGTTTTTAACTCCCTGAAGTCACATCCTTCCCATGGGAAACTTTAGATAGATAGATAGATAGATAGATGATAGGGCTAATGCAGTTTGTAGTGGGTAGCATTGCATATCATTACTATGGAAAATGCGGAGATTCAGACTTGGAGTCTCCTGTGAGTATCCGTTAGAGCACATGTTAGAGCTAGAAAGCTATGGGCAAATCCCCTCGGTGGGAACCATGCAATAGCTCTGCAAAGTTGCCTGTAAATTCTCACATAACTACGTATCAACTTTACTGGAGTTCCTACAGGAGCAAGGTAGTCACGCTCACAGCTATTTAAAGATATTGCACTTATATATGTAGAAGCGATTATGTGTATTTATGTATATAAACTGTGTGTCAGAATGTGCCAGACACATACAGACGAAAATGTCACTGCATATAAACATTTTTGTGCAAATTACCTTATTTTTCTGTGGCACAGACTTGCCAACTTGCCCTCTGAAAATGTGCCACCCTAGGACTAAATCTAGTTAGTCTCTGCTAAAATGCATTACTGCTACTCCATAATAATAATTCTAAACTCTTTTTTATCATGCATTGAAACGTGTTTTGAATTTTATTTTAATCTAGGATGAAGCTGCTGATTGATGGTGTAGAACATGCCAGGTAGGGATTGAACTGGAAAGAAAGAGACAGGTACCTTGAAATATATATCATTTTTTTAATAAGAGGGCTTTAACTACATCCAGTTTTAAAAAGTGTATTTTCTTTTTCTAAAGAGTGCATCTTGTTTTATTTTATATATATATATATATATATATATATATATATATATATATATATATATATATATATATATATATATATATATGCATTTATAAAAACACCTCTTCAAATTTTATATATATATTAATTTGGTTCTGATTTTTTCCACATTATGGGTTTATTCATGCCCCAAGGTGTCTGTTACTCCTCTCTTATGTGATCTAATCACAAGCTGACTTGCCAGTCTCTGTCGATATGTGTAGGTGCTGCATAAGGTGCCATAATGTCACCAAGTACCATATCATTACTGGGTGATATTGAGCATGACAAGGCCAGTTATTGCTTGGTTTAACTATAAGAACATTTCATAACAAACCCGTCTGTGACGTTAGGGGGGTTTAAATCAATCACACAATGTATTTAACCAATTGGGAAATGCTTCAAAAATAAATGAATGTACCACTGTAGTTCAAGCAGAACAACACTTATTTGTTAAGTTTGTACCAAACTAGCCACATTACCAGCTGTGTATGCCATGGAAATAAAACATTTTGAGGGAAATGTAAAATGTTGCAGACTCTGATTATGAATATAGTAATCAATTTTGTGTTTGTTACGTCACTTCCTGAGAGTTGGATCATGAGGGTGTGTGCTTTTGGCTGTCAGTGGGGGGGATAGTAATTGCTTGAGAAAATGCAACTACAGCCCTCCTGAAAGTAAACTTCCCTCTCTCATACATAACTTCCACCTACGTTTCACGGATTCATCCAGGTTCCAGAAGAGACATCAAAATATACTTTTTTTTAAACTAAAAATGAACTGTTTGATATTTTTCCTGTTACATTATGTGCTTAGTCACATGCAAAGTTTTCAAACAGATACATTTTTTCTTTGCACAGTGGTCATTTAATTTTATATTGGCTGGCTGATTAAAGGTATTCCAACCAAATGACTCTTGAAGGTGGTTTTCAATAATTATTTTAGAAGGTATAATTTGACATAAGCAAGTATGAATAATTTCCCTGAGGAAGGCAAAGGATGAATTGCATCATATTTTAACTATTCTTACCGCCCCCTTCTGTTTCTATAATATAAATTGAATATATATAAAAATAAAAATAAAATAATAATAAAAAAATAATAATAATAATTATATATATATAGATATATATATATAGTAAAGAAATAGTAAATTTGTGTTCACATTTGAACATCTGCATTCTTGGAACCTGGGCAGGGACATGCAAATGTGACCACAAAGGCCTCTTGTAATCCATTACCATTTTAAATATGGCTTCCTTTAAGTATATGCCTATATGCCTGCTGTATTGCACAGCTTTGAGCACTTATATAAGAGTGTGGTAGCTGTGAGCGTCCAGTAATCAAGATGACTAATCAGAGTATTGTAGTATAAAGTGTATATATATCATTGCACTTGTGGTGGGCTGAAGAATGATAGAAACATAGATAGATAGATAACAATAGAAGTGTGTGTATATATATATATATATATATATATATATATATATATATAAAACAACAAATTATTTGGCAGAGAGCTTCTCTTACTCTTGTGCTCACCATATACTAAATTATACTTTTATTCTTATAGGCATCAGTTACACTTTGGTTCTTGTAAGCACAAGCTACATTTTGATTCTTTTAGACACAGAGTACACTTTGGTTCCTATAGGCACAGGCTGCACTTTGATTCTTGTAGACACAGGCTGCACTTTGATTCTTGCAAGCACAGACAGCTCTTGAGCTCTTGCAGGCACAGACAGCTCTTGGGCTCTTGCACAGATGTCTCTTGGGCTCTTGCAGGCACAGACAGCTCTTGGGCTCTTGCACAGATGTCTCTTGGGCTCTTGCAGGCACAGACAGCTCTTGGGCTCTTGCACAGATGGCTCTTGGGCTCCTGCAGGCACAGACTGCTCTTGGGCTCTTGCACAGATGTCTCTTGGGCTCTTGCAGGCACAGACAGCTCTTGGGCTCTTGCACAGATGGCTCTTGGGCTCCTGCAGGCACAGACTGCTCTTGGGCTCTTGCAGGCACAGACTGCTCTTGGGCTCTTGCAGGCACAGACTGCTCTTGGGCTCTTGCAGGCACAGACTGCTCTTGGGCTCTTGCAGGCACAGACTGCTCTTGGGCTCTTGCAGGCACAGACAGCTCTTGGGCTCTTGCACAGATGGCTCTTGGGCTCCTGCAGGCACAGACTGCTCTTGGGCTCTTGCACAGATGTCTCTTGGGCTCTTGCAGGCACAGACAGCTCTTGGGCTCTTGCACAGATGGCTCTTGGGCTCCTGCAGGCACAGACTGCTCTTGGGCTCTTGCAGGCACAGACTGCTCTTGGGCTCTTGCAGGCACAGACTGCTCTTGGGCTCTTGCAGGCACAGACTGCTCTTGGGCTCTTGCAGGCACAGACTGCTCTTGGGCTCTTGCAGGCACAGACTGCTCTTGGGCTCTTGCAGGCACAGACAGCTCTTGGGCTCTTGCACAGATGGCTCTTGGGCTCCTGCAGGCACAGACAGGTCTTGGGATTTTGCAGGCACTAACTACACTACGCTGCAGTATTCCACTTCCTGGAAGACAGTATGCGGAGTGGAGATGGTGCGTCGAGTTCCCAGACAATTTTTTGCCAGTGAGACACGTTGAGATTCGAAAACATTGAGTTCCGGAAACGTTGAGTTCTGAGGAGGTCGAGAAGTGAGCATTTACTTGTGTGTGTGTGAATATATATATATATATATATATATATATATATATATATATATATATATACATATACATAAACATACATACATACATATATATATATACATATACATAAACATACATACATACATATATATATATACTTATACATAAACATACGTACATATATATATATATATATATATATATATATATATATATATATATAAATATATATATATATCAATGAAATACACACATAAGTATACTGTCTGAAATATATATTAGACACAAAACAATTTTATTAAATAATGATGTTAACAGTTTGCACTCTTGCACATTCCTATGATGAAGAATTAATGTACATTTTAATTATTATTTAACGTGTTTCTTGCTTTTCTGTATACAAATATCGTTGGTAATATTGCAGCTGGCTGCATGTGGAGCAGAACTAATATGGCCGTGTGGAAAGAGATAGCCAGTAAACTGAACAGCTGTCCGCTAAACTCCTCACACCAGGCTTTCCCTCAATGTAATAAAAATGGTAATTTGTATTCTCCCAGAATCCTCTGTGTGCACGTGTTCTCAGGATACCTTTATTAGACATTAGTATGTTGCTGTGTTCTTGTGTATGTCTCATCACCTGTTGGGAGGGATGTGGCAGTTGTGGTTTGAATTAGCATATCACATTATGTAGATGGTATCTGAAATGACATGTCTACAAACTGAGCTTACAAAAATAGACATTTAATCTTTAATGTATACCAAGGAGACAGAACATCTGTTCAGCAACACCTCTGAAAAACATCTGTTATAGATATTACATTTTACATTAGATTTTACATCTGTAGTATTACCTACTTAGAAATAAGATCTTATTAGAAATGTTAGAGGCAGCACCAGCCTGATCAGTTATAGATAAATTAGGCAGATGCCTAGGGTGTCAGTCTTTAAGGGCGGCCACATTTAAAAGTTTGATTCCTTTTAAATATATAAAAAATATATAAAAATCAGCACTACTCTCATCATACATAGACTAACTAGATAGGTGCTTATTGCATCAATATTTAAGGGCCAACAAATGAAAAGGAGGTATTACGATAATAATTGAATAATTACACTAAATGGATACATTAACTGATCAGAAATATAATCAGTATCTGAAGAATATAAATTCAGTGTAGCATTTAAAAGTTACATTTGAATTATACAGTCCCTGGTGCTAGCAGAGCTATTTCTCTCCACCCCTATTAAATGTTTTTTCTGGATGGTCTATGTTTGGCTGCAGTGGTAACTGGAGAAGGAAGCAGATAAAGATTCTTATTCTGGGCAGATCCTCTTGTATAATACCGAATAGGGGTGCAGATATCTGAAATAATAAATATCAAATGTAAATTTTAAAGGCTAAATTATTTTTTTAATCAGACGCTAATTTTATTGCTTATCATTTATTAAATAAACAAATGAACGTCTATAATAGGAATTTTTTAAACAGTCATCAGCCTTTTTATCATCTTTAGTTTTGTTTCTTATATTTATATTATAATCTGATCACTTAATAATTAATTATTGGCTTTCACATGCTCAAAGTGATTGAAGAATATGGAAATTGGCACGTTTTTCTGTATTTTTGGGATCCAAACACGTAATTCCATCCATTGTAAAAACCATCACCAAATGAGTTGACTGGCAAAATGATACGAAACATAACTGGGGGCGGGGGTAACTAATTGTACACACATCAGTAACCTCCCTGGCTGAATGATTCAGGCATTACTTTTTTTTTATGGTATTAGCAATAATTAAAAAAGGAAAATATCTTATATTGGTGGAGGGTAGTTCTGTGTCATATGGTTACGTTTATGATCCTGTTGGAGCTACTAAAATGGCAAATAGATATGAAAGCTTGTTGTCAATACTATGTGAAACAATTAGTAAGAAAATTAAAAAGTTAGACACAAATAGGTTAGTAAATTCAATCCAAATCTTTAAGGTTTAAAGATAACTGATAATATGTCTAAAACAATACATCATTACTTTACTTTGCTGTATTTGTGTGACACTGATGACCATTTACTGTGAGATACAGTCACTAGGAGCATGTATTTTATGCTTATAGGACTGCTGTTAAATATAGGCAGCCTGTTTTTATAATGTAAAAGGTATAATAATACAACCTCTATTTTTTTTTTTTATATGCAGTTATGCTGCTAAGGAATCTGCCATTTTTGTTTCCAGTAACCTACTTCGTGAGGTGGGAGGAGACTTTCATGAGGAAGCTCTATCTGCACCATAGGAATTTGACAGTAACCACTGCCATTGACCTCATTAGCAAAGCTCATTACTCATCATACACAATTTAAAGGCTGTCTTTTTTTTACTTTCTTAAAACATGTTGCTCATTATCAAGTTTAATTATTCAAAATACCATATAGAAAACATTTGACCACAGTGATAATTTACCCAGTAGGATATGCATCCCCTAAAGGTACAGGCAGACTATGAGAGTAGAGCAGAGTAAATTATCTAATTGTTCCACAATTTTTGCAGAGAATCTTTGAGCAATTCTTTGTTGAATATATATGACTCAGAATGTTTCAACTAGGTGACTTAATTCTTATTGCCCTCCTCAATGTAACTTTCATACAACATTTACACTCCACTTACTTCTAAGAACACACCTGAGTAATAGTTTCCCACCTTATGGAACTTCTCCCAGTCTTCCTGTTCAATCTCATTCAGGGTGCCATGTTTCATAGCTCTGAACTAAAGCTACACAATTTTGCAAGGGGCTCAGACACACAGCACGTCACTGTCTACATTCAGCAGAGCAGTATGAGATACTGATAGTGTGAAGCCCATCAATGTGGGCATGGCCTTAGGGTCACAGCTGTGAAACAATACACCTATGTGAAAGAAAACTGGAAGAAAGAGGGAGGTTGCAGAAGTTGAGAGACTGTGGAGGCGTCATAAAAGTAAGTGTAAATTGTATATGACAATTACATTGTGGAGGATAAAATTAACTAGGTCACCTAATTAAAACATATACAAATGCTTTTTGTTAATTGTTTTAATAACTAATTACAATTATATGTATATGTATACTTTTCAATAAGCAGGACCTTAGCTATGTTGCTTTAAAGCAATGTGATGCAGCCTTGCTGTGTGACCGTTGTGGGCCAGGCCACTTATGTTTGCCAAAAGATGTGTATTGACTTTAGCTGTCAGGACCAAAGAGATCAATGCTCTGATGGAGTTGTCATCGGTGCTTGCTGCAGGGTTGTTGACATATGTAGCTTCATAGTTGATGTTTGAAGAGCTGAGGTTTGCTGTAGACCTTTACAGTACCAGAAGACACTGTGTGTTTATTTCAAGGTGCCCTTAAGGATTTGAACAGAACTGCTACAACTCAGTACTCACAAAACAAGCAAGTACTAGTGAGAACATAGCATTTAATCATGTATAGAGATTCTTGAAATCAGCCTATGTACACATTTCTTAATTACATTTTTTTTTACAGTCCCAGAAAAACTGTTAAAGTTTAAATATATATTTTATATTTTTGTACCAATAACTTTTTATTAGACAGAAATTCTTTACGTATATATTGAGACAATACACAATATCTTAATGATGTTACAAAATCCATATTATCTGTCTTACACCGTACATTTTCCATTTTCTTAACAAAAATGTAAATGGTCCAGATAAAAGCTACAATTAATTTATTTATTCAGATGTTGATTTTACTGTTATTGAGATCTTCAAAAAAACAATTTAAACCATATTGTCTGATTACTACATTTAAAATGATAGTGAAGTCTTTCAAAAGCGCAAGTAATTTTCAAAGATATTTTTTTCATGAAGACAGGATAGCACGCTCCTCTTGTCCTGCTCTTGCGCTAGAAACTATATCACATGACCAACTGGGCCAATAGGAAGCTGTTTGATGTGCAATAGACATTTCAATATGTAGATTCACAGCTTGCTGCCTGAACATCTCACTGTGTAACACAGAATGAGCGGAATGAAAGATCTCAACATGGAAGCCCACTGTGGGTGAGTAGAGGACATTTACAAAATAGTAATTACCGTATAAGCCGACCCGAGTATAAGCCGAGGCACCCATTTTACCACAAAATACTGGGTAAAATGAGTGACTTGAGTATAAGCCGAGGGTGGGAAATGTGCTGCCCCCTGTGTCCCTCTTGTGCCTCTGTGTCCCCCTCTCTCCGTGTCTCTTTTCCCCTATCCCTTCCCTGTGTCTCTTCCAACCTCTCACTTTCCTGTGTCTCTTCCCCCTCCCTTATCACCCTCCTCAACCTCACTCCTCAACCTCCCTCCTCATCCTCAACCTCCCTCCTCATCCTTAACCTCCCTCCTCATCCTCAACCCCCCTCCTCATCCTCAACCTCCCTCCTCATCCTCAACCCCCCTCCTCATCCTCAACCCCCCTCCTCATCCTCAACCTCCCTCCTCATCCTCAACCTCCCTCCTTATCCTCCCTCCTCATCCTCAACCTCCCTCCTCATCCTCAACCCCCTCCTCAACCTCCCTCCTCATCCTCAACCCCCTCCTCATCCTCAATCCCCTCCTCACCCTCAACCCCCTCCTCATCCTCCCTCCTCATCCTCAACCTCCCTCCTCATCCTCAACCCCCTCCTCAACCTCAACCCCCCTCAACCTCAACCCCCCTCAAACCCAACCCCCCTCCTCAACCCCACTCTTCAACCTCCCTCCTCAACCCCCCATCCTCATCCTCTCTCCTCAACCCCCCATCCTCACCCCCCTCCTCAACCCCTCCTCCTCGTCCTCAACCTCCCTCCTCATCCTCAACCTCCCTCCTCAAGCCCCCCATCCTCATCCTCCCTCAACACCCCCATCCTCATCCTCAACCCCTCCTCAACCTCAACCCTCCTCAACCCCAACCCCCCCTCCTCAACCCCGCCATCCTCAACCCCCCCATCCTCATCCTCTCTCCTCAACCCCCCATCCTCAACCCCCCTCATCCTTAACCTCCCTCCTCATCCTCCCTCCTCATCCTCCCTCCTCATCCTCAACCTCCCTCCTCAACCCCCCATCCTCAAACCCTCCTCAACCCCCTCATCCTCATCCTCAACCCCCCATCCTCAACCTCAACCACCCTCAACCCCCCTCCTCAACCTCAACCCCCCTCAACCCCAACCCACCTCCTCAACCCCCCTCCTCAGCCTAACCCTATATGCTAATGACGCGGTGCGCATGTGATGTCACATGTGCGCCGGGTCAAGGAGCGGAGGCCGGAGCACAAGCAGGTAAGTGAGGGGAGAGGGGGGAAGTATTTAGGGGGGTATAGGTGGAGGAGGGGGGAGGAAAGAGACACGGGGGTAGAGAGACACACGGGGGGGTTAGAGACACACGGGGGGTTAGAGAGACACAGGGGGGAGAGTAACTCGAGTATAAGCCGAGAGGGCCCTTTTTTGCCTTAAAAAAAGGGCTGAAAAACTCGGCTTATACTCGAGTATATACGGTACTCCTTACATCGCTCCACTAGACTTTCCTTCTGTCTCAAGTCCTTCCGGACCTCACTAAAACTATTTAATGAAGCTTATTATTATGCCAAATGTATCTATAACTTACCAAATCCCTTAGATTGTAAGTTTGCGATTTTTTAATCGTATAGGTGCTTGGAAAAGAAACTATATGTAAGATTCTAAGCTCAAAAACAGAGCTCTCTATTCGTCTATTGATATTATTTGTATCTTCTGTTCGTCCCATGTATGGCACAGCGGATTATGTAGGGGCATTATAAATTCCAGATAATAATAATAAAATAATAATTCAGAATAACTCAACTCTATATAATATACCTATTGGCATTTGCATTATGCTAGATGCAATTGCTACTTTTAAAGAATTGTAACTTGTTTTACCACTATATTGTGACGGAAACTAACATTTACTAGGACCGTAGGCCATGTTAGGTTGGTGAGGAGCAGGAGCTAGGAAATAAACCTGCAAGGCTGAGATAGAGATTGAACAAACTAACACAATCCATGGGTTGCAAGAGCTGGCCTCAGGGACTTAGAGTACAGTGGTCAGCCTGGTAAGAGATCAGGAGCGGAACAGGCCAGGAGGTGAAGCAGGAACTGGTTCTCAGTCCATGGTGTGGTGCCGTGGACAGTCTGCATCAGATCAGGAACAGTATATAACAGAACTGACCAAGACAGGAAAAGCAGCAGCAGGATATATGGACACACCAGGAGCAGTGACCAGGCACCAGTGGACTGTCAGGAGCTTTTTAAAGGACCATTGTAGTTCAAGAAAAAACACTTTTTTTTCAAGTATGTACTAAACTAATAATATTAGCAGGTTAAATAACCACGGACACATGGATCATGAGTGTTTTTTTTTCTTCGCTATTAGTAGAGGGTGGGATGGAGAAAGAGGAATCAGGGAGAGGTTTGGAGGCTTTGTTAGATAATTGGAAAATATTTAAATTGACACCACACTTTCTCCTCTTCACATGCCCAGACAGGTTGCATCAATAAATGCAAACTCAGCTCTCCAGAAATGTAAATGCCTCTCTAATACACACAACTTCCAAGTATGCTCTCTGCATTCCTGCTAGTTTAAAAGAGGTTTTACTTAATGTTTTCATGGGTCTCTCCAGGCATCAACATTTATTTTTTTCTAACTAAAAGCTAGATATATGACATTTTTCCTGCTCAATTATGCTCTTGAGTGCAATTTTTCAAATAATATATATTTTTTCATTGTGCAAAGGTTCTTTAAAATTAAATGACATACAAAAAATAATGGTTTGCTTTGCTCAGAATATTCTAAGGCCAGCATTTTTTTGCTCTTCCATTGTTTCTGATTCACCAGCGCAGCTTGTGTGATCACTTGTTTCTTTCACATTATCTAAGGAATACAGTCTGTGTCCTTCCACGAGCTTCCATTAACCTCATATCTCAAAGGCTCAGAACTAATCAAAGCCACTAAGAATGAAATTTCCCCTCTTAAGGCTGATATAGGGTAGGCGCAACTCTACTAGGTGAACAGCCTGGAGTCATGCACTTATCATTTAGCCTGGTTTTGAAATTGGGTAAACTTTCCATTACAGCACTTCAGGGCATTGAACATTTTTAATAGAGAAGTTGAAACCAAAAAGGGTTTGCTTGTAATAAGATTTTACATCTTAAATCTGGGTTTGTAATTATCCCAAAGGTAAAGTAAAGCAATGTGGTTGGAGATTATGACGTTACTGGATATTCAAGAATATTATTTGCACATTCCTGTTTAAGACTTTTTTTTGGACCATTTGCTCTTATAATGTTTTTGTCATAAAGAAAAATATATGGAAGTATTATATATTAACATTTATATGACTGTAAAATCAACATGATTTTATGACAGTGTATAACTGTCTGTGCAGCCAAATCTCTCCTTCATAAAAAAGAGAATTTTAAATGTAATTTTTTTTTTGTTTAAATAGGTGAAACTAGAAGAAAATATGTGGCAGCAAAGAAACATACGTAAAAACATATCACAGTAAAAGAAGAACAAATATTAATGTCATTTAATATTTTTCAAAATAAAAATAATGTGGGGAAAATATAACAAGAAATATGTACAACAATATCATACAAAAAAAATGTGTTTTAATATTTTTCAAAATAAGAAGTATGTAGGGAAAATACAACTTGACATATAAACAATTCTATCATACTAACCAAAGGGAAACATTTATTTATTTTTGCATGAGAAGAAAAACAAAACATGAAATATTAAGAACCATCTCATACTAAATAAGTAAAAAAAATTAAAAAAAGTAAATCCATTTCCTATATTTTTTACAGTATCTGTATATCAGTGTCTTAAATTTTTTTTTGCACCTGTTTTAATAATCTATGTTAATGAGGAGGTTTATTACACTTTGATGGAAGAATAAAATACAAGAGGCTGCATATATTTTTTATAGTTTTACCACAATTTTAGCCAGTAATACAAATATAATAAACCAAATCCAAGAAAATAGTCCTAACTTCTGCTAAATCATTACCTTAACAGATAAACAGATCCCTTGCTATTCATCTCTCATTCAGCTAAACCTAAGTGGAGCAAAAACAAACAGTCCAATAGTTTAACAGTCACTGGCCTGTATTCTTCAGATTCCAAGGTCTCCACTCTATTCTAAATTATCATAAACTACAAGCTGATGACTGTGTCTTCCTTCAGCTTCAGACATACTGCACACCCTTCTATGTGTGTGTCTTTTTCCAGCTACTGTCAACCACAGTCAGTCCATCAGCAGCCCCACCCATACCCCAAGAGCAGTCTTAAATAATGTCTCTCCAGCTGCAGCTAATCCACAGGTCAGTACAGTAAATGTCTTCAGTCCTCCTTAAGGAAAGAGAGCTTTGCAAAGTCTGTGGCTCACCTAACTTTTTGTATAACTGTCACAGTGAATATATCGATTCAATTTCACAGGAAGATTACATAGTTCAGTTCAGTGTCTCTGGTAGTCGGGAATTGACAAATTACATACATTTTACCTGAACAGTTAATCATATCTAAGAGTGCTCTTTCATATAAAAGAGACATAAGGGTTCATTGAACTCTGGATTGTTTTTGTTGTTGTTTAGTTGCATCCGACTCTCCGTGACTCTATGGACCACACACGCCAGGTGCATCGCTCAGTCACTGCCCCTCTGAGCTCCATCAAGTTCAGGTACTTTGCTTCACTGACCTCATCTTTCCATCTTCTTGCAGTCCAAGGGACTCTAAGCAGTCTTCTCCAAAACCACAATTCAAAGGCGTCAGTTCAAAGGCGTCAATTCTATGGCGCTCAGACTTCTTTTTGGTCCAGCTCTCACATCCGTATGTTACTACTAGAATTACCATAATTCGAACTATGTAGACCTTTGTTTATAGTTTTTATATCTTTACTTTTTACTAGCTTGTCCAAGATTGCCATAGCTTTCCTCCCCAGAAGCAAATGTCTTTTAATTTCATGGCTACAGTCACCATCTGCAGAGATCTTGGATCCAAGGAAAATAAAATCTGTCACTGCTTCCACTTCTTCACAGTCTATTTGGCAGGAAGTGAGATTGCTGTTTGCCATGATTTTCGTCTTTTTAATGTTGAGCAGCAGCCCAACTTTTGCACTCTCTTCTTTTACCCTCCTCAATAAGTCCTTTAGTTCCTCCTCACTTTCAGCCATCAGAGTAGTATCATCGGCGTATCTGAGGTTGTTGATATTCCTTCCAGCAATATTGATTGCAGCTTTGGATTCATCCAGTCCAGCCTTACGCATGATCTACTCTGCATATACGTTGAATAAATAAGGTGACAATATAAAACCTTGTCGCACAACTTTTCCGACCATGGCTTCTTGGACGACATACAGATTCTTTAGGAGGAGGATGAGATGATCTCGTATGCCCATCTCTTTAAGGACATGACACATTTTGTTGTGATCCACACAGTCAAAGGCTTTAGAATAGACTATGAAGCAGAAGAAAATGTTTTTTTTTTTTAACTCTCTTGCTTTCTCTATTATTTAGCGGACATTGGAAATTTGATCTCTTGTTCCTCTTCTTCTTCTGAACCCGGCTTGCACATCTGGTAGTTCCTGGCCCATATATTGTTGGAGTTGAGCTTGTAGAATCGTAAGCATCACCTTGCTGGCATGTGAAATTAGTGCAATTGTTCAATATTTTGGCACTGCCTTTTTGGGGGGATTGGGATGTAGACTGACCTTTTCCAGTCTGTGTTGGCATAAGGCAAGCAACACTTTCACAGCATCATCCTGTAGAATTTTGAATACTTCAATTGGGATTCCATCACCTCCTGCAGCCTTATTATCAGTAAAACATCCTACTGCCCAGCTCACTTCGCTCTCCAAGATGTCTGGCTCCAGCTCATTGGACAAACTATTGAGGTAATCACTGCTGTTAAGATCCTTCCTGTATAGATCTTCAGTGTATTCCTGCTACCTCTTCTTTATATGATCTGCTTCTGTTAAGTCCCTACCATTTTTGTATTTTATCACGCCCACTTTAGCATGAAAGGTGCCTTTTAGGTTACCAATTTTCTTGAAGAGATCTCTTGATTGACCCCTTCAGTTTTCTTCTTCCTTCTCCAGTGGACTGCAATTTGTCTGACCTCTCTGTCATGACCTGCCCATCTTGGCTGACCCTACATGAGATAGCTCACAGCTTCATTGAAGTACACAAGCCCCTTCACCACGACAAAAACGGCGATCCAGAAGGGGCTGGATTGTTTTAGTTTGAATAAAAATCTTCTCTATACTTTTTATAAACATTTTAGTGAAATAAGTAAAATATTTTGTGCTTACTTTATTTTCTGTAAGACCTGCCATTTTGCCACTCACATTCTTCCTCCCTGACATGCCTCCACCTTGTTTAGTTTAAGAGATAATATCACTTCTCGGTGAGGAGTCATTTACACAGCTGGGCAAGTTCCACTTACAACCTGTCAATCGTAGCCTTCAGTAATCCATCCCACTAGCAGGAAGTG
Organism: Discoglossus pictus; assembly: GCA_027410445.1. Classification (NCBI taxonomy): domain Eukaryota; kingdom Metazoa; phylum Chordata; class Amphibia; order Anura; family Alytidae; genus Discoglossus; species Discoglossus pictus. The sequence goes on along the minus strand of CM050168.1, from coordinate 189,181,985 downwards.
AGTACTTATTAAACAAATAAAGTGCAATGCATATTATTGTACGGCACCAAAAACAATTCCATTAATCAAATAATTATAGATAGCGGTGTTCAAAACTATATATATATATATATATATACACATACACACATATACATATATATACATATATATATATATATATATATATATATATATATATACACATATATATATATATATATATATATATACACACACACATATACACATATATATATATATATATATATATATATATATATATATATATACACATACACACACACACACTTGTGACCCGTCCTTAGTGCGCCATCAAAATCACGCTAACAAATGCGCACCTGACAACTGTGCGGCCGACTCAGTTAAGGTGTTAGGGTTAGGCTTAGGGGAAGGGGGTTAGGGTTAAGGGTGTTAGGGTTCGGCTTTAGGGGAGGGAGGAGGGAGAAGAGGGAAAGAGACAGAGGGGGAAAGAGACACAGGGGAGGGAGGAGGGGGGAAAGAGACACAAATAGACACAGGGGAGGGAGGGGGGAAAGAGACACAAAAAGACACAGGGGAGGGAGAGGGGGAAGAGACACAGGGAAGGGAGGGGGAGGAAGGAAGAGAACCATGTAATATTATACCTTCATTTATGACAAGTAAACGACTAGTTTAATATATTTTATTAAATATTATTAAAAAGTATGAGAGATTCATTTTGATTTAATGCATTTTCTTTCTCCAGAATTCAGTGTCCTTTTGTAGGGAAACTACAAAAGGTCCCAATTAAGATAGTAATGAAAACATTATCTATGAATAAGGATAATTGCAATAGTTTCTTATTTTAAACAACAACTGAAACCCACTTAGTCCAACAACTGGGGTGCATCATTTCAGAGTTTCTCCATGGAGTAGCTGGATCAGTTCTTTGCCCACTCTGCCAAGAGCTTCCAAGATGCAGGAAAATGGATGGAAAATGTAGCACTTGACGGACCCTTTAGCTGCGACCTGTCGGGATCTGACTTACAAGTCTATTTGATTAGCCGTGCTATATTCTGTACACTATGTAAATGAGACCATACAAGTGAATGAAGCAATAAAAGTGAATGGGGCTTCCTCAATTGGATAGATGCGAGAGCAATAAAAATAAACGGCACTTCTTCAATTGGATTTGTAAATGCCACAGAGAGAATTGAGAAATGAAAATTGAATGCACAAGCATCAATAAATTCAAAGCCAAATATCCCAATATAGCTAGGGCCTAGGGAGACAGGAAATCTAAGGGGCAACTGCAAAATGGTTTCAGCTGTTTCTAACTTTCTTACCTATCGCTTCTGTAAAGGGTAAGTTTTGGGCATAACTAAAGTCTTTTTTTTCAGTAAAAAAATAGTGCTGCAAAGGTTACAAAACTTACTAGAAATGTAGCATTGCAGCACAGTCAGAACCGCCTTCTGGACTGTCCATCTGAGAGGCTAGATTTATTTATTTTCTTCAAATCTTCTCTCATCAATTGCCCTGTCATATTTAAAGTTGATTTGGGCAGAAATAAGTCTTAATAATGTTGCATATGCAGTTTGCAGTGGGATTTCCAGTTTATCTTTGAAACACTGAATGGCTAGTTTTTGTGTGCAATAAACAAACAAATAACTTTTGCAATGTTTAAAACATGCTCATTTAAATTCATGATCGAAAATATGGAAGTTTGTTCCATTAAATATATTCTAGTTAATAGGATATTAATAATGTCAGAATTGTGAATCCTTGGAAAGGAATGCAGAAAAGGTTATGTTGCAATACTGTAAATTAAAAGGTTGCATAGCTGTATATGCATATTTAAAATGTATTGTTTTTAGCAAAAAAATTGAAATCTAATGGCTGAAATATTTCTGTGAAAATAACATAGTGCAGCTCAAGGATCCTCCATCTTCAGTGACTGTCACTTAAGAAATCTATGGAGGTACAGGTATAGCAACTCTTGATCTGTCACTGATTATAGAGGCCAGGAGGGCAGTCCCTGAATCTAATCACAGTTAAGAAAAATAAGTTTTCAAAATGCGATTCTTGACATCAGATTTCTTAACTTTTTTTTAGTAATAACAATAAATTGCAAACTTGCTTTTATTATTATTACATACACAGGGTTGAGTCACATTATCACGACCACCGCCTACTTTTGACGTCAACATTAAATTGCAAACTTGCTTTTATATATATATATATATATATATATATATATATATACACACACACACACACACACAAAGTTACAGAATGCAAACCTGGCGTGGGGTGTAATGAGCTATCATTCCTATATTTTTGGCTGCCGCCTTTGAACTGTATGTCATGTAAAACTGCAATTACTTTGGCCCCTTAGGCTCTCAAATAACTCAAGATCAGAAGGGATGGTGGATTCAGACCTCTTTTAAGCTACTACCCCTTTGAACTCTTATTTTTTTAGTGTCCCTGGGACCTGCAAGGCTTTGCTGGTTCTTTTATATAGTGTAAGGTATCTATATCACTTGCATCAATTCCAAACTTCCAATCTTTTAAAAGAACATATTTTTAATAAAGTTTTGGATAAAAAAAAAACTAATTATTTTAAGAAAATTAACTGTAAACCATTCCAAAAAAGTGTGTCTATGATCTCACTCATCCTAACCTGTGAATTTATACAGGTTGTAAACATTTTTTATTTTTTTTTACAGCAAAAAAGTGCTACAAAGTTGGAAGCATGCAATTAGTCTAGTCTGGAAGGAAAGTATTTTCCCCTAGAACTCCATAACTCGGCTGGTGCATGCCTAGACACACACAAACTAGAGTTTAATAATTAAAATCTCAGCTTTGTAACCTTTGCAGTGTTTGTTTTACATGCCAAAAAATAACTTATATGGCTTAAAACATATTAAGCATGTAAACAAATATGTAAGTTTCATATCTCTGAATTTCAGCTAGTGTGACTGCTAAATGTTACTGTAAATTAATATATACTGTATTTTACAAAACTACTTGGAGACTGTGCTCTTCTTTAGGCACAGATACTACTCACAGCCCAATGCCTGTATCTTTCAGTCTTTGTTTCACTTAATATTTTTTTCTGGTAATTTAAATAAAAGCCTTGATAAATTGACATAAAAAACGTATCGTTAACCACTGATATCTCTATCATTCCTTATATATAAAAGCCAAATCATGTTGCCTTCATTTAAAACATTCAGAATACATTACATTCTTACACAGAACACAACACATATTCTAATTCACTCCCACACTCAATTCCTCCACTACTTACATCTACATCACTCTACAGCACCTCCTTGTCAGTAACCCCTCTTACTTTCCATAGCCTCCAGAATAAAATGTAAAAGCTTTACCTGAATAAATATAGCCTTGAAAAAATGCCCTCCCTTATACCCCTGCCACTGTCTCCAAATACTCCCACAACGGCTCTTTGCTCTACAAATGTTTTGCTTCTTTACTCCTCTTGTATCAGCGTCTCCTATCTGGAGCTGCACCTGCTCTCTGGACCTCCTTCCCCTGCTCTGTGTCTTCTTGATATAAAAGCCCCCACTCAGGAGCATAGGAACTGGGGGGTACAAATCCCCCCCCCCCCGATTAATTGAATAGGGGACACAAAAAATAGCAAAATTAAACTTAATCATGTATTACCAGGTTTAACCACTTGATATATGGAACAGTATATATTTCCCATGATAGCTTTGACCCATAATTTATCATATATACATTTTTTTTATTATAATGGAGGTACAGGGGCATTGAGAATTTAAACTAAGAAATTTAAAAAAAAAGTTTGAGGGGCGCTGCATCAGTGGGGAGCAGGGCCCCAGTGCATTGCACCATGTGTACTGGCGGTAGATCCGCCACTGCTTCCGGTCCTGGGAGTAGAGTTTAATTATCTCCCCCAGATTTTTTTGGGCTCCAACGCCCATGCCCTCACTGCATCTGTTTAAAGAAGTTTGGCTCTACACCGTTACAGGACAGCCATTGTTCAAGAAAGAAGCACTTTGTTGTAAGGTATGTAACAAACTAAAGTATGTAATCGTGACCTAAAGGACCACAACACACTATGCCGATCCACTTGGTATTCATGGCAGAGATATTGAAGTGGGTAGCCAGTTCCTTCTCCAGTGGGCCACAGCATATAGTTCCTGGTATTCCTAGGTGGTCTCCCATCCAAATACCAAACCCAACCCTGCATGGCTTCAGGGTGGTGTGACTTCTTAGTTCCCTGAATGGAATTGAATTCAGGTTGCTGCGGTGAAAGCACCAAATCCTAACCACTGGACCACCAGGGATCCCATAATTATGCTCTTAGTCAGACTTAAAATAGGTTTCATTTTACAGCCATTTTAATTACTATGCACAATCTACATGCCCAAATGCACAGTTTATAACACACTGTCATCTCCATTGGCTGCAGCCTGTTGCCTTGATCTTTGCCATCATGTGTCTCTTACGTATTATACACGTATTGGATATTCGGACCACACACAGGCCTGGATTTGAGAATATCCTTTCTGTGAGTCAATCAGGATGACTGAAGAAGCCGTTGGCTCACCTGTGCTCAGCAGGATATCCTCAGACCCAGGCCTGTGTGTGGCCCTTCAGGACCAACCCTGTGCACCCCTGCCCTAGAGTGTTCCCAGTAGAGACCTAAGGGTCCTTTCCTGAGGCAGCAGCAGTGAGCATCCGCTAGATCAGGGGTGTCCAAACTCGGTCCTGGAGGGCCGCACCCGGGCCTGGATTTGAAGATATCCTTTCGGTATACAGGTGAGTCAATCAGGATGACTGAAGAAGCAATTGACTCACCTGTGCACAGCAGAGTTATCATCAAATCCAGGCCTGTGTGTGGCCCTCCAGGAACGACCCTGTGCACCCCTGCCCTAGAGTGTTCCCAGTAGAGACCTAAGGGTCCTTTCCTGTGGCGGCAGCAGCAGTGAGCATCCGCTAGATCAGGGGTGTCCAAACTCGGTCCTGGAGAGCCACACCGGATTTGAAGATATCCTTTCTGTATACAGTTGAGTCAATCAGGATGATTGAAGAAGCAATTGACTTACCTGTGCACAGCAGGGTTATCATCAAATCCAGGCACGTGTGTGGCCCTCCTGGACCTAGTTTGGACACACCTGCGCTAGATGGTGCTGCCAAAAAAATTGTCTGCCCATATTATAGCTTTAGGGTTAGGGTAAGGGTTAGGGGTTAGGATTTAAGCTTGGAAATTGTATATGATCTTAGCAGTGCCATCTAGCAGCTCCTTGCTGCGACCGCTGGTGGCGAAGTCATACTAGGAATGATCAGTTTTGTTGCATCAAATTTTCTGTAGATTTATAGGATTGTGTTGTACTTTATATTACCTTTATCATTTGCTCATATTCCCCATCCTACTTTACTACACCTTTTGCATATAACGCTAATGAAAATGTCTATCAAATAAGAGTAATAAATAACCTGTAAACATGACACAAGCTGATGTAATAAATGTCCATTCATGTAGAGTGTCATTACCGTCCCCCCCACAGACTGGAGATCCTGATTTAGTGTTGGATTTGTTAAGCTCAAACTATTCATTTTGTTTTATTTTGTAGCATGAATAGACTGGAGAGGCTTTTACTGAAGCTCCTGTTTAAGTTAATGAGCACACCTGCTCTAGGGTCCCAGTGGTGGGGATTTAACAATTAAGGTAGTTTAAATGCACTTAAGGTACCTAGAGTAATGTGGATTGATAGCCATGCAATCTGTCACCGTTGCATTGTATGTTATACACTTAGACACATAGCTATCATAGCCATGTAATAGTCTTACACTCTGCAGCAGCATCTATGCTCTAGTGCCGAAGACAGCATCGGATTTCAGGATTTCCCTCACCCTGAATCATACTAACAGTAATTATGTCGTCTTTGTGGTTAAATCCCAGTCCCCCTTTTTACGATATTTTAAATGTAATATTAAAAAATGCTGTATCATGCATAGCTGTCTCATATTAATCAATTTACAGTTTATATCTCTTTTTATTTATACCATATAACCTAAAAAAAATAAGATATTTCCTGTTATCTGCCCACCACCGGTGCACCACTTGCTGCCCGCTGTGTACGCCACTATTTCACCATATGTTATCTGCCACTACACTAACCATAATCTCTAACACTAAATGCTAACCCTAAAACTTAACCCTAAATTCTAACCCTAAACCCTAACCCTAAATGCTAACCCTAACCCTAAATGCTAACCCTAACCCTTAACCTTAAATACTAACCATAATCCTAAACCCTAACCATGAAAAACAAAGTACCAGCAAGCAGATCAGCAGATTGGAGCAGGATCGCGCAGCAGCATGATGGGCATATAATAGGAAAGGTCCTAAAAATATTATAAAAAGGGAAGATTAGCTGGTGGGATTTTTCCAGATATTAAAATTACATTTTGTTACCACTGACGTTTCTCCTTCACCTACAGTATAAAATGTATCTCTTGCAGCACAGTGTAATAATATTTCTAGGATAAGGTACTCTGCTTAATCCAGGTGGCTTTATTCATTCAGTAGTAGAATTAGCATTTGATGAACAGTTTAAAAAAAGAGGCAGGATAGCCACAAATTTGCCAATAAAATGCCCATTCAGGTTAATAAAACATCTCTAGGTTTTCGGACACTGTGCCAATAACTGTATAAACTGATGCACTGATAGATTATATGATGAAGATGAGTATAAAATCTGATTAGAGGTGGAAAAATGCATTTTTACAATTAAGATATCACTAAGAGATCATTCTGGAGAAGGAAATTGCAACCCACTGCAGTATCTCTGCCATGAATACCAAGTGGATCAGCATGGTGTGTTGCTGTCCATGAGGTCACGGAGAGTCGGACGCGACTGAACGACGCAAACACACAGACAAGAGATAATTGTATATTATTGTGGACTGTGGCCTACTGTGGATTGTTGGGCACTACAGTGGCATTTAAATAAGTTGTTCCACCAGTTATTGTAAATATAACAATTTTATAACTAAATATAACATTAGGGACATCAGGCCTATTCCCTTTCAATCTGCATCCTTTACTTAGAATTATTATGGCCACAAAATTCACACAACATGTGGTTTACCAACAGGTAAAGGGATAAAAAAGCATGTTGGAGGGAAAAATGTTTTCCTTTTTTACGCTGCCGAAAATTGATTGAGTTATAAGCTTTTGTGGTTAGAGGGTTTAGAGTGATTGTAATTGCAGAATACATAATGAGCTGCATTGAGTGGTGGTACTAATTAGAACCAGCTGTGCAGGCTGGCAAATGTTGCAATTTCTGTCATATTTATATTTTTATTATAGTAAATAAATAGTACATTTGTGTTCACATTTGAACAACTAAAATATCTTAAAAAAATGTTTTTCCTGCTTAGAATTATTCTTATAATTATAATATTTTTTATTATAAAGTGTAAAGGGGTTGGTATTATACAAATATAATTGCTGTTATGCGTTTAAAATAAATATTTAAAAAAATAATGTAAAAAATAAAAGAGTGGTTTAAACTTATATCTTATAACAATTGGCTTCTATTTGCTTACAGTCTATAGACCATATCCATGTTTCTATATATGCTGGGTCATTTTAAGGGAAATAATATACACACCTGAGATGTAGAATCAAGTTCCAAAATGAGTTCAGCTTCAAACGAAAGCCATATATATTTGCACTGCCAGTCTCCATTTAATTTCTGTAAATTTTTCCAGCTGCTCACAAGCAAACACGTTATCTGTGCATGATCTCTGCCATCCCATCTCTTTCAAACAAGAATTGATATAAATGTAATTTAATTTAAAAATAATCACTCAATTTACAGCAATTTGAATAATGTGTGAATTTGTATTTGCACAGTTCCAGATACATTATTCATGAATTGCTGGTTTCATAATGAAATACATTTAGTCTGTATACTAGTGCAGTGTCGGGGCAAATAATCTGGCTATGTATGTCATATGTAGCCATCATGAGCAAAACCACTATAGAGAATCATTGAAGCTTAGGAGAAGCTTCACATGTTTGTGAAATATATACGACATTAATAACATTAGGAGCTAAACATTTTTAGAGAACATTTTACCTTTACTAGACTCTGCTTGTGTCATTGGCGCTTCCCTGGAAGTGGTCTTGGAGTCTGTGGGGGAAGGTTATCCTACTTGGGCTTGCTCTTCCATTTAGTCCTATTGTCAAATGGTAGTCTTTCAATAGAAAGGAATAGAGATGTTACCTGTTGATCTAATCCTATAAGGAAGAAAATTAAATATTTGCAGACATTAAAGCAAAGTTAAATATATTATATAAAAATAAACATTGTGCCATTCATCAAATCAGTCTCTTCATTAGAGCATACCATAAATATAACCCTTCAGTGATCCTTGGGGGGGGGGGGGGGAGCAGAAATAAAGTTTGTATTTTTTGCTATATTGTAATTTACAAGTATATATGGCCATACTTGCAATTTAATATAAATAGCAAAAGCAAAAATCTAATGCATTCCCTTACATGAAAGGAAACATCTCCATCACCTTTTATCAGTAAGTGACTTGGTAATGGACAAAGGGCTCTTAGAAATTAAACATAAATCAGTATTGCTTTACATATATTTATAACATATACATTCATTTATGCTTTATATGGGGCACTCATCATTTTTACCTTATTTGGTAACTGGGAGGGACTAAGGATGCAGGGAAGATCTCACTTCAGTTCTATTGAAAGGTTACTACAATAATTTAGGACATTATTTGCCCATCTTCTTCTGGATCATAACCTTGTTGTGATGAAGGGGCTTATGTATTTCAATGAAGCTTTGAGCTTTACCATGTAGGGTAAAGATGGGCAGGTCATAGCAGATGAGTCAGACAGAGAAGGACCTGGCAACTAGTATTGTTGCCAAGAAAACCTTATGGATAAGCCATAGGGCCACAAAGAGTCAGATATGAATGAATGACTAAACAACATATGACCATATTATGGTAATACCCTCTACATGCAAACCTAGACCAGTCAGATAGTTGTTTTAGGATAGCTTCTTAGACAGATTGTCTGCCACCCACTGAACACCTGACAGGGGTGGAGAGAAGTAGCTCTGCTAGTCCCTGAAACAATATAGTTAAAACGTACGTTTTTTTTTCCAAATACTAAATGTATTACTAATCAGTTACTAAATAAACAAAATAAACCCTGTTATACGACCACCACAGTTTAATTTTAGACTCATTTTATTCCTGTAAATGTTTCTTGTGCTTTAACCTGCAGTAATGTGATCTCATTTTATGGACCCTATATAGTGTAATTTACATTTAATTGTGTGTGTACCAAGTGTCACTGCTCTAAGAGGCTCCTTCCAGTGTGTGATTCAGAACAGGAAAGCTAATGTGCACTACTGGAACGGAAGTATTGTTAAGTAATTATGTTTTCAGAACACATTTGCTTCGGTTTATACGGCCAACCAGGAAATGAAGTAAAAAAACGGTTCGTACAGCATCTACATCACAGATTCAAGATAATATAATATCTAAGGTAAGTATATGCTTACTAACTAATTATTTCTACGTGTAACTTTTTATTTAAGTCAGTTTGGTGCAAACATGTAAGCTGTCTTTACTGAAAGGGTAGTTGGTGCAATGGATCTGCTTCCAGCAGAAGAGTTACCAGATAATATATGAAGTGAATTCGGATATATTTGGAATAGAAGTGTCCTGGACATATGACAAGACATGATAAGAATATGGCAGACTTGATAAAAACATTGGCAATGTGCTTCTACTAATTTTGGGCTTTCTCAGCAGTAATTTCTACTTCTTCTTTTTCATGTTGAGGAGTCGTCTTGACATTTTAGTGGTTAGGATCTGTAGAATAACATAGGAATTGGAATAGTGTCCCCTCACCACTGAGACAACGCTCACCTTTTGGACATAGCCTTTTGTTGCTGTTTTTTCACATATCTGTAAAGACCAGTGGTGTATTTCTGCCTAGGACAATAAGACCTAGGGCAACACAATTCCAAGAAAGAAGCAAGCTGCCTCAAGTTGTTAGTGCACTGTCAAGGAATAGTGGACCTGACACTGTATTTATATATAAGCACACAAACATTGTATTTAAATATAAGCACAAAAACAATATATATATATATATATATATATATATATATATATATATATATGTGTGTGTATATATATATATATATATATATATATATATATATATATATATATAAATATATATATATTTGATAATGTGTACATTAGTGTATATATATATATATATATATATATATATATATATATATATTTATACACTAAAGTACACAGTCTCAAATGTAAATAAATACATTTATACATATATATATATATATATATATATATATATATATATATATATATATATATATATATCTTATATATAGATATGTTTCTATCTATCTATCATTATATTGTATTTATACACAAACACCCAAACACTAAATTTTATAGTGTACCTCCTGTTTCCATTCTCCATATTAATGCTATGCAATGCTGTCCACAACACACTATGTTTGCCCTAGAACCATGCCATATCTATCTATCTATCTGTATGTATAAACATATAATGTGTGGGACATATCAAGGGAAAAGTAGGAGGAGTGACTGGTATTTAGAAAAGTAAACATCTGAATAGACTGCACAAATATTTCACTTTCTAAAATAGAACATTTAATTTTATATATCATATTATTAACAGGGCATGGAAGGTTTCTGGATATCACTAGATATATAATTTATCTATGTATCTATTTACTTTTATGGATGTTATTTTATAAAGAAGGGCTGTTTTATGTGCACATTTCTGGAAGTGCGCCGCCGCCAACTCTAGGGACGCAGGCCAGCATGCGGGTAAGTGATTGGGGGTTTCGGGTTATGGTTACAGAGTTAGGGGGTTAAGATTAGGGGCTTACGGTTAGGAAGTGATGTTTAGGGTGTTAGGGTTAGGAAGTGAGGTTTAGGGGTTTAGGGTTAGAGGGCTAGGGGGTTATGGTTAGAAAGTGAGGTTTAGGGTTAGAGGGTTAGGGGCGTACTACCTATTTTTGACAGCTACATGAGGTCGCAAGCTCGGACGCATCCCTAGAGTCGGCAGCGCGCTTCCAGCGCATCCAGAAATGCACACATTAAACAGGATAGATAAGATTTTTTAACTACCTAAAAGCATACAATGTGTGCTTGTTTGGGTCTGCTCTCTGCAGTTCATGTATTCACAGACTGTGAAGTGCAGTGTTTCAAATTAGTCAATCAGTGACCTCTCTCAAGCAGCTTGTTGCACACCCTGTACTTAAAAGTACACTGTCTTCATGAGCTGCAGAGAAGAGACTCTAGTTAGGAACTATTTGTAAACAGATCTTTTAACTTCTTGACATAATAACTGATCTTATCCTTGATAAAGGAAAATTGTGTATTTTTTTAAGAACGACCCTTGAAAGTAGGCCATCAATTTTGGGATGTAAAAAAATACAGACTTTAATTGAAGGGATATGGAAGGTTCCCTCTTTTAAATATTAAAATAAAACTACCTAAGTGTTTGTTTACAAACCTTAACATCATTTTATTAACAAGTGCTTCAAAGCTCTGTTTTTACTCACAAAAACCTTCCAAATAGTCCCAACAATGGTCTGCATCTGAGAGAGGGCATTTGTAAATGTGTCACAGTGTGTTTTGTTTTTTCAATGAAAGTCTCAAAGCATATTAAACTGGTTTGACTGTTTAACTGCGTTGTGGACTTGCCACTATCAGCTAATGAGCAGTAATAAAGATCAATGAGTCATTTTTGTCTGCTAATAAAACCTACATACTACAGTGTGTTCTGAACAGGTTTTACTTATTTTTTTCACATGCAAAATCCAACTTTTGTAACATTTTTAAGCATGCTCTTTTAAACAAATGAAAAAATAATTTGTGTCCCATGTCCCTTTAAGGCAACCTTTTTAAAAGAAGCTGTTTTGCATTCAAATGGATTGTCTTATGCTATTTCCACACAAGTATAATGGAAAGTCATCGAATACTATATAGGAAACACATCTAAACTGCTCTAAAGTTCAATCCTCACAGTTCCTCTACCTTCTGCCAGTTCTCCTTTACTATGAAAATCTCCTGCTGGTTTCTGAGCCAGCCAAAAGTGATATCCCAGGATGTTTTTTTAATTGTCTGAGAACTTTCTCTTGCTGTAACATGAATGTGTTTTGGTATACTGATCCCACTACGTCTTCTGGTGGTTTTAATTATTGAATGAACAAAACAATAAGCCAATCTTCCTTTTAAGGTTGTAGTTGTCCCTTTATTTTAACCATTGCAATGCTGCAGTAAGATTAAGGAAGTGTTAAAAGTTTCTATCGATACTCTTATGTATACCAATTGGATATCGCCTCCACAACTGTGCAAGTTCATTAAAGGAATATCTAAGTTTCCCTGTTGTTACCGCATTACATTGAGTCATTCTATACACATACACATTTATTTTATTCAAAAATAAAACTTGTTTTCCACACCCCCAGAGCTGTTTAGATAGACAGTGTACCTTCCAATATAAACACTGCATTTGGGTACTGTTTTTAACCCTATACTAACTTCAAGCCAAGAGAAGCAAAATGCAGAAATCCAAAGAGCTCCTCCTTTCTTCCTTGTGAGGGGGACTATACATTCCATGATGCTTTACTGCACAAACTGACTTTACAGACTGAAACAATGTATTAGTTGCCTGTGATTGGCCAAAACAAATTATGAATGTTATGCTAATTTTCAAAGTGATTGTCAGGGTTTTTAACTCTCAAAATCAACTGTTTGCGAACTCTAAAGCTTTAACAAACTTTAGGACAAGTTTAATAATGTTTATTTTTATATTTTTTGATGCAAATACATGTTTTTATATATTACTGATTCTCCTCTATCAGATGCATTCATAATCCAGGAAACTTAAATATGCTTTTAAGTTTGCAGTTGTCCCTTTTTCTTAACCATTGCAATGCTGCAGTAAGTGTCCAACTGGACATGCTCTTCCAACGTATCGCCTCCGCACCTCAGATAATGTTAGTAGCAGAGAGGGAGAGTCTTATGGTTAAAATACTCGATTATCTAACGCTTCCACTTTTCAATGACAACCAGTTGCAGTTGTATGTATTTATAGGTGTACTTTTCACTTGTGACATAACCAGGACCTTTGCTGCGTCCGTTAAACTCCGGCACAGTCTCTAGCACCATTAAATCCTCTCGCGTCGTCACCTACAAAACTTGGGAGGAGATTCCTGAGAAGAACGCGCACTCACAAGCGCGCGGCACCGGTTACAAACCCCCCCTCTATACAAGTAGCGTATTTAGCAAGTCCATTGATAATGTGAGAATTATTAAAGCAGCCAGAGACAAAAAGAGAGGATAAAGATGAATGCTGGTGTTCCCCTGAGGTTCATGGGTGATGGAATTAACACAGCTTGGCACTCTCCCCTCGCTGTGTTTGTTTCCATGGCAACAGCTACGTACATGCTTCAGACTCTCCTCACTGACACACTTGCAGAAACAGTAGCTTGCAGGTTTCTGATACCGCTCCACTGGACAGGCAGCACCCACTATATTGAGTAAGTGCGAAATCATTTCTAATGCAGTTTGGGGTAATTATATAGGAAGCAGCCTGCACCCTTACCATTGCATGTCAGTGAGAGGCTGGAGAGCACCTGAGAACTTGAGGGTGGTGGAGACCATTGGTGTGCTAAATATATCTGTACATGCCATGTTTAGCACTGAGTGCACATAATAACTGCCTGGGAAATTAACCCTCACTGAGCTCTTAGATAATGCATTGATTGTTCAGTTTGGAAGTAGCCGGGAAAAATTGCAAAGTCAGTTTTTCTTAAACAAATACATTTGTATGCTTTTATACATATATTTCTATGTCTGTACAACTAAATACACATATATATATATGTCTGTGTGTGTATATATGTATGTATATATATATATATATATATATATATATATATATATATATGTGTGAGGTAGCCGTGAATGTCCAGTAATCTAGATGAATAATCAGAGTATTGCAGTATATAGTGATTCCTTTTTTATTGGACATACATATTATGCTATGTTTGCCCAATAAAAAAAGGTATCACTATATACTGCAATACTCTGATTATTTATATATGTGTATATATACATATATATATATATATATATACGTGTGTGTATATGTGTATATATATATATATATATATATATATATATATATATATATATATATATATATATATATATATTTATACATACACACATATATATGTACATATCTGTATATACAGTGTATGTAGGTATGAGAATGTGTATATGTGTGTGTGTGTATAGACACACAAATATGACTGTGAACATATATTTATATTGCTATTGACTTGAAAAAAAGAGTTTCATCCCTCATAAGCTTTTCATTATAAATAAAATGTTTGTTCAATAAAAATGTACCACTTTATATTACAATACTCTTATTGTGTGTGTGTGTGTAATATATATATATATATATATATATATATATATATATATATATATATATATATATATATAGAAAGAAACTTATCTATATATAAGAATATATTTATGGATATGTGTGTATAAATGTATTTATTTACATTTGAGACTGTGTACGTTAGTGTCTAAATATATATAAATATATATATATATATATATATATATATATATATATATATATATATATATATATATATATATATATATATATATATATATATATACACACTAACGTACACAGTCTATATATATATATGAATCTATTAGATAATCTGGTGTTTAGTGCATCTGGAATATTTTCACTTTTCTGTACTATATATATGTGTCCAATCTCTACAGTAATGGAATAATTACAGATATATACCGTCCTACAATGATTTTCCGCTGTGTGTTCGCACTCTGTACCTGTTGGCTCTTTTGTCTCAGACGTTTACAGACTGCTCACCTTGTGTAGAGATATCCGTATAAAAGTAATGTCTTTTTTCCCCTCTGCAGCTCTGCATTGTGTATTGCAGAGAGGCTTTAAGCTCCGATTGTCGTACAGTAAACAGTAAGACGGTCTGATTCCCCTGTGTGAAATAATATATGACCAGCTGTTCGCTGCAGAGCGTGAGGAAATCCTCCGCACACAGGATTCTGTTTAGACAAGATCCCTGTGTTTTGTAAATATGATTTCTCTTTGCGTGGCTCAGTATTGGAGACTATCGGAATCATATTCAGTGAGTAATATAACCTAGGTCCTATCCATGGCAGACTGGGTGCGCACGAAGCATCTGCATAGCAGGTTTTTCTGTGGGTGACTTTTTTTTGGATATGGAATTCTTTTGTGTAGTCGTACACTGAATTTAAATACCAGTCCCTACCTTCTTACCCAAGTGCACTCCCAGCTTCCCACCCACTTGGTATAAAAAAAATGCTCATGTCCTTTGGGTGAAAATGCAAATGCAAAGTATGTAACAAACCAAAAATATTAGACTGTTTCTGGATCGCTGAGTTGTCCTGGTGAAGCGGCTTGTGTACTTCAATAAAGCTGTGAGCTATACCATGTAGAGTCGTCCAAGATTGACAGGTCATAGCAGAGAGGTCAGATAAATTGCAGTCCACTGGAGAAGGAACTGGCAACCCACTGCAATATCTTTGCCGAGATAACCTTATGGATAAGCACGACCAGAGACATAACGATAGATGTGCTTGTCATTCTGTGGTCCATAGGGTCATAGAGAGTCAGACACGACTAAAAGATTAAACAACAACTAACCGCTAGCAGACTCTTCATGTGTCATAGGCACTGTTAGGCTGCCTGTAGCTTGAGGGAGAGAATCTACTCTTCTATTGAGTTCTATTGCTCATAGTGGCAGTCTTTCATTTTAACTAAATAGACATGCTTTCTGAATGCAAGGCTCCTGCCATTGCTCCAAGATTTCTAATCTTCAGTGTTCCTTTAACTTAAGACCCATATTTAGTTTTAGCTCTTCAAATAAATATACTACAATACAATTATTAATTAATAAATGCAGCTTTAGTATATACTGAGAGCTTCCATTCCAGTTCGTTTGCCTGCCTGCTAATGAAGAGGCGTTAAAACTAAGGTTTTAGCTAAATTTATGCAAACTTTAATGCAATAAAACGTATTTAATAAATTACCCGTCCATCTTAACCAAGCCCTGAAAACAAATAGAAGTGGCAACCCCACATCTGCATATGCACTCATTTAACGCTTACAAAATAATTTATATTTTTTCACTTTAGTGTACATGTTCCTCTTTTTATTAGATATCAGAGCCAGCATGTCTTTAAAGAAGTGGTTACAGTATCTTGCAAAACTTTTAATTTTGAGATGCAAGCTTTTGCTGGTAGACCCAGTTAACTAAGTTATAGGTCTTTGGCTTTCACGGTAGAGCTGTAAAGTAGATATTTAAGTTGAATTAGTGAAGAGACCACCAAAATTGAGAAACATAAAAATGTAAAGAGATGTGTCTAGTTGTAAGTGGGTCAAATCTGGGTTCCTTCAGATGGCCAGAGAATACTGCCTATATATGTTGGTGTGAAGGAAATTCACGTGATATACTCGAGGCTCGAAGTTTGTAGAACATGGAACCATGACTGCCATACATAAGTTGAATTAGTCAGTTGTTGTTTAGTGATTCACTCATGTCAAACTCTCATTGATCCTATAGGCCGCAGCACACCAAGCATATCTATCAGCCACCGTCCATCTGAGCTACATCAACCTCATCTTCATTGCTTCAATTACCTCATGTATCAATCTCCACTTCTGCCGCTCCCTTCTTTGCATTCATTCAATCTTTCCTCACATCAGGGAATCATGACTTCTCATTATATGGCCAAAATATTTGACCTCAGCCTCGATATCATACCTTCCAGTGAACAGTTTGACTTCATTTCATATATCATTGATTGAATGGATCTTCTTGCATTTAAAGGTACTCTAAAGTAGTTTTCTCCAATTAGTCTAGAGACCAACAAAATTAAGTATTAATTAATTAATAGAAAGTGAGAAGATTCACGTTGTAAGTAGGTTAAATCCAGGTCCAAAGGATAATGGTGTCACGCTGTGAAGGAGTTTCACGTGATTTGCATAAGGTTCAAATGTTGAAGAACATGGAACCATCACTACCAAAGCCTATACTAGACATGGTGTAAGATAATGCTCACCTCTATACCTGAAGAAAGGAGTGTCAGTCTGATAATATCAACAGAGCTATCAGTGGTAATGTAATGATAAATGGCATGTCTCAGTTGACTTACCTGTAGTCTATATTTTAATAAGCTGAACTGGGACAGATCTCCTCTGGAGATGACAACCTTTCTCACAGATTGTGTGATTATTCCCCAGCATATGATGTGTAAGAATAAAGACACTAATCTCTGACACTACAGTACACAAGGGGGGTAGATTCCCACAAGATCTATGTGAAATGTTGAATACGCAGAGCATATAATATGTTGAATTTAAATTGATTTTATTCTTATTAAGCCTCAGATTTGACCTTGAAAGGGCCAATGTAGTGGTAAAAAAAATGATTTAATTTGCTTATTGTACTGATTGATTCAAAACAAAATCCTTATTCTAAGAAAGACAAATCAATGTAGCCACTAATGCTTACTTTTGAACTTTAGTGTTTAAGGGGACGAGAGAGTATCTGCCTAGGCGGGCGTCATAATGTATTTTCTGGCCAGTCTAGATTTGCCTTCAGTGACCAGTGCAAGGAAAGAGGCACTTAAACACTCCTATCAGGACAGCCACCTGGGCAGATCAAGTCTCTTGATAGTTATGGACAGAAGCATATCTACAGGAAGATCAATTTAATTTTTTGAACACTATTTTTTTTTGTGGAAATATTGTTTTTTTTACGTTATTAATTGTATAAATCCAATCATATTGTGGTTCTTTAAACCATATCCACTAAACAATCTAATAAGACTATTTACAGATCCATATGTTGTACCCCTAGCGCGACATACAAATAAATGATAATAATGTGTGCCAGTTTGGCATGTTTAAACTTTTTTTGGTAGCCCCTTTGTATGTTACCAAGTTCTAGTGGATGTTTAAACTGTTTTGTCTTTTTTATTCACTCCGACTCCAGTGTCCCAGTGAGAACTAAGGAGGGACAAAGAGAAATGTGTGTTTTGTGTGTTTGATTAATTATCTGGCATGTACTTATGGAAATAAATGAACAATGGCTACATCAGGGAATAACCCTACTGCATGAATGATAAATTATCCCTTCCTAGGATGGCTATGCTTGGAGACGCACTACTGTAAAATGTCTTTATGTCTCCTTGTGAATAACATGATCATTCTGGAAATTAGTGTCTCATTATTCAAACATATATAAACCCAGGCTTGCTGTGACATGTAGTGCCATCTTTGTATTAGGGGACAATGATTACAATTGTACCGAATATCAGATGTCAAATACAAGCATTTTCTTTTAAGATATACTAAGAATGTTCAATTTTCACCAATTTTACTATAGATAAAATAATTACATTTAAAAGTCTATGTTTAAAGGATCACTGTACTGCACTTGCAACAGGAGCTAGTTATTATAATGTATGTACTGATCATGAATACACTTCCAATGTGATAATGTATAAAAGCAATAATTACGGTAATATTCAAATAGTTTTCAATGTTTAGAGTATTTGCTTTCAGTTGAGTGTTTACCTTCACTAGGATAAGGTCATTCAGATGAGGGTTGGGGTTTGGCTGAGAGAAATATTTAAAGGGTTTTTAAGAACAATCAGATATGATAAAAGGATAAACAATGATTCATAGGCTGTCCCCACAGCCCAAGGAAACCACTGTAACACAGCCAGTCTCCAGCCAATTAAAATCATTGTGTTGGTACAGTTTGTGTCTGAAAATACAGCACTGCCTGCGACACAGAGCCGCCTCCCACACTGACCTTACATGGGTGGATACAAGCACCTGAATCTGATTTTGAGCTTTATATGGAATATTGCTTTTTTAAATAATTGAAAATGAATGATGATTAATGAAAACATCTAGCTCACTTTTAGGGCATTACAGAAGTATTTTAAATGAACCACTGTAGTTTTTGAATAACTACATATTTAACTGCACTTGTGTCATGGGCCTTTCATTTTGGAATACTACACTGTTTGTAGCCTGAGGAGCAGGGTTATGCTGCTAGCACTTCAACTGTCAAATGACTATTCATAGTGGCACACTATGGCCCTCATTCAATTGCAACTTGGCCAATTGAATAGGGGTCTAAATAAGCACATAACATATTTTTTTTAAAGAAGTTTTTAGTTAGTAAATATCTATCCAAAAGCAAGATTTTCACTAACTAAAAACTTATTTAAAAAATATATGCTATCTGCTTATTTAGAGCCCTATTCAATTGGACAAATCGCAATTGAATGAGGCCCCAAGTGATGTAAATCTGAATCAAAGACTTCCCTCCCGCTCTGAATCCAGCCGACTGTTATTACAAATGTGTTTACTTAGAGGAAACTTACATTAAAGCTTGCAATTTTACCTGACATAGTTACTGATCTACACACCAATCTTGTGTTGTAATCTATTTCTACCTTGTAATGATTACTAATAATGTCCGACTGATAAAGTATTTTAAAGGACAAATCTGAACATTTGCAGACCCTTTGGAGTAATTAGGCTAGGAATCTTCACTTGCTTCCCCTGCTGGATCGCTACATTGTCATGATGAAGGGGCTTGTGTACCTCAGTGAAGCTGTGAACTATACCATGTAGGGTCACCCAGATGGGCAGGTCATAAAAGAGAAGTCAAACAAATCGCAGTCCACTGGAGAAGGAATGGGCAACCCACTCCACTATTTTTACCATGAAAACTTTATGGATGAGCACAAGCAGACACAAGATGTGCCTAGTGTGCTACGGTCCATAGGGTCACAGAGAGTTGGACACCACTGAACAACAACAACTTCACTTGCTCAGTCTTGACCCATAAAATACTTATAGACTGAAACCAATGCATGCAGATCACCAAGGAGCTCACCATTGAGCATTCTCAATAATTAGTATTAATTAGTAAGAAAAAAAGAAATGCTGGATGGATCATAAAGGCTGACAGGTAAACATTACACATTACACTGAATTCATAAATTACTTGTTGTTACCTACAGTTTTTTTAAATTTGAAGTCTCCGCTATGTCCTTTTAATAGTGCTGCATCACCACTACTAATTTATTCTTTGGTTTATTCTTTGGAAGTAATAAATACACACACACATATATATATATATATATATATATATATATATATATATATATATATATATATATATATATATATATATATATATATATATATATATATATATATATATACACACATACACAAAACTATGAAGAATGATATACAAGGATGGTAGGAGATCAGTAGCATCTCCCCAATGTGGCCCAAGTAGCTATTTCTCTATTTCAGGGAATTGACTAGCATTTTGGGTTTGGATCACTCCTCTGAGTCTGCCGAGACTGATATTAGATATTTCCCCACTGTGCATGGTAACAATTGAGCTAAAGTATTTGCTCTCCAAGCACACCAAACGCCTGTTGGAAAAGCCACAATAGTGACCTATTGTATATGTGTATATATATATATATATATATATATAAAAACGTGTATATATAATTGATATATATATATATATATATATATATATATATATAGTTGTCGTAATTGCGGGGTTGCCAAAAGCTGTTGGTAACGCAATGTTAAAATTGCGGGCTCGCACAGTGAGCCCTGCAACTGTGGCCCTCGCAAAGCAAGGGCCGCGGTTATGGCCTGGCAATGAGCACCAAAGGCGCTTATTGCGCTGGTGAAGATGAGCGTCGCAGGACTTATTTATTTTATATATATACAGAGAGAGAGAGAGAGGTCAGTGATGCTCAGTGTATGTGTGTATATATTGTTTCAATAATTTATAAATATAAGATGCTCAGTGCGCATGTGTATGTATTGTTTCGCTAGTTTATAAATATAAGATGCTCAGTGCGCATGTGTATGTATTGTTACGCTATTTTATAAATATAATGTAGTCTATATTTTATTTATTTGACATGAAAATCACATATATAGTTGTGAGCATGCGAGCCGTTGCACGCGCAGCGAGCCGCGGGCCTCGCGAAGCGAGGGCACCGTGTGAGGGCCGCAGTTGCCGAAGGCGCTCCATGCCAGCAACTGCGACCCTCGCAAACTTTACGTCGCAACACAAACAACACGACACACCAATTATGACCCTTGCAAACTTTACCTCGCAACGCAAACAACATACGACACACGTTAACACACATTACGACCTCGCAACACTCGGACGCAACTCGCGAACATTACAAAATTCAAAACACAATACATACGCACAGCACATACATAAAAAGCTTACCTACAGCAACAGGGAGCATCCAGGACCTCAAAAAAACAACTTACACCTTGATTTCACTCAAAATAAAAGAGTTTACACACTAAAGAATTGGATAAGCGATAGAAAAAATGGCCGCCAAACAAAACGAAAACGAGGCTACAAACGCAAACAACATACGACACACCAATTATGACCCTCGCAAACTTTACCTCGCAACGCAAACAACATACGACACACGTTAACACACATTACGACCTCGCAACACTCGGACGCAACTCGCGAACATTACAAAATTCAAAACACAATACATACGCACAGCACATACATAAAAAGCTTACCTACAGCAACAGGGAGCATCCAGGACCTCAAAAAAACAACTTACACCTTGATTTCACTCAAAATAAAAGAGTTTACACACTAAAGAATTGGATAAGCGATAGAAAAAATGGCCGCCGAACAAAACTAAAACAAGGCTACACACTCAAACACCATACGAGACACGTTAGCACACATTACGACCTCGCAAAAGTCGGACGCAACACACAAACATAAAAACATTTAAAACACAATAAATACACACAACACACACATAAAAAGCTTACCTACAGCAAGAAGAACCATCCAGGACCTCAAAAAAGCAAGTTACACCTTAATTTATATCAAAATAAAAGAGTTTACACACTAATACAATCGATAAGCGAGAGAAAAAATGGCCGACACCACAAGAAACTCGCAAAACACCACAAAACACCTACGGATAATCCGCGAAGACGCATACCACAGATTACCCGCCATTTTACGCCAATGCGGAAGTACACCACTACGCTAACGGTTTGGTCTCGCGCAAGCACAGTATTACACTGCACACATTTATCACGCTTACACAGCAGCTCCACACCACTAATGCTGCAGCAACATCAAAACACATTGACAGCTCTTCAACACAATGCTTCAAAATAGGTAAAGTATAATTATTTATTAATGTATTATATATTTCATTACTACACACCAAACAGCATTAGCTACCTTACAATTTCATTGCCGTCATTTTTTGACGGGCAATTCGCTAGTATCTAATAATAGCCTTTTCTGAATGTTTGTAGAAGTCGCAGTACTATAATAAATATGTATATAAATGTCATCTCTCAGATACTTACTCTGCATTAGATATTAGGTCTGTCAATTCCAATTGTTTTTATTAGGCACAAATGCAGAGTTATGGAAAATTTTGATTTGTTAATGTACTAGCTCAGGTTCCCCCAGGGAACGCCAGTGGAGCAGACAGTCTGGGAAAGTCACTCTTCCTAAAACTTTAGTGCTGTGGCTAAACCAGTGCGTTTTTAGCAAAATAGACAGAACTGACCATAAATCACTATTAGTGATGAGATCATCTGAAATATATAGGAAAGTGTCATACACATGGATTCTGTGCCATGAATATTATCTAAAGAAGGGTTGACAAATGTGTATGAAAGTTAGGAGCCAACCAAACATTTTTTTCAGAGCCAGATTATGGATTATATATAAAAATATATGCAAAATGACTTAAAGGTTAGGAGCCAGCAGTAACATTTTAGGCTCCCAGGATTTGTCAGGCCCTATATTAAAGGACCACTGTGGTCCAAGTTTTTCTGTATGACGTTTTGAATATCTGTATGGTGTTTTGGTAATGTTTTAAACCAGAGGTGGGCAAGTCCGGTCCTGGAGAGCCCCACACAGGCCTGGATTTGAGGATCTCCTTTCTGTGCACAGATGTGTCAATCAGGATAACTGAAGAAGCAATTTACTCTCCTCTAGGCAGCAGGGATATCCTCAAAACCCAAAGCACAGCCATTACACTTATATCTTTTATATGTAATCATTCTTTACAGAGGGGTTGCATGTTCTCTTCTAAGCTGATTATGTTCACTGCTTTCTCCGAAAGGCATGTCTTTGTAAACAAATGATCTTTTTGTTAGTCCATTTTAAAGCACTGGCACTTTTAGCAGCCACATTACTACTCTGAAAACAGAAGCTACCTCTGCATTCAAAGTCAATAAACTAATATTATTTTAAGAAAATGAACACTGAAGCAACACAAAGAAGTAGTGTTTTATTTTCCTTAGCAATTTTGTAGCATTTTTTTTCACCCTATGTATATACTAGGTAACAATATTATTGTTATAATTAACCTTCTTAAAAGGATGTTTTCCATTATCATTTGTTTTTTTTCAAAAGAGAGAGGCAAACACCGTTCAGCCAAGAAGTATATCATAAAATCCAAGGTTGATGTGTAGGCTTCCTCCTGGGAAGCAGAGCTCTACAAGAACACCTCCAGGAGAAACCTGATTGTGATGTATTAATCTGTCGCCAGATGTGCATTGTACAGTCAGCAGTCAGACTAAGAGACTGTCATAGGAACTGGTTTACCCCTTGGCAGCTGGGAGCCAGTTAGTAGGCAGATTACAGGGCCGACGAGTCCTTGAGGGTCTCTCTACACTTGTTGAGACTTTATTGCAGATTATAGGACAATATCATTGTGATGAATGGTGATCCTCTCAGTGTTTGGTGTGAAAAGAAAGGCAATATATTGCAGCAAATACGCACAGTGGACTCCTTTATGAAAAGGATTCATTCCCTATGCTTAAAGGGACATGGGATGCCTTTTTTTTATATCATCCAATTAAAAATAGTTTGCACAATTCTAGATCTCATTCCCCTTCTGGATCACTACCTTGTCAAAGTGAAGGGACTTGTGTACTTCAATGAAGCTGTGAGCTATACCATGTAGGGTCACCCAAGATGGGCAGGTCATAGCAGAGAGATCAGACAAATGGCGGTCCACTGGAGAAGGAACTGGCAACCCACTACGGTATATTTGCTAAGAAAACCATGTGCATAAGCACAACCAGAAACACAAACATGTGCCTGGTGTGCTAAATCCATATGGTCACTGAGAGTCAGGTGCGATTAAAGGACTGAACAACAACAACAAAGATCTCATTGGTACATACTTATAGCTCATGCAGTTACATTGCTGCATAATTTCTGGAAGAGATAGTTATACATTCAAAGCAGTTTATTTTGCTCCAGGAGCTTTGTTTTCAACAGATACACACACATTATTCAACGTTATCAAATGTTCTCTTGCAGATGCGACAAAGCAAAAATGTCTTCAGTTGCCTTTTAATGGGTCACTGTCACTCCAACAAATAGTTAATTTAATTTTAAAGAGCAAAAATAAAATATAGGTATACATTGTACTAGCCTTTTTTTAGTAAAGTAAATCATTGCTGAGATATACAGCATTGTTTTTAAAGTTAATGTGCAGCTCAGAGTACTTGATAAGGGTGGGAGATGGGATCTAACTGTATGACAACTAGCACCACAGAGACAAACCAGCAAATTGTGTTTCAAAGTAACACATCAAAGCACAGGGGCATTTATAGGTTTTATGCTCTGACAGCAGGTGGAGGCCGCACTGCAGCGTCGGACCTGTCCCAACAACAGGATAGATCCATTCAATGTTATTAAAAATGGAGTAACACAAACCATGGGGAATATCTCAGGAATAATTTACTAAAGAGAATAATTGTCTTTATAGTGTATGAAATGGAGGGCTAATAGGTTTATTCCTGCAACTTGCTATAAAATTACAGTGTTGCTTTAATAAAATGTTGTTATATGTTTTGATGGTCATGTGTAGAGATGGTTATATCTGGTGCTCACTCCTCGTACATTCCTTATGAACCAATATGGCTGAGCTAATTTTATAACTGGTCTGCACATGATTGGCAGTGTGCTCCTATTAAGAATGAAAGCACTGGCCAAGAATAGTAAGGTCACTAAGGCACAGTCCACTAAGGGCCATAATCGTCTTTTACTTATAATAACAAGTGGCAAAAGATGTCCTGAAATGGAAAGTAGTATTAAGCATACAGAATATTAATGAGCCTATATAATGTAAAAGCTATCGATGGAACTAAATTGATTAGTTCATTCAATTTTATGGGGAGCTCTTACACAAAAATAAGTCAAATGCTAAAAGCTTATTTGATCAACCAATGAGTTAAGAGTTCCTCACTCTCCTTTCTCCTTTTGAATGGATACAAAAATAGCAGATCATTTTTTGTCCAGCTCCAAACCAGCAGCAGGTGTGGAAGACACAAACGGGGAATCCTTCAGGCAAAGTAGTGCCAGAAAAAATGATGCTTGTATGCATGCCTTCCATACCTGCTAATGTTGTTGGTTTGTTACATATTTCAAACAAATTACGTTTTTCCCAAACTACAGTGATCGGATCTATCCCTCTTTGCCTGCGCATTTCTTCTGCAGCACTGACAGCTGCAGTTACAGGTGTCATCTGCCAGAGGGCGCTGTGAGTTTTCAGGCGCTGTCAAGTGCAGAGAAGGCAAAGAACTATTCTCTCCTACGACGTGGCCCAACTCGACGGCGCTGAATCGACAGCAAGGGCATCACTATTTTCGGTGCGGGCACTCGGGCCCCAGGGCCTCGGGTGCACCTCTCATAGCTCAGGGCCTCTTCTGTCACCGCGCCTTATATGCTAAAATCGGCAGCGCCATCTGTCGGATGGCGCTGGAACTGCAGCTGTCAGATTTTGCAATGTTGAAGAGGGAAAGGACCTAGTGATCCTTTAAAGGCATATTTAAGTTTCCTGGATTATGAAGCTATCTGATCTAGGAGAATCAGTAGTGTATGAAAACATTTTCTTTTGCATGGAAAATACCAAAATAAACATTAACACACTCACCCTGATGTTTACTAAATCTCTTGAGTTTGTGAGCAGTTGCTTTTGGGAGTTAACACCCATGCATATCCAAGCTAAAGGTAGCATAACATTCATAAATCATTTTGGCCAATCACAGGCAGCTAATACATTTGAATAAATTGTAGCAATCTGTGATAGCAGCTTGTGCAGGAAGGAATCATGGTATGTGTAGTCCTCTGCAGGATGAGTCAGACACTGGTCTGGAAGATCTCTGCATTGAGCTGCTGCTGGCTTGAAGGTCATTAAAGTGTTCAAATTCGTTCCCAAATGCAGTGTTTCTATTGGTAGGTACACTGTGCCTATACAAGCAGCTCTGTGGGTGTGGAAAATCACTTTTATTTTTAAATAAAATAAATCTGTGCGTGTATAGAATGAATCAATGTAATGTGTGTGTTTGATATAAGCAGAATGTGTTAGATTAAACAAAGGTAAAACATAGATATACCTTTAAACATACACAATTGTGTGCAGGTTAAAAAATAACTTTTGCGGTGCAATAACTGCACCCTATAAGCATTTAGGAATTAATGTGTATTTTTCTTCTTGAGGAAAAAAGAAAACTAATATATTAGCAACAATATGTTCTGAAACTAAAATAATTAGTTTCAGAAAATATTACCTGATTCATCATATTTTTAGTAACTTGTGACTAAGCAGTTTCTCGGTAACAGCCTGAAGCACTGGAGTTTACTAAAAACTGAGAGAGCGGCAGCAGAATCTGCTGGGTGTTTTTTTTCCATATAATGCTGATGAGGTGGATTGTGGAAGATAGAACGTACATTTGTTTCATTGGCTATTTAAAGGGACACAACAAAGGTCATAAGCTTCCGGTTGGTTGCATCAGTAGAATCACAGAGGCTCATAAGTGTTAATGCCTCTGGTATTATACTGATTCACTCATCTGGGAATACTTTTTGTGTTAATCGAGTGTTAAAGGACCAGCGTAGTTCAAGAAAACTCTGGGTGCTTCTTAGAAGTGTTATGACAATTATATTGAGGAGGATAAAATTAACCAAGTGACCTAATTAAAACATTTAATATGAAACAAATTTTGCTTGAAAATAAATTACTTCTCCAATGTATGTCTATATAAAATTTATGGGAAAGATTTTACACATCACAGATGTCTGGGCAGATGTTTCTGCACGAGTGTTTTTGTTGCCGAGAAAAATGTTTTTTTTATATTTTTTGGGGATTCAATTTTTTTTGTTCTTATTGTTTTGACTTTATTGGTATTTGGAGGCTTCTGCAGATCTAAACAAACCCACTGTAATTAGAGGTTGCTGCAAATATATGCAGCATGGAATTAAGATTCCCCCAAATTAAGACAACTTATTTTGTGTATTGCAGATGCGTCTAGGGCTGTGCGTATTATCCACCTCTGATGCCTTGGAAGGAGGGGGAAACAAGTATGTTTAAGCAGATAATAGCTCTCCAAATAATTCATTGTACTTGACTGTGCATTGAGAAGAGAAGCTTTGAAATGATGAGCTTTTTGCACTTAAGACCTAATCACTTGCACTCCGTGCTATGAGACAACTTCAATTGCCTCAACCGGCTTGAATGGAAAAAAACACTGGCATATTGTGTATGTGATTATAATATAAATGATGACTCTTAGTACGATTGCATTCTAATATTGGAACAGTTAATGAAATTGCACTACAAGTACAATTGCATTATTTGTTTTTAAAGGACCTTTCTAGTTCAGGAAACACTTCACATGTTTTTGAAGTATGTAACAAACTAACAGCATTAACACCAAGGAATGAGGACTCGTTACTGGAACACGATCCAAGGTAAAGATTTTATCAACACATTGCAATGAAATAAAAAAGCAGATGATGGGAAGAAGGTTGTGTTTCATACAAAGCACTTAATCATAGAATATGATGCAGGGTATCACACTTTTATAGAATAAAACAATTAAAATCAAAATACAATTAACTATTACAAAAATAAACACTCACATTAACT
The DNA here is from genome assembly GCA_027410445.1 of Discoglossus pictus. Taxonomy (NCBI): domain Eukaryota; kingdom Metazoa; phylum Chordata; class Amphibia; order Anura; family Alytidae; genus Discoglossus; species Discoglossus pictus. Next base: position 189,153,782 of record CM050168.1, on the reverse strand, counting down.
GCTTGTTTGCGGATTAGCAGCCCCATTAAATTACTACGATTTTATGAATCGTAGCTCGTAATGTAGCTTGAAAAACTTAAGGCTATTAAGTTAGCCTCTTAAAGCAACCCGCAGACGACTTGCGGGTTAAGACGCAGCAAGGCTGAAAAAAGCCTAGGGGGTGAGCAACGTTGAACTTTTCGGCCGTAAATACTTTGATCTGTCAAGCCCGTAACCGCTACAATTCCAATCATTCTATTGAATTGCAACAAAGTCGCTCACAAGCAAGCCTATAACACGCAAATGGAGCCCAAAGCCCAACAGGTGCTGGAGAGGACCCGCAAGGGGGGTAAAGTCCAATACGTGGCACTTTAAAGGGAAATATCACCACACTACTGTACTAATATTAAAAGGGAAAGTGATGTTAGGTCTTAGAATTAGTAGCACAACATTCTCAAGCCCGCAAATCGGCCAGAAAAAATACTTTATTTCATGTCTAACTTTTGTGTTATATCGATCCCGGCAATCAATGTGTTAATACATATACTGTAACTCGCATGTAATAGAATATCATATTTACGGCTTTATTAATATTACATTATTCTGGAATGTGGCTCCAATCGCAATTCGTAATTGTAGCCCGTAGGACTTTGTAATCTAACCATCCCTTTTTCAGTGACGTAATGATGATGATCTCTTTTTCCATTGGCTCCGTCAAAAGCCGTAACTACGGGTTTGACTGATTGATCCTGCGCAGGGCCGCAAATCCAATGTTCGACGAATGAGTTACAGGTTTGCGTCTCCAGCTCGTAACTCGCAGACCCTTCTTATTTAATAGCACTGTAAAATCGGCAACTTGTCAAGCTCGCAGCCGTTGCTGGTCTCACGTTGCACTTACGGGGCTGGAATTTAATGTGGCTGATAGTAATCCTCGACAAAATAAATGATATTATGTGGAAATATAGTAAAATAATAATAATATTACTCATACGAATGAGAAACATCCAATTAAAAATTAAAATCCACATGTCTCCCAGTACCCAATTTATTGATCCAAAATACTTCTCTGTGTGCCAACATTTTACATGTGTCACCACCTGTTACAGGTGGCGAAATAGATGCAATACCCTGCAATGTCATTGTAAAGTGTTTGAACAAGGGTGAATGGATCTCATCTTTTTCATTAATATGTTCTCCAGTCCTATTTTTTAAAGATAATGTAGCACAGATAATGTGTAAAAAATAAGCATATCATTATATTTAGAGAACTCTTAAATTATAATGACTGTATATTGTCGTGCATTTGGTTGGGTAAAAGAAAGAGGTTATATCCATCTATTATTTACATTATATGTTTGTCCTTTGGTATTGCTATTACCATTGTAAATATACACAAACACTTAGAGTATGCTTTTTTAACATATGAAGAGTTAACCATTCTTCATTTCAGAAAATAAGTTTTGAGTTTATAAAATAAACTTCTGAGTCTGATAAGCATGTTCTAGCAAACAAGACTCGAACCAATTCAAAGGACGTAGTAGAGATCTTCAAAATGCAACTTTAAGATAATGTGTTCTGAGACATACTCATCTCACTTCAATACTTTATTGTCCCAAATAAATATTATCAAGCAGGTGTTAAGTAAGTGTACAATGGCCAAAAATACTTGGCAGACAATATAGGACAGAGGTCACACATATTAATATTAATACAGTTTAATATTTTGTACCAGAATGCTCTCAAGCGGATAGAAACAGATATACACAACATATTTATCAATACTTTCTAATTTATACATATACATGCCAACAGGGAGTAACTATTTGTGATTGGTGGAAACCAATATTGTGACGATGAGGAATAAATAATTATCTAATGGCAGAGAGAAGGTGTGGGGTCTTTTGTCTCTTCCTGGTCTTTCCTGCTTTTTCCTAGGGACTTTTGCTGCTTTTTCCTGGGGTCTTTCCTTCTTCTGTACTATTTTCTGTCTGGTATTTTCTGGCTTATCTGACAGTCCTGTCTGTGGACATACCTGACTGTCATCCTGGGCATAAACCTATGCCCCCTTCATATCTTCCCTATATCTGTCTATCCAACTTCTATTATATCTCTACAACTCTTTCTAACAAACCAATAACATGAAGAGGGATTACTTCAGACTATCTTGAGAAGTGGTCCTGAAATCCCTACCATTGTATGTATAAACTGGTTTAACTTTCTAATTTGTAGTAGAGTTCAAATTAGTTCAATATACCACAATCCTTCTGGTACCCTTTTGGCAGTGGCCATAGAACCAAGAATCATTAGTACCTGCAATCCGGACTGTAGATGTTAATATTTTTCAATCTGTGCCCATATTCCCTAAAACATACTGATTAACTTTATTTAATAATATAACCATTTAACTCTGTTACAAAACCAATTATTAAAAACACCTATACAGCAAACCATACTTAGCAATACTCCACATATATACAGACTTATTAAATTGCGATTCGACCAATTGAAAATGGCTCTATATAAGCACATAGCATATTTTTTTACAGAAGTTTTTAGTTAGTGAACTTCTATCCAAAAGCAAGGTCTTCACTAACTAAAAACTTCTGTAAAAAAATATGCTATGTGCTTATATAGAGCCCTATTCAATTGGCCGAATCGCAATTTAATAAGGCTGATAGTCTTGTATCACACAATCAACAAAACTGTTTTACATTATTATTGATTGAATTGACCAATTTGATAAATTAAATTAAATGTAATCAATTTTGATGTAAGACCAGTAACCAAATAATAGCTTGCCAATACCTAAATACAAAGGTTATTTAGCTTGCAATCTCACATACAATATAACCAATTTTGATACATATTGATTCAATATATATTTCTATATTCTATATATATTGTCATATATATTGTAATACCATATTTAACTGTTTACTGCTTTCATAGAGTAACAGGTTATATTGCTAATTATTAATTCCACTGGGAAATTGCCCATCAAAATTGACAGGAATAAAAATGTAAACCTGGCAATGCTGTCTGCCACACAATGTGATGATTCTACCCCTCTGAGCACCTTCAGCACTCATCGTGAGCCTCTCCCCCCATGTACTTCAACTTTCCTGCTTTGCAATGATTACCTTCAGCGCTCATCACGATCCTCCATGGTGTAAGTGGTTCTGCCTTGGTGTAAGTGTTTCTGCCTTGGTGCAAGTGTTACTTCCTTGGTGTAAGTGTCTATGCCTTGGTGTAACTGTTACTGCCTTGGTGTAACTGTTACTGCCTTGCTGTAAGTGTTTCTGCCTTGGTTTAAGTGTTACCGTCTTGGTTTAAGTGTTACCGTCTTGGTGTAAGTGTTACCGCCTTGGTGTAAGTGTTACCGTCTTGGTGTAAGTGTTTGTTTCGGCCTCAGTGTAAGTGTTACTGCCTTGGTGTGTTTTACTGCCTTGGTGTAAGAGTTTGTTTCGGCCTTGGTGTAAGTGTTTCTGCCTTGGTATAAGTGTTACTGGCTTGGTGTAAGTGTTTCTGCCTTGGTGTAAGTGTTACTACCTTGGTGTAAGAGTTTGTTTCTGCCTTGGTGTAAGTCTTACTGCCTTGGTGTAAGTGTTCGCGAGGGATGCAAAAGCGTGACCAACATCGCAACTTCACCAACATTGCAAGATCAGCAACTATATATGTGATATGTACTGTATCAAATAGGCAGCTGATTGTTTATACACTCTGCATATCATTTCTGTATTGCACTAACCAAATATATATACTGTTCTAACCAAACTTTATAAGATGATATACAGTGTTTAGAATATTTTGTACCAGAATGCTCTCAAGCAGATAGAAACAGATATACACAACATATTTATCAATACATTCTAATTTATACATATACATGCCAACAGGGAGTAACTATTTGTGATTGGTGGAAACCAACATTGTGACGATGAGGAATAAATAGTTATCTAATGGCAGAGAGAGGGTGCAGGGTCTTTTGTCTCTTCCTGGTCTTTCCTGCTTTAAATAAAAAGTGTGTTAAGACTAATTGTTATCCAAAAGAGATTATAATAGACAACAGGTAGATTGTATATTGTGATCTAACTAAATATCAAAGCTTACAAATGTAAACACTTATAATTGTTTATCCTAGATATTTACTGCTATACCAATAAATGCTTTTTCTGCACACAGCATATACTTGTTGATAAATTGATCCTCAAACTCAATCTATACATTGTAATATGTTAAGAAACTATAATAATCTATACAGTGTAATATTTATGTCATATCAATTGCATGACAATATAGAAAGCTCCATCTTGTCTGGCTGCAACACTTCCTAATAGCTTTGAGACTGAAGGCATCTTCTTGTCTGCTGAACACTCTGGTGTAGGGTTGGAGGAGGAAGAGGGGGGAGAAATTTACTGTAGCATTGGAGTTTCTAGTATTTGACACCTACACCTTTCCCAGTACATGTTCATAAACAGACAGTTGCGACAGTTGCAATAAATAACTTGCAAGCATAACTACAAGCCCAACTCATGTAAACTGTAAATGTCAACTTTCATCAGAGCATTGTGGATTACCTCCATTATACAGTGGCGGTTTAAAGAACCACTGTATGATAACATATATATGTTTGAAAAACTGAATCTGATTAAGAACATAATTATGCAGGAAAAAAATGTAATTAAGCTAGTTTGTAATTAGAAACAAAATTACAATGCCTCTGTTGGACCCAGGAGGCATCCATGATTACATGTGTGAGAGGGACATTTACATTTCTGGAGGACAAAGCTTGCAATGATTGTTGCAAGCTGCCTGCTTCTAAATATGCATGGGGAAGGAATTAGGTGTCAAAATCCAATAACTCCAGTCATTTAACAAGTGCCCAGCACCCCTTCTTTCTCCTTCATCTGTCACCCTTCCCTCTAGCCTTCAATCTGTCAGGAAATATGCAAAGTCATTTTCAAAATGTAAGATTTTCTCTAAAAGTTACTTTATGTTAATTTCTTAAAATTGTTTGTACCGTATGTTACATAATTGACACATTTTTTTTCTAATATAGAGTCATGGAATATAATTCTATTTTGTATGCATTTAGTAGATCATGCTATTAAAGGACCACTAAGAAAAGACAGAGTTCCTCCTAAAATCCATCTCCTAGTTGGTCCTTCATTATTTTATCTAAGACATCCATGTATTTTATAGTCTATCATAACAGCTGTTTTATCCGTGTCCAGCTTTGGGTTTAATTACTACTTAAAATGTTCAAGATCTGTCTTCCCAATAATGATGAAAAAGTGATTTCTAAAGCCAATATCTGAATCATTTTTTTATGATGTGACTTCCTTGGATCTTGAAAACATTTCCAAATCTAATTAAGATAAACAAAGAGAGGAATGATTATGTGTTTTGGCAATATTGAGACACAGAACTGTAGGGCAAATGAGCACTTATTGAAAAGCTTTCTGTGGGGACATAATGACTAATAATATATAATTCATCCAGTTATTATGAAAATAAAAGAACTGACTGCATAATATAATTGTGGAAAATAGTTGTATTTTAACAGCTATAGTATAACCCAGAATTAAACGGACTCATGGGTACTGCTGTTCACGGTCATGTAGAGCAATCAAAACCAAGTGGAGAAATTGTAAAAATACATTTTTAGTGAAGAGTTTGTTTTTACAGCACTTGTGTGTAGTTCAGCTACACCATCTGAAGTACTGAGCTTATGGGGACAACCTCTCCATCCCTGAAGGGACCATGCAAAACAAGCTCTCTCATATACACTCTTCTCACTGCAGTATACAGTTATTTTGGTCTTTTTTGTTAAACAAAGCAGAGTGCTTGTAGTTTTTGGCCAGTTCAGAATCTACAAGGTCAAGGAATTTCCTGAAAGCAGTGAGGCCCTATTAAACATTTCCAGCTCTACAATGTCCTTTTGTGGTGCCTAAATTTGAACTCCATATTCCAAATGCGGACATACTAGGGATTTGATTAGTGACAGAATTATTTGGATCCCCTTGCTTTTAAGCAGCCCCTAATAATGCATGCTAATATTTTATTTGCCTTTGCTGCTGCTGATTGACATTGAGCACTGCTACATATGTGGTTGTCCACAAGCACTCCCAAATTATTTTTTATCTCTGATATCCTAAGAATGTTCTATTTGGATTATACATTGCATGCTTGTTTTCCTTCCAAAATGCACAATTTTACATGTCTCTGTTTAAAAGGGACCTAGAACACAACTACTTTTTTATTCAAGCATTTAAAAGAGCCACATTAAAGGGGTAAAAAGTTCTGAAATGATTTATCTTTGTCTCATTTTTTTACAGCACAGAAACCTGACATTTTAACAGGGGTGTGTAGACTTTTTATATCCACTGTATATATGTACATTATATATATATATATATATATATATATATATATATATATATATATATATATAAAACTACATTTTCTTGTCTCCTTCCCCCTCAGCAGCAATATTAACCCTCCCCCCACCATTCACCCCCAACACCCTAGGGACCCCTCAGCAGCACCATTCACCACCTCCAATCCCCTCAGCAGCAATATTCACCTCCCCTTGCCCCCCTCAGCAGCACCATTCACCTTCCTTCTCCCTCAGCAGCAGCAATATTAACCCCCCCCCCCCCCCCCCCCAGGCTCCCTCAACAGCACCATTCACCCTCCAATCCCCTCAGCAGCAAAATTCACCCCAGTCCCCCTAAGCAGCAATATATACCCCCAGGGCCCCCTCAAAAGCACCATTCACCCCTCCATTCCCTTCAGCAGCAATATTCACCTCCCACTTGCCCCCTCAGCAGCACAATTTACCCCCAACACCCCTAGGCCCCTCAGCAGCATCATTCACCCCCTCAGCAGCACTATTCACCCCCACCCCCAACCCCCTCAGCAGCAATTTTCACCCGAGGCTCCCTCAGCAGCCATACCCCCCCTCCCCCCGGGCCCCCTTAGCAGCAATATTCACTACCTGACCCCCAGGGCCCCTCAGCAGGAGCCCCCTCAGCAGCATTATTAACCCCTCCTTCCCCCTCACCAGCAACATTCACCCCTCCAACCCCCTCAGCATCAATATTCACCCCAGGCCCCACCAGCAGCACCATTCATCCCTTCAACCCCCTCAGCAGCAAAATTCACCCCAGCCCACCTCAGCAGCAATATATACCCCCCCCCCCCAGCCCCCCTCAGCAGTACCATTCACCCCCAACACCCCAGGCCCCCCTCAGCAGAACCATTCACCCCTCCAATCCCCTCTGCAGCAATATTCACCTCCCCCTGGCCTCCTCAGCCACCATTCACCCCCAACAACCCTAGGCCCCTCAGCAGCACCATTCACCCCCAACCACCGCAGTAGCATCATTCAGGGCCCACTTGTCACACCATTCATCCCCCCAAGCCCCTCAGCAGCCATATTTACGCCCCAGGCCCCCCTCAGCAGCCATATTCACCCCCAGGGCGCCCTCAGCAGCACCATTCACTCCCCCAAAAAAAACAGGCCCCCTCAGGAGCATTATTCAACCCCTTAAAACCCCCAGGGCCTATTGTCACAGTATTCACCCCCTCAAGCCCCCTGCCCTTCATTCACCCCTCCTCCTCCTCCTCTGACTTGTGCGTTGCAGCATCTGTCCCAGATCCCATAGCTCAGAGGTTGGGTAGTTTCCCCTGCCGGAGCTTCATACTGCAAGGTCACGTGATATTATTAGGAATTCCCCTCCACTGCTGTATGAAGTTCCGGCAGGGGAAGGATACCCAACCACTAAGCAATGGGATCTGGGACAGGGACTGACGGAGGCCGGGCAGTCCAGAGCCTGGGGAGCTCTGCTCAGTCACCTCCTCCTGGGCTGTGCATCGTATTCATAGTCCAAAGAAATATATGATCAGACCTGGGTATTTTACGGCCTGCTGGCTGGACAGGGAGGGCCCGCAGGCCGTAAAATGCCCAGCTCTGATGTCCTCTAAAATGCCCATTCAGTTGGATTTGTGAGAGTGCAGAGGAGGTCATCGGCAGATAGGCTACATTTATATTGGTGGAGACCCACCTGCATCTCTTTGATGCTTGCTGTATATCTTATTATTTGTGCCATTGGCTCAATATATCTTTACTTTTTAATAGCTTGTCCAGACTTGCCATAGCTTTCCTCCCCAGAATCAAACATATTTTAATTTCAAGGCTGCAGTCACCATCTGAAAAGATATTGAAGCCTAGGAAAATAAAATCTGTCACTGACTCCACTTCTTCCACATCTATTTGCAAGGAACTGAGATTGCTGTTTGTCATGATAGCACAGATTTAATAATATATATTGTCCCTTTAAACAATTAAAGGTACTCTGTGATGATTTTTCCATCTCCAAATAAGCATGTGAAAAAATAGAGAAAGCAGTGTACGCTTGTAAATCTAAATGTTTCCCCCCCCCCCCCCTTGCAAAACTACTTTTACAGTAGAGATATCCTCAAATCCTGACCTGCTGCTTTGCTTTAAAGAACAGGATTGGGAACAATAATGCCAGTAGTTTCCAAAACTTAGAGCTAGATAAGGCTTGCTCAATATCAGTCCTCAAAGACCAGAACTGGCCATATTTTCAGAATATTCCTTGTGTGAGGAAATCAAAATGATTAAGCCACTGATGGACCAATTTGTACTGAGACAGGCTATCTTGAGAATCCGTCATTATACAAACTCTTGTGATGTACATCCTCCAATAGAAATCTTTTTTTCCCAAATACATATTATATTGTGATAAAGGTTATTTTTTAAGTAATTTTCATCCTTCACACTCTAGCCAAATATACATTTGCAGTAAGTGAAAGCACATTATTTATTTTAGTCCTTATGTCTCCAGTGAATACTTCTGTGATAATTGAAACAAATCCCTCTGGCTTACATCAGCGCTGCATTAGGAAGTAATGCATATTTTAATTAGGTGACATTAAAAATAATCTGTGATTTTATTATGAATTTGTCACTGGCAGCGGAGAGGTTAAAGTGGAGATAGGCTTAGGACATCATTAAGTGCTGTGTATAGGAATCAAAGCAACAAGGGCAGAGATTAGTTTTGTCTTATTACAAGTTAAAGGGATTTTAATTGTAGCTCCCAAAGCCTTTAGGCCAACTCGCTGCATGCGGCTCTCACTAGTCCACGAGTGTGCCAAGAGAAAGCTTTTACCAGTTGCAAGACTCAAACTGGCAGCAATCATTGATCATGCTCGAGTGCCAGAGGAGCCCACGGCAATGCTCACTGCGGGTACAGCAATGAATGAGTTAAAATAAAATAAGGTCATTCTTTTTTTTTCCTGGTCCTTTAAACAACTAAACTTGATAAAAGACAACATGTTTTTAAAGAAAGTAAAATAAATAATTAGATTTTAAACATTTAAAAATTTTCTTTACTGCAGTATTCCACTTTCTCTTCTATGTTGATTCTGCCCTCTGCTTTTTCAGGAGCATGGGTCGTTGTAAGCTAATGAGCTTTCAATTAGTCCTGCAGAAAATACTGGAAGTTGTAGCTGCTACATTTCCGTTGTGCTGATAGATTCTTCATGTGTATTTAAAGTATATTTACTGTTCAGGAAATTGATCAGCAGAAAACAAAATGGTAGATGTCTGCAGCATAATCCTACTTAAAATTAAATAAATTAGAGGCTTTGGAGATGTACTAAATCTCCTAAATATATAGTCATTTTCTTGTTTTGTTTCTTGCAGCAAATAACTACATGTTTATGTTAAAGGTATATATCTGAGTTTCCCTGTTACCTCTCTCTAATCTAACCAATACCGCTTATATCAGACACACACATTACATGGAGTCATTCTATACACACCAAAAAGAGTCAGAGGTTTTTAATCTGAGAACGAACAACACCTAATTAGGTTTGTTCTTCGGTCTGGTTACCTACCCTGAGAGGTGCCTCTTTTAGCTCACTTAGGCCCTTCACAGGGAGAAATATCCTGTATATATCAGTCTGGTCTCACTCAATAGAGTGATCCAGCCCCAAAATACCAGGCAATTCTACCCAGAACAGGAGAAACAGCAAACCCCAGACGTACGTTTCAGCCTCTATGGACCTCGTCAGTGAGGTGTAGCTGATAACTCCCTAAGGCACAGTGAGCAAGGTGTCCACCTCTTGAGCCCCCTATCACCCTTAGGGAGACAAAGCCCTAAGGGTAATTTTCATAAGCAATACAAACAATAGAGGTGCTTAGGCAGATAAAAATCTATCCTTAATATATAGTTCAGAGAGCAGACTCTTTTAGCTCATTTGTGCCCTTCACAGGGAGAAATAGCCTGTAGTATATCAGCCTGGTCTCACTTAATAGAGTGATCCAGCCCCAAAATACCAACACTGAACAGGAGAACCAGCAAATCCCAGACATACTCCTTGCTCACTGTGTCTTAGGGAGTAATCAGCTACACCCTACTGACAAGGCCCAACTAAGGCCAGAACGTATCTCTATGTCCAACTAATGAACAAATATATGAGCTTTGCTTGTAATTGCACTACAGCTGTCTTTTTCCTTGTGAGGCTAAGAGTGGCAGAGAGAGTGCCCCTGAACACGGGGTCTGTGCCTCCACAAAAGGGACAGTGGAGATGTATGCAACATTTAGAGCTGCACCAACAACTTAAAGGGCAACTGAAACCATTTATTCCTTTGTTGCATCTGAAGGGGGGCATTTGATGATGTTGAACAGTGTGTTTCTTTTTTTTTTTAAATTGAAGCTCCTGGAGCAGAATATACTGCTTTTACACCAACTTGAAAAGAGCATATAAGTTATGTACTCACTACCACAACATACTAGATAGATATCTTGTAGTCTAGTAATTTATTGATTGAAAAAAATCATCTTTGACACCTGTTAATGGCAACAGTGCATACGATACTTGTGACAACCATTTGATTTGATATGTGGTAATTGAATTAACTGTTTACTTACACAGATTAGTCTAGTTAGTGACTTATCAGCTAGGGGGCAAGTGGTGGGTCCCAATCCAAACTCCACTACCCAATAAGACTACGGATCACTTAGAGATAATGGACCCAGGAATATAGAATCAATAATCAATGTTCTGTATATATATCATTTCTTATATCCCAGTATGGATGTGTTCATTTTGATTTGATTATCAGTGTCTATATTTAAGGGAATTTACAGAGAATATTTACATTATTGTATTTATACTGTTTTCATCAAGAGGGAACTGCCTATAATTATTATGTATGTTTTTTAATATGTGTAATAAAGGTTATTTTTTATGATTTTTTTGCCTGATCTATTTAAAGAGGGTTTTTCTCTATTGTAGTTTGTATACTCCCACTAGTTTAATAGGTGTTCTTTTCTCTTGATATTTGAATGTCTAACTATCTTTGAGGGCTTTTCCCTGTCAGCCAATGTGCAGCAATATATTTGTATGAGTCATAAGTGTCTGCTAATGAGATCTAGAGTCCTGCATACGCTCTGCTCACACAGAGTTATTACTTACTGTGACATTCCCTGTTAGTTTCCAATAAGTTTAAACAAGTTCTACTAAATATTTTTTTTATTTTAATATTTTTTTATAATGTTTAAAACATGCTCTGTATTGTAGAAAAAAAATGCATTCCAATTCCCTTTAACGCTGCCCCTTGAATTTTCCTGCATTTCAGGTATTAGTAGAAATGTACCACTGTGTGTAATTGTGACACTTTCTCTATATATGCAGTAATGACTATTAAAAGGACACAACAAAGAGAAAAGAGGGGTAGTAACTCATGAAAGCATATTTAAAGAAAGATTTACATTTAATTAACTCTGATTATGGGGTTCCCTGGTGGTCCAGTGGTTAGGATTTGGTGCTTTTACAGCTGCAACCTGTGTTTGATTTCAGTTAGGGAACCAAGAGGTCACACCACCCTGAAGCCGGGCAGGGTTGGGTCAGTACTTGGATGAGAGACCACCTAGGAACACCAGGAGCTGTATGCTGTGGCCCACTAGAGAAGGAAATGGCAATCCACTCCAGTATTTATGCCATGAAAACCAAGATAACTGAGCTTTAAAATTAGAAACAGTGCATGTCACAAACAAAAAAAAGCATGCTCAACTGATAGACAAGTATAATGATAATGAATTCAAAACTTAAAAGTCTCTGTGACTATTATTATTTATGCAACTAAGCATGCTTTTCATATTTTTCATTCAGCACTGTAAGAGAAAAATTAAGGCCTGGAACATCATATTGTTTTTTCATGCATTTAAAAGAACACGTTTTAAACATAACAAAAGTAATTTTGTGCATAAAACCTATTTAAATGTAATTGAAATGAACATGAAATGCAGAGTGCATAATTTAGTCTCATTGCCTAGCAGAGGGCAAGCAGTTACAAATCTGTATCAGTTTATGTGCTCTCAAACCTTTATTTAAAAAAAAAAGAAAAAAACGTGGCACATTATCAGTTACCCTCTTTCCGATGCAACAAATAAATCATTATTTAATGATGTGAGATAAAGTCATTAGGAGGGAGGATGTTTTCCACTTTCTGGATCGCTACCTTGTTGTGGTGAAGGGGCATGTGTCCCTCAGTGAAGCTGTGAGCTATACTATGTAGGGTCACCTAAGAGGGGCAGGTCATAGCAGAGAGGTCACTGGAGAAGGAACTGGCAACCCACTCCAGTATCTTTGACAAGAAAACCGAATGAATAAGCACAACACAGACAGATGTGCTTGGTGTGTCTTTCCATATGGTCACTGAGAGTCGGACACGACTAAAGGACTGCACAACAACAACAGGATATTTTCATTCAATTATATGCTTAAAATACCAACTTTCAAACTCAATTCTTACACATTTTTATTTAAGTAACCAGTTGCTATTATATTTATTAGTACGTATACTTTTTATTTCTGGAATAAGCAGGACCTTTTTAGTGTTAATCTTTTGTTTTCCTTTAGTTCACCAGCACATGTTGTTTTGCCTTTGATCCAGCAGAGAGCCCCAGGGAGAAACACTGGCATGAGTGAGGGTGTCATCGGCTGGGTGTGGGGAGAGCAGTGCACCGGATGATGTCAGCCTGGCCTGCTAGACAGGTTATTGGCGAGGACATGTGACACTAGCACGGCACACACTTGCCAACGTCCTCCAGTTATGAGAGGCACAGGTGGAAAGTTTGGGAGATGCTGGGACTTGCTGACGTTCCACCGGTCTGTGGAATCTGTTGTAACTTGTCAGATCACAAACCATCCTGGAAGTGCCTACACTGGACTTGTAGCTGCCCTGTGGATTTAGAGACTGCCTGTTTATGAAAGTAAAACATTATTGGCGTCTGTGTATGGGAACCCTACTCGCTTCTAGCAGCTGTTTTTGATGGCTGAGTTGTAGAAGTCAGTGTTTCCCAGGAGCTGGACCTTAAAGGTGAGGAGAGCCTAACACTTTATACGGCTATGAAGCTAGTGATGTCCTGGTGCAAAATAAGCTTGTGAGTTTTCAATCTTTGTGAAAGCCCTATGTACTTTTGATTTTATGCTCAAATATGGGCCCTCCGTTCTTTTGCAATGTGGTAATATTATTTTTGCCTTGTTGTTTTTGCCTTGACCCTATGGACTGCAGCATGCCAGGCACAACAAAGGTTATGTCTCTGGTTGTGTCTCTTGGCAAAGATACTGGAGTGGATTGCCAGTTCCGTCTCCGGTGGACCACATTTTGTCTGACCTCTCTCTTATGACCTGCCCATCTTGGGTGACCCTGCATGGTATAGCCCACAACTTCATTAAGGTACACAAGCTCCCTCACCACGGCAAGGTAGTGATGCAGAAGGGGTTTTGCCTTGTACTAAAACTTTGTATCCCCTTCTGGATCGCTACCTTGTCGTTGTGAAGGAGCTTGTGTACTTCAATGAAACTGTGAGCTATACCATGTAGGGTCATCCAAGTTGGGCAGGTCATAGCACAGAGGTCAGACAAATCTCAGTCCACTGTAGAAGGAGCTGGCAATCCGCTCTAGTATCTTTGACGTGAAAACATCATGGATTAGCACAACCAGACACAAGATGTTCATGGCGTGCTGTGGTCCATAGGGTCGGACACAACCGAACGACTTAACACACACAATCCCCTCTATAGTGCTATGGAATATGTTGGCGCATTACAAATAAATCATAGAGATGCTCAGTGCTTTTGTGTATTAGCGGGCAGCAGGGTGCACTTTGTTTGGGGAAGCCCTCTCATTAAATCTCTTGCAGTAAGCAGTTCAATAACACAAACTGGAGTAAATGAACATCCAGTGGCTTTTTTAAAATGTATTGTTGTTGTGCTTATTTTGCCTGCACCTTCCTCACCTTATATCTTTCATTGAGTCTCATCCAGGTTTGCATTGCAATGTAGGACAGTGTCATGTAATAGGGAGGTGCACTGTATTCATGTCTACTTCCTAGAACCGAGGATTGGACAGACTTGAAAACCTGCCATCCGATAATATCCAAGTGAGCCGTCACGCTGTACCATAGGCTCTCTAAAAGCTTGTCTGTAAAATGTTTTATATCTATATAACACCCTCTACTCATTAGTATGGATGGATGCCAATCCTCAAGCAGGCCACGAGTTCGGGATAATACTTTGTGGATTCAGGGAAGTCAATTAAAATATTGATTCACTTGTATTCACCCAGTGTTGTCCTTAAATGGACGTTGTCACCCCAATAGATTACATTTTAAAGAGCATTACAAACTGGATACACATTGTATTATCAGTTTTACTCTACAGTAAATAATTTCTGAAATATTTAGAATTGATTTGATGACTCTTGTATGCTAATGTGTGGCTTGGATTTCCTGATAATGGTAGGAGAGGGCCTTAACTGTCAGATAACATTAGGCGGCCCTTATTTTGGTCAGTACAGAGATAGACAAGCAGACTTTAATCCTAATTTTTACATCAAAGAAGCTAATTAATACACTTGCACATAAATACGGCAACAACTACAAAGAATTTTCCAGGATTCATTCACTTTAGAAAAAAAGTGATAACACAACATATAGTCAGTTTTGCATGTTTTTTTAGAATAACATAAAAAAACATTATATTGGAGTGTCTATTTAATACCTAGCTTGCCTGTAGTTCCCTGAGTAGAGGTTTGACAACCATTAGTGTAGGTGGATCACAAATCCCTTTAAGAAATGATGACTTCCATTTGAGTAATGCTGAAGCATGCTCTGGGAAGGAAAATAATAAAATATAGACTTGTATTAAAGGGAAGGTTTCTGGATTTCACTAGAAATATAATATACCAGTGTATCTATTTACTTATATTAATAAGTGTACCTGTTCGGGTCTGACATCTGGATCTCATGACTGTGAAGAGCAGTGTTTCAAATTAGCCTGTGAGTGGCGTCTCTCAAACAGCATGTTGCCACTGATTGGTTACTATGAGACATTGCACAAAAAATGCTGCACAACACATTGCTGCTGAAAAACTAGTCAGAAACCATTTGTAAGATTTTACTCAGGAAAAAACAGAGCTTTTAAGTATATCCTAATAAATCAAAAGTAAAGTGATACAAAGGTATATTATATTCCTAGTGAAGTCCAAAAACCTTCCATGTCTATTTAGGTTCCTATAGTGTCATATTTACATAAAAGGGTGCATTTAGCTTCAGGCGTTGCTATAGTAACAAATCCTAATTGCACAACAAAGCTGCAGACTAATGTGGCGAAAGAGTTAAAGTGGTATAATTTGTACCTTTCACAACAATATTTGTGTGAGGGACAGTGACAAGTAATATGGATGATGTGGCTATATATAGTTATTATTATTAATGTAGGTGGACCTGTAAGATATTGAAGGGATTAAGTGATTCACGACAATGTCGTTCATCAAGTTCACCATTTTCTTGTAGTTTAAGGTTGTAAACACAAGTCTAAACTTGCAATAACCTTTTACCCTGAAAACCAGATTCTAACATACATGACCAAGCTCGGGATAACATTGTGAAGTGTTTGCATCATCCACAGACCCATTGGGTCTTTTCTCTATGCCATCCTTAGCTTTCTTCCCATGGTTTAAGGTTTGATTAAAGGGTATTTGTTGTTGCTGTGTATGAATGTTTTAAAAAATTACTTCTTTAGCTGTATCATCCTTAATGTAATTGTGTTATACAAGTTGCACTTCATTTACGTCTAAGAGGCCACCACAGTAAGTTTCTCAGTTAATGGAACCTCCACCTTTCATACTGTTCTCTCACACGAGAGCTGTCATGCTGTACAGCTGTGACCAAAGGCCAAACCCATAAGAATGAAGCTTCACACTAAAGGCATGTTACTGACTGAGTGTTAGTAGCATGACACTAGTAGTGTGACATCTCTCCCCTGTGGATATGGCCTTAGTTCAGAACTGTGATCCATGGCACCCTGCATAAGAGCAAACAGGAAGAAAGAGTCAGGCTCCAGCAACTGATAATGTGTTACTTTGAGTACTTCTTAGAAGTAAATTAAGTGTAAATCGTATATGACAATTATATTTAAGAGGATAAAACAGGTATAAAGCAAATGTTTTACCTTACATAGTCCCTTTAAAGGGCCACAGTCGTTTTGCAAAAAATTCACATACTTGTATGCAACAAACTAACAACATAAGCAGCTATATAAGCCATATGTATACAAACATTTTTTTTTTACTGAAAATTATATATTTGTCTCTACTTGTGTCATACGGGATATCATCTTGGACTTCTAGTCTGTTTGAGGGGGGAGGGAGGTTATCATATGGGTGTTCTAATGTGGTTAGTGCTTTTCAATGTGGTCTTTTAAATAACTCAGCTTTTTATTTTTTACATTTTTATAGCCAACAATTGTTTACAATAAGGATTCATTTTTTCTCAGCTGATTCTATTTGATATTTTATCAGGGGTAAAGTTTCTTTGTAAACTAGTGAGATTTCCATTACTGTAATTGAAAGAGCTGGCAAATGTAAATGTGCAGTTAAAGCTTTTTCTGCATTTAAAGTCTCTTCCCATCACAGGATGCTGATCAGCAGAAGTCAAAATGCTAGATCCCTCAAAATATAAAAAAATAGGAGTCATAATTATTTAATTACAAAAACAATGTTTCAAGTGTAATTCAAATTGATTTTGAAGGGTACGGTTATTTGACAATAACTTCACATAAGTGTGACGTATGTAACAAACTAACAACATTAGCATCTTTGTAAGCCAAGAGCATAAAAGCATTTTAGAGAGGTTAGCTGACTGAATGCACCATGAGAATTCCATCTTGAATCGCAATTCTGCCTGTAGCCTGAGGGGCGAGGGTTATCCTACTAAGACTGAAGAATTTGTAGCCCGTAAAGGAGCCCGCAAGACTTACAGTTATTAAATTGGCCTTATTCAGCTACCAGATCTGCGGGTTACAGACGGGACTCCGTCTCAGCTAAGCCTTTGACTGGTCAAACCCGTAACTGTTACGATAGCAAATTGCTATTAAATTGCTACGAATCTCCAAGGACGCACTGGCGTTCAAACCCGTAAACGGCAAATGGATCAAAAAAACCTAATATTGCATTATTTCTGGAATGCAGGTCCAATTGCAACTTGCATTTTAAACTCGTAAGGGATTGAAATCTAACCTCCATTTTTCAGAGACGTAATGATGACGATCTCTTTTACTATTGGCTCTGTCTAAACCCTAACCACGGGTTTGACTAATTGATCATGTTGACGGCTGCACATGCAACGTGCACAAGCATGGTTTACGGATTTGGATGTCGGCCATGTCTGTTGTGGGCTTGGCTAATTTTATTGCTTTGTAACGCCAGCAAATTTCAAGCCCACAGGCTTTTCGGGTGTACCAGGGCCGTTGCGGAATTTAATGTGGCTGTTAGTTTTATCATCTTTAGTTTTATCATCAGGTGGATATTTTAAGTGAACGTCTTTAAAAGCACAGAATAGAGATGTTTTCTGAAGTCACTGTTCCTCCCAGGATTCTAATCTTCTTGTGATCAAAGACAAGATGTCTGTTGCCTTTATAGAAAAATGAAATACAGTAGTTCAAGGGGTATGGAAGCTTCCTGGATGTTACTAGGTATATAATATACTTGTGTATCTATTTACTTTTATGTACTTTACTTTATTAAGAAGTGCTTCTAAGCTCACTTTTTTTACTGCCTAAAATCAAATAAATAGCCCCTATATAGGTCTGCCCACTGCCGTGTATGCAGATACAGACTCTGTAGGGTTGTATGTGCAGTGTAGCGTCCTAGCCTATCAGGGATCACGTCTCAGCAGCAAGTCTGTATCTTCATGAGTTGCAGAGGGCAGACCCATAAGGAGACTATTTTGTTTGATTTTAGTAAGTAAAAACAGAGCTTTTCAACACTTCTTAATAAAATAAAGTATCTAAAGTAAATACAGTAGAATCACGATTATCCGGCACCTAACTAACCGGGACACTCAAACAACCGGCACCAGCATCACTTCCCCATTTTAAAAAAACTCACGCTAAACTTGCATAACCGGCACTATCCGGCAGTTCGAGACTGCAAAAAAAACAACAAAAATATTATTATTATTATTTTTATTTTTTCTGGGCCTAAATGGCCCAGTTTAGGTGCTAATGCCTTTTTAAATGCATTTTGAGCTTTTTTTTTCCTTCAGACTATTAAATTCGGGGACTCCTGATTAACCGGCAACTATACTTATCCAGCAATAGGGAGTCCCCGTGGGTGCCGGATAACGGGGGTTTTACTGTATAGGTACATTAAATATCTAATAAAATCCAGAAACCTTCCACAGACTGTATTTATTTATTTTTGAAGTTTCTAAAAATGCACCTTCTCAAGTCAAGTTCTTCACAAGCCCATACAATAAATATGACACTTTAGGGGTCCTTTAAGACCTCTTTCCCCCTCCCTAACCTGCCTTTGGTAATAAACTCCAGCCTGGCAGCACGTCTTGGTTTTACAAACCTCTCAATCTAATGGGCAGCCCCTGGATGGATGTGTTTAAAGTTTACTTTTCTGATTGTCTTCAGAGGAATTGGGGCTGCAGTGAATAATTTATAGGCCGCATGAATGGGCTCATTAGTCACCTTTTCAGAGTTTAAACGAGTTTGGTGGTTGTCATTACACGAGCCTTCTGTTCAGCTGTATAACATAATAACAGTTTGGCGGTTGCTGGATGCCGGCCGGGGCGTACGGACTCTTTTCAGGACGGCATCTGCTTTTGTTTTCCTTTCAGACCCTCATTATAACCAAGTCATTATCCTGACATGTCCCACTTTTCATTGCTTCCCTAATATTAAAGGAACGTTGGCAATCAATAGAAAGTTTATTTTAAAGGACCACTTTTGAAAAACGACACTTGATAATGGTCAAACTGTATTAGAACATAAAATAATGGCATCCCTTAAAGAGCTACTGTGGTCAATATTTTAAAAATGCTCCTTTTGAAGAAAAAAATGCAGCCTTTAATTTGTTGTTTTTATGTGCAAATTATGCTACTATTGAATCTGTCGGTTAGATTCTACTTAATAACTTCTGAGGTCAGAGGCGACTTTGGATACACTGGAACGTTGGTATCTGCACATTGGGAAGATGGCATATACAACTGCCAGTGCTGCCATTAGCGCTAATGGAAAGGTCATTAGTTTACAATGACACACCCTGTTGAGCAGAAGTTGCAATAAGCAAGCTCAGTAAAGAAAATGAAAGCCTACAGTATAGAATAATCGCATATAAAAGTGTAAAGGCTGTGATTATAACAACATTTTGCATTATCAAGTTTTTTTTTATTCAGAAGTTTTCATTAACAAATGTATAAAAAATATATGTTTCAAAAAAGTGTCAATGAGCATATTTAGATAAAAACAAATGTTATAAAGCAAACTTATAATTAGATAAATATATATTTTGAGGCCTCTGCTTATCCCGGGAGGCATCATGATAATGTGGCGAAGATTGCGTGTACTATATTTGAAGGAGTATATCTTGTAAATAAAGTTTTTAAAAAATAATATTTTCTCTAAAAGATACTTTTATATTTCTATTTAGTTTGCCACATACATTAATGTGTGTAATCAGATATTAAAAGACTTATATTTGAATTGATCTTAAAACAGTTGAAGAAACCATATAGTGGGTGAAACGCGTAGGGGGATATTACCACAGTGATTGCTGCTAACAATGTCTCATTGGTAACACTAATGCCATAACGTTGCAATGCCACCTCATTTGGAAGCACAGTGGGAACAGAGAGCTGCAGCTACCAACTACCAAGTGGATAGACTAAAGGAGTACCTAATGACTGTGGTAACTTGCAGAAAAGATTGCTTTATATATATTCTGCATAAATATTAAGGTACCGATAAGCTGCAGTAGTCATGTACCTAACTTCTACCTAGCTCATTGTTTCTTAACTAGTTGTACACACTTCACAAACACATGTAGTTTTTCCTAATCTACAGTAGTCATATGATAACACAGGGAGCTGATATTGAATGGTCTGTTCAATGGTTTGGGAGTGTGTCTTACACAAACATGCTCTCTAAAATGTGAGCCCATACAGTGGGAGCTAATAGGAATATTTTCTCACCCAAAGTCCCCTTTCAGGTTACAAATCAGGTTTGGGACAAAAGAAAACAATGGAAACTCTTTTAAAGGAAAATTGCATTAGATTGTTAAAGGACCACTGTAGTCCTACTTGGTACGCTTTACCCCAAACATAAGCTTTCAACTGTTTTTTTTATGCACTTTAAGCCATTGTAGGGGAACTAGTGAGAATCTTATCACATGAAAGGGCTCCTTTCATGTGACAACTCAAGTAAACAAAAATAAATAAATGACGATTTCACACATTATCAATATCTTTGGATGGTATATTTGTGAAAATGGAAAAAACAATGGCGCTTTAAACCATTTTTCCATATTCAGAGCCGCTACACTGATTTGCTGATCTCTTAATGTGACACTGATGTCAGCATATGTGCTCTGCACCACCAGATAGACATAAAAAAACACATGGGGGTAAAAGTGTTTTCCTTTTTAAAATTACTGCTAAATTAACTGATGTAAAGTTAGTGGTTTTGGGGTGTTTAGGGATTTTTGACTTCACAATTTTAGTTTAAACGATCACTGCAGTTTAAGTAAAATGACACTTGTTTGTCAAGGATGTACCGTTCTAACAATATTAGCAGCTGTGTAAGCCACAGACATAAAACATTTTTTAGGAGCATCTTACATTTTTTGAAGTCTCTGTTCATAAGTATAGGAATCTATTTTGTGTTAATCACATCACATCCTGAGATCTGGGTAATGGGGGCATGTGTTTGCATTATCAATGAAGGGAGAGTTAGGGGAGGAGGGAACAAACAGAAGTTCAGAGTTTATCTTTGATAACTGGATAAGATTGAAATTGACACCACACCAATTCTCTCTCACTGGCCCAGAAACAGACCCCTTGCATCATTCAATGCAACCACAGCTCTCCAGAAATGTAATTGCCTCTCTGACACACAACTTTAACCAATATATCAGGGATTCTTCCAGGGTTTTGTAGCGGGATCACAAAGTATGTTTTTCTTATGAAAAAAAGTTGTCTGTGTTACTTTTTTTTCACATTATCAATTCATATCTAGCAAGTTCCAAATGTCTTTGTGAAAATGGAGTCAAGTTTTCATAAGCAGAATTCTGTTCCATAGCAGTAGTTCAATAGAGCAATGTGTGGTTGTATTGTGCTGTGTATGACCATAAGGAAGTAATCCATGACCAACACCCTGTGATAACAAGCATTATATGCCAACACAGATTAGTTACAGTTAGATAGGCATCAGTTAGTTATTAGTTTAGACTTTTTTTTTTATAAATTAGGAAGCTACTGCACAAGGCATTTTATGGATTTCAAACAGTGAGTGTATGTATATATATATATATATATATATATATATATATATATATATATAATTTTATCTAATGTGCTTTACAAATGAATAGAAAATAGTACAATCAGTCATGGTACAGATGAGTGTATATATGGCAGTATGCCTGGGGATAGGAAGTAGTTTTTCTGCATCATTCAGTCGTGTCTGACTTTCTGTGACGTCATGGACCATAATGGCACATCTTTATGTCCATGGTCATGATGACCCACTTGGTTTTCATGGCAGGTCACACCACCATGAAGCCAAACAGGGTTGTACTTGCCTGGTCAGTACTTGGATGGAGACCACCTAGGAATGCCAGGGGCTGTATTCTGTGGCCCATTTGAGAAGGAACTGGCAACCCACTCCAGTATCTCTGCTATGAATACCAAGGGTACGAGTATTGTGTGTTGCGTTCCATGAGGTCACAGAGAGTCGGACACGACTGAGCAATGCAAACGCACGCACAGTCAACTCAACCAGTATTTTAGCATCTCTGTACTTAAGCCAGGTAGATCAGTCAAGTAAATGAAAGTGAGTAACTCACCCAAACTCACACAGAGAGAACCTTAATAGATGAGTAGAGAAACACTGAAATCCTGAACTGCTGGTGGCTCTCATAGCAGCAAGTTGCACACCACTGTATTAAACACACCATTTATTTTGAACACAAAAGTCTTTTTAATGACATACTTTGTAGAAGTTCAGAAGGTTGTGGGTTGTTATCATATCAATCATTGGTAACATTTTAAGCTATATCTTGTGAAAACAATAAAACGATATTGAAGTATAAGTTATACATTTATAACGTGAGTTCAATATTCGTTTAAGCCAGGGGTGTCCAAACTCAGTCCTGCTGGGCCACACACAGGCCTGGATTTGAGGATTTCCTTTCTGTGCACAGGTGAGTCAATCGGGATGACTAAAGCAGAAGGGTTATCCACAGCATGTATATCCACAAATCCAAACCTGTGTGCGGCCCAGCAGGACCGAGTTTGGACACCCCTGGTTTAAGGTTTCAGTAATACTATGGGTGTTGCAATGATACTACAGCCAGTGAGTGAGCCAATAAAGATTTACAGCCTTATTAAATAGCGATTTGACCAATTGAATAGGGCTCTTTATAAGCAGAGAGCATAGTGAAATTCTGTCCAAAAGCAAGATCTTCACTAACTAAAAATTCTGTAAAAAAATATGCTCTGTGCTTATATAGAGCCCCATTCAATTGGCCAAATCGCAATTTAATAAGGCTGATAGGCACTTCAATGCCCTATTAGTGCCATGTTATGTGAACAAATACTTTCCCCATGTTACAATTTGTCCTGTTCCTTAAATTTTTTAACAAGAATAAATCAAAATTTAGGAAAAGAAATGCAAATGGAAAATTAGATATTTTTGTATTGCCTACAATATATTTTTAAATGTGTTCTCAAAAATATGGATATTTTCCTGTATATGGATTTGAAATCGTATATATATTGAAAAAGCAAAATAGATTTAAATATGGAATATTTTTATTTATTTATTTTTGTTTACTCAAAATCGCATATCTTTTTTCAGCTTTACTTCTAGATTTTTTTAACCCCCTAGAACAATATCATTAAAAAAATATTTGATACTGCTTACGTGTGTTTATTATAATTATACTGTATATTAATATGTACTTTACATCTATTACTGTGACTAGCATTCTAACATGTTGGTGTTGTATATATAAATTAATATTTATCCTTGTGGTCATTTTGATTGTGATGGAGATTTTGTGTGCCCCAGAGGTGGCACAAGCGAGATAAAACAGCCAATTTCCAACAAATTCTGTATTCTAAGCTTCTTGCTATAAAAATCCAATTCATTTGTTTTCATGATTTGCTTGATCCACCTGGATAATTTCTAATATAATTTTGCTGTGGGCTACATGTGCAATTATATTTTGCTTTAATGTGAACTGATGACAATGCAACGGCGGCTAATTTTTCCTGTGAACTTTATGCGGGTGATTTAAAATTACACTCATGTGTATCTGTATCTAGAAAACATATTAATAAATGGATATACAAATGATATAGTGTATAAGTGATTTGTGTGTGTTGAAATAAAAGTGTTGGAACAAGAGGTCAGACTAAGAAGCCTCAAGGGAAATGGGATAAAGAGTAATTTTACCTAAAGGTTGATGGATACATAGATTACTTTACTGGCATTGTAAGTTGCATATAAAGTAGGAGATTAAAAAAAGGTTTTAAGGATTGATTTAATGTATTTAATAAATACATATGACGAAATTGAATAAAGAAGAACCTTAAATGACTTTTAAAGTGCATATAAATTTTTTTTTTCCATATATTTAAAATTGTATGAATAATTTACTGTAGAAGTGTTATTAAAATATTTATGTACAATGCGGTTAATGCACTCACTGCTCTTACACTCCTCCATGAAAATGACTTAACTAATGGATCGCTACCTTGTTGTGGTGACGGGCTTGTGTACCCCAATGAAGCTGTTCGCTAAACCATGTAGGGTCACCCAAGATGGGCAGGTCATAGCATATCGGTCAGACAAATTGCGGTCCACTGGAGAAGGAACTGTCAACCCACTCCAGTATTTTTGCCTAGAAAACCATATGGATAAGCACAACCAGAAACACAGACAAACGTGCCTGGCGTACTGTGTCCATATGGTCATGACCGAATGATTGCACAACAACAACAGTGTGTATTAGACATGTGTGATGAAACAAAAGATTGGAATCTTCATTTAAAAAAAAAATAATAATAAAAAAAAAAATATATATATATATATATACTAAACAGTCAGAAAGAAATGGTATTCTTCAGCAGTTTGTGAAGTAGCTATCTTACAATACAATTGTTACAATACAATTGCAAAGAGATGTTATCTGAATGAACAGTTCCTTCATATTCCATCCTTTGTTTTTAATCCTGTTAGGAACAAACACAAAATGTATGTTATCATTAAAGCAACACTGAATACAGTAGTGCAAATTAAAGACTGCATTTATGTATTTTAACCTTTCTAAAAAGATTTGCCCAGCCTAAATATGCTTAGTCAGTGTTTTCAAACATATCCATATTTTTTTTGTATAGGTAAACCCTGCTTAAGATGAGCGCTGATTCGTTATAGCGCTCTTTCCCCTTTGTATTTCCAGCACATTGCTAAATCTCACGATAACAAGGTTTTGTCACCAAATCGTGTTTTAAATCCCCACTTAGCGCGCTTAGATACACCATATGCTCTCTGAGCTCTATGGCATTAAAATGCCCAGTTTATCTCTGATTCACATAGCGCCGCCTTGCTTGCAGGAACACATGTACAGCACTGACCGGGTTATTCTTGTATCCCTAAAACTTAGTGTAGAAAAATAAAACTGTAATCTTTATTGATATTCAGAAAAATATAGACTGTGCCTTGGAGAAAGCTGCTTATAACAGCAGTGAAATGGCCCAGACTGGGATCTAGGGATTTAGTAACACTTATATGTATGTTCTAGCACTGTGACTTACAAGGGCAGCCCAGGGAAATGTATGTCTTAGAGAGGTTTGTTACAACCTGCAATGCTCTAGGGCAGTTAGAACTTGTACAATCAAATATACAATTATTTACTTCTATCCCAGGGATCACTATTTTGGTTTTATGTGTTTTTTTTTTTAATAATTAATATTTTATTTAGGACAAGTCAATTTTATACAACAGTTTAGTATAGCATAGAAAAGTCTCTCATATAACAAAAAAAAGACATAAGCACAAAGAGAGTGAAGAACAGATCAGAGATATACAAAAGTCTAAACATCCTGTCCTTCTTAGCCTGTTATGCATTTGTGGTCTAGTAAATATCCAACGTTTTTAATAGAATGGTGTGGATAAAGCATATAAGAATAAACATGAAACACAGGCTCCTAGCTCCCCGACCATATTGACTTGGACCATCTGAGATCTAAATTCCATACGACTTTCTATTCTATGATGTAAAAATACGTCCTATCTTTTTTTTTTCTTTTCGATTATCATCCTGCATTCTTAAGTATGCTTGCTTTTTAATTATTTTACAAAATATCTAGCTATCATTAAACTTCCTCAGCTTATGTTTACTTGTGTTAACATATATAAAATATTCAGTACCTGTGAGCTCCTTCATCATCACTCCAAAAGCTTCCATCCAGATGCGAAACAGCCATCCTCTCCAGCCGCCACCATCCTCTGACTTCCCGAACTGTCCCATCCTATCCCAATCTAGATCTGTACACTATACTTGGACATCAACCAGGGAGACCACGTGCTAGTAAATTGGGGCATTGTGTTCTGTAATGAGTTAGCTAATCTCTCATTTATCATTATATAATTTATTTTTGTTATAATTTCTTTGATTGATAGTGTGGAAGTTTTCCAATTTTTGGCTATGCAATTATTAGTGGCCAAGGTCCAGAATTGCCAGAGTTCCTTCTGCTCTCTAGATAGATCATAATTTTTCAATCCTAGTAGGCATGTTTCTATTTCGGGTCTCAAATAACTTTTTGTGATTTGTGTAAAGTCCGTGAGTTCTCCCCATAGCTTCTGTGTGATGGGACATGTCCACCAGATATGCAGGAAATTCCCTTCTGTTTTGCATCCCCTAAAGCATTCTCCATTTATGTTTTTGTTAAATTTAGCCATCTGTTGGGGAGTGTAATAGGTTCTGTGTAGTACCTTAATAGAGGTCTCAAGTAAACTGTATGTATATGAGCCCCTTGTCAGATTAGTACAGATTATTTTCCAGATTATGACATCTAATTCCTTTCCCAGGTCCTGCTCCCACTTTACCATAAATTTAGTTTTTTGTGTATTCTGAAACTCTATCAAGTAGGAGTATATGTATCCTAGGGTGCCTTTCATTGAGGGTATCTTTGCACAAATAGATGACCAACCTGTATGTTTAGGATCCCCATAAATATGGGCCAACGAGGAGATCCAATGTCTAAACTTCCGGTAGTTCCACAACTCCCTCTCCGAAATTTGAAATCGGGATATGATAGAAGTATGTGTTAACAGGGCCTCCGTGGAAAACCATTGGTCAGCCACCATAGTTTAGAATTTGGGCTAAGAGTGGCCCCAAACTCGGGGAAGGATGTTAAGGACATCAGTGGTGACAGAGGTGGAATCAAGTTGCTCGAGTTTTTAAGCTTATCCCAGGTCTTAAGGGTCGTAGATATTATTGGGTTAGTATGTTTGTATCTCGTGTCTATTTTTGCTATCTCCCAGATCACTGTATCCCATGAGTGGGGTTTCATCTTCCAATTTTCAATAAAGGTCCATAGCGGTTGTAGTTTACTAGAGTGGGTTACAGGGATGCACGCCAGCCGTGCTGCTTGTAAATAAAGCCTCAGGTTGGGACAAGAAAGTCCCCCTTTTTGCCTATTCCTGTACATTGTTTTCCTCGCAATACGTGGTGGTTTATTACGCCGAATAAATCTAAATATTGTATTCTGTAATTGATCTATGTCCCTCATACACAGATTAATTGGTAAAGTTAGGAAGAGATACAGAATTTTTGGGAGCACTGTCATTTTTACTGATGTTATACGCCCCGTCCATGAAATTTGGTATTTAGACCAGGTCCTCAGTCAACTGTCTAATTAATGGTGGGAAGTTCGCTTTATATAGACCCGCTAAATTTTTGGTAAGTTTAATTCCAAGGTACTTGATTGAATTTTTAGGCCATTGAAAATTGTATGCCACCTTTAACGTTTCTATTATAGGCCCTGGAACCCCTACCCCCAAGGCCTCAGTTTTTTTCCCTGTTAATTTGTAGCCCTGACATGGCCCCGAATTCCCTTAGAGTAGACAATAGTTTAGGTATAGAGTTTACAGGTTCCGTTAGAGTGCATAAAAGATCATCTGCGAATAGTGAGCATTTCAGGTGGTGGTAGACCCCCGATCTCCCCCTCGCCTCTTATTTTTTGAGCCAGAGGCTCAATAGCCAGTGCAAATAGCAGTGGAGACAGGGGGCACCCTTGCCTGGTACCCCTCTGGATGTCTACCAATGCCTCTCCTATCCCAGGTAGACCTATATGAGCTTCAGGATTTTTTATAAAGTGTTCTTATAAGACGTATAAAGTTTCCTTTAATACCAAATTTAGCTAGTACTGCATATAAATAGGGCCACTCTACTGTGTCAAATGCCTTCTCCATATCCAATGCCAATATACAGAGAGGCGTCTTACTCTGGGAGGCCAAGTGTATAACATTCATGGTCCTTCGTATATTATCCACCGTTTGTCTATGTTGTATGAACCCTGTCTGATCTCCGGTAGCCGTGGAGGAATAGAAATACTCCCCCCATGTGTATGGCTAGAAGTGAAGTGACTGTTGTTGCAGTGGAGGAATAGAAATACTCCCCCCATGTGTATGGCTAGAAGTGAAACTATCCTGGTAGCTATTTGTTGTGTTCCCTATTCAGCCTCTTATTGGTAGAGGTACTTTTGAACTCCTGTGGGTGTGTTTTTAATTCTGCGTTTTTTCTGAAGTTTCAATAAAGATTCCCGTTTTATTGTTAGTTGAATAGTTATGGTGGTGTTAGACACCTGGAACAATGTTTTTGTTTGTTTATGCTACTTCCTAAAAGGATTATAAACCTGTGCAGAGAAAATGTGGATTCACATAAGAGGTCTATTTAATTATTTTGAAAGACTGTCTACTTAAGATTTTAATAGAAGAGTAAGCCCCAGCCAGTAGCATACTAGCATGGGTATAGGAGCCACAGAAAGTCCGGGGGGATACCGCACATATACAAATACCACACAACAGCTGTTTCTCTACACACATTGACAAATCTGGGGGGGGTTTGTTCCCCTCGTCCCCCATTTCCTACACCCATGCATACACATCAGGCAAGCTTGCAGCCCAAGACTGAATACCCATGAAAAGAAGCAGAATAAGATAAATGTTAGATCTTCTCTTACATTTTATAAGCATGTGGATTTGTTTCTCCAGATTACAGTGGTCATTTAAACTGACAAAGCAAGGGGTAAATTAAAACTATAGGCAATAACAAGTAAGTTATCAATTTTAAATTTGCAATTTCCTTCAGTAAACTAATGTTCATATTTGACATTTTGAGCTGACAGTCAGCCTTTCTGATGCACCCACATTCATATCTCATGTCAGTGAGAAATTAATAACAGTATTTTATGATAAACCCATGAGGTTTTGGGCCCTTTTCTACACATTGAGCCTGCCTCGTCTCTTTTTGGGTAAGTGACTGCACTAAACACCATAATGCCTCAGCAATTAACATCTGGAATCACTCATTAATAAAATATATCACTTTGTTTGTGTGTGTCAGAAAGGTTGGCAGCTCAAAATGGCATTTTCCTGCAGGAAATATAACATTAAATTAATAAAATATTTATTATTACCTATAATTATAACTGAAACCATACTTGGGATGTCTGCTGTGCCAGTTTAGGTGTGTATCTGTAAAACTTAGTGTATACATAATAACCCTACATAATAGTGGGTATATAGTGCAAGAATATAAATGTCTGCATGGGAGATTGATGTGATATTGTACCTCCTATTACTGTACTCCAGCCTGGTGTATACTTTTAGGCCACAAGAGTGCCCCATTGCCCCTCTCCTGCCAATTCACAAACAGTTTCCTATCTGGTAGCAGAGCAGTTGTTTTTTTCAGCACATGTGAGCTTAGCTGGAGCCTCCCTCTTAACAAAAAAAGCAGCAGTTTGTTGTGTCTTGTGCTGCCTTCCTTCCAGGAGCTGGGGTGTGAATGTGGGAGGGCTTGCTCTGGGCTGCTGACTTCTGTTGAGTCTCAATACAAAATGGCCATGAGATAAAGAAAGAGGGTGAAAGGAAAGCCTGGCTCAGCAACAAGGGGCACAGCTAGAGGGGACCCAGCTGCCTCCATGCCATGGATATTGTCATTGAGAGATATAATGTGCTGGGTGACTGCTCTGAGCTCCTTGGAAGAATCCATGGGAGGACCTAACAAGTTATGACTGGAATGTTTTGGGATCCTTAAAGTGTTCTGAAAGTGTACTGGATTACATCTGTAAGGAGATACCTGTGTCTGTAAGGAAGCTACAAGAACCCTATATAAATACGATTGGAAGGAATCTTCTTTATTGAAAAGGATCTTATACACGTGATTCCAAGAAGTAAGATTACTTATATACTTGGAAGCTTTCTCTACTGATGAGGATATATGGGATTTTTTTTGGCAACCACAATGGTTTTATGTACTTATAGTTGGAAGGAAATCCTTGTGTTTAAAAGGATAATGATATGTATATGTGTGTGTGTGTATATATATATATATATATATATATATATATATATATATATATATATATATATATATATAAAATCAATGAGTGATCAGAACTCAGAAGTGTTTTGAAGTGATCTGCACCTAAAAGTACTTTTTTTTTTTTATTATTGATTGCAAGGAGTGATTTGTACCCAGGATGTTTATAAGTGATTACAAGGAGTGATCTGTACCCAGAAGGAATCTATAGGTTTGATTACACTATATATATTCAAAGCACTGTCTTTGGGTTACAATACAGTGATTAGGCACTGAAGTGGTTAATGCCATGTATATAGTGCTGCTCTTCTAGGTGTGCCTGTAGTGTGAGGCGCCAGTTCAGCTGCTTTGCTGTGATAATGGTGAGCAGTTGTTTTGGTTGGGGAGGGGGAGTCTGGTGGCTTCCACCTCATGGTGTTACTGGGATATGAAGGGGACTCACTAACTTACTCTGTGGGGTGTTTTGTTTTCACAGTTGCAGTGCCTGTTTATGTGGCACTTACAGTATGTATATAAATATAATATAACCCACAAATAAAGGGCCACCCCGTGTCCTGCATACACAGATACTCCTGCTTGAAAGATATATTACACTAGGCGTTATGCTAAGTATATTCACCCCTCCCTCCATATTTATTTTATCAGCCCTTGTGATAAATGTGTGAAGTTGGGTCCATGTAAGGATCCCCATAAATGGGGTCTCATTCCCTTCATCTCTGGTTGGATAAAAATCACATTTCATTCGGACTGATAATCTGATTTTTGTTATGTCAATGAGATAAAATATGTACATATCCTCTCTTGGGTTGATACCTTTTCTACTCTATAATGTGTTTGTATCAAAAATAGGTACAGTATATTCATTTAGTAATGTATTACATATTTCATTATTATACACCAAACAGCATTAGCTACCTTACAATTTCATTGCCGTCATTTTTTGACGGGCAATTCGCTAGTATATATATATATATATATATATATACACCCACCCACATATACACTTTATATATATATATATGTGTGTGGGTATGTGTATATATATATATATATATATATATATATATATATTACACACACACACTTCTAATTATTTCATTATTGCTCCTCTAATATTAGATGATCCAATATATCAATATCATGATTAAGCGCTCTAATCTCCGATCATCTGTCTGTTGGGTGGGTTCAAACTCTTCACCTTGATTACCTTCTCCCTGGTCTCTTCTCCCTCCCTCTTTTTCTCCCTGTGTTTCTCCCCCTCTCTCTGTCTATCTCCCTCACTCCCTATTTCTCTCTCCTCTCTCTTCTGTCTCTCCCTCCCCTTGTCTCTTTCTCTCCCTCCTTCCCTCGTCTCCCATATCTATCTCGCTTTCTCCCTCCCTCTATCTCGCTCTCTCCCTCCCTCTATCTCGCTCTCTCCCTCCCTCTATCTCGCTCTCTCCCTCCCTCTATCTCGCTCTCTATCTCGCTCTCTCCCTCGCTCTCTCCCTCCCTCTATCTCCCTCTCTATTTCGCTCGCTCTCTGCCCCCCTCCCCATCTCTCTCTCCCCCCCCTCCCCATCTCTCTCTCCCCCCTCCCCATCTCTCTCTCCCCCCCTCCCCATCTCTCTCTCCCTCGCTCTCTCCCTCCCTCTATCTCGCTCTCTCCCTCCCTCTCTCCCTCCCTCTATCTCCCTCTCTCCCTCCCTATTTCGCTCGCTCTCTCCCCCCCTCCCCATCTCTCTCTCCCCCCCTCCCCATCTCTCTCTCCCCCCCTCCCCATCTCTCTCTCCCCCCCTCCCCATCTCTCTCCCCCCCTCCCCATCTCTCTCCCCCCCTCCCCATCTCTCTCCCCCCCCTCCCCATCTCTCTCTCGCCCCCTCCCCATCTCTCTCTCCCCCTCCCCATCTCTCTCTCCCCCTCCCCATCTCTCTCTCCCCCTCCCCATCTCTCTCTGCCCCCCTCCCCATCTCTCTCTCCCCCCCCTCCCCATCTCTCTCTCCCCCCCTCCCCATCTCTCTCTCCCCCCCTCCCCATCTCTCTCTCCCCCCCTCCCCATCTCTCTCTCTCCCCCTCCCCATCTATCTCCCCCTCCCCATCTATCTCTCTCCCCCTCCCCATCTATCTCTCTCCCCCTCCCCATCTCTCTCTCCCCCTCCCCATCTCTCTCTCCCCCTATTTCTCTTCTCCTCTGTCTCTCTCGCTCTCACTCTATCTGTCTCCCTCCTCCTCTCTTTTATTTCTCTCTCTTTCTCTCCCTCCTCTGTCTCTCTCCTCCTCTGACTCTCTCTCTCCCTCCTTGTCTGTCCCTCTCCTCCTCTGTCCCTCTCCTCCTCTGTCTCCCTCCTCCTCTGTCTCCCTCTCCTCCTCTGACACTCTCCCTCCCTCCTCTGACACTCTCCCTCCCTCCTCTGACTCTCTTGCTCTCCCTCCCTGTCTGTCTCCTCCTCTCTCTCCCTCCCTTGTCTCTCTCCCTTCCTTGTCTCTCTCCCTCCCTATCTGTCTCTCTTCCTCCCTATCTGTCTCTCCTCCATCTCCCTCCTCCTCTGCCTCCCTCCCTATCTGTCTCTCTCCTCCTCTGCCTCCCTCCCTATCCGTCTCTCTCCTCCTCTGTCTCTCTCTCTCTCCTCCTCTGCCTCCCTCCCTATCTGTCTCTCTCTCTCCTCCTCTGCCTCCCTCCCTATCTGTCTCTCTCCTCCTCTGTCTCTCTCTCTCTCTCTCCTCCTCTGTCTCTCTCTCTCCTCCTCTGCCTCTCTCTCTCCTCCTCTGCCTCCCTCCCTATCTCTCTCTCTCCTCCTCTGTCTCTCTCTCCTCCGCCTCCCTCCCTATCTGTCTCTCTCCTCCTTTGTCTCTCTCTCTCTCTCCTCCTCTGCCTCCCTCCCTATCTGTCTTTCTCCTGCTCTGTCTCTCTCTCTCTCCTCCTCTGTCTCTCTCTCCTCCTCTGTCTCTCTCTCCTCCTCTGCCTCCCTCTCCTCCTCTGCCTCCCTCCCTATCTGTCTCTCTCCTCCTCTGTCTCTCTCTCTCCTCCTCTGCCTCCCTCCCTATCTCTCTCTCTCCTCCTCTGTCTCTCTCTCCTCCGCCTCCCTCCCTATCTGTCTCTCTCCTCCTCTGCCTCCCTCCCTATCTGTCTCTCTCCTCCCCTGCCTCCCTCCCTCCCTATCTGTCTCTCTCCTCCCCTGCCTCCCTCCCTCCCTATCTGTCCCTTTCCTCCTCTGTCTCTCTCTCTCTCCTCCTCTGCCTCCCTATCTGTCTCTCTCCTCCTCTGTCTCTCTCTCTCCTCCTCTGCCTCCCTCCCTATCTGTCTCTCTCCTCCTCTGTCTCTCTCTCTCTCCTCCTCTGCCTCTCTCTCTCCTCCTCTGCCTCCCTCTCTCCTCCTCTGCCTCCCTCCCTCTTTCCTCCTCTGCCTCCCTCCCTATCTCTCTCTCTCCTCCTCTGTCTCTCTCTCTCTCTCCTCCTCTGCCTCTCTCTCCTCCTCTGCTTCCCTATCTCTCTCTCCTCCGCCTCCCTATCTGTCTCTCTCCTCCGCCTCCCTCCCTATCTGTCTCTCTCCTCCTCTGTCTCTCTCTCCTCCTCTGCCTCCCTCTCCTCCTCTGCCTCCCTCTCCTCCTCTGCCTCCCTCCCTATCTGTCTCTCTCTCTCTCTCCTCCTCTGCCTCCCTCCCTATCTGTCTCTCTCCTCCTCTGTCTCTCTCTCTGTCTCCTCCTCTGCCTCCCTCCCTATCTGTCTCTCTCCTCCTCTGTCTCTCTCTCTCTCTCCTCCTCTGCCTCTCTCTCTCTCCTCCTCTGCCTCCCTCCCTATCTGTCTCTCTCCTCCTCTGCGTCCCTCCCTATCTGTCTCTCTCCTCCTCTGTCTCTCTCTCTCCTCCTCTGCCTCCCTCCCTCCCTATCTCTCTCCTCCTCTGTCTCTCTCTCCTCCGCCTCCCTATCTGTCTCTCTCTCTCCTCCTCTGCCTCCCTCCCTATCTCTCTCTCTCCTCCTCTGTCTCTCTCTCTCCTCCTCTGTCTCTCTCTCTCCTCCTCTGCCTCTCTCTCTCTCCTCCTCTGCCTCCCTCCCTATCTCTCTCTCTCTCTCCTCCTCCCTATCTGTATCTCTCTCTCTCCTCCTCTGCCTCCCTCCCTATCTGTCTCTCTCTCTCTCTCCTCCTCTGCCTCCCTCCCTATCTGTCTCTCTCTCCTCCTCTGTCTCTCTCTCTCCTCCTCTGCCTCCCTCCCTATCTGTCTCTCTCCTCCTCTCTCCTCCTCCGCCTCCCTCCCTATCTGTCTCTCTCTCTCTCCTCCTCTGTCTCTCTCTCTCCTCCTCTGCCTCCCTCCCTATCTCTCTCTCTCTCTCCTCCGCCTCCCTCCCTATCTGTCTCTCTCCTCCCCTGTCTCTCTCTCTCTCCCCTGCCTCCCTCCCTATCTCTCTCTCCTCCTCTGTCTCTCTCTCTCCTCCTCTGCCTCCCTCCCTATCTGTCTCTCTCCTCCCCTGTCTCTCTCTCTCCCCTGCCTCCCTCCCTATCTCTCCCCTGCCTCCCTCCCTATCTCTCTCTCCTCCTCTGTCTCTCTCTCTCCTCCTCTGCCTCCCTCCCTATCTGTCTCTCTCCTCCTCTGCCTCCCTCCCTATCTGTCTCTCTCCTCCTCTGTCTCTCTCTCTCTCTCTCCCCCCCCTCCTCTGCCTCCCTCCCTATCTGTCTCTCTCCTCCTCTGCCTCCCTCCCTATCTGTCTCTCTCTCCTCTGTCTCTCTCTCTCTCTCCTCCGCCTCCCTCCCTATCTGTCTCTCTCCTCCTCTCTCTCTCTCCTCCTCTGCCTCTCTCTCTCCTCCTCTGCCTCCCTCCCTATCTGTCTCTCTCTCTCCTCCTCTGTCTCTCTCTCTCTCCTCCTCTGCCTCCCTCCCTATCTGTCTCTCTCCTCCTCTGTCTCTCTCTCTCTCCTCCTCTGCCTCCCTCCCTATCTGTCTCTCTCTCCTCTGCCTCCCTCCCTGTCTCTCTCTCTCCTCCTCTGCCTCCCTTCCTATCTGTCTCTCTCTCCTCTGTCTCTCTCTCTCTCCTCCTCCGCCTCCCTCCCTATCTGTCTCTCTCCTCCTCTGTCTCTCGGATGACGCCCAGCCCACGTTTTCTCCCCTCTGGTCATGTGTGGCTTTTTTGTTTGCAGTGGAAACAATTTATCGCTCTTTAGCTCCCTCAGCCTCCTAACCCCCCACCCCTCCTCCTGCTCTGGGCGAGTCCTACCCCCTCTCCTCGCCCTGCCCTCCAGGCTGGCACAAGCCCACGTGTCCGGTGCCCTTTGGGCTGCGATCTGGCTCTTCTGCTGCTTGATAACTTTGCCAGGTTATGAAGGTGGCTCTGCCTAGAGGTAAGTGGGGTCTGGAGGCTGGATGTACAGGGTCTTCCATGGAAGGCTGAGGACAGCTGTCTGATCACTTGTCCCATAGCTTTTTTTTTGGGGGGGGGGGGGGGGGTAAGTTCCCTGATTTTACTTTAGTAAGAGGATCCTGCAATGCTTTGCTGGTCTCTCTGGCTGTGAAACGGTTCATAAGCTTTGCAATGCCTTGCTAGTCTGTGAAAGGGTTAAATGTGCTTTGTTGTTGCTCTTCAGACTTATTGTGCAAGCCTATATGTTTTATAATACTTGTGCAGCTATCAGATGCGGTGGGCACTCAGCCTGGCATAGCTGCACAGCCCAATGTGACATCTGCCCAGCCATGAAGGTATGTTTCATGGCAAAGTAAAGACGGAAGAACAGCAGTTTTTGTAGTTTCCTAGCAACAGGGATTGACTTACAGCTCAGCCAATCACAGTCCATACTGGCCTCGGTAACAGGCAGGAAAACAAATTGTGTTGAGTACAGTAAATAAGTGTGTTGCAATATGTGGAGCAGAGATCAGTCTGTAGTCACCATCCCACCTCTCCTGGCCGACTGCCCTCTCTTTTACTGCATGTTCATTTACTAGTGATTAACTGCTCTATTTGCTCAAACCTCCACTTTTTAGCCTCAATAAAACTGCATGAATAGAAAGGATTGCCCCCTCCCCTAGCTGCCCCTTTGTGTTTGCAACCTGTAAACAGAGAGGCCAGCAGGAGAAATGTTCTGAGGTCGCCTGCTATCAGCTATTAATGTAATTGTGCTGTCTGCAAACATTTGCTTGTCTACTTATAAATTAACACATTTCATGCCAGGGGCTTGGAGGGAGAGTGATAATAACAGTAAAGGAATTCAAGAATGTGTGGAATATATATATATATATATATATATATATATATATATATATACACACAACTAGTGTAAGGCATAAATGAGGAGGTGGGCAGTTTGGTTCTTTTGTTGTTGCTCAGTCGTTCAGTTATGTCTGACTCTCCATGACCCTATGGATCGCAGCACGCCAGGCATATCTTGTGTCCGGTTGTACTTATATAAAGTTTTCATGGCAAAGATAATGGAGTTGGTTGCCAGTTCCTTCTCCAGCGGACTGCAATTTGTCTAACCTTTCTGCTATGACCTGCACATCTTGGATGAGCCTACATGGTTTAGCTCACAGTTTCATTGATGTGCACAAACCCCTTCACCAAGATAGCGATCCAGAAGGGGAGGTTGGTTCTTATCTACAGTAAAACTCTGGATCACCATCTCTCTCTGTTGTACTATCTGCTTGTGCCTCAAGCTTTCATTCCTTCATCACACAGCGAGATGTGAAATGCACTATATTGTAATGTGCAACTACCAAGTCTGTTAGGGAATAAATTGGTTTTCGTGGTAAATAAACCTTTGGTTTAATGCTTAAACATTTTGTTTCTGGCCCTTAACCTTTTTGTTTTTCGACAAATCCAGCTGCTAAAACTTTACTGCTGGCTGCTAACTTCTTAGTTATTATATTTTGTATTTTTATATATAATCCATTGTCTGGCTTCTAAAAATGTTTGGTTGGCTCCTACATTTTGTATTTTGTTGTGTTCAACTGTCAGTGACTCCACAAACCCCAGCACGCCAGGCACATCTTGTGTCTGGTTATGCTTATTCATAAAGTTTTCTTGGCAAAGATACTGAAGTGGGTCTCCAGTTCCTTCTCTAGTGGACTGTGATTTGTCTGACCTCTTTGCTATGACCTGTCTACCTTGGGAGACCCTTCATGGTTTAGCTCACAGCTTCATTGAAATACACAAGCCCCTTTACCACAACAAGGTAGCGATCCAGAAGGGGACATTTTGTATACTTTCATATAAATTTGTCACCCCTACCCTATGTGTTGCTAACCCTTCTAGTTGTCAAATAACTTTTTTTTAGTTGTGGTAAGAAAACAGCTTGACATTCCCTGGCTCCTAACATGTATTTTATTTTGGTTATTCTATATACAGGAACTGGCACCAAAAATTGTAATGAAACTTAGGAGCCAGATAGACTTGTTTTTAGGAGTAAGGTGATGTTATTTATATTTATATATATATATATATATATATATATATATATATATATATATATATATATATATATATATATATATATAGTAAAAAATAGTACATTTGTGTTCACATTTGAATGTCTAAAACAAGTTTAAAAACCTGCTTCCAGCTCAGAATTTACACTGCATTCTGGGAAGCTGAGCTGGGATATATATATATATATATATATTTATATTTATATTTATAGCTTCCGGGATTTGTCTAATCATTTTAATATTAATGCCTGTAAATGAGTTACATACTTCCACTGGATATGATTGTAGGTCCTGAGATGTTCAGATTTGCCTGTTTTAGTAGTCACTGGATTTCCTACACTTCTGTTGAATTACAGAACAAAAACAGAGTGGATATGATCTAAGAGGACATATTTGTTGGTTATCTGTGTAGGAATGAAACTAAAACAAGAACCAATAAGAATGACAGTGTTAGGCAGTCGCTTAGGGAGGTTACTGGCAGATAAGCAAATTAAAGCGAAAGAGAGCAGCGTGTTGTCATAGCAACAGTGCAATTAAATTACTTTACTGTCAGCCATGATATAATTTTCCTGTTTAGAAGCTCTTGGGACACAGAACTTCCATTTGCAGACGGAGCGGAGTTCGGCAAAGGTATGCATGGAATGAAGGTGGCCCATTTATAGGGACATTACCTGGGCAGAAACCGGAAAAACACCGCTTTTTCTGTCTAATATGATGAATCAACAGAGCAGTGTAAATGTATTATTGCATGTTCTAAGTATATACTGTAATAAAGTATTATCCAGTGGTGGACAAAAATCTCTGACACTTTTGAGTCTGGAAGATATTATAGGACCCTGAAAGGAAGCCCTTCATAGTGATGCATTTTACTTAAGAAAAATATTTAGCAACCAGGAGTACAAAATATAGGAGCCTGGACTCCGGGATGTTTCCACCCTTGCACATATGCTTACGTGTATTTTGCGTGTGTGTATGTATATGTGTGTATGTGTGTATATATATATATATATATATATATATATATATATATATATATATATATATATAAAATGATGATCGAAGTACCTTAACTCTCAGAAAAGCTTGTCACTCTAAATATAATAGTTTGTCCAATATATATTTATATGTGTGTGTTATAACATATGGATTATTACTTAAAACCATAGGTGCCAGAAGTACATTTTATAGTATCTTATTCACTGTCTGTTCCCATTCCCCATATTAATGCTATGCAATGCTGTCCACAACACACTACGTTTGCCCTAACACCCTGCCATATCTATCTATCACATTAGTGTGTGTGTGTATATATTATTATTATCGTTTATTTGAAATGCACCAACATATTCCGTAGCGCTATACATGGGTTGTGATCAAGGCAAAACCATTTTAACATGTTACAAAAAAATGGAGGGCCCTGTCTTTGAGCTTAGAAACTACTGTCTATTGAGCTTTTCTCAAAGCACCATGCAATATTGAAAACTCACAGACTTACAATCTAAAGGATAAACATATATATATATATTTACTTTTGCACAAATTATTCAGCTTCTAACTTTATCCATAAAGTATATATATCTATCACAACACGCCGTATATATGGTACACAAACAGTCTTTAAAATATGCACACAAGGGTCTTGTAAATGCAAAATAAAGTGACTTTATTTGTAACATAAATCAGCATTTGGCTCCCATGGGTAATCTTTCTCAAGACTATTTAATTGAAGTCATATTTATATGTACAAATGTAGTATGGATATTAAATAGTTCAGTGATTTATGGCACAGTGAGTATATACTCCAGGATTCAGCATTTTAAGCACAAACATGTTCTTTGCAGTTTATTGGCAATGATGGGGTTATATATGAGTGTTCTTTGATATGATTTTTCTTCACGTAATTGCAATTTATTCTCTAATATCATGAATACCAGGAAGGTAGGTTGTGTTGTCTTGTTTTTTTTTTATATGTTCTCAGTCTTTATGGATAATTTCACCTTGCATGTTATTAAATCATTTTCTGAAGCCAGAAATAATATTCTGAATCTAGATCTCATAAGTAAAAAAACGTTCTCCTTAACAGAGAACAATAATAAGCCTTTCTATATCTTTTTTTTTATTTATGTATTTATTTTTTAGTTAAAGGAC
Organism: Discoglossus pictus; assembly: GCA_027410445.1. NCBI lineage: Eukaryota > Metazoa > Chordata > Amphibia > Anura > Alytidae > Discoglossus > Discoglossus pictus. Next base: position 189,114,049 of record CM050168.1, on the reverse strand, counting down.
CTCAATAATACTGAGATTAGCAGGAGCACATCAGATGTGCTATACATTGTCAGAGCTCGATAAATCCAGAGAGCTACAGTATTTAAAATATTACCAATGGCTCCAAACTTGTTTTCTTTATGGTACTGTTTATGTCTATAGTTAATCTGTTCATGGCTCTTAAAAGAGTTTGACTGTCAACTCACCAACCTGGACTTTTTTTACGTTTTCTTTTTTAAACTTTATTTAAATCTTCAATTTAAATAAAGAGCATGAAACATTGTTATAAAGCGCACTGTCACCAAACAAGATGGCAACCATAAAGAGAAATATTTTACCATTTAAGAGTGCGGGAGAGGGTAAAATTAATGAAAGGTAGGAAAAAATAAAGGAGGGAAAAGGTGGTGGGTCATAGAAAGCTTTCAGATCAGTGACCACAATTTGGATGAGTTTTTAAGAAAGGCTGTAAGATTCTCCCATTAACAAGATTTCTCTCAATCTAGTTTTAATCTATGAAATAACGGGAGGAGACTTCAGTTTCCACCAGGCAGAAATAGAGCCATGTGCAGCTGTTAAAATGTGTATAATGAGACGTATAGTATGTCTTGGAGTTCTCGAAGTTTAATATAATGCATTCAATGTCCCTTTAAAGGATTAAAATATTCTTCTCTCATTTACACATTTACTTTGTCATGCAAACCTTGCCTTCAAGTTAACTTCGTATTGCTTTGCTTGAGGCTTTCTGAGTAAACATGTCAAGGCCTTTAATGTGTGAGGGTACGTTGTTCAATATATATAGGTAGCATGTAGACTACATGAAATTTCTTGATAAAATTGAATACAGACATTGAATACATATAGGACTCAAGGTGGGAAGACCATTACTTATTTCGGGTTTCTTGCATTTGATTACTAAAATGTGGCTGTATCCCCGTGCAAAAATCAGTTTGGTTTATGAAGGAAATGTGTCCTGATTCCAGTGGAAGTGAATTCTAGAGGGAAACATATTTTGTAGTTGAGCTTCAGAATTGTTTAGGTGAGACGGAAGAATAAGAGGCATAGATTGTATAGTAAGAGAGGAGAGTAGACTGGGATTTGACCAATCCAATACTCGATGAGCAACAGCTCCCACCTTTTTGGAAATTGAACATATATCTATAATCATACCATTCCTGGATCTATGGAAAAGTTATAGTTAGACTTGTACCTAAGTTTGGTATCAATTTCTCAATCCCAGAAGTAGATATTCATGTTATAATCTTAGATTAATAGCAGGTGATACAATTAGTGTAGAATCGCGTTCTAGAGGGCAGCAGTGTGTTTTATATATATATATATATATATATATATATATATATATATATATATGTGTATGTGTGTGTAGATATATATGAAGGGAGAACACTAACTTTGAATTGGGAGGCACAGAAAGCTTAGGGCCTAGGGCAACTACAAATTTGAAAGAAGGTCTCTTTATCTCTTTGTGTCTCCATCAATGTGATTGTAAGCTCTACAGGTCAATGATTACATGTGTCAAATGATATGCAAATTGATTGTTACCCTTTAATGTTTCAGTGGGGATTGTAGCTCAAAAAAAATGTTATTCACAGTCAGAGCTAGGTTTAAATAATGATTATTATGAACAGCAGTATCTTGAATAGATGCTAAATTAATTGGGAAATAAACAGTAACACTCAAGGGAATGGAAAACATACTGGGCTGGAAAAAAAAACATTGGAATATCACACATCTTTAGTTCTGAATTGATACTCTTTCCAAAATCGCTTGTGTTATAAAATATGTTTGATGGCATTTAAAAACGTTTTAAACATAAGGTTGTATTTTTTTTCCGGTTCTTTTTACCATCCAACACGTCGATCTCTGTGGTCATAAATCAGTTTGCGAGTTTTCAATCTTGCTAAGTGCTTTGGGGAAAGCACAGTGTAGGTAGATTTTACGCTAAGAGAGGGACATCCATTTTTTTATTTATTTTTGCATTGTATTAATATTGTTTTGACTTGAACTTACCCCTGTATAGTGCTGTGGAATATGTTGGCGCATTACACATGAAGGAAATAATATTAATAACTTTTTAAAACTTGGGAACCAGTTCCAAGTATGTAGAAGAGCATGAATGGGCGCAGTCATATAGATGCATTATAAATTCTTAAATTCTGCAGGAGCTGGGCTTGTATTCATCCTAGCAGACCGTCTGCTTCTAAGTATGTGCAATGGTTCTATGTAGGTGTCAAATTCTAAAAGCTCAAAAAATGTAATGTGTTTCTCTCCGTTCTTCCCACATCCAATCTAACTGGAGGTGATGAAGCTAGCCAAGATGGAACCTATAGAATCTTTAAAAATTAAAATGTTCTACAAAAATGTTTATATGTTCATGTCTTATACAGATGTAAGTTTATTAGTTTGTTACATATTTCACAAACATGAAGCCTAGGTAAACTGAATTATTTTGCTGTACACACTGTGACATCCCTTTTTGTTTCCTTTTTGCAGAAGTCTTTGCCTAAATGGGTCCAGTCATGCCCCCCAGTAAGAAGCCTGAGGGCACAGGAATTAGTGTTTCCAGCCAGTGTTACCGGAGTACTCCCTTATCAAACCCACTCAATGATGACGATGACTTAGACTTCTCGCCACCTGCCGTAAAAATAAACAAAGAGAAAGGGGGCATGGAAGACGAGGAATTAACAAACTTGAACTGGTTGCACGAGAGCAAAAACTTGCTCAAAAGTTTTGGGGATACAGTCTTACGGAGTGTTAGCCCCGTTCAGGACATTGATGACGATACCCCACCCTCACCTGCCCAGTCGGACATGCCCTATGATGCCAAGCAGAACCCAAATTGCAAACCTCCTTACTCTTTCAGCTGCCTCATATTTATGGCCATTGAGGACTCTCCTACAAAGAGACTGCCAGTTAAGGATATTTACAATTGGATCCTAGAACACTTTCCTTACTTCGCAAATGCACCTACGGGTTGGAAGAACTCTGTGAGGCATAACTTGTCTTTGAATAAGTGTTTTAAGAAAGTGGATAAAGACAGAAGCCAGGTAAGGCTCATGATATCAAACCTGTAATATTATAATTTTAGATTAGCAGGTTTTTTAATAAGATGTTGAAGTGACATGAAGACTCAATTTCAAAGTGTATGTTGTAAACAACCCATAAATAATGTTTAGAATGGAATGTAAAGTCTTATAATCTTATTTACTATCTTGTTTACAAAAAACTGCTCCACCTCTTCTGAGATCTGATTTCTGCAAGATTACTTGTGTTAATTTGTGTATTGACACTATACACAGATTGTTACTATGAACTATATAAATGTTAGTTTATTCTAGGTCTTTAGATACTATTACAGGCTACTAAGACAGAATAAATTGGTGATACCGATTTTTAATTCTATCAAAAAAAAAATGTAGATACTTTGCACACACTTTATTTTGTGATCCAAATTCCAGAAATACATAAGAAATAATGGTCAATTATTAGACGGACCTTTACCATTCTACTCGGCCTGTCCTCTGTAAATGTGCTGCCTTAGGCCTGTGCCCTGTTAGCCTAAACAAATCACTGGAGTTTACACTTCTAAGTTTATGGGCCACTAACATTTTTAAAGAAGTAGACAATGACTGGTGAAATCAAACACTTCATGCAACCTACTTACTTACAGACACCAGTAGCAGCCAAGAATGAGAGACTGTGTTTACTCCTATAAATGGGTCCTCTGGGACATTTCATTATTAAAGGAGAGGCTAGCAATTAGGCTAAAGTGGTTTATTTCTCACTGCCAGAGAAAATTTATGTTAACCTATTTTGCCTTAAAATAGTCACCATAAACGTATTGTCTGTTTTCATGTATTTCATTACACATACTCTCTGGCTCCTAAATACATAACTTTAAGGCAAGTTTTCTAAAGTGCATTTTTTTTCATGCAAAAGTTAAAAAAATGCATTAGAAGATTTTGTTCTCCCTTATCAAGGGGTGCATCTAAAGTTCCGATTATGGTATAACGCTAAACTACAGGTAGTAAAACTTGCCTAGTAGTTTATAACTTTAGGCAATGAGCAGTCTTTCTGATCCACCCAGCAAGGATACACTGATGTTTGCGAATGCAGCTGTTATTAATAACCTGAATAGGTTGCCCTTAGTTTAAAACCATAGAAAAATGAAAAGTCTGGGCAAACTCAGGGAGTTATTTATGTGACTTCCTGGGGTCTGAGCATGCCCATTGTCCTATGACTTTATACTTAAAATAATCAATTCAGAGTCCTAGGGGGATAATCTGCAATTATTTCAATAATGACCAATTAGAAAGAGATTTCAGTCTATTCATGGTCTGTGGATCAGAAGAGCTGATTGTCGAGCACAAATTATAAGTTTACTGTAACAAAATGCAAACTTAAAAAATATAGATATTAAATTGATAAAGTTCTTCGTATTATGTATAATTTTAAACTATATTGTATTTAGAGCCTTATCCGTGTTCTTTTTTAATTGAGAGCTCATAATCACCTTTAATGCTGAAAGCACATACAGTGCCAATAGATCGCCGACCCTATTATTTATCAGAAGGTTAAATGTCAGTGTTTTAGATCTTTGTTACTCTGTAACACACCCACATGTTGAGCCTTTGTTTAAAACCCAGTAGAAATGTATTTTTAAACCATTAAATGCACTTCTGCTTTTATTTTAAGCACCCGTCAAGATTATGGAGAATGAAAAAAAAATGCAATTTCTAATAACCGCTATTTCGGTAAAACTTAATGGTATAACACTAAAATATTACACCAAATCTTTTATAAATCTAAATATTTATTTGATAAAACATCTACCTAGTGCTTATATTTTGTGCGATTGCTTCTGCTTTTCATTCAGAGCTTAGTTCATAAAAGCAGTTTGAGGAAATGATCTGTTACTAAATGTTATCTTAGATCCCAAAACACTTTGATTAAACCAATGATTTGTTTTATTTGATTTGGAAATTATAGGTATTGACTTGATGTCTGTGACATATTTTAAGAAGCTTTTTATTTCCTCCAATATCTAGTACAGTATTCCCTGGTGTATATGACTCGCTTTTCCTAGATGAAAAAGTGTCTTATATCCTACATTTATTCCATTAATTGGTGCCCCATGAAAATTAAGTGCATAATATACTCCAGTGTGTCATGTTTTCTAAAAACTAATACACTGTTTGTATGTTGAAATGTACTTTCTTGCCTTTTCTTAGAAGAATAGGTCTTAACATTTTCCTACATCTTATATACTATGGCCCTCATTCAATTGCAATTTGGCCAATTGAATAGGGCTCTAAATAAGCACACAGCATATTTTTTTAAAATAAGTTTTTAGTTAGTAAGCATCTATCCAAAAGCAAGGTTTTCACTAACTAAAAACTTATTTAAAAAAAATATGCTATGTGCTTATTTAGAGCCCTATTCAATTGGCCAAATTGCAATTGAATGAGGGTCTATGAATGTACTATGCAGATTTCCTCATATTTGTATCCTACACGAAATTAGCTGTTTCTTATTCTAAACTGTGGTGTGTAGTTTAAAAATTGTATTTGAAAGTTGGAATTTGCTTTCTGGTAAATAAAACTCACTTTCTCTAAGAAGAAAATGTAATTAAAATACACTGCATCTTATAGCCAAAATATATTTAGCACTTTACTTGCATTAGGTTTGTGTTATACTAGAGTGGTGCATGTATTTGGCTGCTGGAATTTACCTTCTGAAATATAAGATCTGTTGTTTTTTTCCTAGAAAGAAAGAAAGAAAGGCTATAAAAATACAACAAAAATATCCTGTGTCTTATAATCTTAATATATTACTGCCTTTTAGATTTGTATTGCATAAAAGTAGGTGTGACCTTTAATATATATACCATTTTTCATTCATTATGGGTAACTAGTCAGTGGTTCATTTGACTAGTTCCTCTTGGTATGTGTATTGGCAAAGGAGTAATTGAATGTAACTGCCAAGAACAATTGTACATAATGATTGTTAACTAATTTATATCTTGTTACCTGCACTTCTACGGGAAGACTACGTGTCCGCTTCTGTTTATATGTTTGCCTAATGATGTAATCTTAATTATTCTGCAAGTAAATTGCAGAATAGAAGAATCATTTAGGCTCACAGAATAAAAATCACTAAGATCATGTACAAATAACATTAAGTATCAGTAGTACTTGTTTGTAAATGTCATTTGCATTGATACCAATTTTGGACATTTTATCAATCCCGGATGCCGGGGAACCACATATCCTAAAATTTTACTGATGTCTAAAATATTTTGTTATTATTAATATTTATATTTAGAATTCATAAGGAACCTTAATAAATTATATATTTATATATTTCTAAAAAAATGTGGTGCAAGAAATTAAAATGTTAGGAGCCAGTTTCTCCTCCTAGACTGCTGTTGTTTTTATGCGGCCCCTGTTACATTCTCCTTGTGTACCTACCGGGTTATGGGTGACTAATAATACAAGAAATACAATATAAAACATGGGTGGAGAGAAAAGCATAATGTAAATGGCCAGTATACACACTTAAACCTATTTTTAGTTCACAATTAAATAATATTAGAAATTAACGTGTAAACTGTAATAAAGCAAATCTTAAGCCAGAAAATATCATTTAAAGACGCAGGTTAGTTTAATAATGGCTACTGATGTACCCTCCACTACTTCTATCATTGTGCTGAGAACTACTGAAAGGAAGTGGAAGCTTTCCACTGAGATAACAGTCATTAGGTTGTAGTGGTGTTACAGCAGTTTACATTTTCAACATCCCTTCAGTAGTGCTTAAGAGAATGAGAGAGGTGGGGAGGGGTACAGCAATATCCGTTATTTAAGTATATTGTGTTTTAAAAATATATATATATATATATATATATATATATATATATATATATATATATATATATATAAACAAAAAAAATGGGTTCGAGAAATTCAAATGTTATAAATATATATTAAACTTTTTTATGGTCAAGAAAAAGCATGCGTGCCAGTGGACACATTTGTCAGACACAGGTTCCCAGGAACTTCCCACCCAAACACTTTAGAAACAAGAATTATCTGCTGCTGAGAAACAGGTTGGTCAACAAGTTTACAAAGAAGAGGGAGTTAGTGAAGGAAAATTCATACAAAATGGTTGTAAACAAGGTCAGTTTCTTAACCTTATCAAAATGCTTGTTTACATGACCTCTAATTCCTGCACCATAACCTTGGATCGCGAGGAGCAACCACATTAAAAATAACGCTGACATAAACAGAGACATAAATAAAGCTATTAATACAAATATTGTACGTTTTAAAAAGGAATATAAAAATGTTCTGTTTACACAAAGCACCATTTTTGATTCTTGATTAAATTGATTTATTTTTGCAGTCAACAACAGATTAGATTAAGAATATATACAAATAGAAGGATCTTTATTGCTTTTACAGTGTCTGCTAGTCACCCAACCAAGACAATCAGAGAAAACACCCCAGGATGTTTTCCCCATGATGCCCCTGCTTTTATAAATCAATATGTGATTGATAGCTGAATGTAATTTATCAAGCTCTTAAAAACTTTGTTTTTACTGCATTATATGCAACAGTCCTCCTATTTTTTAAATTGCTTTGTATGTTTAGATTAAAAAAAAATCTTTCCAGTGTTCCTATACATTTAATAAAATAAATGTCGGTGTGTGTCACAATCTCAAGGTGTGCTATTGTAGGTCGGTCTCTTGAATTTCCAAGCCCACTGCCATCTGGTCCTCGGCTACCAAGAGGAATTTTTCTTGTATATGTGTTTCCATAGCAACGGCCTCACAGTTGATATGGAAAGTAACCAGTTGCCTTAGCAACAGAGTTACTGATGTGGCAGTTTGTGCGTGCAGGGAGCGGGCGAGCGTGTGACTCGTTGCGATGCAGTATATGGGTTTGCAGTAATGTCGTGCAATGCACAGAGCAGGCCCACTCTGATTGGATGGGGCTTGTGACCGATTTAGACACACTGCTGTTATTGGATATTTCTTACTAAACTCCCCTTTTTTGATCACTGTGAAACAGCTGTTATTTTTCAGGCCTGATCGTTGGGCCGCTTGTTATAGGAGCCTGTGTTTACATCTTCACCACTCGGCCACCTCACTGACCTCACTGGGCCAACAGATGCAAATGATTTATTTTTTTTTTATTTTATTTTTTCATGTCTATGTTTGTATGGAAGTTGTGTTTTATTTAACCTGTTCAGATTTATACTAGTGTAGTGTCAGACAAGTTTTACATATATAATTAAAAATGTATATACGTGTAGTGTGTGTATATGAATTTATGTGTAAATAAAAACATTTTTTTACACACATCCAAATGTGAACAAAAATATGCTAAGAAATAATTACGTTTGTATGTGTGTGTATTTATTTATATATATATATATATATATATATATATATACACAATAGAACTTATGATGCCCATTTTATAATCTTCCTTATCTCCTTTTTTCTCCTTTCTTTCTTTCTTTCTTTCTCTCTTTCTTTCTTTCTTTCTTTCTCTCTTTTCTTTCTTTCTTTCTCTCTTTTCTTTCTTTTTTTTCTTTCTTTCTTTTCTTTCTTTCTTTCGCTCTCTTTCTTTCTTTCTTTTTTCTTTCTCTCACTCTCTTTCTTTGTCTCTCTCTCTCTCTCTCTCTCTCTCTCTCTCTCTCTCTTCTTTTTCTCTCTTCTTTCTGTCAGTTCTGGCTGTACCCTCTTTCCCCTCTCCATTTGTTCTGTCTACATCTCTTCTGTCTTTGTCTCCAGACTTTCGCTCTCTCTTCTTTGCCTGTCTTTCTGGAGTAGGAGCATGGAATAGAAGTGTGAATACTCCTGTTGAATTAATTGACTTTACCATTTTCTGGTATTACAAAGAGGTCCAAAGCAGATAGGATTCTTTTTTCTCGATTATCAAGAAGTGGTGTCTATTATTTTATGTTAGACATAGTTTTGTCACAATTTATTCTCACTCCAAAATGTTATGGAATATTTTTATACTTATACAGAAAGAAAACCTAATCAAGAAAAATAATGTTTGTACATTTGCCTGTCTAAAAATAAGTTAATAAACATAATTCAGTTTTTTAATACCAAACCATTTTAAAAACAAGTTAAAAAGTAAGTGTGTATGTGTGTGTGTGTGTATATATATATATATATATATATATATATATATATATATATATATATTTCTATATATATACTATATTTTTTCAAATTGTTCTTAGACGTACACTCGCATAGAGAGGTGGGAATTGCCTAAAAATTGTATAATGTTTCTCTATGAAGGGCTTCCTTCCAGGCTCCTAGAAAGAGCCCATCTGGCTCTTATAAAGTCTTCCTGGCACCCAAGTGTTAGTTATCTTTTCCACGTCTGTATATATCTCAATTGGGACTTAATAGGTAGCAACAGTTCCTAATGTTTTGCTGCTGGCTCGTAAGTTTTTAGTTATTAAACATATATTTCTATATATCTCATCCATAACTGGCTACTAAACATGTTTGATTGGCTCCCAAACTATCTGGCTGTTTTAGATACATTTGTCAACCCCTGATATAAATATCCTAATGTTTGCGTTAAAATCCATAAATCACACTCCTATTATTGTTATGAAGTTTGGGAATCTTCTGCAGATTATATTAAAACAGATATATCAAATAAAAGCTTTACAGATCACACCTCTAGTATGCATATTTTAAGTAAATGCATACATTTAAACATGACCTGCTAAAAAAGAACCCATATCTTGCATTTTTTTGCAGTGTGTATGTATTTATAATTTCATGCCTTAGTGCCTGTGAAAACTTACACCACTTTGCATATTTACAGTGAAAATATGGTTGCTAAGGTAAACACAGTCAGCAGAAAAGTGATGTGGACAAGATATATATGAGTATGGAACTAACCAGATTATTTAGAGTGCTTATACTAAGCTTGGGTCAGGGTTTTACAAATCCATGATTCAATAGCTCCTAAAATGTATCTATTTAGATATATATATATATATATATATATATATATATATATATATATATATATATATATATATATATATAGTAAATACATAGTACATCTGTTTAACAAAACCTGCTTCCAGCCCAGAATTCCCCAAAAAACAGTTATTACACTGCATTCTGGGAAGCTGGGCTGGGACATGCAAATATGCCCACAAATGCCACGCTCTTCAATCCATAGCCATTTTCAAACATGGCTTCCTTTAAGCTTATGTCTGCTGTATTACACAGTTTTAATGCAAAGCCAAGGCTGGATTTTACACAAGCTGAGAATCGTATCCATGTACAGCTGGTTCAAGCTTAGTGGCTCAGTAGCATCAGCATGGAGCGTGACATATATAGATATATTATATATAAAATTACACACACATGTGTGTATATATACATATAAACCCCGCTTCACGCTACCCCATTTGAGCTCTGATTCTCTTAAGCGATATTTTTCCCTTGCTATAGCTCGGCTTTTAACCACCAAATGCCGTTTAGCCCTTTAAATTGTCACTCAGCACTGTCCGATTTGCCATAGCGCTACCTGAGCACCTTAGGAAAAAAATTCCCTGCTTAGCCCTCTCTGCACATAGCGCCTCTTTGCATGTGTAGCGCTAAACTGCGTTGTGCTCTTAAAAAATTAATTATGTATATATATATCTATGCGAGGGTACGTCTAAGAACAATTTGAAAAAAATAGCATATATATATCTATATTATACCTTCTGTGCCTCCTAAAAAAAAGGTTTGGCTGTCTTCTGACAAATATGTCTGTCTCTAACCTCATGACCATATCTCACTTGAATTCTCTCTCCCAGTAGTGGTGATTAAATGACATGGCCTTGGTCAGTTGGATAACAAAATAATAGTCACAGAGAGGAGGAGGAGAAGTCAGAAGTATTTGTTAGATAATTTGATCTGACTGAATTCAGCACCATCAACCCTCTCCCTCACAGGTGTTGAAGAAGACTGCTTGCATCAGTAGATCTCCTGTAATATAAACACCCCCTCACATACAACTATTACCAAAGAACTATGGATGCCTCCATGGTCCGTTGGTTTTTTGTTTAAAAACTAGCTTTATGGCCTTTTCCATTATGCTCTTTAAGGATTTTCAATCATATATACAGTTTTGTATAGTGGTTCTTAACTCTTATTTTTTATGAAGCCACCCCCACACTGTCTTTGCTGGCTATCTATACCATACTGTTTTGATTGCTTCCTTCTCACACCATTCTCTCCTGTATAGATAATGAGTAAATAGTACAGAGCTTCCAGTTTGCCTCCCAACCTGCGGGTGCAGGAGCTGCTGAGCAGGTTGGTTCACAGCAGGTAGGGCCCAACACTTAGCTAGATATTGAGCCTTAACACTTTCACTGCTGGGAGTATTTCATGTGCTACAGAAGGCAGTGGGTATCTTGAGGCTCTTGCAGCAAAGATGCACACACCAGCGCCATATAAATTGTAGGTAGTGGAAGCTATTTTAGATTATATATCCTCACGCCTCCTTTTCCCAATGAAACCAATGGACCGCCTTTATTATAATTTAGTTTTAATGGCAGTAGGCATTTTGGGGCTAGACAGTGAGAGGAATGGGAGAATCCTTTGATTCAGATAACATCTCTGTTCAGTTCTTTTGAAAGTATTTGATAATTGGGCTTGAATGTTAAACTATTTGAAAAGACATCTGCAGTGTTGAATGGTCTCTTATAGTGTAAACAATAAGCAAGAAGAGCATGCCCAGTTGGTATGTATAAGAATAATATCAGATTGAATTGCCTGTTCCCTTACTTATCTGATAAAATCTGTGTCGTTTTTTTGTCCTGGCAATAGACCTATCACATTGGCAGCTTGTACATCCCCTGCGAGCATCTGAAAGAGACTGCAAGTCTTCCTGCCTGCCCCCTTTGTACTGGGACCATTTTACTTGTCTGCGCTGTGCTTTTGTATTACTTGTTGAAGGGGCCGCTGTAGAAATCGCTTCTATGGCCAGCGAAACTCTCACAAAGAAATCCCGTTTTCCCGGGCATGTACAAGTGCTGTACCAACAAATCAATTCCTTTCTAAGGCTAAAAACACATGTTCTGCCTGAAACACCACTTCCATTAAGGACGGGTGCCCGTTCCTCCAGATAGCAAAAAGCATACTCAAGTCATTATTTATTTAGATATATTTCATCAGGAGAGACACATTAAATGATCGTGTAGTTTGCAGTTTGTCCTGGGAACAGGAGCAGGATTTCTCTACACAAGTATTTGCAATTAATACTGTAAATATCATTTTTGGTCTATTGAGTAAAGACGATCATCCATTTCCAGGTGCCTATGCTATGTTGTGCTATAATTATTATTTCTTCTCCAAAATACATCCTAATTAGTTAATAGTGTTGTTGTGAGATGATATGGTGTAATTTATTCAAAAGAGTCTTAAAAGGCTTGTTATGACAGCAGGATGGATCACTTTAAAAGGCTACTGTAATGGACATCCAGTAGGGCATCATTTGTTTATTTAGTAAATTATTAACAATAAAATCAATATTTTGAAGAATATTAAGTGTAGCTTTTAAAACCTGCATTTAAATTTTACATATTTCAGGGAATTTTAAGTATCTAATGGACTGATCTGCACACTAGGTTGTTTTTTTTATGTGACTGGTCAATACAAGAGCCAATGCAGGGGTGGAGGCAGCTAAAGGCTTCTGTTAGAATGGCCTATTGGGCAGATAATTTCTTACCCCCTAAACACTTGGGCCCTCATTCAATTGCAATTTGGCCAATTGAATAGGGATCAAAATAAGCACATAACATTTTTTTTTTAAAGAAGTTTTTAGTTAGTAAACATCTATCCAAAAGCAAGGTTTTCACTAACTAAAAACTTCTTTAAAAAATATATGCTATGTGCTTATTTAGAGCCCTATTCAATTGGCCAAATCACAATTGAATGAGGCCCTTGATATGGTTGGAGAGAAGCATATCTGCTTAAGTATGAAACACTCCAGTTAAAATGCAAGCTGAAAAAAACCTTTTTTTTTATTTTTTTTTTAAATACTTATTTTTATTGATAATTTGTTTTAAATAAGCAATTTTGACCCTGATGTATGATTAATAGAGTGGCCTGTTTTCTATTAAATGCATTGCATGTTTTTGCAGTGATTACAAGGAAATAAGCTACCTTTTTTTTTCCAGACATGATTTAATATGTAATAGAGATATGTACCATACTGAATTCTTGTTTTCATGCCTTTCTTGTCGCCAAAAGAACAAGTGGTAACTTGCCTAAAATAATGTCTTATATTGCATGTGCGCTGTCTATATAATAAATAGTACTATAATAAATATTCAAAAGCTGGAATGAACAAGGAATTGATCAATATTGCTCTACATCATCAAACCGAGCACTGAAACCAAGTAATACACATATTAGTGTTGTAAATAGTTTTTATTTATCACTGCTAATCCTCATTTTTCCCTAATGGAATTTTTTTCCCAGACTCTGCAGGTTTGCTGCAACCAAATAAGAAAATGTCAGTTTATTTATGTTGTGGTCTTTAGACATTCTCACCCCCAATGGGGTGGGGGCTTGTAATATATTAAACCAGTGAAGAAATTAGATAAACATTCATAGGGAGCAACAGGAGCTGAAAGCTTGTTCCAGTAATCCCAATAAGTCCTGCAGTGCAGCCAATACCGGAGATTCACATGAAAAGGACTTTAACACATTTTCTCTTTGATATTTCCTTTACTACATGACCCCTTTTGGATCGCTACCTTGTCGCAGTGAAGGGGGTTGTGTACCTCCAATGAAGCTGTGAGCTATACCATGTGGGGTCACCCAAGATAGGCAGGTCATAGCAGAGTGGTCAAACAAATTGTGGTCCACTTGAGAAGGGACTGGTAACCCACTCCAGTACATTTGCCAAGAAAACCTTATGGATGGACACAACCTGACACAAGATGTGCCTGGCATGCTGCGGTCCATAGGGTCACAGAGTCGGACACAACTGTACGATGACCCCTCTGCTACTACCTTTATCTAAGATGATTGATTAAATATCCCAGTGGGAGTGATAAGCAGGGAAAGCATGCCTACATGCTTACAAGAGTTTAAACTTTTCCCATTACCATCTTTACATGCTCTTCCTACTTATCACCTTAAATAAGGTCAATAGCAGAGAGGAGGATCCCTGGTAGTCCAGTGGTTAGGATTCGGTGCTGTCACTGCTGCGATCTGGGTTCAATTCCGGTCAGGGAACCAAGAGACCACACCACCCAAGCAGGGTTAGGCTTGGGCAGTACTTGGATGGGAGACCTCCTAGGAATACCAGGAGATGTATGCTGTGACCTACTGAAGAAGGAACTGGCAACCCACTCCAGTATCTCTGCCATGAAAACCATGATGTGTTCTAGTCCATAAGGTCACTTTTTGTTTCTGCAGTGACTGGGGCATTTGCTGTGTTCCTTTTATAGCAGGAGTTGACAAATTTTATATAAAATTTTGAAGCCAGTTAAAATAGTAAGGAGTCATCCAAGCATTTTTCTGAGCCTGGGAAGGGTTATATATCAATATAAAGTTCCAGCAGTAAACTTTATAATGGCCTGGAAATAAAGGAAGTAACGTTTTATGTAGGTTTTATGACTAATCACAATAGTATATTTGTGCTCTCCGTGCAGCAATCACTGCTGTATGAGTTCCCTTTGTGTGAGCTCCCTGCCCCTGTGTGACCCCCGGGACTTGCAACAAGACACTAACGGTCGCCGCAGAGCCGTGAGACGGGCTTCTTGCCTCTGATTGCTAACTTTTGGCGAGACACAGAGCTAGTTACATAAAGCTACAGACTTAGAGGGACACAATCACCCTAACAGGAAGTTGGTTTCATCTCAAATTTATATTGTACTAGCTATTTTTTTCTGTAGTAATTTTTTTTTTTGTCGTATACAATATTGTTTGTACAGTTAATATGCAGCTCAGAGTACTTTGTTTCATGATGGCTATTTTTACCTACAGTAAATCATTCCTGAGAAATTCCTCATTATTTGTGCACCCTCCTGTATGCTAATATGACTCAGTATGCTAATTTATAAGCTCAGAGTACTTGATAAGCCGGGGAAGGGGTTGTAACTGAATGACAACATTAGAGAACATTATTTTGGCCACCACAGACACAGATAAGCAGGCTGTGAGTCTAATTAGCACAGTAAAGGACCCTGTACTATAAAAACTATGGCTGTTATAATGAAAGTACACACTTGATTTATAATGTTCAAATTTTGTAATGCTAGTAGTTATACTTTAAAGCTCTTACTTGTATAGGTTTCTGTCTGACGCTCTTTGCTGCGTATGGCCACTCCTTCTGCATAATTAGGGGCGGACCAGCTGTAGCAGACTTCTTGCCATGTATTCCGGTGCCTGACTGGTATATATTTATATGTGTGTGTGTGTGTGTGTGTATGTATGTATATATGTGTATATATATATATATGTATATATGTGTATATATATATATATATATATATATATTAATTTTGTAGACTTATGTTTGAAAGTGAGCATTTTTTTAGAAAGGAAAATTAAGCAATACAACCTTTTAATTTATTACATTTTAAATGTGATTATGCTGCTATGGGATTTGTCATTTTGGTTTCTGCTAATCAACTTCCTGAGGTGGAAGAAGACTTTGAACACATAAGAAGGTATCTGAAAAATTGGAATGTGTCACCTACAACTACATATGCTAGGTCTAATAGAATGGTCAATGGTTTTCAAGGACACACCCTCCTGATAATGTATCAGATGGGATCAGCTGATAACATGGACCCCTGCAAAAGATAAAGAACAAATGGAGCTAGATATTTATTGACGGTTACCTTTTTTGTACCTCTCTAATATTACACCTGTTCCCTTTATCAGACACACACAATACATTGAATAATTCTATACACACACAGATTTAATTTATTTAAAAATAAAATGTGTTTTCCACACCCCAGAGCTGCTTACATAGGCACAGTGTACCTACGAATAGAAATGCCTCATTTTAACTCTTTACAAGCCTTTAAGCCAGCAGCAGCTCAATGCAGAGATCTACATATCAGTCTCTGACTTCTTCTTCTTCCATCTGGAGGGGGACTACACCTTCCTACACAAACTGCCATCACTGGTTGTTACATTGTATTAAAATGTATAGCTGCCTGTGATTGGCCAAAATGAATTATGAATTTTATGCTACTTGTAGCAGGGATTTACAAGGTTGTTAACGAACAAAAGCTGCTGATTTCAAACTTAAGAGATTTAGCAAACATATGGGTGACTTTGTTAATGTTTATTTTGGTATTTCTGCATGCAAAAAAAACAGTTTTAATACACTACTGATCCTCCTCTATCAGATGCACTCATAACCCAGGAAACTTATGCCTTTAAGCAGTTGTTATGAACAGAGCAGTTCTGGCAAGTCTGTGAATAGTTGCAGCGCAGGCTCTTTCTCTAGACCCTGTGAGTTCAGTTAATATGAGTCATCTTTTCATGTGTTTTTATGTTTGCAAAAAAACATTTTGTGAACCGAATTCTTTTGAATGTGCTCATGTACCTAAAAAGCCACAGAAGGGTTTAGTTAACAAAGACTGATGTTCTCTCCGCCAGTGACGTTGGCAGAATCCAGGCTGTGATTAGGAAACAAGGCAGATAAAATGTTCTGCGAGTGCTCCAAGGCTTGCACGCAACTCCTTACATAACAATGTGTGCACAGATATTGCTGTATATGCGAGATCAAGCACACAGCCATTGTCTAACCCCACACTGACCTCAGGGGGACACTTTAATAAAAGAAAAACACATATTATTGAAATATTTAACAAACTAACATTTGTGTAAGCTGTGGATATAAAAACTTTTTTTTTTTATAGAAAATCATAATTTTTGAAGACTGTTTATGTATAATATAATTCCAGCTAGTTTCATTTAACCACTGGAATCTGAGGGGTGTGATTAAATTATAGTTATTATAGTTTTATTTATAACGCACCAACATATTCTGTAGCGCTGTACATAAATTAGGTTCAGACAATGATAAATACAGATTAACATATAGCAAAGCAAGGAGGGCCCTGTCTTTGAGCTGGGAATCCAATGTCCAAGGTGAATTCCCAAAGTACTTAGGATAGAAACTCGCAGACGTACAATCTAAGGTATAGTGAGCGGTAAAAGAGGGAGAGAGAGGTGATAGGTGTTAGGGTGGAAGTTGATACGCTTCTTTAATGTGAGGTTTTAAATGTTTTGAGGCAAGAGGATAATCTGGTGGAGCGAGGCAAGGAGTTCCAGAGACTAGGGGCAGCACGAGAAAAGTCCTTGAGGCGGGAGTGAGAGGAGGTGACAAGATGCTTATCTTGGAGGAGGAGAAGGAAGAAGAAGTTGTCGCATCGTATTGTATTTGACTCCCTACACCTTTCTCACACATGCTCTGAACATTATCAGCCAAATTAAATTGCAATTCGGCCAATTGAATAGGTCTCTCTCTACATAAGCACAGAGCATATATTTTTTTTACAGAAGTTTTTAGTTCGTGAACTTCTATCCAAAAGCAAGGTCTTGAGATGGGTATATAAATGGTACTATCATGTGTGTTTCATTTTTTTTATTTAATAACTGATTAGTTATTGTAAGTATTTGAATAAATGTCATTTTTACATTTGAACTTTAGTTACAGGGACTGGCAGAGCTGTGTGTGTTTACCGCCTATATGAAGTCCAAGCAATGAAAGAGGATTTCCCCTTAATGCTTTCCTGATAGGGGTATTTCTATGTCAGTTTTGACTGCAGACAAACCTAGAAAGTCAGGATATATATATATATATATATATATATATATATATATTCCTCCTTTGGGATCACTACCTTGTCACAGTGAAGGTGCTTGTGAGCTAAACCATGTAGGGTCACCTAAGATGGGCAGGTCATAGCAGAGAGGTCAGACAAGTCATCGTCCACTGGAGAAGGAACTGGCAGCCAACTCCAGTATCTTTGCCAAGAAAACCTTATGGATAGGCACAACCAGACACAAGATGTGCCTGTCATGCTGTGGTCCATAGGGTCACGGGGAGTTGGGCACTACTGAGCAACTAGAGCAACTAAATTCACACACACAGCATATATATATATATATATATATATATATATATATATATATATATAAATACTAGCGACTTGCCCGTCAAAAAATGAGGGCAATAAGATTGTAAGGCAGGTAATGGTGTTTGGTTGAGACATTAATTTTGTTGGTGTTCCGAGATCCTTCGGCGCTCATTGCGAGCCTCTCGCTGAGCGCATTCGGTTCTCATTGCTAGGCTGCTGGTTGTTTGTGTGCTATGAGCAGCGTTGGTGTAGTTTTTTGTATGGTTATTAAATAATTAATAAATGAATATACTTTACCTATTTTGAAGTAATAATGCAGGAAGCATTGTGTTGAAGAGCTGACAATCTCTTTTGATGTTGCTGCAGCATACAATGTCGGTTTTCACTGTTGTGGAGCTGCTGTGTAAGTGTCAGCAATGTGTGTAGTGTAAATAGGCTGCGTGCGCAAGGAAAATCCGTTAGGGTAGCTGTGTACTTCCGCATTGTGTAAGTTAGTGTTGTAAAATGGCGTCTAATGTGTATGTGGGACGCGGCTGTGGATGATTTAGCGCCCCTGTTAATAGTGTATCTTGGACGTCGTACGGCTTTTTCTGAAAATCTGTGTTTTGTGGTGTTTTGCGTGTTTAGGGTCTTGTAGCCTCGTTCTCATTTTTTTCGGCAGCCATTTTTTCTCTCGCTTAGGGGATTTTCGTGTGTTTAAACTCTTGAATTTGGACTTAAATGGAGGTGCAGAGGTCACTTGCAGAGGTCCAGGGTGCCCCCCTTGCTGTGGGTAAGCTTTTTATGTGTTTATTGTGTGTATTTATTGTGTTTTTAATGTTTTCATGTGCGCAGGCTTCGGGCGCTAAGGTCATAAAGTCCTGAGGCTCGTATTTGTGGATGCGAAGTCTGTAAATTTTGCGGTCGACGTGGGAGCCTCCACCTCCGCAAATGCGGCCCCTTGCTTCGCGAGGGTCCTCATTTGCGGGCCTAAAGTCTGCAGTTGCTGGCAAGGAGCGCCTTTGGCGCTGCAGCATTAGCAACGACCCGCATGCTCACAACTATATATGTGATATATTGATGAGTTTATTTTTGTACAATGTTGTGTTTATTCACACTTTGCAGGTTACATAGACTATAACTATGTAATTCCATAGGACGCCCTGCTACAGATACACAAGTAGATGCCAGTGTCTGGTGCTGAGAGGATGCATTGTTACAGAGGCTGCAACATTCCAGCGCTGAGATTACCAGCCAGTCACTTGTTGCCTAGGAGACCAATGTAATCCCGTTTTTTTCCTCTTTTGATTGGCGCCGTTGTTGACTCTTGCCATTGGAGATTTTTGGAGCAGCACGCCAACTGTCATAAGATGGAAATTAATCACCACAAAAGTGGCCTAAACTCTATTGATTTTCTTTCCTGAGTACAGTGTGTTTAGAAACCAGAGCAGCAGCGGATGGAAGTGGGAAAATAGAAAAATACTAATTTAGGGTAGATCCTGAATAAAACTTAAAAAAAAACACATTATGCAAAAATAAATTACATTAAATAAAACAGGTCATTTTTTCATCCCGGGTTTCACTTTAAAACATATTTTTTTAAATAATAAGAATATGTTTCTTGTATATTTGATACAGGGCAGCCTGCACTCTATTCTGGCTCCTAAATATGTTCCGGAAATAAAATATATCCCTCGCTCCTAGACACACAATGTTTGTGTGTGTGTGTGTGTATATATATATATATATATATATATATATATATATATATATATATAAATAAACAAACGTGTGTGTGAGAGTACAGTGGTACCTTGGCACTTATCTATCTCAAACTCTAAGAATTTGGTATTCAATGCATTTTGACAAGGAAAAAATGCCAGAGCTCGTGCTTTTTTTCTTGGTACTTGTCACACTTGTATGAGTCAATTTACATTACTTCTTATGGTACTCTTCCTTTTCTCCCCTCATAAAGCCTTCTGGAACCAATTAACGACTAGTACCAAGGGTCCACTGTGTATGTATGTATGTATGTGTATATATGGTGTGCGTGTATGTGTATGTATATATATATATATATATATATATATATATATATATATATATATATACTTCTTTATTCATTATTTTTCTAAGGTAAGAAAATAAATCTATATTAATGTAAGCAATTCCATTTCTCATTTAATGCCCCACTGCTTTCGTATTTTAATATTTACGGTTTTGAACTAGTACACTTAAAGCTATTCAACATGTTTTTTAGAAAACAAAAATAATAATGCCACCACCTAGTTTTCTAATTTATTATGTTTTATATGCAATTATTGTGCTGTGAAATCTACCATTTTGGTTTCAACAGATCAACTTCCGGAGGTGGGAGGGGACTTTGAATATATGGGAAGTGTGGCGGCTACATCAGCTAGTGTTGTCAGAAAGGTTTAAAGGGAAGCTCATTAGTTTACAAGGACATTCCTGAAAAAGTAGCATGCAGCAGCAGGGAAGGAAACCAAACAGAGTCATTCATGTTAAGAAGAATTGCATATAGAAGTTGCAAAATACAGTTTTTTTTTGTCTTTGCTTTGTCCATTATGTTTAGTTATTAAATAAATTCAGAAATGTTTTTACCACAGTGATCCTTTTATGTTCCATTTAAAAAGAGATGTCTTTAAAAAGCAAAACCGCTTCATAAACAATTGGCTTTGAGCCTACTGTTTTGGGCATAAGCTCTTCTGGCCAATCCTTGTTTTCCACATCTGTAAATTGTGGACTAATGTGCTTCATGCAAACAGGAAGTTAAAGGGAGGAACTTGAAGCCAACCTCTTCCCAGTCTGACGTCTGACAGCTTATACATTAATAAGTACCCTTTGAAGAGTTCCTCTTTTTATATAAAAAAAGGTGACATGTCAACATTAATATAGTCATTTATTTTATTAGACAGTGTCAATCAGGCGAGCTTTCTGGTAATGTCTTTACATTTATAGCAACACATTGAGATTCAGGATATATCTCTAGTGCTTGAACTGCCTAAATTAGGTGGGTGTTTAATCGCTTCAAAGGAGAGGTCAGAAGTCTATTGGGCCGCCCTTCTCTTCTGGGAAGGTAAATATTTGGAGAAAGCTTTATCAGTGGGTCTCCTGTCCTCTGGGTCAGGCGGAGCGTGTGGACACACAGCTGATCAATACACTGATTTGTTAGTTCCCTCATGTAGCGCCTCTCTGGATGTGTTTGTCCTGTACACCATGTACAAGCGAGACATAAATAGGCAGCGAGTGACTGCACTGCTGGACACACTCAGACCAGATTATTTTAGGATTTGTCTCCTAACATTTGAATAGAGTATATACACACTCAAACATTGTTTTATAGGGACAACTTATTTTTCTGGTGGAAAATTGACCCTCTCTCTATTTCTATTTCTCTATCTCTCTCTCGCTTTCCTCCTCTCTCTATTTAATATTTATTTATTTTTCTCTCTCTCTCCCCCTCTCTCTATTCCTCTTACTCTCTCCCCTCTCTCTATTTCTCATCTCTCCCACCTCTCTCTATTTCTCTCCCCCCTCTCTCTCCACCTCTCTCTCTCTCTCTCTTTCTCTCTCTCTCCCCACCTCTCTCTCTCTCCCTCCCCTCTCTTTTTTTCTCTTCCTCTGTCTTTCTTTATCTCTCTCTCTCTCTCTCTCTCTCTCTCTCTCTCTCTCTCTCTCTCTCTCTCTCTCTCTCTCTCTCTCTCTCTCTCTCTCTCTCTCTCTCTCTCTCTGTCTATATATATATATATATATATATATATATATATATATATATATATATATATATATATATCTTCCTCTCCCCTTTCTCTATTTCTCTCTCTCTCTCTCTCTCTCTCTCTCTCTCTCTCTCTCTCCCCCTCTCTCTATTTCTCTCTCTCCCCCCTCTCTCTCTCTCCCCCCCTCCCCCTCTCTCTATTTCTCTCTCTCCCCCCCCCTCTCTCCCCCCCCCCCTCTCTCTCCCCCCCCCTCTCTCTCCCCCCCCCCCCCTCTCTCTCCCCCCCTCTCTCTCTCCCCCCCCTCTCTCTCTCCCCCCCTCTCTCTCTCCCCCCCTCTCTCTCCCCCCTCTCTCTCCCTCCCCCTCTCTTTCTTTCTCTCTCTCTCTCTCTGGCTCTCTCTCTCTCCCTTTTCTCTATTTCTCTCTCTTTTCCCCCTCTCTCTCTCTATTTCTCTTTCTCTCTCTCTTTTTTTCTTATCTTCCTGTCTCTTTCTTTCTCTTCCTCCATCCTCTCTCTGTCTCTCTCTTTTTTATCTTCCTCTCTTTCTTTCTTTCTCTCCCTCCATTCTCTCTGTCTGTCTCTCTCCATATTTCTATCGCTCTATCTAGTGATCTATCACTTTTTTCATGACTACATAATCTTATATAGATCTCCAACGTTCGGGTTTCCTTAGACATTTGTATTTCTGTTCACATTTCTTTCTGTAAACATATGTGTATTTACTAGCCAAACAGTCAGTAGAGACACATTCTAGATAAATAAGCATTCTACTCCAGGAGTTGAAGGGTCACTTGCAGATTTCTACTTCTGGCTCCTAGGTTATTTTATGGGGGTAACAAAGCCGTTATCCCATGTATAACTAGGTATGTGCCAGACATAAAATCAAATAATGATTGTTCCCTTAGTAGTATCCGTGAATTGTGTCTTCTGTCTTTGGTGTGATGATTATATTCATTATCATTGTAAAGTAGTGTGCAGTCTTCCTCATGCTGTTATCTCTTTTGTGTGTATGAACACTTTGCCCTGTACATAGAATAAATATTGAGTTTTGGCCTGGATTTGTGCAGCAGGCTCGCCCTGCGTGAATTCCTTTGTTTGTCTGTACGGGGTAATTACAAAGTCTTTTGATTTAACAAACTAGAACTTCACTGTTGGCCTAAACTGTTGTTCAGTTTGGCAAAAATAAAAAAATAAAAAGTGAATCAAGTTGATAAATTAATTTTCCTCTATGATATAATGAACCCGGAGAATTGCATGTGGCTTTGTAATTAGAGCCTGGCGGAATTTTGTATTTTTTTGTTTGTGAGAAATATGTGCGTCATTTTTAGACATAGTAATATATCACTAGCCTCTCTGGCAACAAATGGATTAAAAATGGGACTTTCAACTTTTTTGATCTGTGGACGGAGTGGTTACCTTCAAATACTGAATAGAGTACATTTTAACTGTGAATATGTTCATCAATAATATATCTTTAATTTGTGACTAATGTTAGGGGGGTGTTTAAAGTCCTCATCGCTCATTGCTCCTGAGGGCCAGCAGATAAGGTCTCAAGTACTAGAAATATTAGGATTAGCTGTTTCGATGCACTTGATTATTTATTTATTTATATATAACAGATAGGTATATAGAAAGAGGGATGGATAGAGGGAAGGATGGATATATTTAGGGTTGTTTGTTGTTCAGTCATGTCCAAATCCGCATGACCCTATGGACTGCAGCATGCCAAGCACATCTTGTGTCTGGGTGTGCTAATCCATAAAGTTTTTATGGCAAAGATACTGGAGTGGGTTGACAGTTCCGTCTCTGACCCCTCTGCTATGACCTGTCCATCTTGGATGACCCAGTATGGTGTAGCTCGCAGCTTCACTGAAGTATACAAGCCCCTTCACCAATATATATATATATATTGTGCAGAAGAGTAATAGAAGCCAGTACAGAAAATTAATAGTGCATTTTTGATCCTAATTGAAGGTTTAAACATAAGTTAAAAAAAAACTTACTTCCTGCTCAGGTTTTCCAGAAATACTGTCATAATACTGCACTCTGAAAAAAATGGGTGGGGACGTGCAAATGAAACCACAACAGACTCTTACATCCAGAACCACTTTATGCATGGCTCCTTTTAGGCATATGCTCACTGTAATACACAGTTTTTAGCATAGCGTATGCCTAAAATTATAATATGTGTTTTTATATGTGTATAAAGAGAGAGCAGCCCAGCAAGAAAGAGACAAAAAAATAGAGGTGTGTATATATAGAGAGTTGTGTGTATAGTAATTTAGGAAAGAACAATGTATTTGTTGGTATCCCTGCCTTTGCCGTAATGCTGTTAGGGTAGGAGTGAGCTGTCTCTTCAGCACAGATTAAGTGTAACATAATCTGCTTGAAAGGGAAAGGAGACAAATGAGCTAGAGCCGTTGTTGCTGCTTGTGTTCAGACCATACAATACATGCTAATGTAACCTGTTTTCCTGAAGGCGTCTTTAGGAAACCAGCACATTGCTATATAAATGTAACATTTTTTGATAAACAAGAATGGATGCATTTCTTATCCTTAATACTTTGGTACTACAAGAATTAAAATATTTCTTTAAAAAAGAAAATCTGGATTTTCTAACATATTTAAAGCATTGTTTTAAGGGACCACTGCAGTGTTCACACAAGGATTTATATATTAACCAGCTACCAAAAAGACCTGCATTTAACTAATTGAAGCTTTTAAAACTTACATTTTGAACTTTAGTATTCAGATATGCTTATCTGAACTTTAGGTGTTGATTGCTGATATCTTCAGCAAGCTGTCCTGCTAGGAGTTTTTTTATCAGCTATACTGCAAATAAGGACTCCTAGCAGTGGAAATGGTAATTGGTCTCAATATGCCTGCAATCAGAAAAATAGGACAGCCTCCTAGGCAGATCCTCACCCACTTGGACACCTTATAACAGGGATGCCCAATCTCAGGGCCACACACATGCCTGGATTTTATGATAACTACTGTGCACAGGTGAGTCAGTCACTTCTTCAGTCATCCTGATTGACTCACCTGTACACAGAAAGGATATCTTCAAATCCAGGCCCTGTTGCGGCCCTCCAGGACCGAGTTTTGACACCCCTGCCTTATAAGATGGAGAGCAGCTGCAAGTCCCTGTAACACTAAAGTTCAAGTGTAAACTGTAAACACTATTTAAATTTATTTATCCCCCCCCCCCCAAAAAAAACTTGGTCCCAAATAAATAAATAAAATACTATTGTATGACTGCTTTAGTGACCCTTGATAAAATTAAAGTGCACTTGTAAACTTACATTGGTATGAAACTGTCAGTTTGTCTTGATTTTTACCTATGCATCATGCTGTGTGTATAGATATATTGTAATCATAATGCTACAAAAATTAAAGGAGGCTGGATCAGCAAGTCTGAAGTCCCTACATGAATCCTAAATGGGGTAGTTGACTTCTTAGTTGTATGTTAATGTATCCACACATAAACATTGTTAACACTATAATGTGATTAAGTGTAGTATGTTCATGGATAAAACATACTGTTCTCATTACTATTTCATAAGTTATCTGAATACACTAAACCCCCCGTTATCTGGCACCCATGGGGACTCCCTGTTGCTGGATAAGTGTAGTTGCCGGTTAATCGGGAGTCCCTGAAAAAAGGTTCTAAACGATCCTTAAATCCCCGAAAACCCCTCAAAATGCCTTTAAAAAAAAAAAAAAAAAAACAACTTTTCTTTAGTCTTGAACTGCCGAATATTGCCAATTTAGTTGAAGTTTTTTTTTTTTAAATGGGGAATTGGTGCCGGTTGCTTGAGAGGCCCGGTTAGTTAGGTGCCGGATAAGTGATTTTACTGTATATACTTCACAAGATATTGCATATGGACCATAAATTACAAGCTCCCTCATATACTCTATTTATAGAAGTAACACATTTCATCTTTTTTTCTTTGGGATTGTTGTAGCCTGTTGCAGCAGTCAGTATGCATGATTTGCAGGGAGCTTGTGATTTTTGGTTCTTTCAGAACATGCGGACACAAACTGGTGCAATGAGGGAGACATCTGGTGAAATAACATACTTATTTAAAAAAAATTAAAGATGTATCCGTTTTAAAAATTCTAAAAGCTTTTTTTTACTTGGGGTTTTTATGCTATGTTTAATATGGAACAGAACTGATAAATTTAAATGAACCAAAATAATAATTATATTGGAAAGAAAAATGTACACATTTGTACAATATCACATTGTATAGCTGTTCTTAATCGTGTGACTATTTTGTGTGTTTGTATAAGCAGATTTAGATATTTGAGTAATTCTAGTAGCCCGAAATTAGACAGAATGGAGAAACTGCAGTTTTGTTATATGTTAATCATGGGGTGGACAAAAGACTATTTTAAGTGTCCTCAGATTATATTTTTCCTAAAACTGTACGGAAATATGTTGCAGTTGTGTATAGATCTTGTGGTGCCTAGACATTTGTTTTAGTAAAATGTGTTCTGCTTTATTTTTCTTACAGAGTATTGGAAAAGGTTCCCTTTGGTGCATAGACCCAGAATACAGACAGAACCTGATACAAGCCTTGAAAAAGACCCCCTACCACCCGTACTCTCATGTCTTCAACACGCCCCCCACCTCTCCTCAGGCATATCAAAGGTAAGGGGATTTTGAAAAGCGTCTTTGTGCACCATTCACACAATAGGGAGATCCATTATCTGCTGAAAAGATTATATTCTGGGTTGGACAAAATAATATGCAACATAGGAGCCAGCTAGATTTTGTATGAGCCAGGTAGGATTTTTAAATAACCACTGTAGTTTTTTGAGGGGAAAAAAAAAATCACATTTTTGTAAAGCATTTAACAAACTAACAATATTAACAGACATGTAAGCATTTTTAAAGAAATCTTAAATTTTGCAGACGCTGCTAGTGTCATGGGCACTTTAATCTTGGACAGCTAATTTGCTGGAAGCTTGAGGGGAAGTATAATTCTACTGGTACTTGCTCTCTTTTAAGTCCTATTATTTCTTGACCATGTTATAGGGACATTCGTTCAATAGGACTGATCTAAATCACATGTTCCTCCCAGGTTCTTAATCCTGTCATCAACAAAAGCAAATGTCATCCACCATTCAAGCAAAATTAAATATGATAGTTAAAAACGAAAGACTGTGTTTATTTGTTTTAAACTTTAAAAAAATATTTTGTCCGTTAAGTTCTTCATATGAGTATACTAGAAATATGACACTTCAGTGGTTCTTTAAGGAAGTGAATTTATAGCAATACAGTTTTTTTCCGGAGCCAGACTTTCAGGATTTCTTCTTCCCTGGTTATACTAATACAGTTTCATATCACAGTAATAATACAATAACTTGATAAAAAAGTAGGATTTTGTCTGCATAAAATGCATTGTTCTGAGATATAATTTATTAGAAACAATTCAAAGGAGGGCAATTAAATGTCTTAAAAGGAAATATTTTATGACATGAATATGTATTGTATAGAGAACAGAAAGGAGAGGTTGATATGATAGAGCTTTATCAAAGAATTTAATAAAGTTAAGGAGGGAACTATCTTCAAGAAAAAGAGGAATGCAAGATGTCATGGTTTGAAATTGGAACGCAGAAGATTTAGGGGTAAGGCGCAAAACTGCCACTTTACAGAAAACTTAGATCTATCTAGTACGCTATCTTGACTTAATAATGGGGATTTTTTCCCCCCAGTTTTTTTATAAATAAAGGCAGGACTTCTATTAAATTTTTGCTTTAATGGTAGACATTTTGTATTTGTTTCCAACAGGAAAATGAGAGGAACTGTGGAGTCAGATAAAATATCTGACTCTACAGTGCTTTCTAAATAGCGCATTCAACAACAGAATAAAGAGAAGAGTAAACCATAGGATAACTCAGGTTATCCCCCCCCCCCCCCCCAAGTTACTGGTAGACTAGCAAAATCACCCATTGCGCAGTCAGAATCTGCAAAATATAATATTTTCTATACAAATACTTTTATGTCTCTTGATTACATAGCTGCTAATGTTGGTAATTGTTATATACTTCAGAAGTATGTCATGTCAAAATGTTATGTAGATAGAATGGGTAGACTAGATGGGCTTTTTTAGTTCTTATCTGCCAGCAGCCCACTGACCTATTACTAATACATTAAAAAGTTCCCAGAAGCTCCCTTTATCTTGTCATGTACTTTACCCTCTGATCCCTGTGCCAAGGTGGTAACTCTCTCGTTTGATGCACACCTTACCTTTGCTGTCACAACGTGTCATGAATTGGAGCAAAGCTGAAAGTATTAATACCTGTACAAGTGGAAGTAAAGTAAACTTTCTTATTCCTTGGGTAAAACTTCTGCAGTTTCCTTGCAGTGTAACTGTGCTGTGCTCATAAACCAGAACATATTGGAGCTTCTATAGCTTGTATTGACTGGTCTCCATGTAACCAGATTACTCCGTTATGGTAACTTGGTTTGTTTGTGTATGTGCTTGTGTTGTTGGGTCCATACATTGTGACTGTGTATAATTACTGGCCTTTGTTCTGGAATAGGTGTGTTTATTTGGCAGTTGCTTCGCAAAAATAGCCATAGTCAGGTCAAGGTAGGTTTATAGCTTGCAGTGCAAATCATTTTAAAGGCATATTTAAGTTTTCTGGATGCTGAATGCATCTGATACAGAAGAATCGGTAGTGTATAAAGAATTTTTTTTTGCATGAAAAAAAAAAAAAGAAAAAAAAAACATTATTAAGCTTACCCTAAAGTTTGGCAAGTCTCTTGAGTTTTCTAGCAGTTGATTTTGAGAGTTAACTCGCATTAAAATCCCTGCTAAAATTAGCATAGAATTCATAATTTGTCTTGGCCAATCACAGGCACTTATAATATAGCACTGTTTCTCCTGCACAAGGAAGCAAGGAGGAGTCAGACATTGCTGCTGTTGGCTTGAAGGTAGTATAAGATTAAAAAATTTACCTGAATGCAGCGTTTCTATTGGTAGGTACCAGATGCCTATGTGAGCACCTCTGGGGGTGTTGAAACCATTTTTTTTTTAAATAAAATAAATCTGTATGTGTATAGATGGAATCAATATTTCTGATATAAGCAGTATGTGTCAAATTACAAAAAGTGGAAAACAGGAAACCTTGTATATACCTTTTAATACCATTTGAATGAGTGTAGTGCTCACATAATAATTTGTTTACTATTAAATATTGCTATTATCAATTATTTATTAAGACTTTATTAACGATCCATGCATAATTATTATTATAATTAACTTTTATTTGTAACGTGCCAACATATTCCGTAGCGCTGTACAGTGGATAAGAACAAGGAAAAGTACAATATTAGCAAACTGTAAAAATTGGAGGACCCTGTTTTGAGCTTAAAATCTTTAGGGAAGATTAGATTAGAAACTCGCTACTTACAATCTACCTGGGGAAAAGCAGATAAGGAATAGCAAGGAAGGTCAGGAAGAAAGTGAAAGTTTGCTTAGGTAGGAAAGTATCCAAAGTTAGAAAAGGTTTTTTTCATTAAATGGGAGAGGTAAGGGGTCTGCATAATTAAAATAACTAGCTCCGCTTGCTAGGGCATTACAGTTGTCCTTTAATTACGGTAATAGACCATTAAAGATCAGGGCAAAATAACATTTTAGGAGGAGAATTAAGCAGTAATAACAAAAAAGGTGATTCAATAAACATAATCCAGCTATTCCTTTTATTACCTTATTCAGCATGAGCAATACACTGAATTAAAACCTATTTTTTGTTGTGTGCCCATTTAAATGCCACATCTATATCTGCACGCATTGCATCTGTAGCAGAGCGCCATGTGGTCGATAACAAAATCTAAACTGCCTGTACCATTAATACCCAGGTAAATTATCTGTATTTTGACACTGCGTGTCTATTATAGACTTTATGGGTTCATAATAAGATTTTAGTGGTTTGGAATTACATTGCAGTAGTTTTGCAAGTCAAATATTTGTGCTGCAAGAGAGCGCTCAATGTGATTTTTTTCTTTTTCGGAGGAGCTTTTAATGAAGTTTCTCTGTCTCCGTTGAGGAGCATTCCATCACATGCCCAGACAATCAATCTTCAGTGAGAGATGGGAAGAACAGCTGGGCTTTAGGGGAAGACTGCTGTAAGTCTGCCCTTGCAAGGCGATTAGCGTGATGGTAACCATAGTAACTGGAGCGTCGCCATGGCAACACATAGCTGAGACAGGTGCAGTTGCATCACAAGGCTGTTAGTTGCCTGGCAAAAGGACAGGCCATTAGCGCGTATAACTACACCGTTGCCACGGCAACAGATAACCCCACATAGCGACTACAGTTGGCTCGCAGCCTTTTCTTGAGAGATGTGGTACCTGCTTTTGTCTGTTTTTTTTGTAAAAATCAGTAGCAGCATGAATTATTCGAGATGACAACTTGAGGTCAGATAGCTTCAGGAGGATACATCAGAAATGAGTTTACCAGGGGGGGGAGAGTAAAAAGCCAACCAAAAAATAATGGTGGTGCTCAACTCCAGTGTGGCTTTTTAGGACGCTATGGCGATTGGTTTACAGTAGAGTGTGTCTTTTATTCCCCTCACCTACCCCCATAAAATGGGAACATTTCACTCTGTTCCCTCTGTTCATTTGTCAAAATGATTATGTCCATTCCGTTCAGGCGGAAAATTATGGCATAATTTGGAAGGTGCAGGCGCAGTTAAACAAACGTCCACTCGAATTTTGCTTCCAGTGGCTTTATTGGGCTAATGTATTCTTCATCTGCTGATAAGGAACAAAATATTAACATGCGGGTTTAATGATTCATACCATAGTTTGCAAAAATGTTTCATCTACGAAATGCTTTGTCCCTACAATTAAATTAAAATAATAGGCAATTGCAATAAATGTTGATGGGGAAAGTGACAGTGTCAGTTGGCATCATCATGTAGAGTCAAAATCAAGTAGAACACTCTTTTCACTGTTCTAAATGCAGCAGTGCTAGCTTTTACAACCCAGTTGCTTGCTTTGAGCCTTAAAGGAGTCCAGCTGCTCCTCACAATATATTGAACTTATGGGTACAAGCTCTCAGATCCTGAAGGGAACATAAATTACAAACTCCTTCTGAACGCCCATATATATCTAATACTAAAGTATTAAAGTAAAGTATTTCACATGTTTCTCTTTGGAAATGTTTAAAGAACCCTAAGGGATAAGGTGCCATTTTTTGTTGCAGAAAATAGAATCTATTATTATTTCAGTATGCTTGTGATTTTTGGCCCTTTCAGGACCTGCAAGTCTAGGAAGCACCAAACTGGCATTAGGAAGGACGGATTGAAGATCGTCCTCATTCATGATCTCTCTTCCTTAATCACTCTCTCCCTGTCTTTTCATCAATTTCTTCCTCTCTCCCTTCCTCTTGCCCACTTATCTCTCCTTCCTTCTCTCCATTCTCTCTTTCTCTCTCCGTCTCTCTCCTCCCCTCCTTTTCATCCCTTTCTCTCTCCCCTCCCATTCCCTCTGTCTCTCTCCTTTCCTTTTTCTCTCTCTCACCCCTTTCCTTTCCCTCTCTCTCACCCCTTTCCTTTCCCCCTTTCTCACCCCTTTCCTTTCCCCCTTTCTCACCCCTTTCCTTTCCCCCTTTCTCACCCCTTTCCTTTCCCCCTCTCTCACCCCTTTCCCCTCTCTCTCTTTCCTTTCCCCTCTCTCTCTTTCCTTTCCCATCTCTCTCTTACCTTTCCCCTCTCTCTCTTACCTTTCCCCTCTCTCTCTTTCCTTTCCCCTCTCTCTCTTTCCTTTCCCCTCTCTCTCTTTCCTTTCCCCTCTCTCTCTTTCCTTTCCCCTCTCTCTCTTTCCTTTCCCCTCTCTCTCTTTCCTTTCCCCTCTCTCTCTTTCCTTTCCCCTCTCTCTCTTTCCTTTCCCCTCTCTCTCTTTCCTTTCCCCTCTCTCTCTTTCCTTTCCACTCTCTCTCTTTCCTTTCCCCTCTCTCTCTTTCCTTTCCCCTCTCTCTCTTTCCTTTCCCCTCTCTCTCTTTCCTTTCCCCTCTCTCTCTTTCCTTTCCCCTCTCTCTCTTTCCTTTCCCCTCTCTCTCTCTTTCTTATTTTTCTCCCTGCACCATTAACCCTTTAAATGATGCCATGTCCTTAAACGCCCTTCATAATTCTCCAATATAAAATGAGTTAATGAGATTCTTACAGTGGCTGCTTTCCCCATATCTCACATCTTGTGGTTTTGTTTACATGTGCTGCCGCAAAGCTCCCACTAGATGTAATGGCATTTCTTGGGGAATGTGATTCAGACATTGATGCTCAAGGTAAAAATAGCTGTTTTTATTGAAGAATCAGCAAATGCATCCATTCATTTGAAGCTCAGCAGCTTATACAGAGCATGGCAGGAAACCTGACTTGAAGATGCTGCTATCATCATCCTTCGAGCACTGGTCCAGCAAAAGCAGTAAATAACCTACTGTGCTCCCATTGAGATCCTAGTGGAGATTCTGATTATAATCTTATGTTTATTGTAATTCTTGATTATATTTACTATGTTGGACAATATTGGTGTAGAATAGATTTATTTTTGCTATGATGTCCCTCTAAAAGAATACAGTAAAACAATTAATTAAATGAGTGCTGTAGGTTAAGGGAAGAATTGTATTATTATCATTTATTTGTAATGCGCCAACATATTCCATAGCGATAGTAAGCTGATGATATTTGTTTATTCAGGTCTCCTAAGCTTTTGCAATTTCTTATATATATATATATATATATATATATATATATATATATATATATATATATATATATATTTCAGTAACATTCATCTGCTGCATTTGCAACAAATTAAATATTTGTGTTTTGGTGATATTAATGGTGTTTGACTGGCCCTGTAAAGGAAGCCTGCCACTTCAAATTACTTGGTTTAAAGAACCAATGACATGTTGTATTTGTAGCATGTGCCTATGAAGAATGTGAAAATATTTCAGAAAGTTTAAAATAAATACAGTGGTACCATGGAACTTGTAGTTAATTGGTTCCGGACGACAGGTTGAGTTCCAAACTCCCATAAGGACTAACGTATATTGGTTTTAGCAATTGTGACGAATCGTTGAGTTCCGAGGACGATGAAAAAGGTACTATTCTACTGAATTTTGCTTTACTGGCAAAATACATTTTCATTTTTGCTATCAGGGTTATATATAAGAAATAAATCACATATATAGTTGTGAGCGTACGAGTTGTTGCTAACGCTGCGGGCTCGCGCAGCGAGCCAAGGCCCTCGCGAACCGAGGGCCGCAGTTGCTGGCATGGAGCGCCTTTGGCGCTCCATGCCAGCAACTGCGACCCTCGCAAACTTCACGTCGCAACCCAAAGAGCACGACACACACATTACGACACTCGCAAACAACATACGACACACGTTCACACACATTACGGCCTCGCAACACTCGGACGCAACTCGCGAACATTACAAAATGTAAAACACAATACATACACACAGCACATACATAAAAACCTTACCTACACCAAGAGGGAGCACCCAGGACCTCCAAAATGCAACTTAGACCTTCATTTTACTCGAAATAAAAGAGTTTAGAGACTAAAAAAAAATCTAAGCGAGAGAAAAAATGGCCGCCGAACAAAACGAAAACGAGGCTACAGCACTCTAAACTCGCAAAACACCACAAGAAACTCGCAAAACACCACAAGAAACTCGCAAAACGTCACAAACGACCTACGGATATTCATACCACACAGTGCACACATTCAGCACGCTTACACAGCAGCTCCACACCACTAATGCTGCAGCAACATCAACACAGATTGCCAGCTCTTCATCACAATGCTTCAAAATAGGTACAGTAAATTCATTTAGTAATGTATTACATATTTCATTATTATACACCAAACAGCATTAGCTACCTTACAATTTCATTGCCGTCATTTTTTGACGGGCAATTCGCTAGTATATAATAATATTCAGTTCTACTGAAAGACTGCTACTATAAATAACAACTTAACAGTAGAATTAAATTGAAGAGCAGGTCCCAGTATGACTAGCCTAAGCTCCAGGCAAACTAGTAGCTCAAGATGCAAACACCCATGAATCCAAGCAGCATCTGCTAAATTTGAGTTTTTCTCTAACAATGGTTATATGCTTATGGCTAACTGCTGAAGTTGTTAGGACAAGGATTGACAAATTATCTAAACATTAGGAGCCAGCCAAACATTTTAAGGAGCCAGGTTATGGATTTTCTATACAAAGGACCTTTGATTTTAGCAAAATTCACATTGTACTAATGTAATCCTGTCCTATAAATACATGGGAGTTGGCGATAAACATCATTCAACGCCACTTGGATTGCAAATGATGAGAATTCTAACTCTGAACTGCGTAGATTTTGGATAGAACTGTTGGCCCTATGGGAAACCAAAAGTTCAGAAATTTCAGTGTTCCTACTTACATTAAAAAACAGTCTGGCCATATTTGGTCAGTTGTGTCCACTCTTGATTTACTACTGGAAGGCCTGGATGTATCCCCAAGGCTATTTCCAGCTGAGTCACACAATACATTTTGCTACAAATTTATCAGAATTCTACTATTTAAAGATCTCTGCACAATGGAAAAAAATATGCTTGAAAGCTCTTGAGTCTGACTAAGAGCATAATTAAGCAAGAAGAAATTCATACAGTTTGCATGTCTGGGGAGCTATGGTTGCATTGAATGATGCAAGGTGTTGCCTGTGAGAGGGAAGGAATCTGGTTCAATATTATCCAGTTATCAAACAAATAGTCTGGACTTGTTCCCTTCTCCCCAGCCCACCCTCAGCTGATAACTTCAATCCCCCTTTCATCCAGCTCTCAGGATGAGATATAAACACAAAATGGATTCCTCATCTCATAAACAAGAGTCTTAAAAAATGCTTTATGCTCATGACGTACGCAGCTGCTAATATTGTTGGTATTGTACATACTTGACAAGTGTCTTGTATCTTGAAATGCAGTGGTCCTGTTTTTGCCAAGAGAAGCTTTGCCACATTTCTGCAGTTTACATTCACACAATAACATGTATACAATTAGTTTAGAGGAGGATGTGAAACATTTTGAAAGATAGGTATTTAAAGTCTTCAAGCCATTTCAATATTTGATGAAAATGAATCCATCAAGCAGAACTATTAAATCAATGGCTGTCTAGTATAATTGCATATATGAATGATGTTTTTTATTATTTTACCTTTGTAAGAATGCTTTGTTCATTATCAAGTATAATTTAAAGAGCAGAATTTAAATATGGCGCTACAGGGAACCTTTTCATTCAAATTTTCAGTCTAGCATTATAACGGTTATAGAATAACATAATTTTAGTAAAAACACCACTTGTTTGTGAAGTATGCATCACATTAACAGTAATAACAGCTGTGCAAGCTATGAGCATAAAAACATTTTAGACACCATATTGTGTATAGAAATTTTCCATCTTGTCTGTTTATCTACTTAACCATGGAGGGAAGTGCAGGAAGTGGGAGAGGATGGCAGAATTTGTTAACTCATTTTGTATTTGACACCTACCATGTCAAGAAGCAGGCAGCTTGCAAAAACAATTGCAAGCCCTGCTTCTGCAGACATGTGAATGTACCACTCATACTTGCAATCTTGACCAAACTATTATGGGGGGCTCTGGACACCTGCAGACACCTCACATTTTTTTCTAATTTAAAAATGACATTTTATTGATTTATTATACTCCTAGTCAGTATACATATATTTATATTTTTGCTCCATACAGTGGTCCTCTAAATGTAAGACAAAGTAGGATTCCTACAGCGAGATTTGACTAAAGACTTCACAACTCACTGTGCGATTCATACTCTGAATGTATGCTTGTTTTCTTAGTAATGACTGCTCTGTTTACACGGTGCAATAATAGGAGCACTGGGCTATGCCAAGGCCGCTCCACAGCCACACAAACAAATACAAGAGTGAGTAAAGAAATGGCAGCGAGGAGAACTGGGTTGCTGGCACCAATTAGTCCCTCTGATTACTGAAAGAGGATTGCAATTTCAGGGCTAAAAGGACGGGCATTGGGCAAAAGGATTTGAAATGAGATTATAGAATTAAAAAGCTCCTTGCTTTTGTTCCGCTGTATAATACCACAGTTTTGCTCAAGTGAGTGAAACAATCCAGTTTGGAAATTGAAGTGCCAGATCAATGTCCTGTGGCTTTCTCCAAACGCCTACATAGATATGAGCTGATCTCCGAGAGGAGATGGGATTTAACTTCTCAGCTGCCGGGGATGGGAAAAAAACATTTAAAGTGACACAGCGGAGTTTTGAAATTTTGTATTAATGTAAATAGTGTCATTTTAAAATATAGGTAATACATTTTTTAACAACTGTATGTTATTAAATTGCACGTTACTAAGGAAAACTTAGCTTTACCTGTAATTCAGTGTTCCTGATCCACCCACTAAAGTCAAACTGATATCTCTGGCTAATGGGGTCATCATTGCCAATAATTGGTGGTTTCCTTAATTTCCACAATACATTTAGATTATAGGTAGCCATTTAATAGGCTGTATTGTATTTTATACTTGTGTTGTAGCGTTTGTGGAGAAGTATGTATCTCAGTTTGCCCATTTCTCATGAGTAATGATAAATACACAGTAGACTCTCAGTTATCCAGCACCCATGGGGATTGGTAGATGCTGGATACATGTGGTTTCTGGTTGCTTGAGAGTTACTAATAAAAGAGGCCCAGATTAGCTGATCATAGGATGCTCTGCTAAGTATATTTGTCAGTGAGGGCTGTACTAGCAGCAGCAGCTTTCACTCTTCACTTACACACAGGTACATTCGGCTGGAGGTTTGAACCTGGGGATTGTAACGCCAACACTGCACTGGCTCAGTCACTCATGCCTATCTGCTTCCAGGTAACACTGAATTGCAGAGACGTACAGCGGATGGCATCTGGGTGCCTGTAAGCATTTTGTGACATGATAACCTGTTGAGCCCTGTAAAATTTCATTATTTTTTTTAAAGTACAGTACTCCGTTTTTTTTCTGGTTGCCTGAGAGTTCTGGTTGCTTCCAGGTAACATACTCTACTAATACTAATGGCATATTTGATCATAATTCTAGTTTTTAATTTAAGGAAAAAAAGATGACAGCTAGGTTCTGGAGGCATCAATGATACATTAAATAAGGTTGTATGTGTATAAGGGGCATTTACATTTCTGCAGGACCAGGGCTTGCGAGTGTCTGAATCTGAGCATGAGTGGGGAAAGGGAGTTTATGTCAAATTCAATGATATCCAATTATCTTACAAGTCTTCCTCACCTCAACCCCCCTACCCAACAATCCTTCCACTGATGGATTAATAAGAAAAAGCCAGCTGTCTTGCTTTAGATATCAAGAAGCAATGAACCAAAGATAATATGGATTCTTCTATACATAAACAAAGTCTTCAAAAATTCTAATTTTGTCTACAAATGTTTCCTCTTTCATGGCGTGCACAGCTGCTAATGTTGTTAGTTTGCACAAACCTGTGCCATTTGCCATGAACTACAATGGTCCTATAACTTATGGGTCACTTTTGATGACCTGCTGGCTTTGTTGCTCAGCACAGTGTAGAAGCAACGATTTTTTAACAAGACATTGACTTCTGATCATTGATATCTGCTGTGAATCCAGAACCCTGGACTGACAGGCCACGGAAATGTGACTATGAAAGGTCTCCAGTTACCACTATGTAACTATTAATCACACACAAGCAAATTAAACAACGTTTAGCATATGTAAAGTACTGTAGTTTGGGGGAAAAACATATTCGTAAATTAATAAAAGAAAAACAAATATTAGCCATGAGCATAGAGGTATTTTTAGAGAAAATCTTAAATTTACGTTATGTATGTCATGGGTGCTTCCATTTTGGGAGCTGGTCTGAGAAAGAGCGATCTGTTCCAAAGGGTCATGGGATAATATATATATATATACACACAGTATTTCCATCAGAATGAACATTTTATAACTATTTTTTTTTTCCTGTGCAAAGTTATCTTTTGAAAATCATAGGTGCCAGATTTGTGCACACACAAATCAAGCAATAAAATAGACATATTATCATTCATCACTCTAATAGCATATTCACACTCTGTGTGTTCGGAATGGACCAAGTATGTTCTTTTTTTGTTTGTTTTTTACATACAATTTAAAGTTACGCTTAGCAGCTTGTAAGCAACTGTTTAAAGGAAATGCTTGCTTGGTGCTTTAATGCAATGATGTCAGCAATCACTTGTCCTGCACATATATGGCCCACAGCAGCTGCTTCATACACTTGCTGGGGAGGGGGTAAAGAGGATCAGCAACCCTTATATTCCAGAGTTGCCAGTCTCCATAGAGATGCATACCAGCATTGTAACATGATGCAAAACATGTGTCCTAGAAGGATAAACAGAGGCTCCCACACCAATCACAGCCTGCCAGCCTCACTGAAATGGTAAAAGTACCCCAGGGATACAACCGTGTGGAGAGACTGCTCTAGTAACCTTCTCATACATTTGAGTCAATGTGGAATTCTAACCTTATAGCTCACATTACGTATAGTGTGTGAGATAGATAGCTATATTGCATATGCGCATCAGTCTATATATATATATATATATATATATATATATATATATATATATATATATATATATATATATAGTAAATAAATAGTACATCTGTGTTCACATTTGAATGTCTAAACCAATTTTAGAAACCTGTTTCCAGCTCAGAATTCCGAGAAAAACAGTTATTACACTGCATTCTGGGAAGCTGAGCTGGGACATGCAAATGTGCCCACAAATGCCTCACTCTTCAATCCATAGCCATTATCAAACATGGCTTCCGTTAAGCTTATGCATGCTGTATTGCACAGCTTTAATGCAAAGCCAAGGTTGGATTAAACACAAGCTGAGTATTCTATACATGTACAGCTGTTTCAAGCTTACTGACTATCATCAGAATGGAGCGGGATATATATGCCTAGGAGTCCTTCTATACCTCCTTCCTAGCAGTGTCATAGACTGGCCATAAAAAAAAGGACAGGCTGGCTCCTATTGACTCCTAATAAGGTTTTTGGAGAAATGCTACTGCCCTAGACCTTAAGACACTAAAATTCAAATGTAAGTTTTAAAAGATAAGTTTAATTTTTTTTCTTACCAGTTTTTACAAACCTGTTCCTAAATACACAAATGAAATGCGCTGCTGGTCACCCTGTGAAAGGATCATCCCCCGGCCTTCCTTGGCATCTTCCTCTTCTCAATCATCATTTATATTAAACATAGGAAGCTCATACTGACTAAAGACGTTCTCATACTCAGCCTGTAAACTTAATTCCGGTAGTCCATGGATCATCTAGGATTACAAAGTAGTAGAATTATTAAAACCACATTATTCAAGCAGTTTGAAAAGAGCCTCAGCAAACAACGGTAAAAACCTTCTTTACTAGACCGTAGATCAAAGAAATCTCCGATCACCCAAGTCAGGCTCCTCCTGCAATGTGTGATGGGAACAATCTGCCACCACTGCTAAAAACTACATTTGGGAAATACGGATCAAACGCATTCTCTGGCTGCCTGATGGGGACGTTATTACATGATGTCAAAAACAAAGCCGATGTAACATCATCATTTTCACCTGATAAGACATTATTATTATTGTTTTTAATCTATATTCATAAAGCGCCAACATATTTACAGTAAGGTAGAGCATGAATTGACAAATGTATCTGAAATTTTGAAGCCAGCCAAACATTGGAGGAGGGTCTACTGGCCGCTTAATCTTTGGCATCAGATGAATGCACCAAATCTGAGATTTTATCCATTTCATTCACTTGAATTCGTATTAAAGCACCACTGTAGTTCAATAAAAGACCCTTCTTTGTGAAGTAGATCCATCAGCAGATGTGTATGCAATGGACATGAAAACAATTTTAGAGAAATGTTTTGAGTGCAGGGATCTATTTTGTGTTGTTTATATCACTTCCTGAGAGCTGGACCATGAATTTGTGGTTCTTTATCTTTCAGGTGATGGACGGGTGGGGAGGAGGGAACAGAGAGAGATCTGTTGTCTGTTAGATAATTGGATAAGCCTCAAATTAGCACCGCACCTTTTTCCCTTCACAGATCCAAAAGCAGAAAGTTACAGCCCTCGAGAAATGTAAATGCCCCTCTCACACATATGTACCCCCAAAATATCATGGATGTTTTCAGGGTCCTATAGAGCATCAAACTGTATTTTTTTCTAAATAATAACTAGTGGGTGATCACAGAATTTCCACAACTTTGTTAACAGTGTGAGGGTCCCTACAGTCAGGTACCCACTGGCCACTGCTGCTGTCAGTTGGCTACGAACAGAACTAGAACATCATTAAAACTGTAATATAATATGAGATATCCAAAAATGATCTGACTTCCAAAATCTAGTTAATTCAGATGTGCATTAAACTAATCTTTTATTCTAACAAAATATTAAGATTAATTGCTGTCAGATTCTCTATTCTGTTCTAAAAGTTGATTTATCAGAACTGACAGGGCTTGCTGTAAAACTGTAGATCTTTTAATTGAAATTGTTCACTTGTGTTTAAATTGATAAAATGTACTTAATATTTCACTTCCAGATGTGATCATAATATAGTGCAAGCTAAGTGCACCTGGGGTAACCTGTGTCACAGATCTATTGCAGCGTGACAGTTAATAAAATGATTGTGCTCGTCATTTGTGCAGCTTTCAATCCTTTTAAGGTGACTGAAAGAATTCACAGACGTCATATTTCTTAGACTTGTAACTTGCAGTATTTTACAGTCTGTTGAGGTTTTCCTAGCTAAATAACATTGTGATATAATTAGACTGCAATATGCTTCGTGTAGCTCTGACTTTGTTGTTTTACTGGATTTGAGGTTAGCACGGAACATGCTCCAAAATTATTCAGAAAAAAAAATAGAACAGAGTATGATAAAAAATATATTAAAAACAACCTGAAGTCTTGGAAACTTTTATTCTATCTGCTCTATACAAATGTCATAGTTCCTTGCCCTCTTATTAAAGGTATACTGGACATTTATCTGTTTTTATTATTAAAATAAACTACCTAAGAGTTTGTTTGCAGATGTAAACATAATTGTATTCACAAGCTCTGTTTTTACTCATTCAAATCTTCCAAACAGTCCCAGGAAAGGTCTGCCCACATAGCTCATACTACAGAGTTTCTATTTTTCAACAGCATTTTTCAAATGGCTAGTACCTCTAGTACCAATAGAAACACTGTATGCACGAGCTGCTGGGGGCAAACATTTGCAGGAACTGGAAGTTAAAACAAAGTATTTAAACTCTCTTTTCAATAAAAGTATGCTTAGATCTGCAAACAAACACTTGGGTAGTTTTATTTTAATATTAAAAACAGGGAAACTTCCATATACCTTTTTAAAGGGACTCTGAACACATGGATATACCGTCTGAATCATCATGTACAGCAGATAAAATCAAGTAGAGTTTTCACTGTTTTAGAATGTGTTTTTAAATGCTGCAGTCCTAGCTTTTAGAGCACTAAAACTGTTCATTTACCTTGAGTTTTATCAGGAATCCAGCTGCACCATTTGATATATCGAACTCATGGGGAGAGGCTCTCATGTCTTGAAGGGAAAATAAATGACAGCCCCTCCTCGAAATGCTTATAAGTATTCTACACTGCAATAATACAATTTTATATTTTCCCCTTGGGATTACAGTGTTTAGATACTCAAATAAATAAGCTGACATGCTATTGATGCATGTATGTATTGTCATTTAAGTAAGCTTGTGATTTCGAGTCTAGTAGGCTCATACACTTTTGTAAAACAGTGATATATGGATCAATTGTAAAAATCCATTTTTTTTGTTTTCACTTGACTTTCAGGGTTTGGTAGAGCAGTATTGATGAATTCAATGTCCCTTTAAATTGTTTAGACTTGTGCTCAGCCAGCCAGAACTTTACTGACAATGGTAGTAGACAAGCATGCACTTGTTTTATGTGTTTCTTGGTCCAGTTAGATGCTTGTGTCCCCAAGCCTTTGTTATTACTCCTCCTTGCTACTTGTGATATATATATATATATATATATATATATATATATATATATATATATATATTTAACATGTCTAGTGGTAGTTCTGCATCATGTAAATAATAATGCTGATAAATATTTAATGCTTTTTTAGTTTTCATGTGGCACAAATTCTTGTAAC
Organism: Discoglossus pictus; assembly: GCA_027410445.1. Classification (NCBI taxonomy): domain Eukaryota; kingdom Metazoa; phylum Chordata; class Amphibia; order Anura; family Alytidae; genus Discoglossus; species Discoglossus pictus. The sequence goes on along the minus strand of CM050168.1, from coordinate 189,071,928 downwards.
AACATTAAGGGACCATGTACAATGTCAAGATATGTTTGTTTTCTCTTGTTAATTATCCTCTTTGTTTTCAAAGTTCGTTTTTAATTAGAAACAAAAAATGTTTTAATGGCTGTGCTGGGTCCTGGTGTCATCCATGATTCTTTGGTGAAGTTTGTGAGTGTGAGAGGTGCATTTAACATATGTGGAGGACAGAGCTTGCATTTATTGATGCAAGTGCCATGCTTCTGAACATGTGTGCGGTGAAGAGTTGGTGTAAAATTCAATGAGATGCAGTCATTTAGCAGATCCGTCTCCACTCGCCCTCCTTCCTCTCATGCTCCATCTCTCAGGATTTTTTATCTATAATTTGGAGTCAGCTGGTAGGTTCAGGCTGGTTCCCATAGGAACATTTCCAGCTTAAACAAGGGACTTTATTTACTCTATATGAAATGACCTTATCTCCATCTTTATCAGACTGTGGTGTGTGTAGTTGTTTGACTCGCACACATTTCTTAAGCTGTGAGCTTGTCCTGTTTGAGTGTTTTCAATAATCACATTGTTTGCTCTCATGAATACACGTCCAGACCCCACCATTCCTACAACACTGATCCTATTGTGTCACCAAGTGTGGGTGATGTAAAAAACCCCTTTGTTTCTCACTTATTTTATTTTCACTCTTCTAATTCTTCAAATTCACTTTTCCCATAAGATCCCTGAAAAAAAATATTTCTAGAGCCTTGCTGTCGCTGTTATTTAAAGTAAGATATTTTAATTTAAAATAAATATTTATATTCCTTAATTGGAAAGTTGAAAGCATTGTCCAGTTTTGATTCTCAAATTGAAGGAGATTGGAAAATATTTAAGGAATATTTTTTTACCATTGTAATGATTTTTGGGGTGCAAAACAGTGTAAAATTCAGTCTGAACTAAAACTTTCTATTTGAGAAGAGTGGCTGACAGATGCGCCTGCTGAGGTCCATGGGGTCGCGGAGAGTTAGACATGACTGGACGACTAAACAACAACAAGTACTATTGTGTTTTAGGGGAAAAAACATTTTTGTGAAGTATGTAACAAATTAACAGATATGTATACCTAGAGCAAAAATCTTTTTTTGAAGAAATCTTAATTCCCTAGACTATTTTTATGCTAAGTCTTTCTTGACAATTTCCTGATTGCATGTTCTTAGCTGATGCACAATGGAGAGATGGGTGGGGGCTAGGATGAGAGATTTGTTAAAACATTGGGCCTTTTATTTGATACATACTCCCATTACCTACAAATGCTAAGAAGCAGACACCTTGCAAGTATAACAAACGCTGCTCCTGCAGATAGGTATTCCAAGTACATAAATCGAACCTTTACAAAAGTGTCATGGATGCCTTTATGAACCAGCAGGGGCATCAACATTTTAGTTTGTTCTCTAAATTAAAACTAGCTTTATGATATATCCTCTGTTTACTTGTGCTCATAGGAAGACACAGATCTTCCAAACCATAATGTATAGTTTCACAAATCAAGTAAATACATTTCATTTGAAGCTATAATGAGTTCATAATTGTTTGTTTTTTAAATGGCGCGTTGGTAGCTTTTACAGCACTCAAACTGATTACTTTTCTTGATTCTAAGCTGTAGTTCAGCTGTACCAGCCAATATAAAAAAAACTCTCGGGTCCTGAAGGGGCCATAAATGACATGCTCTCTCTAAATGCTGATTTACTTCTTTTAGTACAATAATCAATAATTTTCTTTTGGGTTCGTTTGTCTGAAGAAACCAAATGAAAAAGCTGACATTTTTTTGTTGCAGCTAGCAGAGAGTTTTGATATTTGCAGGGAGCTTGTGATTTCTTTTTTGCTGATTCAGAAGTCAGTGACGCTCCAGATGGCAATGAGGGAAAATAAACTGGCTTATATAAATAGTTTTATAAAAGCGTGGAATATGCAACAATCTTAAAGGTATATGGAAGTTTCCCTGTTTTTAACTTTTTTTCTAATCTAACACATACTATTTATATCAGAAAAACACATTACATTGAGTCATTCTATACACAGATTTATTTTATTTATTCATTTTATTTTAAATAGCAGCACAGTGTAGAGCTCCAGAACATCAGTGCTGCTCCAGCAGACAATATTCTGCGTTCCAGTGGGGAGATTGTTGTATGGTGGGAACAATAGACTACAAATCCCATGATGCTTTGCTGTAGAGTTTGAATCCCCATAAACTGCTACATTGTTATAGCTGCATGTGATTGGCCTCAATGAATTATACATTTTATGCTAATTTAGCTTAGATTTTTTTTAGGGGCGTTCCTTCTCAAAATTAACTGCTAGTAAACTGAAGAAATATTGCAAGTTTTAGGCTAAGTTTATAAATGTTTATATTGGGATTTGTTCATTGACACATAGCATACACTACTGATTCTCCTCTATCAGATGCATTCATAATCAATGAAACTTTTAATATACCTTTTAATATTTCAGATAGGGTTTTCACTTGTTTTTTTCGTGCTGTGGCTCAGTATTGATATATGCCATATTTTCAGGAACATGAAGATCGGGTATTAAAAGGGTTAACCTGCACAGTTCTATTGACACCTTTCACACATCTGTATCCAGATGCCATTCAAATCCTTTTTGCTTCTCTGCAGTTTGAATTCAAAGAAACCCAGTACCAGATATTCACCTTCAGAAGAAGTCTTCCCAGGACATGATTAGCCCGGAGCATTTCTGTGTTTCAGAGCTGGCATTGTTGACTGTAACTGGGCAACATATAATTGTGATATTAGCTGCCGTTCGGCTGTGGGCTGCGACTCAAAGACATTCATTTCTTATTTATAATAGTGTGAGGATAATGTGCATGGCTTGGCCTCAGAGTGGAGGCTGAGGCAGGTATAGAAACAAAATCTCTCACTAATAGAAATTGCTGTAGCGTCCTCACAACTGGAGCTAGATATTTTAATTAGGTATTGGTTATTAATTACATTAATATTCAGTTATTTAAATGCAATATTCAGTATTAAAGTTACTCTTAAAGACCAGAGTCAGCTGCTGCTGGTATCTGCCAAGGCCAATGGGTGACATTGCTTTATCTAGCAGGCAGTGCAAAATTTTCAGGCATAAAGTTATTTTAAGACAATGTTCTCCATTGTCTAGAGACTTGCTATGGTAAAGTGGTTTCCCTTAGTAAAACAGTTTCATGAATGAATGTTTGGCCTTTTATCCAATTAGATTTCGTTACAACCGTACAGCCGTGCCTCTGAACCAACACTTCACTCTTAATTACCTTATCAGGGTGGAGACAGCTCAGCTAGAGGCTGATATGCTAATCTCAGAAAGTGAATTTAATGTTGAGGCTTGCTATTCTACATTTTTAAATACAAGTAGCACTCTCCTCCCTCCCTTCACTGCTAGATAAAAACACATCATGGTGACTCCACTCTTTTGAAATTGATGCAACAAAAACAAGATGTATTCTTCTATACATAAACAGGTTCTTCAATTCCCATTTGTAAAATGCATTTATGTACATGTCTTACACATCTATTACTGTTGTTAGTTTCTTACATCACAAATGTGCAGTCATTCTTCAGCTGCAGTGGTTCTTTAAGGGCACATGCTAAAGTACCTGTCTGCATCAGCGGTAAAAATAAAATAAACTGATCTATAAAATTGACTTTCTTGGAAGTGTTCTGGGAAAGGTGAATGTTTAAAGCGTATTTATGTATAATAGTACCTGTTTTAGTCTGTTTTATTTTAACATACAAAAGGACTTCACTCGAGACTCCTAAGGATCATGGTAGTATTCATAGTTCAAAAGCTCAACATTTTAAAACGTTTTATTATTCTGAGTTTGTAACACTTAGGACTGTTCTAATGATATATAGCCCACGGCAATGAATAGGGTTACTGTAATATTTGTTCTTCTTGGTTAGCCTTTAATAGGAACACTGCAGACTGCAAGAGTTATAACAATATTTGCATTAAAAAAAAATAATGTGTACAAACATTTGTTTGTTTTATGTTTTTTTTTTTTTTGCATTGAAAATAAAGGATATTCAGGAAAACAAAAATAACATTAAATAAACACAGCAGAAGACAAAACGCAAAGGGTTTAATCTGCCTTAAAGGTATATGGAAGTTTCATGGATTATAAATGCATCTGATAGAGAATCAGCAGTGTTTGAAAACAATTTTTTGCATTAATAAATTCCCAAAATAAACATTAATAAACTTAACCTAGAGTTTGCATGTTTCTGCAGTTTCTCTGGCAGTTGAGTTTGAGAAAGAATGCTCCTGAAAAATTAGCATAAAATTCATAATTTGTTTTGGCCAAGCCGAGGCAGCTACAGCTTTGTTGCAATGTATGTGGATCAGTCTCAGCAGCAAAGCATCACGGGATGTGTAGTCTTATATTCCCACTGCAAGGAAGCAACTTCAGGCAGTGATGATCTGTGTTAAGGTTAAAAATGTACTTGAATGCAGTGTTTCTATTGGTTAGTACCATGTACCTATGTAAGTACTGTAGTTTGGTGGCTATACCAATTTTAGAAATAAAATAATCATTTTTAGGAGCCATGAGAATGATAAATGTAAAGATTATGTATAGAAATACTGAAAAATATTAGTAGCCATATGTAAAATGTTATGACCCTTAGATCCCTGAAATCAGGATTTGGCACACCCTTAATTAAAAGAAACTTGGGAGGAAGTCTTTTCTAGTGCTCCTGGTAAGCCACTTATCCTGAAATGCTAGGTTAATTTAAAAGGATAGCAATAAATAACAGACTTGTCCCAATGATCCTTGCCGTTCTGTATCTTGTAACACATCTGGGGAGAGAACACTCTGCTTCCCTGTTTTCGTGTTAATGAACGTTTTTGCTAAATTATAGACTTATTTTTCAAACAAAAAGCCATTTTAATTGCATGATATAAAGAGTGGGTCTACAATGTGTTTTAAAGGTACCCTGAATGTTACTGCTCTGCTCCTTCTTGTAGAACAGTCAAAATCATGTTGATAAACGGTAAAAAAATGTAATATGAAGTTATTTACTGTTTTATAAGTGCTTTTAAATGCAGTAGTGTTGGCATTCACAGGACTTATATTTATTTTCTTGCCTTGAGTCTTATCTGCAATTCAGCTGCAGGACACGATATGGCTTCAGGGTGGTGTGATCTCTTGGTTCCCTGACTGGAATCAAACCCAGGTCGCAGCAGTGAAAGCACCGGATCCTAACCAGTGGACCACCAGGGAACCCGATAAACCACATACTCCCCCATAAATGCTTATAAACTTTACCTAACTGCAATAATGCATTTTAGATTTTTTTTTTTCATTTGGGGTTAGAAAGTCTGAAGAAACCAAAGGAAATGGCGGTCATTGGTATGTTGCATCAAGCAGAGTCCAGGAAGCCTCACATAGTAATGGAGCATTAAACAGGTTATATAAAAACTCTTATAAAACAGTAAAATATGCATCAATTCTCAAAATGCACTTTTTTTCATTGGTCTGTTCTACAGTGAAGAGCAGAATTTATAATTCCGTGTTCATTTAAAAGATGACTGTAGTTTGGTAAAAACTTCACATGCTGGTGAAGTGTGAAACCAGAAACGTCATTAGTAAGTATGCAACACGAGCATTACAGCATTTTAGGGAAAATATATTTATATGACTGATTGTGCCAAGTTAGATTTCATATTAGAGTGCTAGTCTGTCTGTAGCTTGAGGGAGAGGGTTATACTTTTTGGGCCTTACTCTGTCATAGAGTCCTATTGTCAAGTGTGAGATTTGGACAGTGTATTCTTGCAGACGTGAATACAAATCTTATCTGATTCCACAGTTGCCACCACTCTCTGGTTTCTTTTAGGAACAAAGACAAAGTGCCCATCATCATTAGAGCAAAACTGAATACAGTTGTAAAAAGCCTGTATTTATTTATTGTGAACTGGGTAAAACATTTGTACTTTATCAAGTTCTTATCAATCTCATATTCTACATATCAGTTACCAGCTATATTCCATTTGTTATTGCCACTGCCACCTGTATTTGTCCCCCATGTCTCACACTCCTGTGCAGTGTATCACTCCCACCTCCCAGACAGCCCCTGGTTATATACGGCTCTCAGGAGGATTTAGACAGCTGGCGTTGTGCTGGTTGAGAGTCCTTCCCCTTCTCTTTGAAGATATAACATGAATGAACAGTTGGATGTGAAGTGCTCTTATGTGAATGGCTCGCCAGCCAGCGGAGGGTCCTTCAGCCCCCTCAAGTGTGATCAAGGTGACTGGGATGCTTTTGAGCAATGTATTGTGACTTTAGAGGGTCATCACAAGAGCTCAGGCTTGCAATGTCAGCAGAGTATACATAGGAATGTGCTGGTCTGTGTGTGCATATACACATCATCCTTTATTTGTAATGCGCCAACATATTCTGCAGTGCTGTGCAGGGGTTAAGTACAAGATAAAAACCATATTAACACATTGCGTGTAGTTTTACATCAAAAGTATATGATAAAGAATAAAACTTGTTACACAATCTTTCCATGCATTATTTACTGGACTAAATTGTCACCTCTCAGGATAAATTAACACCATACTCCGTACTTAGCCTTTATTTTTATGATCTCATGTTTCCTCTGTGTTTTTGTTTCAAACTATCTGTAAATTCAGTGATTACCATTTTTTTTTACTATACTGAGAAACTCACACAAAGCAAATCAGATCTGATATGACTAAGCTAAAAGGGGTTCCTTAGTACTACCCTAAAAACTTGGAGGTTCATTTGCTCAGACTTAAACTCCGAAGAAGAAAAAACAGCAATAACATTATAAAACATAGAAATAAATTAACAAACTTTTTTTGTTAACTCTCACTTTTTTTACTCTCACTTTTTATCTGTCTTTCTTTCTTTCTTTCTTACTCTCTCTCTCTCTCTCTCTCTTTCTTTCTTTCTCGCTTTCTTTCTTACTCTTTCTTTCTTTCTTACTCTCTCTCTTTCTTTCTTTCTTTCTCGCTTTCTTTCTTTCTTTCTTTCTCTCTTTTTCTCTCTACCTCTCTCGTTTTGTCTCTGTCTCTCTCTCTCTCTCTATTTATATTTATATAATATAACCCTTTTTTAATATTTTGCTTTAAAAACTGTATATACACTGTAGTAACCATTTTCTTTACAGTAAATCACTCCTAAGATATCCAACCTTGTCTTTGCAGCTCCTTTATGCCAATTAATGGATCATAATACTTAATAAAGAGGGTCAATCTCACTTCATACTATTTTAATAATTAGAAAAGCAAATAAGCTAATTAGTATTCAGAACTACTCATTTGCATAATAATACCACACAAGCAATGCCTCCGGAATTATTTGCTTTTGAAAAAATGCACAATGAACAACTGGTAAAAATGTTTATTTGTACAGAAGCCTCCTACAGATCACATTATTTGTTACATGTTAACCAGCTTTGTTACAGTATACCCTGTTTGTGTTTGTTTACTGATACAATGTTTCTTTCTGCCCACAGCACATCAGTCCCGCCCTTGTGGCCAGGAAGCAACTTCTTTAAGAAAAATGGAGCCTTGCTTCAAGGTAGGTCACTGATACCCTCCGCCAGAGAAGCTGCGCGCCTTTATCACCGGCTGTCACTAAAACCCAATCCAGGAAGGAAGCAGCTATTCTGGTGGTTTTCCTTGTTTTACTTCTGATATGTGGTGTCTCTTTTTAATACTTGTTGTCTGTGCTTTAAGTTGTGTTCCTTATTTGCACCTTCTGAGCCTTCTCGCTTCATAGGTGAGTGGAAATGATAACTAGATAGGGATGGCAAGCAAACTTGTAACAAAGGGATTGATTTATTGAGCTTTCCCACAAAAAAATACCTTTTTCTTTTTTTTTTATAATTACGCATTTTTAGTGGGGAAGCTTAAAAATATGTCCTCAGTAATAGGATCTAACTTTTTCAGTGCAGTGTTGGTATTATTCCTTTAAGAGGACATTACATTGATCTTTAAAAGATCAATGTAATGTCATTAATAACAGTAGCTGGATATTTTAATTAGGATTTGATATTAATACTTTGCTTATTCAGTCACTTAAAAATAAGATCAGACATAGCTGCTGCTGCTCTCCACACCCTATATGGTGAATGGTGGGAGGTGGCTTTGTCTAGCAGTCAGATGCTACATTTTCAGCCATAAGATTATATCCATACAGTACTCTCCATTGGCTGGGGACCTGCTTATTAAAGTTGTTTCCTTTGGTAACACATTTTGGTGTGGGGCCAGCATGTGAATGATTGCACTTTTATCTAATCAGGTAGTTCTTACAACCCTTTAGACTTGCGACTTAGCCAAATGCACCTTCCTCCTCGATGACCTTATCAGGGTTGAGACTGTAATTTCTACTGGACTGAAACTCTAATCTTTGACAGCATGTGTAATGAATATTGCTCTTTTAAACTGTTGAATAGGAATGTTATTAATAAGTAATTAAAACAACTAGCTCTTCTTGTAATGGCATTACAGCGGTCATTAAACCTCAAATGGATTTAGAGAGAGCAAAAGATGCGTGCAAGAACTTTAATCACTAATGTAAGAGACTCCTCATTAGTGAGCGAGACCTCTCCAGTTCCTATGTTATTCGGTGACACTGATCCAGTAAAACCCTCTTATATGGATATATGTTCTATAGAATAGCATAGAAATTGTAGAGAACTCCACTAGTGAAATGGCGATAACTTTATTAAATATAGATATTGAACTGGGGTCAAGGCTGCTGGGAAAGATTAATGGCACACAAAGAAGGGGAGATGGATAGATGAAGTCATTTAGGTAATGAACATGAGCTTGATGGAGCTCAGAGAGGCAGTGCCTGGTGTGCCGCGGTCCAAAGGGTCACAAGAGTTGGGCACGACTGAATGACTAAACAATAACAAAAAGCTTGGGGGGGGGGGTTAAACAGTAAAATGTCAGTGTATTATAAAGATATTAGTTCTTGCTATACTGCAACAGGGAATAAAAATAGACTCTGTCATTTACTCTGTCTGAGCTGATTAGGAAGATGTGTCTGCTGTTGTCAGCTTGTGTAGAAGGAATCACACAGCAGCTGGGCAGTTAGTTCTGTCATGTCTTGGTGTGACAGGCGTTTCACAGGCAGCCCTTCACACTGTAGGTATAAAGCAAAATTCACAAGAACATTAGATGTAAATTAAGAGTCTAGACATCACTGTGTGATAGAGACTGTCACTGCTGTATTGGGTGGCAAACAGATTGGCAGCCCCCTGCGGATGGCATGTTGGGGCTTGAAAGCATCCATAACAAGCTTTATTTTTAAGTATGAGGAATTATATAATTTGATACAAAAAAGGTGTTGGCGCACTTCAGATTATGATCAGGCTCACGTAAGACACAAGTGTTGAGGTTAGCCAGCAGCGGAGTCAGACATGTTTAGACACCAACCAAATGTCAGTTAAAGTTCTCACTTCAGTGTAAGGTCGTTCAATTCCTTCTCACCTTATATTATTCTACCCAGTGGTGATGCTAGTGAATTTAGGGCCCTGGTGCAAAATCATTTGGGGGCCCCTTGCAGCGTCTCTGTATAAGGTTGCGATGCCTGTAGGGGTCAATAAAGAAGACAATAAATATATATAGGTGGTCAAATCATCTTGCTATAAAAATAATTACCCTAATAAATTAAGAGACCTGCTTTATCCAGGTAACAGATGGCTCCTACACTGTGGTGTTTCTTCCTTCATATGCATTCCTTCATTACATGCAATATAAAAAATTGTGTTTACAATTGACTGATATGGATTTCCCTGATCTCTTTATTCTCCCTATTCTTGCTTTACAATCCAAGTGATCGGCTCAATCAACTGCTACAGGCAACTTGTAAGGAGTAATTGCTATAGCACCTTGGAGGGTTCTTACCGTATACCCTGCAGTATTGTCTGAACTGTTGATCAAAAAGCCTATCAATATATACAAAGGCTCTCAAAACAATCTGGTAGGCTGTGTTCCTTTGCAGACAGTGTGTTTATTCCTATCACCACTGATTTTTCTAATTATATTCACTATTGTATGTGTGTGTATATATGTATATGTATGTATATATATATATATATATATATATATATATATATATATACTTGCCCGTCAAAAATAACGGGGCAATAAAATTTGAAGCCATGGCGAGTCTCTTGTCTCGTCTATTTTTGCTCCTCTGAGCACCTTCGTCACTCATTATAAAGAGAGATATATATATTTATCTATATTTACTTAATCAATAATTAATTAATTTGTTCTTGAGTAAATTAATATACTTTACCTATTTGTAATTAATATATCCAGCAATCAATATGCTCTGATGATAAAGTGTAATGAATGTCCCAACTGTGCATTCTAAATTGTTTGTGTGCGCGAGGGAAATCCATTGGTGTAGTTGTGTAAAGCGCCATTGTAGATTCGTAATGTTCCTAATGTGTTACGCGGCTCACCAGCACTTTCTGGCATTTGTAATAGTGTATTTTGTAGTTTGTTCGTTCCTGTGTGAAAGTGCTACACGTTTGGCAGTGTTCTGCACGGTCCCGGGTCGTGTAGCCTTGTTTTCATTTTTTTGAGTGGCCATTTTCTCTCTTGCTTAGACGATTTTCCTGTGGTGAAAGTCGTCGAAATCGGCTTAAATTCACGTTCCACCTCACTCCCAGATGTCCTGACTGTTCCCCTGTGTTGTGGCTGATATTTTTGTTGTGTTTCTTTTTATTTTCTTTGTGTTTTTTGGATGTTCGCGGTTCGGCCGTTAATCTCGTATTTTTGCTATCTTGTATTTTTTTTTTTTTCAAAGACCCACGTCTCGTGTTTGTCAAGTGCTTGAAGGCTAACGCGATTGTTTTGTGGCTAAATCCCGTATGTTTCATTGCCTTTGTGCTGCTAGACTCGCAGCGATGAGCGCCTTCGGCGCTCACCGCCTAAGTGCTATGCTTTACCGGCTCGCCTCGCTTTACGAGGCTCGCAAGCAATGAGCGTTGGCGGTGCTCATTGCCTAACTCATACGCACCACGCAAAGCGTGACGTCTCGTAGTTTGACAACTATTATATGTGATGTTATTATATCACATATATAGTTGTGAGCGTGCGGGTCGTTGCTCACGCTTGCGGGCTCGCGTAGCGAGTCGCGGCCCTCGCATAGCGAGGGCAGTGGCCGAGGGTCTCAGTTGCTGGCATGGAGCGCCGAAGGTGCTCCTTGCCAGCAACTGAGGACCCTCGCGAAACGAGGGCCTCAGTTGCTGGCATGGAGCGCCGTAGGCGCTCCATGCCAGCACCTGAGGACCTCGCAAAGCGAGGGCCGCAGTTGCTGGCATGGAGCGCCGAAGGCGCTCCATGCCAGCAACTGCGACCGTCGCAAACTTTACGTCGCAAACCAAACAGCACGACACACACATTACGACACTCGCAAACAACATACGACCCACGTTCACACACATTACGGCCTCGCAACACTCGGACGCAACTCGCGAACATTACAAAATGTAAAACACAATACATACACACCGCACATACATAAAAAACTTACCTACACCAAGAGGGAGCACCCAGGACCTCAAAAATACAACTTACACCTCGATTTTAATCGAAATAAAACAGTTTAGAGACTAAAAAAAAATCGAAGCGAGAGAAAAAATGGCCGCCGAACAAAACGAAAACGAGGCTACAGCACTCTAAACTCGCAAAACACCACAAGAAACTCGCAAAACACCACAAAACACCTACAGATATTCCGATACAGACGTATAACACACATTACTCGCCATTTTACGCCAATGCGGAAGTACACGACTACGCTAACGGTTTGGTCTCGCGCACGCACAGTGTTACACTGCACACATTCAGCACGCTTACACAGAAGCTCCACACCACTAATGCTGCAGCAACATCAAAACACATTGACAGCTCTTCCACACAATGCTTTAAAATAGGTAAAGTATATTCATTTAGTAATGTATTATATATTTCATTATTACACACTAAACAGCATTAGCTACCTTTTTTGACGGGCAATTCGCTAGTATATTTATATTATGAAAGTGGACATAAATCGAACTATTTCAGTTTCTAACATACTAACATTTTGAAGTATTTTTAAAACCAGTGGATAACAGGTAGGTAGAAGGCATCAAGCACACACAGTAGTTAGGTAAACTAATGCCAATTACTTTGCAGAAAAGTGAGTAGGTAAGTGGAACAGCCTTTCAGTGGACGTGGTATGGGATAAGCATATTATATATATATATATATATATATATATATATATATATATATATATATATATATGTAGCTATTGTAAATTTTACTTAAACCCACCTTTAAATAGATCAGAACATAAACGACAGATATGGAAATAAAGGCCCCTCTAGTCTGTCCATACTATGTTTTATGTATAGAGTTATTCCTCTTTTTTTAAGCTGAGCATATTTAGTTTAATTTAATTCCAAATTTTCTAGACCATGCGGTCAGAGGGAACAGGATGTGATGCAATGTGTTACTGGGCCAAGAGGTCACAGGAAATATCATACGACTTGATAAATAAATTAATTCCTGGCCAGAAAAGCAGCCAAAACACAGCGTTAGCAGCAAGTTGGGACCCGCGCAGACGCTTCCTGTGCTTCTCAGATCTCACATGTGTTCGCACAATGCTATGAATTGGTAACTGCAACCGACGACTTACCAAAATAAATATTGCATTTAACCCGTTACCACTGTGGTCAACTTTTACATAAAATAATAATAATAAAAATCCTCAGGCAGGCTTCACCTTTATTACTTTTATATGCAATTATTCTTTACCTTTTTTTTTTTCTCTCCTCTGATTATTCCTGCTTCCCTCTCAGGAAGGTTTGTCCTTGTAAACTAATGGATATCACATCAATCTTTCTGAAAGCACTGGTAGCTTTAGACTCCCCATTCCCATTGTGCCGATAGAACCTGTTTGTGCATTATAATCTATATATTTTATCATGTCGCATTATAAAAACAGTAAAAAAGTATATGTGTGTGTATATATATATATATATATATATATATATATATATATATATATATTCCCTATTTTCCTCAAAGTAGTATAATTTTAAATATTTGTCTACATTTATCCTTTCGCTGTAAGTATGTATTATATATAGACTTCTCTGTGTTTATTCCACTTATTACTAAGAAATTGTCCTACAGTAAAATTTCTTTCATTATATATTTTTTGCTTGGAATATATACTACTTGTTGGAGTAGCTGCTTTAATGTGGTATCTCTCAGTGCCAGTGCTTTCAATAGCACTAACACAATTCTTGTCAGTCTACAAGCCTGTCCTTACTGAGAAACCAGGTCAAACGAGCAGGTCAAACAAGTCAATGGCTGCCACTGGTACAAAAAATAATAATGCATATAATAGTTAAAGTGAGTATCTAGATTAATTAGATAAATTACTTATGAGCATGCACGTTTTGAGAATAAATTAAAGGCATTAGTGCAATTCCAGGAAGTCTACCCACATGAAGCCTCGTTTGCATATCACTACCCAGAATCCCTTTCTGTAGTGTTTACTTCATAAAGCTGTTGGAAAACCAGTCTGATAACCTGCTGAACTTATGGGTGTGTTAAACAAAAATAAAAATGTATTTTTCCCTTGTTGTGGTTACGGTGAAGGGGTGCTCATACACTATTTAACTCTTTGTAATACAGGGCTTGACAAATCCCAGAAGCCAGGGAGCCACAGCTCCTAATATGTTACTACATATATTTTTATATATAATTTGTAACCTGGTGCCTATAAAATGTTTGTCTGGCTCCTAACTTTCAGATACATTTGCCATAGCATACATCAGGTCTCTGCAGAGTAGTTATGATATCAGATAATATCTCTTGGGGTGAGTGCGTCCTGGTAAATACAGGACAATAATCCTGACAATTTATGTAGAGGTTATTTCTCTATGTCACAAGCTGTTTGCTCTGCATTTCAGTGCTTGAGCTACAGGATGTGACATACTAGACAGATTAAAGCGCTTTTATGGGAATGTGTGCTGAGACTCGGAAAGAATAGAACCTGAAGCTTTTCTGCATCCACCTTCAAACTAAACAGGGTAAAGTTTAGTGTCGCAGTTTGGTTGCTTAGCAACTTCAAGGTGTGGCCACAAATTACAGGGTAAAAACTGTGCTCCTGTATAAATGCTAGGTGTGTATACAATTCAGTATCTGCAATCTGATCTCTTAGGAGTACAAACAAGTACAACGGATTGTAACCCTTTCACTGGCAATATAGGAATGCACTAAAAAAAGAGAAACGCGCGTAGGGACACACATGGTGAAGTATATCTAAAATAACAATAACAAATAATAGCTTGTGTCACCATCTATGATGATAGGGGAGGGGATAGGCAGAAGTCCAGAGCCATTGTTTGATGTTTGGATGAGATTGAAATTGACACCACACCCTTCCCTCTCACTGGCCCAGAAGCAGGAAGCGGCAGCAGAAGTGTAAACGCCACTCTCACACACACACACATCTTCCACCATCTAATTAAAAACTAGCTGTATGACTTTTCACTGCTTAATTATGCTCTTAATCAGACTCAATTTTTCAAGCATATATTTGTTTTTTCATTGTGCAGTGGTCGTTTAAAGCAGATCTTTAGCCAGAAAATCCAATTTAAAAACATTAATGACCACTGATGTATCCCTGGCCATCTATATAATTGTCCTGAGCAGTGGAGGATTGCAACTGTGATAACATGATGCAAGCCTTACCAATAAAGCTTAATCAATGATATCACAGCTGAAATCTTCCATTCCTTTCAGTAGTGCTTTGGACAATGAGATAGGTATGGGAGGTACAGCGACAACCATTAAAGAGGTAAACTATATATTTTTAATTATTTTATGTCTAAAACTTTGCTTTACTGCCGTTTACACGTGTATTTTTTCATGTCCATTAATGGCGAACATAAAAAAGCGTACACTGGCCCTTTAACTCATTCTGTGACTGTTGTATACATATTTATGATGTTGTGTGATTACCATTTATTCATGTGGGCATGCTTATCTGTAATGCAATGTTAATTAATGAGAGTTGGAGACAATTTATGCTTAAAGGGACATGGAAGGTTTCTGGATTTCAATAGGAATATAATGTAGCTATGCAGCTATTTACTTTTTATGTGTCAGTTTATTCTGACTGAAATCATACGATTTTTACCTGTTTAAGTCTGCCCTTCGTAGCTCATGCAGCACCTGAATACATGGACTGTGAAGTGCGGTGTTTCAAATTATCCTGTCAGTGACCTCTCTCAAGTAGCACATTGCAGAATGTTGCTACTGGTTGGTAGCTGTGCTATAGGGCAGCCCATTAGACGTACACTGTCTTCAGAGGGAAGAAACCAGTTATTAACTATTTGTAAGATTTTATGCAGAAAGAATAGAGATTTAAGCACTTAATCAAATAAAGTAAAGTATAGAGATACAGGTATATTATATTCCTAGTGAAATCCAGAAACCTTCCATATCTCTTTAAAACACCCATGTGTGTAAACTTCTATCCTCTAATACTCTGTTTTTTTTTTTTTTAAACAGTCTTATTATAATTATATTTTTGTGTATTTTTAATTTTTCCTCCCACCTCAGGAAGTTGATCCTCAGAAACTAAAATGGTAGATTTCACTGCAGCATAATTGCATATAAAAGTTAATGAACTAGGCTATATATTTTACAAAAATCTGTAATCAAATGTAGTTCTTCAAAAGAGTGTATTTAAATTATATGACCATAGCCTTTCTTGTTTTTCTGGTTTTCTCCTCCCTTACTTTGTCCTACTTGTCTGCTACTCCATGAGCCTTTAGAATGGTTAATTACTTTGAGATAATTCAAAAAATAAAAGCCATTTGGCTAATCACTGAAACTAATTAAATGAATTGCCTGCAGTATGAGGAAGGCATGGGAATCTCTGCACGTTTTACTCTTCTTTGTAGAAAAATCAGCGTTATATTGATTAATGGACTCAATATGTGTCTGAGCACATTGCCTGTGACACAGGGCTTATTGGGGACTTGTAATGTTATTTTTGTGTTTTTTTTTTGTCAAAACTAATCACAACATCAAATTTACATAGAAAAATAATTGACTTTCCAAACCAATAGGTTTTTCTGATAGATGTAACGCGGCGCTTGCTATCATTTTTGTCCTTGTTTTGCATTATGGAGACTGCTAATAGATACCATATATACATAGTTTGACACCAGATAGGAATGAACTAATCCATTTAGTCTGCCCATTGTATCTACCTAAAAGTTTTGAATAATGGGCCACTGCAGTTCTATACTTATAATGTAGAATATAACCCTCCTCCTGGATCGCTAGCTTGTCATGGTGACGTGGCTTTGTGTACTTCAATGAAGCTGTGAGCTATACCATGTAGAGTTACTCAAGATGGGCAGGTCATAGCAGAATGGTCAGACAAATTGAGGTCCAACGGAGAAGGAACTGGCAACCAACTCCAGTATCTTTTCAAAGAAAATCTTATGGATTGGCACAACCAGGGACATAACATAGAGGTGTCTAGCGTGCTGTGGTCCATAGGGTCACGGAGAGTCGAATGCGACTGAACAACAACAGAATATAAAAATAAATAATACAGCCTCTGAAAGGAATCAATGCAGTGATATATTTAATGCATGATGACGTTTTCATTACCGGGGCCACTTTTAGATCTTAACCTTTTTAGATCTCTTATGATTCACAGGACAAACAAAAATATGAAATATGTTAATTTAAAAAAACAAATCTTTCCTTGCCATCAAACCTATTTTCCCAATGATTACAATATATAGAAATCTTGTGTACCTAATTGAGTATCTGTTCTATACATTGTTGTATCGTCTCCTGCCTGCCCGTATGTGCACATTTTGGCATATCTTCACCCCCATAGAGTGAGATGTACTGTATCCCAGGTGGCAGATCAGATCCTGGCAGACTCTGAATAGCACCAATCTGTATCATTAAAGGTATTGTTAGATACATCAGTGATGCTTTCCAAAACAGTAAGGATTGTCAGCTCAACAGTAAACTCTTACATATGCTCCTGATTTGGAAGTCACAACACTGTAACATACCAGCTGTAAAACCAGAAACATGTTTATTGTGTTCGATTAGCCTTGTGTGTTGAGTAATGTCACCTAGAATTAGTAAATTGTGGCCATTTAAGGGGGCATTATAGCCTGATAGTTTCACTGTTCTTTTAAAGACTTAGTTCTGACAATGGCCACAGCCTTTTAGCAAAAGAGAAAACCGTAATCAGCGTCCTTTTAACCCTATTTACATGTTTATGCAACTGTATTCAATGCTGGCCATCTCCATTGGAGTCTTCTAATACCACCCTATCTATGAGACACATCTTTATGTTCATGCTGATGCTCTTGGTATTCATGGCAGAGATACTGGAGTGGGTTGCCAGTTCATTCTACAGTGGGCCACAGCATACAGCTCCTAATATTCCTAAGTGAACTCCCATCCAAGTACCATCTACCTGGCCAGGACTTTTATCTTTAATCATTAACTAACACACATAGGGCCTCATTCAATTGTGATTTTCCCAATTGAATAGGGCTCTATATAAGAACAGAGCATATTATTTTACAGTAGTTTTTAGTTAGTGATCTTCTATCCAAAAGCGAGGTCTTCACTAACTAGCAACTTCTGTAAAAAATTATGCTCTGTGCTTATATAGAGCCCTATTCAATTAGCCAAATCGCAATTGAATGAGACCCATAGTGATAAGGATGAAGAAAGAGCTTGCCTAGTTGGTTGGATCAGAATTAGGCCTACTTTCACTTCCCATATATAAGTGTAAACAAGTTGTAATTTTATTTATACTAGAGAGTGATGTAAATATGGTGTTTCTGTCTTCCATTAAAGACATTTAAACTTCTATTTCAATGCTGCTAATTGAGCTCCGAATTTTATGACAGGATGACCACTGCTATTTATTGGTTAAAATTGCAAACATTTGCACATGACTGCTTAGAATATAGGCGTATGTCACTGCTACTATTGCCTTTAACACTATGGTTGAAAGAACAGTCGTAAGTAGTGGACCTCAACCTCTATGATCTAGGGACCCGCCGATTATCTTCCAGTCTCTTGAGGACCTCCTTTGACATCATTTTTAACAGGGTGATATTACATGAGACAGACTTTTTTTCATCTACTTTTGCACTTCTTTAAAAGAGTACATTATAACTGCACATGTGTTCATCAATAACCTGTCCATAACTGTGATTAATGGTAGTGGTATATTTAAAGAGCCACTATAAAATGGAATATATATGTGTTCCAAAATGTTGAGTCTAACGGCATAATTAGCCATAAAAAATAATACAGCTAGTTTTTAGTTGGAGAAGAATGAAACCTTTTGTACCCTCTGCAGAACCCTGGAGGCATCCATGATACAATTCTAGTTAGATCCAATTATCTATCAAGCATACCATGACTTCTACCTGCTCCCCCCTCCCCCTTTACTCCACTTATAGATGGCAAAAATGCACCCCCATGTCAGGAAATAATGTAACAATAACAGAATGGGTTCTTTACTCATAAACAGTCTTTTTCACACAAAAAAAAAAGTATGTACGTGGCTTACACATCTGTTAAGGTGGTTATTGTTTACGTAAGTCACAAGTAAGTGCCTTTTCTCTTGACGTGCATTGGTCCTTTGAAGTGTTAGCCTCTCCTCATCCCGCTTTGTTCCTGAGGGCCAGCAGATAAGGTTCCAGGGACCGGCACTGGCCCGAGGACTATTGGGAAGCACTGGTCTAACCTCTTTCTGTGCAGCCCCAGCCAGCGGCCTCCGAACCTAATTCACTTCGACACCAGCTTTCACTGAGAACTACTACAGTAAATTAATTCTGTTCAAAACAGTTTATGAAACACTAAAATCAAATTGTAAGAGGCCAAAGTGCACGGCAGTGCGGGATAAATTGCCCTGGCTATGATGGAGAATGTGATTTTGAGTCTCTAACCTAGGTCTGTGTGGAAACCTTCATGAGTCAGTGTCATATGGCAAATGTACTAATGTGATGTTTTATAGAAAAACTGTATTCCCAAATCATGCGTTAAAAACATTATGTTCTAAACATTCCAAAGAATGAGTGATCTAATGTAAAAGATGTTAAGTGAGAGGAGGACGGATTGATTTCTTCTTATCTAGTAGTGACCTATTACATGATACCAAGTGGAAGGAAGCTTTAAGGACCTTTAAACACCTACATTTTTTATTACCATCCATTGGAATTTATAACACAAACTTAATCCCGGTCACCTACCATATAGAAACATTGTATCTGTCTTCCAGTCATTGTGTAGTGGGCCCATGTCTAGGGAGAATAATCTATCTATCTATCTATCTATCTATCTATCCCCTCCATATTCTGCTTGTTGTCATTATTGTATATTGTATATTTCCTTGTTCTTCTCCCCTGTACAGCGCTACGGAATATGTTGGCGCCATACAGATAAAAGATAATAATAATCTATCTATCTATCTATCTATCTATCTATCTATCTATCTATCTATCTATCTATCTATATCACCTTCTTTATTGCTATCTTGCCGTGGTGAAGGGGCTTGTGTACTTCAATGAAGCCGTTAGCTATACCATGTAGGGTCACCCAAGATGTGCAGGTCATATCAGAGAGGTCAGACAAATTGTGAAAGGAACTGGAAAATCACCCCAGTATCTTTGCAGAGAAAAACTTATGGATAAGCACAAGCAGAGACATAATTGTGCCTGGTGTTCTGTGGTTCATTTTGTCACGGAGAGTCGGACACGACTGAACAACACAATCACAACAAGATACCTATAGTATGCTCTTAGGAGGAAATTGATCACGTGTAAAACGTTTTTACAAAGATTAAAATGAATAAACACAGCATTTAATTTTTAACTATGGTGTTCAATTGTGGGTTAATGTCAGCAGACATTTTGTCTTTGTTCCTGACAGGTTTAGAAACCTGGGGAAAATGAAGGAACTGTGGATTCAGATCTCTAGTTATGTCTGTTGAAAGGCTGCCACTTTACATAGTTACTTATTGTAGAACTAAATAGAAGGAAAAGTCTAAAGATTCTTTATGCTCATGCTTTACACAGCTGCCAATGGTGCTACACCTATGTGGCGTGGTAAATACTTATTATACACCACCCATAAATAAGGAGGGGCCGCACACATCACCCTGACATAAATCTGTTTCAGCCTAGTTTGCTCTTAATTTTCAGTTTAATTCACCTTGACTTTGTAAACTTTCAACACAAAAATCCATCTTGTTTCCAGTATTTATCCAATAAATTCAATTTCACTGACCTTGTTGTAAATGAATTCTATTTATACACAGCATGATACCAGCCTGTCAGGGTTCATCTGCTAGTACTCCCTCTGACAGGTACTGTAGGAGGCATCCAGAGTGTTATTCTGCAGGCTGTGCTGCCGTATTGATTATATGACACATTAACCCGATAAATACAGAGGGCAAGACAGGTTCTGGCACACAGAGTGCAATCATCCTATTTATAGGGAATCCGATATCTTAAAGACTTTCATATGCAGCAATACTTTTAATAAATCTATCTCAATATAGACATTACATCATACATGAGAGTAGCAAGGGTTTATTGATGTGAAAATGCATCAGGTTTACATTTTCACAACCAAAAGACAGAGAGGTAGATCTGTGTCCTACTTTGCCTTATATAGTTGATTGTAAAGGGATTTATCAGTTCATTAAATGGACAGGAAAGGTTTCTGGATTTCACAAGGAATATAATATGTGTATATATTTACTTTTATGTACTTTGTTTTATTAAGAAGTGCTTAAAAGCTCTGTTTTTTGTCTTGTTTTTTAGTTGTTCAGTCGTGTCCAGCACATACGGACATCAGCATGCTTGGCACATCTTGTGTCTGGTTGTGCTTATCCATAAGGTTATCTTAGCAATGATACTGGAGTTGGTTGCCAGTTCCTTCTCCAATAGACCGCAATTTGTCTGACCTCTCTGCCATGACCTGCTCCTGTCGGGTGACCCGACATCGTTTAGCTCACAATGAAGTACACAAGCCCCGTCACCATGACTCAATAGTGATCCAAAAGTTGGTTTTCTGCCTAAAATCATACAATGTGTACCTGTTTAGGTCTGTCCTCTGTAACTCATGCAGCTCTTGAATACACAGACTGTGAAGTGCAATGTTTCAAATTAGCCTGTCCGTGACCTCTCTCAAGCAGCATGTTGCAGTATGTTGTCACTGATTGGTGTGCTATACGACAGTGCAACTTGTGTGCTTAGAAGTACAGTCTCTTCATGAGTTGCTGAAGGGAGAACCCAATTAAGAACTATTTGTATGAATTTAGGCAAAAAAAACAGCTTATAAGCACTTCTTAATAAAATAAATGTAAATGGATAAACGGGTATATTCTATTCCTAGTGAAATCTAGAAAGCTTCCATTTCCATTTTAACATTCATACTAAATACAGAAACATAATGTTGATGGCCGATGAAAAGCAAAAAAGCCCATATAGACTGCCCATTCTGTCCGCATAAAACGTTGGTTTAATGAAGTAAAAATGCAATATGAGAATTATCTCAGACATGCCATATCCCTGGAAGGCTGTTCCACTTATCTGTAAAGATGTACTAATGTATATAGGCCTTTTTTGCAAACAGATTGAATTGGTCATGGAGGAAAAATCAATTTTTAAATGTATTTTAGGGTCTTGAATCTCCTTTTTGGGTCAGCTCACTTGTCTCTCTTACTTAAGCTGTAGTGCAAGATAGACTATTTATCTTTACATAGAGTTTCAAGGGACAAGTGTGTCAACTGAGATCTGCAAACAGCTTCTGCTTGTCTGACAGTTTTATAAATAAGTGTAAATATCATATAGACAAGCTTTACGTTTGGAGATCTCGTTTCCATGGCTGTGACGATACATGATGGGTCATGTTGGACTGCACAATATCTGGAGATCCGTGAGTGCTTATTGCTGCAGGACATATCCACAGAGCTAAAGCTTTCTGGGGTTTTTTTCCAATGCCATATTCAACCATTGCTGTAAGTCCTAATGCTGAGTGACCTAATTGTAGACTCTAAATTGGAATTTAAAAAAAAGTCCTCCTGAGAAAGTATTGATTTGTAATTTGAGGGAAACGAGCCATATTTCTGTTTCCCATGGAATAGGGCTACTGGACATCAGCACTCAATCTGTGGGCTTAAAAATCTCTAGCTGGAGACAAGCCCAACCTAGCTAGGAAAATATTATAATAAAATAGCAATAAGGTTTATTAAAATGTTCATAGTATATTTTAATTATAACTGATAGTCTAAGCGGATCATGTTTTTTTTTTTTTACTTTTGTGTGTATGTATATTTGTGTTTTTGGAAAAAGAATGTATAGAGGACTCTCTCCCAGGGACACAGAAAACTGAACTGATTCCAGTGTCTTGACAATATTCTCTTTCTCAGGCATACAACCAACTTTTCAGAAAAAAATAAATAAAAAAAAATATATATATATATATATATACACACATTACATACAGCTGTGCTCAAAAGTTTGCATACCCTAGCAGGAAAAATATAACTGATCATGCAAAAAAAATGTATTTTATTGAAGGATAGTGATCATATGAAGCCATTTATTACCACAAAGTTCTTTGGCTCCTTTTTAAATCATAATAACAGAAATCACCCAAATGGCCCTGGTCAAAATTTTACATACCCTTGAATGTTTGGCCTTGTTACAGGCACACAAGGTGACACACACAGGTTAAAATGGCAATTAAAGGTTAATTCCCCACATCTGTGGCTCTTTAAATTGTAAATAGTGTTTGTGTATAAATAGTCAATGCATTTGTTAGCTCTCATGCGGATGCACTGAGCAGGCTAGATAGTGAGCCATGGGGAGCAGAAAAGAACTGTCAAAAGACCTGCATAACAAGGTAATGGAACTTCATAAAGATGGAAAAGGATATAAAAAGATATCCAAAGCCTTGAAAATGCCTTTAGTACTGATCATAACTGGAAAATTTGGGGATCTCTTGATACCAAGCCAAAGGTCAGGTAGACCAAGAAAGATTTCAGCCACAACTGTCAGAAGAATTGTTCAGAATACAAAGAAAAATCCACAGGTAACCTCAGGAGAAATACAGGCTGCTCTGGAAAAAGACGGTGTGGTTGTTTCAAGGAGCATACTACGACAATACTTGAACAAAAATGAGCTACATGGTCGAGATGCTAGAAAGAAGCCTTTACTACGCCAATGCCACAAAAAAGCCCGGTTACAATATGCCCAACAACACCTTGACACGCCTCACAGGTTCTGGCACACTGGAATTTGGAGTGGTCACAACCTGAAGGCATTTTCCCCAAGACGAATTGTCAGCTATACCACCTGCAAGAATTAGGGGCCTCATAGACAACTATTACAAAAGACTGCACGCTGTCATTGATGCTAAAGGGAACAATGCACAGTATTAAGAACTAAGGGTATCCAAACTTTTGATCAGGGCCATTTTGGGTGATTTCTGTTATTATTATGATTTAAAAAGGAGTCAAACAACTATGTGATGATAATCATATGATCACTATCCTTCAATAAAATACATTTTTATGCTTGATCAGTCATATTTTCATAATAAATGCCATTGAATTTCAAAATTTTTGCCAGGGTATGCACATTTTTCAGCACAACTATGTATATGTATATATATATATATATATATATATATATATATATATATATATATATATGTATGTATGCATCTTCTCTTAAATGTTTTAATGCGCCAAATGTAATCTCCAGGCATTCTTAATATGTAAAAGGAAATACTAACCCTGCTCAATATAACTTTCTTGGGGTGCTTTTATGGACTTGTAATGGTTCAGTTGCAATTACCTTTGTCCTGTCCATGCCAGTAATGCAATTTCCATTAGCAGGGTATAAAGCAAAGCATGTACTAGGGAGCGTTTTGCTTGGCAGGGCACAATGAAAGAAGGTTTTTTTTTTTTTCTTCATTTCTCCGCTCCCTAACACAAAGGAATACTGTACTGCTTTCAAAAATCTACTAGTACAAATGCCTCTTGTCACAAGCGATCAGCGTTCTGCCTGTTAGGATCCGTGGACGCTTGTAAAATCATCGTCCCAAGCTGGGTGAACAGATTGTGTAGTAGGAGACAGAATACGTATCCCTTCCAGTGTTCACCTTTGTGTACCTAATGTTTTTTTGGTCAGTGACCCATCAGAAACATGACTTAATGCACCACAACTAAAACCATGTTTGTGTTTTTTTCCCTCTTTGTATCAAATGGAATGATTTTTTTGTTCTTTAATCCAGTAAGAGGTTTTCAGGAAATCAATAAAACACTGGAAACTTTTTTCAGCTTCTGCAATTTCTCTGTTCTGCCTTAAAAGCAATGAAAGCAGTCAAGAGTCTGATGGTTCCTCCACTTCAACGGCCGGTATATAATCAATTGTTAAAGGGCAACTGCAGTCCGAACCTTGGTGTCAAACATTTAAAGGGCAGGTTTTATACATTACACTTGTTCCCTATGGTGTCTCCAACAGCTATATCTTCCTCTTGTACTAATACACAATGTTCTTGTACAATGTAATTTGTGTGTTCTCCCAATAAACATTGATTGAGGAAGATATTGTAATTGAAAAAAGTAACACAAAAACAAAAGGCAGATGCAAAACAATATTTGATTGTCTTTACCTTACCAGTGAGTTAAAGGACCACTGCAGTTCAAGAAAAATGATGTGTTTATCAAGTATGTAACAAATTAACAATATTCACAGCTGTGTAAGACATGGGCTGGTTCCCTAGTGGTCCAGTGGTTAGGATTTTGTGCTTTAACCACTGCGACCTGGGTTTGATTCTAGTCAGGGAACCAGAGGTCACACAACCGTGAAGCCAAGCATGGTTTGCACTGGTCAGTACTTTGATGGGAGACCATCTAGGAATACCAGTAGCTTTATGTTGTTGCCCACTGGAGAAGGAACTGGCAAGCCACTCCAGTATCTATGCCATGAATACCAAGTGGATCGGCATGTTGTGTTATGGTCCATGAGGTCGGACACGGATGAACAACGCAAACACACACACAAGACATGGGCATAACATTTTTTTTTTACAAAATCTGAAGACTGTGTTGCTGAGAACAAGAACACATTTTTTGTTTGTTACATCACTTCCTCGGAGATGAATCATGAAGGTGTTTGTTTTGTCGATGAGTGGAGAGAGGGGCGGGGAATGAGGGAGCCACTATAAAGATATTTGGATAAAACTGAAATGGACACAACACCCCTTTCCTCTCACTGGACCAGAAACTGACACCTTGCATCATGAGCTGCACCAATAGTTGTGCAGAAATGTAATCGCCCCTCTTATACACAACTTCCACAAATGTTTCATGGATCTCTCATCATGTTTTTAATTAAAAACTAGATGTACATATTTTTTCCTGCTTCATTATGCTTTGTTTTCATTGTGTGGTAGTCCTTTAAAGAGGAAGCGTAACAAGGACTCATGGAGATCCTGTTAATTGTTTTCCTATCTGATTTACATTCAAGCATGGGATCAAAAGAACATGTTGCTGCAGTTCAGACATCCTTAAGGCTCTCTGTACAATTACCTGAAGCGGTAAAAGAGAAAACCATTCCCAACTATCTAGATTTAATATATATTTTGTCATTATTGATCAGTTATTGGCTTTACACTGAACACAATAATACAGCAATTAATTATAATAATAGCCTATTAGCAAAATGCTTGATGGATTGACCCTAGTTATTGCAGAAATGAAAAGTACACGCAGAAATGAAAAGTACACACATAAATAAATAAAACTGCAATTGTTTTTTTTTATTAAAAAAATGATAATTGAGTTTGAAAGAAAAGTTACCTGGATTTCACAAGGGATATAATATATATATTTGCATCTACTTACTTTTGTGTATTTTTTTTTGTAATAAAGTGCTTAAAAGCTCTGTTTTCTCTGTCTAAAATCTTACAAATAGTTCCTAACTGGGTTCTCCCCACTACAGCTAAGTACAGGGGCTGCACTGTCCCATAGTAACCAATAAGTGGCAACATGCTACTTGAGAGAGTTCATTGATAGGCTTAATTGAAAGACAGCACTCAACAGTCTGTGTATTAATGAGGTGCACTAACTACAGAGGGCAGGTGCAAACAGGTACAGTTTGAATAATTTTAGGCAAAAAAACGTTTTTAAAATAAATTAAATGGTTACACAGGTATATTATATTCCTAGTAAAATCCAGAAACCTTCCATGTCCCTTAAAGTGTTTTATACAGAAATTACATTGAAATGTCCACCATCTCTCCCAGTGACTTCACACAGTGGGGAGTGATAAGCCATAACAGCATGCCTACTCATTACAGATTAGAACAACGATAAGTCTTTAACACATCCATCTTTTTGAGAGCGAGAACCTTTTCCATTAATTTGTGCTTAAAGTACCCAAAGTTCAATTGCAGTTGTGTAACATTTCCACTCCAAATGTTTTTTTTCTAAGGGTGCTTTTGGTTTTTCCAATAGCTGGACCATTGCGGTATCTCTTTAAGGCTGAATATGACTCTGCTTGGTTTCCATTTGTAACTTTGTTTGCTGTGTATGATCTTTCTGATCTTGCAATAAACAAAATTCCAGATGTTACAATGTGTCAGTTGAACTTTGTATTGTGGCTGCTGTCAGGAACAGCCCAGAATCTACATACTTGCTACATTGTAGTCATCAGAGTTTGGTTCATATTCAAAAAAGCCTGGAAATGGATTATATTCTGTCCCGGGAAATGTGGAGGAAGTGGAGTTGGAGGGATACAATGAGACCCTTATTTCTTACAGTGTAACTGCTGCCCAGAAAGTCTGATTGTTGCCGACTGTACTAATACACGGAGGCCGGACAAATGTTTCCAATCTATGGCCATAAAAGGTTTTGTAATTTAGGAAGGGGAATGCTGTATTTCAGAGAATGCATTAAAGGCATACTACTTAAAGAGACCCTGTAAACCCAAAATCATTTTTGTTTTAAATAAAGTTCTTAAAGAGACTGAATAACTTGCTATACATTGTGCTAGCCATTTTTTTTCTAAAGGAAGCTGCTTTATGTAAATAAGTGTTTGCCCAATACAAGTTAGATGTTTTGTAACACTCTGGTGGTCTGCTTCTGTTGTGACACTGAGTACTGAATATCTCAGAAGAAAAAAACTGCTTTGTTGTTGTTCAGTCCTTCAGTCGTGTCCAACTCCCAGTGACCATATGAATGTAGTACACCAGGCACATCTGCCTGTGTTTCTGGTTTTGCTAATCAATATGGTTTTCTTGGCAAAGATACTTAAGTGGGTTGCCAGTTCCTTTTCCAGTGGACTGCGATTTGTCTGATCTCTCTGCTATGACCTGACCATCGTGGGTGAGCCTACATGGTATAGCTCACAGCTTCATTGAGGTATACAAGCTCCTTCACCACAACAAGGTAGCAATTCAGAAAGGGGTAAAACTGCTAATATAGTGTAAACATGTTGTATGATGGTTCTTTGATAAGGGCTAATGGAAATCTCATTAGTTTACAAGAATGCGCTTCCTGAAAAAGTAAGACAGAATCAATTGAGAAAAGATAATGGGTGTCTGCAGTAACTGGGTGTGAAAGATAAAGATGTAAAGATTTAGCTTATTTTTACTGATTTCGGAAAACCTTTACCCTGTTTTCAAGTTTAGTTATTCAAAGAATCCCATGTGAGCACAGTTATCCCTGATGCTAATTTTTAAAACACTGAAACACATTTCAAGTGTGTCACGATCTGCTATTTCAATTAGACTTGGTAAGAACCTGGTTCAAACCTATCCAGCAGAATCGTGCAGTCCTTGTACACCTCTGATAGCAGAAGATGGACCATACACAGGAACCACGCCCAGGAGATTGCTTCCACAGACCAGAATATCAGGAACACCATATAATCAATTAGAATTAGGATTAATGCACAGAATGACACTTACACCTTGTCTATGTAAGTACAGATACCACTGTCATACCTTTATTTATTGTCACCTTGTAATACAATTTTCTGGCACACAGGCTGGCCAATCAGTAATCCCCATTCCTAAATAATAGGCTGCCCCCTTCTTACTTGAAAAACCCTGCACCTCTGATGAGATCAGATCTTCAATCTCATCCTGTTGATTATATTTAGGTGGGCGGAGTGAGTTATATCAGATAACAACACTGTAACATAATAGGCTGGTGCCTACATACAGTATAACAGTGTAATTATATTTTAACCATAAGCAATAAGAAATACATAACCATAATAATAAAAACAGGGTAACTCTGGCCAGTCAGGCCCAGGCCACAGTGTAAAACAGTCCAGTCACGCCCTGGGCATGACAAAGGGAATGAAAGCGGAGGTATGTTTTACTAATGTTACTATGTCTGCTAAAGATAAATGTCATTCAGCAGTATGTTGGTGCTTCCTTGTGTGCTTGAATAATATACTTTCAGTTGGACCTATGTAGCTCTCAGCAGTAACACAGAGATGGTTTCCAGAAACAGAATGGTTTTCTAATCACAATGGCATGTAAAGTGATTTTTGGCCCTGGCTGTTTGAATACACTGACTGCTGTGCCAGAAACACACTGTCTGTCTGTGTATTGTTTAGTACTCATACAATACTTCATCCTAGTATGGTCACTGAAGTGTTAAAGGAATAGTGCTGGTAAAAGTTGTATACTGTAGTTTTCCTAAATTACTGCCTATGTTTTTTATTAATATGTTTAGAAGAACATATCAAGTAAAAAAAGATATAAGCCATGTTGAAAATGGTTATCTAGGTTTTCAAAATGCCGTAGAGCCGATGGATGCAGTTAGAAGTCCCTACTTAACAAGACAAACAAACATAGAGAACATCACATATTATAATTGTCTAACTACGTGGTGCATACGACTTAGGCAATGAGGCTCGCCGTTAAACTCGGAGCACTTAGGCAATGAGCGCCTTTGGCGCTCGTTGCCGTTAAACTCGGAGCACTTAGAAAAAAAAATATGAGACGCAGGACTTATAAAATAAAAAATACGAGACGCAGGACTTAGGAAAAAAAAAGGATACGAGATTAGTGGTCGAACCAAAAACCCCAAAAACACATTAAATACACCCCCAAAAAAATCCAAAAACATCACAGATACCAAGGGGCAACAGCCAGGACGTCTGTGAGTGAGGTAGAACGCGAATTTAACTTGATTTAGATGATTTTCGCCACACGAAAATCGCCTAAGCAAGGAAATAAATGGCAGCTCAAAATTTTTTAAAGGGGGCTACACGACCCCGGGCCGCACAAAACACTGCAAACCGCGTAGCACTTTAAACATCACACTACAACCTACAACATACACTATTAGAAAAGCAGGAAAATGCTCACGAGACGCGTACCACATTAATAACATTACGACCATACAATGCCGCTTTACACAATAAACCAACGGCTTTACCTCGCGCACGCAGCCTATTTACAATGCACACTTCAAACATTCATTACACTTTATATGCAGGACACCAACACTCACAATGTATATTCTATGCAGACACAAAATACAGATTGTTAGCTCTTCAGCCTATTGCTCGCTGCATATATCAATTATAAATAATTAGAGTATATTCATTTATTGCATAAATAATTTATTATTACTTAATTCATTTAATAAATCATTGATTATTACTTAACTACATATACATAGAAATATATATCTCTCTCAGAGGACCAAAAGTACACAACATGAGAGGCTCGCAATGAGCACCAAAGGTCCTCACAGTACAAAATGGTTTCAATTATGTCTCAAACAGCATTCCCATGGCTTCAAATTTTATTGACCATCATTTGTTTGACAGGCAAGTCGCTGGTTTATATATAATAGGGGATATATTAAAGTTTTTCTATTTTAGTGTTTTACCCAATGTGAATTCTTGTTTGCAGTCAGAGTTTTATAGTATGCAGTTTTGACAGAGATCTTTTAATGTACCAGAAATGAAAGCCAAAAAAATATATATATATATATAATATTTAAAAAATTATTTTGGTTAAGCTCTGAATGATAGGTTGGGTTGTACTATTAAACGACCACTGTATGATGTGTGCGTGTGTGTATATATATATATATATATATATATATATATATATATATATATTTGTGTGTGTGTGTTGTTGTTGTGTAGTTCAGTCATGTCAGACTCTCAATTACCCTATGGACTGAAGCACACCAGGATTGTTATGTCTCTGGTTGTGCTTATACCTAAGGTTACCTACGAGTGGGTTGCAAGTTCCTTCTCCAGTGGACCACAATTTGTCTGACAGCTCTGCTATGACCTGTCCATCTTGGGTGACCCTACGTGGTTACTTCACTGCTTCATTGAAGTGCACAAGCCCCTTCATCTCACCCGAGATAGCAATCAAGAAGGAGATATATATATATATATATATATATATATATATATATATATATATATATATATATATATATATATATATATGAGCATCTTGCTAAATAGGAAGAGCAAGAGGCAAACCTCTATTTTTTATTAGCTATTTTGTGATGCTTGTTATTTCCTGGATGAATGCTTGTGAATACATGAAACTTTGGTGAAGGTTGCATGTGTGAGAGGGGTGTTTACTTTTCTGTAAGAGCAGGGCTTGCAGTTTTCCCTGTGAATGTCTGCTTCTGAGCATGTGCAGTGGAAAGATGTTAAATTCTAAAATGATTTAACAAATCCCCCTCCCTCCTTCCCCACTGTTTTCTCCACTGATAGATATGAACACACCCCTGAGGCTTCAAGCTGTCAGGAAGTGTTGAAACAAGGCAAGATGAAATCCTCTGTAAAAAATACAACTGGCAGATATTTTGCTTTTCTCTCTTTTTGTACACCGCTGCTAATGTTCGTTTTGTTACATACTCCACAAATGTGCAGCTTTTCCTGATCTACTGTGGTCTTTTTTAATAAATGTGACATGCAGTTACACGCTGAGACCTGTGCAGTGCGGCGCTTCCGGCCTCTCCTCCAGTCATACATGATTTAGTGCTCTGAAGTATGTGCAATGTTACACGTTGCTATGGAAACGGCCTGTCCCAGCAAAGGAAGGAAATCCTGGAATAAAGATGCATTTACTGGGAATTCTCCACAGTGGAAACTTATAAAACAGCCACTGAAATGAACCGTTGAAAGTATGAGAGGCAAAAGTGCAGGAAAAGTTGTCATAACGAGGGCGGATACAACAACCAGGCTGAATTTCACAGGAAAGGCTTGTGTTGGCTGCAGTATAAATAGGATGTTCCTCATCCACTCGGTTTACCACTTGTATTTTTGGTGTTATATTATATTAAGTATTTGTAAATGAATGCTCATTTGCAGAGGTTATTTGGAATATCTCCTGTACGCCTGTATTTTCTGAAACAAAGTTTACTTTTACCCAGTAAGAACTGTGTAAAATAAAACTACTTTTAGAAAAATAATCTTAATTTTTTTGTTTATAGCAGGTTTGTAGCTGAGCTGATAGCCTGATACATGTTTGTACCTACTGAACAGTAGAGGGGAAGGATTGGTTAAATCGTTGGAATTTGACACCTACTCCTTCTCCCATACATGCTCAAAAGCAGACTGCTCACAATAATAACAGCAAGTCCAACTCCTGCAGAAATATAAACTCCCCTCCCACATAAAAAACCTTCACCAAAGTATAGTGGATACAGTGTTCTCCAGCTGGGTGACATGAAGGAATACACCAAGTTTGGTGGATGGATAAAAAAAGTAATTAAAAATACTAACTACAGTGTATGATTTTTTTTTTTTTTAGAATTTTCAGTTCATAAAGTGTGAATTATTTATAGTTTTAAATTACACAATTATTGTGACCTTCTCTGTGTTCTCAGACAGTCAAAGAGTTACTTGAAGGACATTGGCTCTGATGTCACTGTGCTCAGTAAGAGTTAGTCTTTATCTTTATTGGCTCTGATAATGAAAAGGCTGCAGATTACAGGTCACTTTCACAATCAAGAGGGCCCTAGAAGACATCACTATGGCTAATTTCAATCCAAACAAATACAATCAATCAGGAAGTAATTCAAAATAAAATAAAAATCGGTTTGATTCCCTGTTCTTTCATGGATTTTGTATCTAAAATTCCGATCAGGGACCAGGGACTGGTGTGAAATATGCAGCAATATAATTTATTTAATTAACTGAAAGGTGTAAATGAGAAACCTTCTCTGGTGGCCTCATCTGGCAGGTAATTTCCTGTGTCCTAGGGGGTTATTACTTTTGTTAAACACGAAAAATATGTTTGAAAACTTTGATCTATCTAAAGAGCATAATTAAACAAGAAAAAAAAGTAATGCAGCTACTTTTTAATTAGAAAAAAAATAAATGTTAATGCCTCTGCAGGACCCTGGAGGGATCCATGATACATTGGTGGAAGTTGTGTGTGAGAGGGGTGTTTGCAATTCTGGAGAGCTATGATTGCATCGGGTTCCCTGGTGGTCCAGTGGTTAGGATTCGGTGCTTTCACCAATGCGACCTTGGTTCTATTCCAGTCAGGGAACCAAGAGGTCACACCACCCTGAAGCCATGCAGGGCTGGGCCTGGTTAGTATTTGGATGGGAGACCACCTAGGAATACCAGGAGCTGTATGCTGTGGCCCACTGGAGAAGTAACTGTCAACCCACTCCATTATCACGGCCATGTAAACAAGTGGATCAGCATGTGTGTTGTGATCCATGAGGGCATGGAGAGTCGGACACAACTGAATAATGCAAACACATGATTGCATCCTGTTGCAACATCCTGCCTAGTTATCAAACAAAGGATTTGGACTTTTTTTCTCCATGTTCCCATTGATAACTACAAACAAACCTCATCATCCAGCTCTCAAGATGTGACGTAACAAACACAAAATGGATTCCTGTTGTTAGCTTCTAATATTTTTAGTTTGGTACATACTTGACACACAAGTGCTTTTTTGTTTTGTTTTGTTTTTTCTTGAACTGCACTGGCTTTTTTTTTCTAAGCAAACACTTTCTTTAAACCAAAGAGATCTTGTTACCATTGTATAATCTTGGCGAGATGAAAATAAAGCACTCTTCTGAATTCTGCAAATATGATTATTTGACATGAAAGTTATCGGTTCTTCTGGAGGCAGGAATGAAATCAAAGGCAAGTGCAACAAGCCAACCCTGCCATGTACGGGTGTTTAGCATTTCTATATGATGTTTTTTTCACAGTGATAATAGAGACAAGACTATAACCAAGTGATATAACAAATGTAGTGTTTGGTTATGTTTCCAGAGCGGCCGCAGACCGGCTCCCATGCTTGCAATGCTGAATCAGGCAAGAGAGGCTTATTTGCTATTATGTTGTCATGACAGCAGGACAAATAAATGTTCAGAGATGTCCACTCCCAAAGTAAGCTATGCTTTGTTCTCCGTCCTCTATGGGGGAAAAAAACATTTTCTGTGTTCTTAAAGTGACACGTCAAACTCCCCAGTTATTGCAGAAATGAAAGCTATACACACAGAAATAAATCAAATTACAATTACTTGTCATTAAAAATTTGGAGTGGAAGTGTTAGATAATTGAGCCTGAATGTTGTTGTTTTTTTAAAGACATATTTAAGTTTCATGGCTTATGAATGCATCTGATAGAGGAGAATCAGTAGTGTATAAAAAATGTTTTTTTTGCATGAACAAAAATACTAAAATAAACTGTATTAAACTTACCTTAACATTTGCTAATCTCTTGAGTTTGCAAGCAGTTGATTTTCAGAATTAACATCCCTAGAAATCCCTGCTAAAATTAGCATAAACTTCATAATTTGTTTTGGCCAATCACAGGCAGCTAATACATTGTATCAATCTATGATGGCGGTTTGTGCAGGAAGGAAGCAAGGAGGAGATGGACTTTGCTCCGTAGATCTGCACTGTGCCGTTTTTGTCTTGAGTATAGGGTTTATAGTATAGGGTTAAAAACCATACCCAAATGCAGTGTTTCTATTGGTAGGTATTAGGTGCCTATGTAAGCAGCTCTGGGGATGTGGGAAACAAGTTTTATTTTTAACTAAAATAAATCTTTGTGTATATAGAATGACTCCATGTTATGTGTGTCTGATATAGGCAACATGTGTTAGATTAGAGAAAGGGACAAACAGGGAAACTTAGATATACAATTAAGCATACATTGCATGAAAATGTTCTCCCCTTCTCCTGATTTAGTTTTGAGGGGCATGGAGAGAATGTATTTTCTTGTTGCATCAGAAAGACAGCATTTCATAATGTGCCTTTTTCAAATAAAGGTCTCGGAGCACATTTGTTATTATTCCTATTATTACTATACTTTATTTGTAATGCGCAAATAAATAAAATATATATTTGTACATGGCACAAAAACAACAACTAAATAACACGTTTGCAGAGCACCCACACAAGATTGAAAACTTGCAATCTAACGCACAGAAATGTAATCAGACGTTTAACTGCTCTTGGGGGCTTGCCATCTGCCAGCCAAT